>CM053403.1:88180036-88210246 GCA_028644305.1 Xerus rutilus | reverse complement strand
TTGTTGTTGTTGTTGTTGTTTTGGTACTATCTTCTCTGGTGTGTATTTTATACTTATGGCACATTTCAATTTGGAATTACCACATTGAAAGTTCACATCGAGTAGCACAAGTCTTCAAGACAACCAGGAATTTAACTTGACTAATTCTCCAAGAGCTCATTATGATAAAGCCTAAAACTGTACTTTGTCGTTGTTGTTACTGGGGACTGGGAGTTGAACCCAGAGGCACTTTACCACTGAGCCACATTCCTGTCCCTTTTTATTTTTTACTTTGTGACAGGATCTCACCAAATTGCTTGGGGCCTCACTGAGGTGTTGAGGCTGCCCTTGAACTTCTACCGTTCTCCCTCAGCCCTCTTGAGCTTCTGGGATTATAGGCATGCCCCACAGCACCCGCCAGGCAGGTTCTTACTAGCATATTAGTATGATTTTGGTGGAAGAACTTGTATCTGATAAATAAGAACTGAAAAGAAACCTTATAAATTATCCATTCCAATCCCATTCATTTGGAGAAGAAGGAATCAAGGTCACTTCCTAATTGGTGTATTTACTAACAAAGCTAGACCCAAAACCTGAGCCTATTTACACTCAATCCAATATATGATCCACAAGATTCTGATGGGAAAATTTCCATGCTTTGACATTGAGTAGAATGCTGTTTTAACTCTCCTATTTGACCAAGTACATAGGAATTGGAATCTGGTAAAATGTTAAAACCATACAGAGAATCTATAAACACTCTGAACTCACTTCAGAAATAGAGCAGGGCTCTCTGGCCACTAAAGATGTTCAGATCTTTCCAATTAGGACCTCTAGAGAGGAAACAAAACAGCTGTGTGCAATTTTCTTTCAGAGAATTTTGGAACTTTCTGAAACAATGAATAAAATATATCCTCTTCCTGAAAAAGCTTTCTTTTGCCTCTTTCTGTCCATATTATTTCTCTTCCCCACTCCATTTTAGTCTGCTTTCTTTGTTTAATCTTCATTACTTCCCTTATGTGCTTACTTGTTTATAAATTATATCTCATATAATATCTAATCTAGATTCTTGTCTAGAAGATATAATTTTTTTTTTTTTGGCAAATAGGATAATTCTTGGAAATGCACTCTGAGCCACCCCACCCCCCAAAAAAAAGAAAAAGGGAAAAATACAATGTGTTTCTTCATTAGTTTTTGCTGCCTCTTCTTTTTTCTTCTCTTTAAATTGAACTCTTCCTCTTAGTCAGACTTCCTTTGGATCCCATTAGCATAACTGTTCAAACAATTATCTTTTTAGTACTCATATTTGGAGACATCTGTTTAATTGAATTTGTGTGTGTCTGTGTGGCCCTGGGAATGAGCCCAGGGGTGCTCTACCGCTAGGCTACATCCTCAGCCCCAGTCCTTTTTAATTTTTATTTTGAGACTAGGTCCGGCTAATATCCCCAGATTGGCCTTGAATTTGCAATCTTCCTGCCTCAGCTTCCTGAGTAGCTGGGATTACAGATGCACATCATTGTACCCAGCCTTTGTAATTGGATTTTGATGCTCCCACAACAAGGGAACTTTGGAGTTGAAATTGAGAAAATGTGTGAAGGTAAGTGGCTCCTAATAAATTTGCAAGAGAGAAAGATTATTCAAAATACCATCAGAGTTTTGATTTCCATAAGATAAAGTCATAATGTTGAAGGAAAAAAATATTATATAAATGCACACAACGAAAAATTACCACAAAATAGCCCAGCACAGTGGTGCATGCCTGTAATCCCAGTAAGTCAGGAGACTGAGGCAGGAAGATCACAAGTTCCAGGCCAGCCTCAGCAATTTAGAGAGGTCCTAAGCAACTTAGTGAGACCCTGTTTCAAAATAAAAGCAGGGTAGAGGGGTGGGTATGTGGCTTTGGGTTCAATTTAAAAAATCACAAAATAGCAGATTTGCTAATGTAAATCTAAATATATATTTATTTTTATATTATGGACCAGACATGAATGAGGAGAATAATTTTCACTTCTTCCAAGTGTTTAGAACTTCAGAAATGTTACTGTAAGCAAACTCCAGTTTTTCCCTCTTATTCTACCTTTGCCTAAATCCTTTGCACATATCACTATTAGTCTTTTAATCAGGAAAGAATGGTGGAGAGCAGAGTTGGAGAAAAAATGAGCAGCCTGATGTCTTAGTCTTATTGCCTTACTTTGTTTGGGCTGCTATAATAAACTATCCTAGATTAAGTAATGTGTAAGCATGAGAAATGTATTGCTTCTAGTTCTGGAGGCTGGGAAGTCCAAGATCAAGGTGGCAGCAGATGTGATGGCTGCTGAGGGCCATTTTCTCATGGATGGTACCTTCTGTCTGTCCTCACAAGATAGAAGGGCAAAAGGCTCACAAAATCCCTCAAGCCCCTTTTATAAGGATACTAATCCTGTTCACCCTGATTAGGTGTCAAATGTAAATTTTGTGGGTACACATTCAAACTTTAGCACCTATGTCCTTACTAAATTGTATTCTACAACTTACAGTTTGAAATGAGCTTTTTGTACATTCCAGAAACACATTGACCTAATGCTGTTTTGAGACATGAAATATATTTTCAAAAATAATTTTACTAACATAATTTTTTACTTTATTTGTATTCCTGTTTGGACAAGTACAGAGATTGGCAATGTCTTGACTCTGAAAGGAGTTTTTCCTTCTTTTTGACTCTCTGTGGCATTTAAGATGGAAAATAGTAATCAGTAAAAGAGTGGTTTCAGCGCAGTACAATGACTCACGTCTGTAATCCCAGCAGCTCCAGAGGCTGAGGCAGGAACATCACAAGTTCAAAGGCAGCTTTAGCAATTTAGCAAGACCTAATCAACTTAGCAATACCCTGTCTCAAAATAAAAAGTGAAAAAGGGTTGGAGATGTGGCTCAGGGATTAAGTGCCCTTGGGTTCAACCATCAGTACCACACACACACCCAAAAATATATATATTCTAAACCTGGTACAGTGGTACCTATCTGTAATCCCAGCTACTCTGGAACCTTGAAATGAAATACTTCCTTCATGCTAAAATATGGGACCTGGCATTAGGCTTATGGGTGGTAGGGACTAAGAACATAAAGATATAGAAGAATGCTATTTTATTTGAATTGCAAAATATATACCAGTGCTCACTAGCTATTTCATTATAGCTAATAAGAATAAAACAGAAGAACACAAGTTAGATTGTAGAAGTCGATTCTCAGTTTAGTAGCATCCATGTGTGGGAAGGTAAGAAATCCAACCATGAGACAAAATGACTTTGAGGTGTCCCTTTGAAGTAGCCAGTGTTTGTGGTCAGGGAATTTGTTGGTGATTGGATATAGACTTGACTTCCTGTGAAATGCCCATAGGATGTGCTTCATTGCTATTTTGTTACCCAAATTTAACAGGAGTCTGCAGACTCCACCATTCAACTTTGCTTATTAGCTTAATAAATAAGATTCACTATGACTCCTCGACAGATATATCTGGGCACACTTTTATCTCAATTTCTGCTCACAATGTATTCTGGTCCCTTGAGATTACTTGGCATTTTCTTGACCTCTATTATGGCTGAAACTCTTAAGCAAGCTGTACCTAGCTACAGAAATAGGCCACTGTGCTGAGTGTGATAGTCATCTGTCAAGAAAATGCTGGATTGGAATTCTGGAAGCTTTTAGCTCCAGGTGGGGACCATACTCACACTGAGAGTAGGTTCTGAAATCAGAGATCTTCCCATCCTCCCCCAAAACCTGGAAAGAACAGACAGACATATCTCCTGGGCATACACTTACTCTTCAGATGATCCTGTCATTTCATTTGTTGTTAATTTTTAGTTCAAATCAGTTTTTAATCCATCAAGTTCTCAGGTCCTTTTCTCATGTACTGCTTTCTGTGGTAATGAAGACAGACCAATTCCTTGATTATTAGTAGGAGGCATCATTTATCTGATATCTACCTTGGTCTAGGTACTAATAAGGGCCTTATGTTTATCATTTTCAATCCTTATACCAGCTCTGCAAGATTAGTATCATTATCCTAAATTTACCAGTGAGAAAACCCAAAGTCAGAAGAGTCATGCGACTTGCCTAATGTCATAAAACTAGTAGATCGTAGAACAGGGATTCAAACTCTGGTCTGTCAAGGCTCAGAGCCAGGACCATCTCTTTAACTCTGTACTGACATTTTCTCAGGATGTTAGTATCTGTATAGATTATTTGAACCTCCCAACTCCAGAAAGTACAGTAATCAAACATTCATTCAGAGGCAAATTTGTCTGAAAATTACGGATGAAGCTGTATCACTATATGGTTACCTTCATCTTCCCACCTCCTCCCATTTCTGTCAACCTCCTAGGCTCAGACACATGGAAGCAAAGAGGAGGGTAAAGGACATATGTGGAGTGAGATAAATGGCAAAGCTGTAGCTGTTTTACTTTCTTTTTATACACTGATCTTCTTTTTTCATATATATTTTTCTCTTGTTTCTATCTTACATGGCAGAATCAACCTCAATTTCTGCTTTTGCTATGCTATTCCAATTCCATTTAAATTTCCAATTTGATTTATGTAAATTAAATTGCATGTTATTTATGCTGCAATAGAAGAACTGGAAAAAATTCCAACTGAGTTTGTTTCTGTGATTTTTTTTTTCTTCCAAAAAGGAAGCCAAGATTTTGACAGTTAGTAGTTTGCAGGGCTGAAAGCAGAAACTGTTTTAAGAAGACTTCTCTTTATGTTGTGAAAATCCAAAACCACTAAAGAAACTATATTAGGGTATTTAGAGTGGAGAGGAAGAAGCATTAGCATCTTTTGAGAGGAGATGTGCAAAAGCAAAATCCACGGCAAGGAGGTTCTGAGGCCTGGGAAAGGGACAACAGGTTACTGAGGGCAAATGGGTCTGTGACCTGCTCCATTGTGCTCCTGGAAGTACTTTAAAATGTGGTCAGTATCACCATGGTGGGCATATTTGACCACCCTGATCCTTGTAAAGAGTCCTATGAATATTGTGTAGAGACATGGAACTAGTGGACTTGGGCACAGCTATAGGCTGCACTCTGCTCATCTCTGCAGTACATGTGAATACAGACTAAACAATTTGTTCTAAGTAAGAATCTTAGATATGATAGATATGGATGGAAAAGAGAGAGAGTGGCATTAGTGACTGCTTAACTATCTTACCATCTTGATGGAATAGATTCCAAAATAAGATTAATTTGAAGTTCAAGAAAATAATGTAGGTGGATTGGTGTGTGTGTGTGTATGTGTGTGTGTGTCACTTAGATCCATTCTTCACTTTTCTCCTGTGCCCCAGGGGTCTAACCATTTTGGACAACTTTTACAGACTTTGCCTTATAGCTTCTAGTTGGTTCCAGCCATGGGGAGGCACTGACAGGAAATCAGAGAAGGCAAGCAGAGTGAGTTGGGATATTTATTTCCAAGGATCCCTCCCTAGGAATTAATTGGGTCACTTTACTGAAGGCAGCAGATCCTGTCCGGTGGCCTTCCCTGTAGTTTCTCTCTTTGGGCTGGGTTCTGGTAACCATTCCTTCTTTCCTTCCCAAGCGTAGGATCTTTAGAAGCTTCCCTGTAATCGTTAGCCCTGGGAGGGCTACATCATTCCTAGTTGATTTCCCTTCACCTTTACCTATGCTTTTGAAATAGCTTCAAAGTTAAATTCTCCTCAATTAATTGCCTTTAATCATGCCATTTCTTTCTTTCTTTTTTCTTCTTTTATTTTTTGGTCAGGACCTTGACTGATACATTATGTGACCCTTTTCTACACCTGAGTATGTGGGCTATGATTGATAGCCTTTAAATGTGCCATTTTTCCCCTGTAATTAACAAAAACACTTGTACAGTGTTAGAGGCTTGTGTAGATTGTGACTTCTACTGCTGAAGCAAAATCAATTTGTGAGCCAGCCATGCACAGCTTTAATGCCAGCGGCTTAGGAGGCTGAGTCAGGAGGATCACAAGTTTGAGGCCAGTTTTGGCAACTCCGCAAGGCCCTAAGCAACTTAGTGAGATCCTATCTCTAAACAAAATATAAAAAAGGGCTGAGGATGTGGCTTAGTAGCAAGCACCCCTAGGTTCAATCCCTGGTATGGGAAAAAAAAAAAGAAGGAAGAAAGGAAGGAAGGAAGGAAGGAAGGAAGGAAGGAAGGAAAGAAGGAAGGAAGGAAGGAAAGAAAGAAAGAAGGAAGGAAAGAAGGAAGGAAGGAAAGAAGGAAGGAAGGAAGGAAGGAAGGAAAGAAGGAAGGAAAGAAGGAAGGAAAGAAGGAAGGAAGGAAGGAAGGAAAGAAAGAAAAATTAAACTTCTGGCTGGTGTTAGTGGTAGAGTGCCTGTCTAGCATGCATTGATCCACAGCACCACAAACAGACAAAAAAATTAAACCTGTTTCTATGTGAAAGAGCACACTGCTGGCAGGTTAACACAGACCAAATGTGTTTGTGTCTTCCCACAATGTCAGAATTTATTAAAAGCAATAAATTCACAACTATACCAACTATATCACTTTTATCAGTGACCGTTCTCTGAATACTTGTGGGTCACTTTTAGTCATAAGCTAGGAAAACACAAATTCTTTTACTTCAATTTTAATTTCTAATATCTATAACACTCATAAGTTATAGAAAGGCTAAGAAAGGGTTAAGGAAGCCACAGGGTGAACTGAAAGCACAGTCAGAGAGCAGATATGAATGAAAAGTCACTATAGGTGATCAGACAGGATTAGGAACCAGTGAAGAATTCCTTCAGGGTGCAGAGCTGTTGAAGCTCAGGAATTTATTCTAGGCCAAGGCCCAGATGGATGGCAGTTTCAGTGTCAGCTTGAAATGTCAGCTTGGAGTGGATGGTGTGTAGTCATCATGGTCAGGAAAAGCCATGCTCTGCTGAAGCCTGATGACAGAGATTCTGAGGTTGTCACTGTGGCGATTTTTCTGGGTCAGGCTTGTGACAAGTGTCCAGGTGATAGGGTGCTGCTGTATTCGGTTTCAGGGTGCTCCCAATTTTTATGGGTCTTGAGTGAGGGGACTACTTTATTCAGTGGTCTGGTGTGTGGAATCAGCTCATGGACACCCAGTTTTTCCAATATGAGTTTGATATACATCCATGCATCCATGTGCTTCTGATTAATTCAGTAAATTCACAGGTGGTTATTTTTATTAGCATGATTAATTTGTCAGTTTGTGCTAGGCATGAAGTGGTTGTTGTACTTGTACAAATAAATTGTAAAGTCATTACACCTTGGCACTTGTGTAACAGGGGTCCACTTGATACTTTGACTATATCTCTTATGGCTTTGAAATTTACATGTTTTTTTCTTTTCCCAACCTTTTTCTCCCTGATCTTCTCCTCCTTGCTCTTCGTTTCCCTAAACTTCTCATTCCTGATCTTCTCCTTCTGATCTTCTTTTCCCTAACCTTCTCCTCCCTGATCTTTAATCTTCTCTTTCCTTTCTCCTCCTTAATCTCACTTTCTCTGAATTACTTGTGTAAAAGCCCCGTTCCTGCTGATGGGCAGAATCACAGGCTCTGAGACAGGAGTTCCCTGTGTTTCTCCTCTGCTAGGAAAGCAATAAAACATTTTCCTTTTTCTCAAGACCTTGTCTTCATTATTGGATTGGTGTTGAAGATGAGGACCGAGCTTTCAGATACACTCTTACTCAGAATGGAGTAGTTTATGGCAAACTACTGCTTTACAAAACGGAGTAACTTAGGTCTAGGCAAAGCTGAAAACTTGTTCCATACATTGTGGAGTAACTGAGTAGGGCTCAGTCTGCTTTCCACACTGGGCAACCCAGAGAGACCCACTTTCAAAAAGAAAAATAAACTAGGCATGGTGGCCCACTACTGTGATCCCAGAGACAAAAGGAGGCTGAGGCAAGAGGATTGCAAATTTGCAGCCAGCCTCAGCAACTTCGTGAAACCCTATCTCAAAAAAAGAAATAGTAAAAACAAAAAACAAAACAAAGCAAAATCCCTAAAAACCTGAGATATAGCTCAGTGATAGAATGCCCCTAGATTTGAAACTTAGTACCTAAAGAAAAAATCCCTTGGGCCCAGTTTATATATTCAGCTGTTGAGGAACTCAGGAAAAATAATCAGCTCTATGTCCAGGCACTATTTCTTCTCAGACAATTCCTATCTTTGAAACATCTCTGGCTAAACAGGGTTTATTATTTTTTTATGGACCTTGAGAAGAGGCCAACAGATTAGGAGCACATTTTCTTTACAGATATGTAACAATATTAATATCAATATTAATTGTGAGAATGAGATAGAACAATGTTGAATTATAATATAAAATTATTAATCTTTTTGCTAGTCGGATTGGATGACAGATTGTATTTAATGTCTCCTAACAGTTAATTTAGTTTCTACTAGGTTTTAAGCCCCACACTGTAGATCTGATTCTCACATTGATTTGAATACTTGACAGTTGACAGTGGATCACAAGATTAGTTTCAAGACTTGTGAGTCATCAGTTTAACTCCCCAAACATTTCTTATGTTAACATATTAAATAAGAAACAGCATTAGGGAGGCCCTCTGCCTGCAGGCGATGCTATTATTACTTCCTGCTGATTCTTGAGTGCCCAGGGAACTTTACTTTCTCAACTTCTTTATTTTTTTCATTTGGTTAAAAAAAAAAAAAAAAAGTGGACCTGATGGCACATTCCTTGATTCCAGTAAGTTTCTGGAGAGCAAGGAAGGGGGATTGCAAGTTTGAAGCCAGCCTGGGCCACTTAGTGAGACCCTGTCTCAAAATAAAAAATAAAAAGTTCTGGGGGCTAGGTGTGGTAGCACAAGCCTGTAATCCCAGTGGTTTGGGAGGCTGAGGCAGGAGGATTGTAAATTCAAAGCCAGCTTCAGCAATTTAGCAAGGTCCTAAAGCAATTCAGCGAGACACCCTCCACCCCCGCTCTCTGTCTATATGTATGTATGTATACATATATACATATATGTGTGTATATATATATAGGTCTGGGGATGTAGCTCACTGGTTAAGCATGACTGGGTTCAAAACCTGCTACCAAAAAAAAACCCCCCAAAACCAAAAAAACAGATCTGGGGATGTAACTCAGCAGTTGAGTGTACTTGTGTTCTATCCCTAGTACCAAAAATAAAATAAATAAAAATAAAAAGCTGAGTGTGGACATGCACACCTATAATCCCAGTGACTCAGGAGGCCAAGGCAGGAGGATCACGAATTCAAAGCCAGCATCAGGAACTTAGTGAGGCCCTAAGCAACTTAGTGAGAATCTGTCTCAAAATAAAATATAAAAAGTAAAAAGGGCTGAGGATGTGGCTCTGTGGTTAAGCAACCCTGGGTTCAATCCCCAGTACCAAAAAATTTTAAAAAGGCCAATATATGCATATCAATTGACAAAATTGGGATTCAGATGGCAGATCAGATAAAAGCATTGTATCTAAAACTGTGATTTAATGATAAATTTGTAGAAGTTTATATATATATATATATATATATATATATTGGTACTGGAGATTAAACCCAGTGGCAATTCACCACTAAGCTGCACCCAGAGGCCATTTTTTGTGGTACTGTGTATGGAACCTGTAACAGTGGTCTACTTATGCTCTGAATATAGCTCTTGCTGCTCTGCCACTGCAACTTATTTATTTTTTTGCTACTGGAGATTGAACTCAGGGATACTTGACTACTGAGCCACATCCCCAGCCCTATTTTGTGTTTAATGTAGAGACAGGGTCTCACTGAGATGCTTAGTGCCTCACCGTTGCTGAGGCTGGCTTTGAACTCGCGATTCTCCTGTCTCAGCCTCCCTAAGTGCTGGGATTACAGGCATGAGTCACCGCGCCCGGCTTTATTTTGTGTTTTTTATGTAGAGACAGGGACTCACTGAGTTGCTTAGTGCCTCCCCTGTTGCTGAGGCTGGCTTTGAGCAACTTATTTTTATTTTTTTATTTTATTTTATTTTATTTTATTTTTTTTGGTTCTGGAGATTGAACTCAGGGGCACTCGACCACTGAGCCACATCCCCAGCCCTATTTTGTGTTATATGTAGAGACAGGGTCTCACTGAGTTGCTTAGCGCCTCACCCTTGCTGAGGCTGGCTTTGAACTCGTGATTCTCCTGTCTCAGCCTCCCTAAGTGCTGGGATTACAGGCTTGAGCCACCACGCCGGGCTTTGAGCAACTTATTTTTAAAATGGACATGTTTCTTCCTCTTCCTTTCTTTCTGCTCCTCCCTAATCTCTCCCCGTCCCTAATCTCAGGGGAAACAGGTTTACCTTTCTTCCCCACCCTAGGCAGATTTATCTGTCCTTGAGTACACACCCACCATGAGAACTACGTAATCTAGATTTTGGGGTTGGTAGGAGAGGATCTCAGAAATGACTATCTCCCAAATTAACAAGTGAATTATAACTCCAACAGAATGGAATGTAGCCTTTGAATCTCCTCTTTGAAACCTCCCTGCCCCTGTTGATGGCAGAATCACAGCCTTTTGGACAGGAGTCCCCTGTGTTTCTCCTTTGCTAGCAAAGCAATAAAACCTTTTTTCCCCTTTTTCTCAAAACCATGTCTTCATTATTGGTTTGGGATTGGGGACAAGGACCGAGCTTTCGGCAACAAACCCAGAAGTGCTCTACCACTAAGCCATATCCCCAGCCCTTTTTTAATTTTGAGACGGGGTCTCACTAAGTTGCTGAGGCTGGGCTCTAACTTGTGATCCTCATGCCTCAGCCTCCTGAGTCACTAGGATTTATAGGTGTGTGCCACCAGACCTGGCTTAAATTTACTTTTAAAAGGTATTACCATACCAAGTTCTATAATAAAACCATGCAGCTAGGCACTGAACAAGGAGTTCGAGTGGCTCCTAGTGAACCAAGAAGCATATGAAACATATTAAGTATATATTAGAAATATGGGCCACTATTCATTTGGCATATTTTCTCAGTCATCTTAATATATCTCAGATATATTAAGTCTATATGGCAGTCTAAAATATTCTGCGTGCTCAATGAACTTCCAAGATAACCAAGAAAGTAGTATTATTTTATTAAGTTCCCTTGATCAATACAATGCATATGATCAAATGAGACCTCAGTTATAAATGCTATTTATTGTCAGCCCTACAGAAAATAACATGCTAAACTGAAACTTCTTTTTTACTGTCTTTAAAAGACCATAATAATGCTGATTAGTCTCTCAGCAAGCTCCAAGGAGTAGCCTGTAAGAAATGGTTAATGACTTTAATAACTTTGGAGTGCCTTACAAAACTCAGTGTTAACAATGGCAGGCCATATGGACTAAATATCTGTGACCCCACCACTCACATGTTAAAGTCCTAAGTGTCAATGTGGTGGAATTTGGAGGTGGCACCTTTGGAAATTAGTTTTAAATGAGACCAGTAGGGTGGGGACCTCATAGGATTAGGGTCTTCATAAAAAAGACCAGAACCTCTTTCTGCCTGGTAAAGACCCAGAGAGGAAGCCAGGCACAATGGCGCACGCCCGTAATCCCAGCATTTTGGGAGCCTGAGACAGGAGGATCGTTCAAAGCCAGCCTCAGTAATGGCGAGGCACTAAGCAACTCAGTGAGGCCCTGTCTCTTCATAAAACACAAAATTGCGCTGGGGATGTGGCTCAGTGGTGAGTACCCCTGCGTTCAATCTCCAGTACCAAAAAAAAGATAATCATTTGTAAGCAGAAAGAGAACTTTCACAAGGAAACTGAATTCTCTGACACCCTGATCTTGGGTTTCCCAGCCTTCAGAACTGTGAGAAATAAATTGCTGTTATTTAAGGTACTGAGTTTATGGCATTTTGTTATGACCGCATAAGCTAACCCTAATACAGTATAGTACCATATAACACTGTAGTTTCAGATTATAAAGGGTGGAGCCTGGGGCAGTGCTCAAGACCTACTGGAGACAGTAAAGAACTTCATGCTTGCAATTCTCCAGCCTCAGCATCCAGAGTTGCTGGGATTATAAGTGTGTGCCACTGCACCAGGAACTTTTTTAATTTCTAAGAAAAATATTTATCCAGCCATTTCTTGGGTATCTATGTGTCTGTGTACTTTGTTCTTTGATATTATCACTCTTGTTTTCACTTAGTTATTCTATAGTTGTAGCCAGGCTAGGTGGAAATCTCTCACAGATTAGTAAAAGGGAATCAAAGATGTGGGTCAGTTTTTTGTAGTTACTAGACTGGCGATGTGCCAATTTAGAAGCTGTGGGATCTAAAGAGGAAGAGATAGTTGGTCATTAGAAAGGGGCAGTTGTGGGCTGGGGTTATGGCGCAGTGGTAGCGTGCTCGCCTAGCACGCGAGAGGCACTGGGTTCGATTCTCAGCACCACATAAAAATAAAATAAAGATATTCTGTCCACCTACAACTAAAAAAAATAAATAAATATTTAAAAAAAAAAAAAAGAAAGGGGCAGTTGTCCAGACACGCCAAGAAAATCAGAGTAGAGAACACACAGACGTATAGGTTGAGTTACTCTTATCAAAAATGCTTGGGTGGGGTGAGGTGGAGCATGCCTGTAATCCTCCCAGTTTGGGAAGCTAAGGAAGGAGGATTTCAAGTTCAAGGCCAGCTTCAGCAACCTAGACTCCGTCTCAAAATAAAAAATAAGAGATCTGGGGATGGGCTCAGTGGCTAAGCACCCCAGGATCCAATCATTCCTGATACCAAAACCAAGTCAAACCAAACAAACAAACAAAAAAAACAGCAACTAAGCCTCAGCAGTAAGTGAGGCCCTAAGCAACTCTGTCTCAAAATTTAAAAACATGGGCTGGGACTGTAGCTCAGTGGTAAAGCGCTTGCCTAGCATGCATGAGGCACTGGGTTCGATCCTCAGCACCACGTATAAATAATAAATGAATAAAATAAAGATCCATCAACAACTCAAAAAATAAAAAAAAAATAAAATAAAAATTTAAAAACATGGGTGGGGGGGAGTCTGAGGATGTTGCTTGGTGGTTAAGCCCCCTGAGGTTTAATCCTTGGTACAAGAAAAAGAAGAAAAAAAAAAGAAAAGAAAATGCTTGGGCTAGGAATATTTTGGATTGAACTTTTTGAAATTAGGCATCATCTTGAGGATCATGCTTTGTGTGTGGCTTTTGTTCCACCAGCTTCTGTGGTCTTGGTGACTTCATAAAAACAGGGAAAGGAAAATTTATAAACAGTAGTCATGGAGAATACTGTTTCCTAGAATTTCAACTCTGAATTTGCTTTTAGTTCAGTGTTATTGCCATCCTGTGGATTTCTTGGGGAATGAAACTCCGGCTGAGAAGTTAAGAGAATTGAATTAACTGCTACTGAAGTGAATCTCGACTGTCAGTGTGAGCGCCCTCTTCTGAACGCTTGAGGAATGAACAGTCAGTCGTTGCCTTGCGGTTTACAAAGATGAACGTGGAGCCTGTGGGAGATCATCCATAAATTCACCCTCTTCTCCAATTGTAAAAAATAAAAACTGATGCACAAATAATCTGAATTTCAAGGATGACATTCTCAATTTCAAGGATGAAATTCTCTTCCTATTAAATCTAGGAAGAGAATTTAAGGTCTCCTGACTTCCAAACATATTTCCTATTTACATGATGGGATAATAGATGCTTGCTTTTATAATTAGCTGATGGTTATTTTTCCCACTGTTTACTTAGGTTTATAAGTAATAGTTAATCGAGGAACTAACTAACTGGCCTCAGTACTACATTTACTTGTGATCCTGACACTTTCTAGTCTATTTCCTGGGTGTTGTCAATTTTCTTCCTTTCCATTTTCTGTCATTTTTTTTTGTGGTAGTACTGTATTGGGTGATAGTAAAAGGGGCTGTCCCTATTCGCTGAAGACTCCAAGAGAATTTCCACCTTTGTGTATTTCCTGAAATATCTGTCTACTTTGAAGGTGTTGTCCAAACCTCTTTCTTCTGGGTTCAATTTAAGTCCTGCCTGCTTCTGAGCCTTTTAGGCCAAAGTGGCTCTTGCTCCTCTTTTGGGGGCTCATATCATCAGTTTCTGTGAGTTATGTAAACCCATTTATTGTTATTTCTTTAGTTAGACTATGATCTCTTCAAAATAAAACTATGTCTTAATTACATTACTAAGAACACTTGAATTCCCAACATATATAAGATTAGTCCCTATTTATTGATCTTTTGCAGGCATCTCTGCTTTCTTTTCCTCTAAGCAAGCACAAGCAACATCAACAGCAGCCATGGTTATGGTCTATTTTATGTGGTAGCAAATCTTTTCATTTTGCTTCTGATTTTCACTTGTGGCAACCATGTGTGTGTTGTGTGTGTGTCTTGTGTTTGATTACCCCATCACTTTCTGTTGTGGAGAATTTATGGGTATTCTTTGGGATCTGTGTTAAAACTGCTTTTCTCTACAGAAGATTTTCTTTTTGCTTCTTACAGACAAATGAAAGTGTCACTTTATTTATTTTTAATGTGAAATGCTTTATGAATTTGCGTGTCATCCTTGCACATGGGCCATGCTAATTTCTGTATCATTCCAATTTTAGTGTAGGTGCCCAAGATAGCGCCTAAGGTATAACGTTAGTGTTTTTTTGTTTTTTTTTTTTTGGTACCAGGGATTGAACCCAGGGACTCTTAAACACTGAGCCACATTCCCAGCCCTTTTTTATTTTAAATTTTGAGACAAGGTCTCCCTAAGTTGGTTAGGTCCTCACTAATTTGCTGACGCTGATTTCACATGGGTGATTCTCCTACCTCAGCCTCCCAAACTGCTGAGATTACAGGCGTTTGTCACTGGAGCCGGCTGAAAACATCACTTTAAAACAAATTTCTGGGTTGAGGTTTTGGGGAGTAAATGTTGAAAACATATTTAAAGGTTGGTGTGTGGTTATAAATTTTCAATGGAGATGGTTTTCCTTCTCTCTCCTCATTTGCAACGTTGAAAGCTATGGTAAATTTGTCTTTCCCTAATCTGAGGGGAGCAGTATGTTTAGTTTGGTTGTAGTTCACCTTTACAGTGAAGGTGTAGCTTTCATGTATTCGTACTGGAGCTGTCTCCATTAATTAGTCTCCAGTTTGACTAATGCTATTATATCAGTCCAACTTGAGTGGGTACTTGGCTTCTGTGTTCTTTGTCCTCATAGGCTATACAAATGGATGCTCAAGATTATCCTGGATTGGCAGAAACCCTCAGGGCAGAGCCCAATATCAGGCTTTACTTTCCCCTCTGGACTTTTGTTTTACTTTATTTTGTTAAATCTCTGAGAATATCCTTTGATTTTTACCAATGCAGCCATGCACTTAACACTATTTTTTTTTTTTTTTTTTTTTTACGTGTATTATCGGGAATCCTCAGTTCTTTAAATTAGGGTTGTGCTTCTTTTTTTGGTACTGGGGATTAAACTCAGGGGTACTCACCACTGAGCCACATCCTCAGCCCTATTTTGTATTTTATGTAGAAATGGGATCTCACTGAGTTGCTTAGCGCCTTGCCATTGCTGAGGCTGGCTTTGAACTCTCGATTCTCCTGTCTCAGGCTCCCAAAATGCTGGGATTACAGGCGTGTGCCACCTGCCTGGCTGGGGTTGTGGTTCTTAATGGATACAATGGTCACACACTTAAACTTTTCAGATTAATTTTAAGATCTGTTTGTAAATTTTATGGAAAAAAATTCTATGAGGATGATTTTGAATTAGAATTTCACTGAATTTATAGAAGAATTCAAGGAGAATTAATATCTTTGCAATATTTATTTTCTCAGTTTTAAACATGACTTATAATTTCACTTTTTTAGCCAGGTGTGGTAGCGCAAGCCTGTAATCCCAGCACTTTGGGAGGCTGAGACAGGAGAATCAGGAGTTCAAAGCCAGCCTCAGCAATGGCAAGGCGCTAAGCAACTCAGTGAGACCCTGTCTCTACATAAAACACAAAATAGGGCTGGGGATGTGGCTCAGTGGTCTAATACCCCTGAGTTCAATCTCCAGTACCAAATAATAATAATAATAATAATAATAATAATAATTTCACTTTTTTACATCCTCATTAGGTCACCTACTTCAGTAATGTTTATGGAGTTTTTTTCCTTTAAAGTTCTTACACTGAGGTTTTGTGAACAGGGTTTTAACCTTCCATTTTCTATTGATTACTGAGGCTTAAATAGCTAACACTTACATAGTATTTACTATGTACCAAACATTATTTTAAATTCTTCAGTAGTCTTTTTCCTGGTGAACTTGTTTATTAATTTAAATAGACTGTCATTTGGCTTTTCTTGAATTTTTAATTATCCAGTTATATATCCTATAGTTATTCTTTTCTTTTTTCCCCCCAATTTTGGTGCTTTTTACATTTTTTTCCCTCATCATTCATCTATTTGGGTCTGTTCTTTAATTAAATCATTATTTTCCCGTGTGGTTTGTGACTTTTTTTTTAGTGCCAAGGATTGAACCCAAGCGTGCTTAACCACTGAGCCATATCCCCATCCCTTTTTTTGTATTTTATTTAGAGACAGGGTCTCAGCGAGTTGCTTAGGGCCTTGCTAAATTGCTGAAGCTGGCCTTGTACTAGCGATCCTTCCGCTTCAGTCTCCCTCGAGCCGCTGGCTTTACAGTTGTGTGCCACCACAGCTGTGACTTTTGATCACGGTTTCTATCAGTGTTTGAGAATTCCTCTTTCCCTGCTTCTGGTGTTGGAGAGAAGATGGTTGGAATCTACTTGTACAGAAACTTCTGGTGCTGGAGTGAAAGCTGGCCACTTGGAACGCAGCATTGCTTCTTTCTCTGACCGGAAACAGATACAGCACTGTTGTCTGTTTATGTGTGTGCGTTTCTGTTTGTGTGGGGGTGTGGAAACAGGGCCAGCCTGCCTGACTGCTTGGCATTCCTTCCATCTGTCAGCAATCACCTGATAATTGTGCTTGGCTCCCTACTTCTCTATATTTTCCTTAATTATGAGTTAGAAGAGTCTTAAGAATGACTCTCATCCATATCAGTCATTTATCTGGTTTCTATCTTTGTTCTAAGACATCTTTCCATAGTTCAATCCTGCCAGATTTTTATTGTTTGGAAGTATATAAACGTTTCTGGCATTCTAATGACATTCCTAATTTTTTTTCAGTATGGTTAAGAATTTATACATTTTTCCCCCCCAATGCTGGGGATGGAACCCAGGACCTTACACATGCCAGGCTAACGCTCTACCACTGAGCTATACACCCTACCCAGATAATTAATTTTTTATTTTAAATTCATCTTCAAAAAGTCCATGTGAGATTTCTAATGATTACCATTATATGAAATTCTCAAATACATGCTGATTGTCTACCAATCAGCACTCTTCTAGGCATTCGGGGTATATTAGTGAGCAAAATAGATAAAGATGTCTGATAAAGAAGCAATCTAACTTCTTCTCTTCAGTTAATCAAACTGCATGAAGTTCATTTGTCCTTTTCCCTATTTCTTATGTAGGCAGATAGCCAAATCCAGCCAGCTGGGATCCTGGCAGAGTCTCTCTGCTAGACTATTGGTAACATGACCTCAAGTTACCTTCAGATAAGTCAGTAGAAATTACCCACTGTTTTTTTTTTTTTACTCACTGTTTTTCTAGAAAGAGATCAGGAACAGGTCCCTGCATCTGATGGTTGAGCTGAGGGACAACTAAAGATAACTGAGCTTCAGTCAAGGAAATGGAGACTGAGACGCTTCTCTTGATTGTCCCAAGGATGTGTGCTGACTTGAGGTATTTCACAGTCTACCCTTCAACAAACAACTACACTTGAAGGCTCATATGAAGTCAGATTTATTTATCCAGCAGAGTCACCAGCGATCTCATGCATCCAGATTATCTGTTTCTTATCAAGAGTATTCAGGGCATGAGAGAGGATGGAGAACATCTCCAGAATATCCTTAATGGAGCAAAATTGAGTTGAAGCCAGCTTACAATGGAAGGGGAGCAAAAGACTTTTAAGGAAGTATTCTTAGAAAACAGAGTGAGATTTGGTGGTTTTAGATGTCATTAAAATAGTCATTCAGAGTTGTTAAAGAGATTGCCAGTGTATGACCAAGTAGTTAATAAAAATAGCACATTTTGTGTTGAAATTCATAGGAAAAAAAAATAGTCCTTCAGGCATATAATCCCAGTGCCTTGGGAGTCTGAGGCAGGAGGAACACAAGTTCAAAGTCAGCTTCAGCAATTTAGAGAGGCCCTAAGCAACTTAATGAGACTCTCTCTCAAATTAAAACCAAACCAAACCAAACCAAAACAAAATGGGCTGGGGATGTGGCTCAGTGGCTAAGCACCACCGAGCCAATCTTTGGTACCAAAAAAAAAAAATTCATCCAGGATTCTGTCATTCTGTTGCCTCATAGTTCCTGTTTGAAGAGATTAGATGAAAAGAACAGTACACAAAAGAAAAGCACACTGCAGAGCCTGGTGCAGGCATGTGCCTCTATTCCCCAGCTACTAGAGAGGCTAAGGTGGGAGGGCAGGAGGATCACTTATTGCTAGAATCTGAGATCAGGTTGGGCAACATAGTGAAACCCTGTCTCAAAGAAGGAAAAATAAAAATAAAAAAAGCAAACTTCAATGGAATTGCATTTGAACTTAAAACCAAAGTCAGGCTGGGGTGTGGCTCAGTGGTCAAAAGCTTTCCTAGCATATGTAAAGCCCTAGGTTCAATTCCTAGCATTCACACAAACAAAACAGAAAATACAAGAACCAAACTTAGACCATGAGGTGAAAACCACGTGTTGATACAATAACCTGTGATAATTTCATAATTGCCCCAAGTTCATGTATTTGGCACCTGTTTCTGATTTTATTTTTTTCTATTATTATTATTATTACTACTGGGGATTGAACCAATCCCAAAAGAGCACTTTACCACTGAATTACATTGCCAGATCTTTTTATATTTATTTTGAGACAGGATCTCACTAAAGTTCTGAAGTTATCCTTGAATTTGTGATCCGCCTGCTTCAGCCTCCTGAGTTGCTGGGATTACAGGCATGTTCCACCATGCCTTGCTATTTATTTATTTATTTATCTATCTATCTATTTATTTATTTATGGTACTGAGGATTGAACCCAGGGATGCTTAACCACTGAACTATATCCTCAACCTTTTTAAATTTTATTTTGGGACAGGGATCACTAAATTGTTTAGGGACTTGCTAAATTGCTGAGGCTGGCCTTGAAATTGTGATCCTCCTTCTTCAGCCTCTAGAGTGGCTGGAATTATAGGCCTCAACCATCTGGCCCAGCTAGTCCTTGTTTTTTGTGACTTTACTTAATTATTCAGTTTCTCTCTCTCTCTCTCTCTCTCTCTCTCTCTCTCTCTCTCTCTCTCTCTCTCTCATTTTTGGTACTAGAGATTGAACTCAGGGGCACTCAACCACTGAGCCACATCCCTAGCCCTATTTTGTGTTTTATGTAGAGACAGGGTCTCACTGAGTTGCTTAGCGCCTTGCCATTGCTGAGGCTGGCTTTGAACTCACGATTTTCCTGTCTCAGCCTCCCTAAGTGCTGGGATTACAGGCTTGAGCCACCATGCCTGGCTGGCAGTTTCTCTCTTAATAATATTGACAAATCCATCATTGCTCGCATTTCTAAGAAGATAGATGTTACTCCATAAATCCCTTATGCCTTTGAATGTAATTGTCTTCATTTCAAAGACAGAATATAATTTCCTGGGAATAAGGCTAGGCCTTTAGATTAAGTATTTTTTTTTAATGGGAAGATATACCAGGAAGCTCAATATACCTAATTTAAATGAGAATTGGCCTCAATAAAGATACTCTATTTCTTCTCAAAATTCTAGTTTTTTTAAACAATAAATGTTTTTAATCAGCCAAAATAATCATAGTACCTTTAATTTCTATTTTCTTGTTGGAGGAATATGGCAGTTGGTCCCGAGGAAACTCTCAGAAGCTCTGTGTAGCATAAGTATAAAGAGAAGAAAATGCAAGATGAATTTGAATATTTGATCCTTTTCTGTGGGGAAAGAGCATAACACAGATCAACAACAGCATCAGTAACGTTTAAAGGATATGCCCTTTTGGAAAATTCCTCTCCTAATTAGGAATATCGAACAGGTTTTAGTTGTTATTAGTGTTTCATTTGCTGTTATAAGCTTCTGTACTTTAACCTTTCCTTAAATATCTAGCTGTCCTGCAACCTCAAAAACCTGGAAATCTGAATGAAGAGTTTTTTCTAAATCATGTGATAGAAGGCTTTCATGAAGAAGAGACATAAGTCAGTGAGAATGAGATAATCATGAATAATCCATGAAAGACAATGCTGTGTTTTAATCTTCCTGTTCTTCTGTTTGGAATCCTTGTGGGGCTCAATTTATTGTTGAGGGATAGGTAACATTCCATTAAGTTTTCCTGTATATCCATTCATTTCCAAAGGACTATAATGGAGACATCACTTTTTTTTAATAAAATATAATCATTTTGGAGAATACATTAGTAGACAAGCCAATAATTTAGCTTAAATAGAAGTTACAAAATACAATTAATATACTAAGTGAAAATTCCATATTTGAAATTTTATATAAGATATTCTATGATTGAGCATTCTATCAGAACCACAGATTAAGCAACAGTTT
This sequence comes from Xerus rutilus, assembly GCA_028644305.1. NCBI lineage: Eukaryota > Metazoa > Chordata > Mammalia > Rodentia > Sciuridae > Xerus > Xerus rutilus. Next base: position 88,189,692 of record CM053403.1, on the reverse strand, counting down.
TCCTAAATTAGGCCAATGATTGACACCTTGAAAGGTGATAAAAATATACCATAGTGTAGACACCCTTAATGGAGCAAATTATTTAACAAAATTGATTATACATTTCATAGTGCAAATTACATTCTGTCACTGAATGACCAAGTCTCTTCAAATTCAAGGAAGGAAACTGAAGTCCCTGCAACCAGGAGCTCCAAGGCATAGTACAGCACTCCCCGGCAGAGAACGCCATGTTCCACACAGGCCTCCTTTGGCACTTTCCCTTTTGGATGAGGTACCTCAGGTCTTGGTGATACAAGGTTCTAGTGAAAAGATCTGCCCATTTTTTCAGGAGATCCTCTTACCATTCTCCACTTTCTCCATTCCTATGGTCAACTGACTTAAAGAGCATTGTCTAAACTTCTCTATATTATCCACTATCTCTTCCCCATGGAGCTCTCAAGCCTTAAAGTCCTAATATCCAAGACCTCTTTTGTATGTGTGTGTGGGGGGGCAGGAAATGGTTCCCCCATTTTAAGTCCTGCAAGCTGAATAGAACAGAATGGGATCTCTCTGAGGTTTAAAAAAGTGCAATTTACTTCTATGGTATTCTAGAAATAAGAGGGTAAAAGACTTTTCCTTGAAGATCTACTAACTTGCAATTTTGGGGTCCTGAGATTATTCTGCAAGTAGAACCACCACTTTGCCTAGGCTAGCCTTGAACTTCCGCACTCAAGCAATCCTTCTGTCTCAGCCTCCTAAGTAGCTGGAATTATAGGCATATGCTACTGCACATGGCAGAATTTTTATACTTACTTTAATTACAGCATTTTAAAAAATGCTAGTTGTATTTTAATAAGATGTAATTCCAACACCATGTGAAAGACAGGTGATACTTGCATGAAACTGGCAGAGATTTTCTAGCAAGCCTTAGAATTTATAAGATGCTTTGAGTGATATTGTTCACAAAGAGCATTTATGGATAACATAAATGTGACAGCAGACTGTCACAACCAAACACACTCCAGATGATGGAGAATGAATAAGAAAGGATGAAGAGTAGTAACTGCGGGAAGTGAAGTCCTCAAGTCCCAATGGATGAGGGACAATCTCTACCCCCAGCCTTGCTCCTCCCCACCCTGGTTTTAGTGCATTAAACTTCAAAGGGAACTGGGAATATATAACCTTACCTCTCTGGACTAGGGAGGACTACTGGTAGCCCTGGGCCGTACTGAGCTCTTGAGAGCTTCACCCAATGATAGCAGCAGCAGGGGCAGGGGATGGGATGTCCTATGAACTGGAGTGAAGTCACTCAGTAGGTTCAAGTCTTCAAGGAGTTTGGATTTAGCTGAACACATTCCTGCCCCTGCACGATCTAGAATAAGTTTTCTAATCATATTACTGGGGAATGTTGGGATTTGGCTGAAATGGCAAGTTTTATTGATGGTGAGTGGTAATGACTTCTAGGTTTCATCATGGCATATTTGCATATTTTCTGATTTTGGCAGGAGCTAAAACTTATCAGTTCATTAACCATTTATAGAGGAATAATTCAGTAGAAGAGGTTGAATAGGATCATTCTTTAGTAGTATCCAGCCTTGATGAGCACTGCTGCCACCACACCCAGGAACATGAGCAACAGGAGCCTGAATTTTCCTTTGTTGAACTGTTTCAGCAGGGAAATTTTTGCCCAATCTACCTTTGGCTGTTGGGAGGATATCTGAGTTCATTAGCACCTTCTCTGTTCAAACTTTATAATAAACAGGGACCTTGATGAGAAAAGTATCAAAACTATGTTTTCTGTGATAAGCCCCCATCCCACTGGAACCCACTCCTCCAAAGGGCAGAGAATTAAGTGAAGTGCATGATGACATCATTGCCTTCCACACCACAGCTGGATGTCTCGTCAATCATCTGTTTGATGAGCTCATTGTTATGAGAAAATATGTAGAGAGCCAGGGACTTTTCATGTTCATTTATGAAATTTATGGCTTCATCTGCATTTTTCACAGGCACTATTGGAAGAACTGGTCCAAAAATTTCTTCTTGCATCACTCTGGTGTGAGGATCAACATCAGTAAGTATCGTTGGGGCTATATAGTGTGTGGCCTCATCAGTCTCCCCACCAAATGCTATCTTTTGTCTTTCAAGCAAACTTCATATCCTCTTAAAATGATGAAAAATGATGATCCTTTCATAATCAGGAGACTCTTTTATGTTTTCTCCATAAAATTCCTTCATGGTTTCCTTTATCTTCTGCATTATTTGATTCTGGAGGGAAGCTTCACAGAGAATTTGGTCAGGAGTAATGCAGGTTTGACCACAATCATGTATTTTCCCCAGGCTATGTGTCTGCAGACAATGTCCAGGTCATGATCTTTATCAATGTAACATGGACTCTTGCCTCCCAGTTCAAGTGTCACTGGAGTCAGATGTTTGGCAGCAGCTTTCATGACAATTTTTCCAACTGCAGTGTTTCCTGGATGGAGAATGTGGTCAAATCACTGCTTCAGAAACTCCGTGGTTTCCTCAACACCACCGTTAACAACCGCAAGCAGATCCTGATCTAAATACTGAGGGAGGAGCTTAGGCAAGGTCTTGGCAGTATTTTCACTCAGTTCTGAAGGCTTGATAATCACAGCGTTTCCTTGCATGGTTGGCGGCAATGGCCGCCAGGTGCTCTTCTCTCGCTCCTGTGCCATCTTCCTCAAGGCCTGGAGCTGCTGCAGCCCCAACCTCAGGGGTCACGACCAGCTGGATGAAAAAGGCTGTGGAAGGTGCTGTACTTGGCTGTCCCTAGCCTGGTCCTGAAGAGAAGAGGTAAGCTCCCGGGACGTGGGGGCATAGCGAACCGGGTGGAGGCTGGTGCTTGCCGTGCTATTCCTCCTCTCAGGTATTCTCTCCTCCTTTTGGTTGGACTCCCACCGTTGACCCTAGGCCACCCTTCACTTGTCCCCCTAAATACTAGGTCCTTGAAGGCGTCAGGGCCAGCTAAGTCCCACACTATTTTTAAGTGGAAGGCATGGAAAAGAGTTAATAAGCCTTTGTATTCAAGAAAGCACTAAGATAAGGTCAGCCTTTCATTGCTATGACAAAAAACCTGAGGAAAAAACAGTTTAGAGGAAAGATTTATTTTTTGGGTCCCGGGGATTGGACTCAGGGGCACTCAACTACTGAGCCACACCCCAAGCCCTATTTTGTATTTTATTTAAGGACAGAGGGTCTCACTGAGTTGCTTAGCACCTCACTTTTGCTGAGGCTGGCTTTGAATGTGTGATCCTCCTGCCTCACCCTCTCCAGCGCCTGGGATTACAAGTGTGTGCCACTGGGCTGGGGAAAGATTTATTTTTAGCTCATGGTTTCAATACATGTTTATTTGCTTCTGTTGTTTCTGGTCTGTGGTGAGGCAGAACATCATCTCATGGAGGGTGTGTCAGAGCAAAGCTGTTCACTTAATAGTGACCAGGAAGGAGGGAGCAAAGGAGTACGCACACAAGGGGCCAAGGACAAAATTTACCTTCAGAAGCATTCCTCAGGTGACTTACCTCCTCCAACTAGGCCCCTCCTAAGTTTCTATCACTTCCCAATAGCTGTACCAGCTGGGAACCAAGCCTTTGTGGGGACATTCCAGGTCCAAATTGTAACAGAAAGCAAAAGTCCTCTGGAATCATCTAAGGTGACATCTATTTCAAATTGTAAATATATATATATATATATACATATATATATATATATATATATGTATATATATATATATATAAAACATAAAAAGAATGCAATATTCAGAGTTGAAACTTAAATCTTACTTCTCATTCTTCTCCCATAAATAATATAAACTTGAGAAAGTTATTAAAACATGTTGGACTTTACTTCCTTTTATTTTCATATTGAAGATTTTTTTGTTTCATTCTTTTAAGGTAAGGTTTAGATTAAGAAACATCTCTAGTAATTAAAGAAATGCAAATCAAAACTACTCTAAGATTTCATCTCACCCTAGTCAGAATGGCAATTATCAAGAATACAAACAACAGCCGGGCGTGGTGGCTCACGCTTGTAATCCCAGCACTTTGGGAGGCTGAGACAGGAGAGTCGCGAGTTCAAAGCCAGCCTCAGCAATGGTGAGGCGCTAAGCAACTCAGTCAGACCCTGTCTCTACATAAAACACAAAATAGGGCTGGGGATGTGGCTCAGTGGTCGAGTGCCCCTGAGTTCAATCTCCAGTACCAAAAAAAAAAAAAAAAAAAAAAAATACAAACAACAATAAGTGTTGGCGAGAGTTGTGGGGGAAAAGGTACATTCACACACTGTTGGTGGGATTGCAAATTGGTACAGCCAATCTGGAAAGCAGTATGGAGATTCCTAAGAAAACTTGTAATGGAACTACCATTTGATCCAGCTATCTCACTCCTTGGTCTAAACACTAAAGACTTAAAAACAGCATACTACAGTGATGCAGCCACTTCAATGTTTATAGCAGTTTTACTCACAATAGCTAAACTGTGGAACCAACCTAGATGCCCTTCAATAGATGTATGGATAAAGAAACTGTGGTATATATACACAATGGAATATTACTCAGCAATAAAAGAGAATAAAATTATGGCATTTGCAGGTAAATGGATGGGGTTGAAGTGTTGCATCCAACCCACACCTCTCCCCAAGAAATGCAGCCCAGACCACTCTGCAGAAGCAGCAAAGTTTATTGAGGAAATAGGCACACAGGCCAATCAATTGGGGTCAGCTCTCCTTTCCTTCAAAGAGCGACCCCAAAATAAGGGTTTCAGAGGTTATTGTAGGGTGGGCTAGCTACATGACTCAGGAAAACATGATTTGGCAGATATGCAGTCTATATTTATTTACAGTTCAACCATGACAGCACCTCCTATGTCTCCTTTCAGTTCCTGGAACTTTAGGTAACTGGCCAGGGGGTCTGGCAGCCTGTGATTTTGCCCCCCCCCCCTTCCATGAGAAGCAAGCATAGCAAAGCATTAATCACAGAAGCACAAAGAGCAGGTTAGCAGATACATGCAGGCCTGAGCCAGAGTGACTCCATTTTGAGTTTGGATTTTACAGGAGAATATCATGCTAAGCGAAGTAAGCCAATCCCCCAAAACCAAATGCTGAAAGTTCTCTCGGATAAGTAGATGCTGATTCATAATGGGGGAGGGGACACAGGAAGAATGGAGGAATTTTAGTCAAAGGGGAAGGAGGGGGGAAAGGGGCATCGGGACAGTAAAGATGGTGGAATGAGATGGACATCATAGCCCTAACTTCATGTATGACTGCATATATGATGTGATCATGTTCAACCAGAGAAATGAAAAGTTGTGCTCCATCTGTGTACAATGAATCAAAATGCATTCTGCTACCATGTATACCTAAGTAGAATAAATTGAAAAAATATATAAAGTTAGATTGGTAGAAGTTAGATTTTTTTAAAGGAGAAAATGAAAGAGTTGTGACTACTGGCAGATAACTGGTTCTGATTATATATTATAGGGACTTTTTACCATGTACATTAAAAAAATTATTTCATAAAAACCACACAAATGGTAGATGTGTTTAGAAGACAATATATGATCACCCATGAATAGAAGAGGCTGCTTGCTACCAAACTTTTACCACTAGATAGAAGCCTTGAAAAAGGAAACATTTCAGAAAATGGAACTTTGGAGATTCAGATTTGAAATGGAAGATTCCAATCCCCATAAGAGTTCATATGGAATTGATCTGTTCTTGTATTGCATTTACAATTTATTTTGAATAAACAGAGTACCAAATAGTGGGACTAATTCTCCCCTACTTCAATTCCTGTTTTCCTCATTCCTTTATAGTGGCTTTGATTCAAGCCGGGCGCGGTGGCTCAAGCCTGTAATCCCAGCACTTAGGGAGGCTGAGACAGGAGAATCGCGAGTTCAAAGCCAGCCTCAGCAATGGCGAGGCGCTAAGCAACTCAGTGAGACCCTGTCTCTACATAAAACACAAAAATAGGGCTGGGGATGTGGCTCAGTGGTTGAGTACCCCTGAGTTCAATTCCCAGTATCAAAAAAAATAAAAAAAATATAAATAAATAAATAAAAATTAAATTCTCTAAATGGAGCCAGACATGGTGGCACATACCTGTAATCCCAGCAGCTCAGGAGGCTGAGGCAGAAGGATTGCAAGTTCAAAGCCAGCCTCTGCAACTTAGTGAGCCCCTGTCTCAAATGCAATATAAAAAGGGTTGGGGATGTTACTCCTCCCTCCCAGTGGTTAAGCACCCTTGAGTTGTTTTTTTCCAAACTGTGTGATTCAGGGCAAAGAACCACCGTCCATTTACTTGGTATTTTTTTTGTTCAGAAAACTGGGTAATCCAGATAATCCATCAGGAAACTATAGGAATTTAAGCAGAAAGAGAAAATTAAATAAACGAAAGGTATTTAGGATGGTTTTCTTTTCCTGTAGTTGATTAACATATAACTTTAGACAGTTAACCCAACTGCGCTTTGGCTTTCTCATCTGTTTAAAGCAGTAGGTGGGGTGTGTGTGTGAGGGGGGTTCACCCAGTTTACATAGTTTTAGAAACATAAAATGAGGCAGCAGTGCCTTGCTATCTCATCCAAATACCGTCATTTTATTTATTTATGTGTATGTGGTGCTGAGAATCGAACCCAGTGCTTCATACGTGCGAGGCAAGCACTCTACCACTGAGCCACAACTCCAGCCCTCCCTTTTTCTTCTTTTGCCTCATGTTTTATATCCTTTTTGGGGTGTGTGTGTACCAGAGACTGAACCTAAGGGTGCTTTACCACTGAGCTATTATTATATTTTGAGACAGGGCCTTTCTAAGTTGCTGAGACTGGCCTTAAACTTTACAATCCTCCAACCTTAGCCTCCCCAGTTGCTAGGATTATAGGTCACCACTTCCCGTTTGTGCCACCATTTCCAGCATACATCCATTTGCTAATTAAGCCAAACACAATCATAACCCAAATAAGAACTAAGATGCTAGGGATGTTGAAGTCAGACTGCCTGAGTGTGAATTCACCTGGTCATTAACTGTGTGACCCTGAAAGGTCTTAGTGTTCTTACTTGCAAAATGGGAATAATACCACACAGTTGTGAGATTTTGGACAGAATTGAATGAGGTAAGTTTACAGAGTTCTTAGCACAATGCATACCACATGTGAATGCTCAAAAAATGTTACTATTTGGAATAGTAAAAAAAAAAAATATTGAAAGAATGAGGTATTTAGATTACACTGTAAGATACCCATGGAAATTCACTGAAAGGCCACATCAGTGTAAGAATGCCGGACTCAAAGGAAGAAAGTAGTGGTAACAACATGGCAAATTAACCTGTGTTTATAATAACTGTTACTTTGTTTCCTGATAAGAATATTTTTGTGTTACTTCTTAAACTACCAGAGTGGTCATGTGGTCACTGTTCCATAAAGCCACCCCATCATCCTTGTGGGGTGCTGCTGTGCTCTATCATAATCTGTTTTATTTCTGATATTATATGTCTCCCAACTCTCTCCTTGACATTGACTATCCCATGTGTTGTCTAATTTCTGCCCGTACCTTGTATAGAAGATAGGAATGACAGTTCACTGTGGCCTCCTCTCTGCCACAGCTCTATTGTTCACCGCCCATGCCTTCCTCTTCTACTCCACACATGACTTCCACTCTCTGCTTTTAGCCTTCCTCTTGACTCTTTTCCTCTTCCTTCCCCTTATATGACTTGCTGTCTGGGGACGTGAGGAACTAATTTCTCCTTCATTCAGTGGTAAATACTCAAGAGAAGAAATGCATGCACTCTAAGAAATGCCCTTGTCAATCATGATTTTCACCATCACTAGGACTAATGGAACATTTACAACGTGCCACAATAAACACATGTACATATAATCTATTTAATTCTCACAAAAATGTTATGAGTTAACTACTACTATATAATTCTTTTGTAGATGAGGGGAATATAGCTTAGAGAAGTTAGCTTATCCAAATTACAGTTAATAAGTGATAAAGACAGATTTTAAAACCATGTTTAACTTCAAAATATAAACATATATATTATGGAATATATATACATATATATATATAATTTTATACCTTATATTTTTATTTCTTAGAACCAAAGGAAAGTTTTCTTTTGGGAGTATATTCTCTCAAAGGAGCATTTTCATAGTGCCTATAAAAATAGCTCCCCTTTTTTTGCTTTTGCAATTTTTCATGAGAACTGATAAAATAGAAGTTTCTACCTTTAGAAACTCTATTCAGACAAGTAGCATGTGAAATAAGCCAGAGTCTTCAGAGATCATTTGATTTCAGTTTTGTCTTAGTTTATTTTTTTCTCTTTCCATATTTTTTTTTTTTTTTTGGTACTGGGGATTGAACTCAGGGGCACTCGACCACTGAGCCACATCCCCAGCCCTATTTTGTGTTTTATGTAGAGACAGGGTCTCACTGAGTTGCTTAGTGCCTCGCCATTGCTGAGGCTGGCTTTGAACTCGCGACTCTCCTGTCTCAGCCTCCCTAAGTGCTGGGATTACAAGCGTGAGCCACCGCGCCCGGCTCTTTCCATATTTTTTTAAATTGGTGCATTATATTTGTACATAATGATGGGATTTATTCTTACATATTTGTAAAGGCACACAATATAACCATGGAATTTGGCCCCTATCACTCCCCAGCACTTCCCTCCTCTCTTCTCAACTCCTACCCCCGGTCCCTTTCTTCCACTCATTTCCCTTTGATTTTGATTTTTATGAGATCCCCTCTGCAACTCTTTTCTTTTTTCCTCTTTAGCTTCCACATGTGGGTTGTCTTAGTTTTAATGCTAAAAGTCAAAGAAATAATACATGGAGGAGCCACATCCTGAGCTCAGGATAATCACTGGATTTGATTTGCATGTTTATGCAAGAAAGCCATTTAAAACAAAAAAAACTCCCTAATTCTCTTCTACTGAGGCCAATTTATCTTAATTTTCTCTTCCAGCTTGCTGTGAAAAATGCCATCTCCCACTACATGACTCTCAGGATCCCCTCTAAAACTTCCAACTCCTCACTTTTAAGACTTTTGCAGAGAGAATGCATGTGGTGTTTTAAATCTTCACTTTTAATCAATTTTTTATGAATTACATTAAATCTTGAATTAAATATTAAATATTAATGTGGGTCACTTCATTATGGCTCTTTTGCTGGTATTTCTCAGTGACTCCTTTGCCTCTACTGACAAAGCAGAATATTCTTCTTAGATATTTTCCCAAGATAGCCTGTCATCAAGCAATTAAATTGTCTCATCTGAATTTTTTTTTTTTTGGTACCAGGGATTGAACCCAGGAGCGCTTAACCACTGAGCCACATTCCCAGCACCGCCCGCCCCCCCCCGCCATTTTTTAAATGTGGACACAGGTTCTCACTAAGTTGCTAAGGCTGGCCTCAAATTTGTGATCCTCCTGCCCCAGCCTCCTGAGTCATTGGGATTGTACTCCACTGCAGTGGGCTCATCTGAATATTCGATTGTGGTCATTCTCACTACGGCTAAGGAAGACAGCAGAATCCATATTATAATTTGATGACATCATATCATTTGATAACTTTAATAACAGCATGCAGTGAAATTAGTGATAAATCATATTGATGAAATGTCCTAGTTGAAACAACCTTATCAGATAAAAGGCTCTGGAGCCCCTTCCC
>CM053403.1:88094867-88179536 GCA_028644305.1 Xerus rutilus | reverse complement strand
CTGGGGATGTTGTTCCTCTATTTCCTTGGGGGTGTTGTTTTCCATATCCTCCCCTGTTAACCTGTTAATGTGTTATATTACATCAATTGATTTGTATATGTTGCCGTGTCCTTTTTCACAGGGATAAATCCTACTTGATCGTAATGCATGATTCTTTAAGGTGTTGCTGAATTCAGTTTACTAATGTTTGTTGAAGATATTTGCATATGGGTTCATCAGGGATATTGACTTATAATTTTCTTGTGTCTTCAACTGTATGAGAGTAATGCTGACTTCAGTGAGTTTGGAAGCTCTTCAATTCTTGAAAAAGTTTGAGAAAGATCAGTTTTATTTATTCTTTAAATTTTTTTAGTAGAAGTCAGCAATGAAGCCATCTTTCTGGACTTTTCTTTGTTGAGATTTTTTTTTATTATGGATTCGATCTCCCTATTATGATAGGTCACTACAGATTTCTATTTTGTCATAATCCAGTCTTGGTAGGTGGTATGTTTCTATGAATTTTAAAATTTCTTCTATGTTCAACAATGTGTTGGTATATAATTGTTCATAATAATCTCTTTCAGTACATTGGTTTCATTTTATTTCTGAAAGCTCAATCCTGGTCCCCATGCCAATTTAATAAGGAGGACATGGTTTTGAGAAAAATGATAGAGAAGGTTTATTGCTTTCCTAGCAAAGGAGAAGCACAGACGAGGCCTGTCTAAAGGTTGTGATTCTGCCCATCAGAGGGAACAGAAAACTTTTAAAGAAGCTCTTCAAAGTCCTGGTGTGCCCTGATGGTGTGCTAAAATTCTCTTGTTAATTGAGGAGACAGTCACTCACTAGATCTTCTGAGGAAGTCTCCTTCCTATGGTGGGTGTGTGTTCATGGACAGATAACTCAGACTAGGAAAAGGAAAAGGAGGAGAGGGAGAAGAGGGAAAGAAAAACAAGTCTTTAAAAATAAGCCTCTGAGCAGTGAAGGCTATGCTCAAAAACTGAAGTGGACAGCCGTTACACTGTGGCATGATTTGTAATGTCTCCTGGATCTTCTGTTTTTTTCTTAGCCTAGCAAGAGCTTTCAATTTTATTTACTTGTTTTTTAAAACTGTTTTATTAATTTTTATTGTGCTTTTGTTCTCTTATTTTTAAATCTTTTGCATTTTTATTACTTTCATTTTTTTGTAATCTTTGGGATTATTTTGTCCTTTTTTTCTAGTTTCTGGAGATGCAAAGTTAAGTGGCTTAGGGGCTGAGGTTGTGGCTCAGTGGCAGAGCACTTGCCTCATATGTGTGAGGCACTGGGTTCAATCCTCAGCACCACATAAAAATAAGTAAACAAAATAAAGACACTGTGTCCATGTATAACTAAAAATATTTAAAAAAAAAAACAAAGTTAGGTGGCTTATTTGAAACTTTCCTTCTTTTTAAATATAGGTGTTTATCACTTAATCTTTCTTCTTAGTACTGCTTTTGCTGTATCAAGAAACTTTATAATTTCTTTTTAAAATTTATTTATTTATTTATTCTAACTAGGTATATATGACAGCAGAATGCATTTTGATTCATTGTACACAAATTCAGCACAACTTTTCTTTTCTCTGGTTGTACACAATGTAGCGTTGTACCATAAGTGCAGTCATACTTGTACCTAGGGTAATGATGTCCATCTCATCCCACTGTCTTTCCCGCCCCCATGCCCCCTCCCCTCTTCTCCCTCCTCTTTGCCCAAAGTTCCTCCATTCTCCTCCCGCCTCCCATTATGGATCAGTATCCACTTATCAGAGGGAACATTCAGCCTTTGGTTTTTGGGGATTGGCTTATTTCTCTTAGCATGATATTTTCCAACTCCATCCAATTACCTGAAAATAACATAATTTTATTCTTTTTTAATGCTGAGTAATATTCCATTGTGTATTGTATATACCACAGTTTCTTTATCCATTCATCTATTGAAGGGCACCTAGTTTGCTTCTACAGTTTAGAAATTGTGAATTGTGCTATTATAAACATTGAAGTGGCTGCATTACTGTAGTATGCTGTTTTTAAATCTTTAGGATATAGACCAAGGAATGGGATAACTGGGTCAAATGGTACTTTCTAATTTCTTTTTCTAAGATTTTTTTTAACCTATTGGTTTTGTAAACTATCCACTTTTCCTGGTTTCTAGATTCATTCTAGTATAATTGGAAAATACATCTGATTTGACTTTAGTCTTCTTAAATTTGCTAACATTTTTATGATCCAAGATGTCATCTGTCCTATAGAATGTCTTGTGTATGCTTGAGAAGAATGTGTATTCTATTGGCATTGAGCAGAATGTTCTACTTGTATCCGTTAGGTCGACTTTGCCTGTAGTGTTCAAGTTCTCTCTTTCTTTGCTAATTTTCTGTCTGGTTGATCTATTACTATTATTGTATTTCTCTCATTTTCTCCTTCAGTCTGCCAATGTTTTCTTGGTACATTTAGATACTCTGCTGTTGAGTTCATATATATTTATAATTGTTATGTCTTCATGTTGAATGATTGTTTTATCACTATATAATGTCATTCTACATGTCTTGTGACAGTTTTGAACTTAAAGTCTATTTTATCTGATATTAGTCTAGCTAGGCATGTCTCTTTTGATTAACATTTGAAATAAATATCCTTTCCCATTTCTTCTCTTTCAGTATGTGTGTTGTTAAATCTACAGTGAAGGTTTTTCTCAAATAAAATATATAGTTTTTAAATCTATTCAGCCATCCAATGTCTTTTTTTTTGATTTATGACAAGAAGAATTTATTCTTTTTAAATTTGTTCTTTTTAGATATATGACAGTAGAGTGCATTTTGACATATTGTACATAGACAGAGTATAACTTATTTTAATCAGAATCCCATCCCATTTTTGTGGTTGTACATGATGAGGAGTTATGCTGGTGCTGTATTCATATATGAACACAGGGGAACTATATCTGATTCATTGTACTGTCTTTCCTATTCCCATGCCCTCCTCCTTTTATTCCTATTTCCTAATCCAATGAATTTCTATTCTTCACACCTCTCCGCCTTATTGTGTGTTAGCATCCACATATCAGAGAGAACATCTGGCCTTTGATTTTTGGGATTGGCTTATTTCATTTAGCATGATGGTCTCCAGATCCATCCATTTACCAGCAAAAAGTCATAAAGTCATTCTTTTTTATGGCTGAGTAATATTCCATTGTGTATGTATACCACATTTTCTTTATCCATTCATCTGTTGAAGCGTGCCTAGGTTGGTTCCATAGCTTAGCTATTGTGAGTTAAGCTGCTATAAATATTGATGTGGCTGCATTACTGTAGCATGCTAATTTTAAGTCCTTTGAGTATATACCAAGGTGTCATCTATGTCCTGCATGGATGGTAAGGACGAGATTCCCTAACTGGTAAAGAACTGGCTAAAAGAAATGAAATGGCAAAAACCCCCACAGAACACAGAAAATAGTTTTAAAACGCAGGGATAGGACAGGCCCAGATGATTCTGACTTCCAGCAACTGGCAAATGGCAAAATGGCATCTGGCATATGGCCAAATGGACCCACGTGTGCTTTATTTATATATTGGGGGACCTCAAAGACCTTCCATCGAACATTCTTTCCCAAGGTAGGAAGAAGGCGGAGTCTTGGAGTCAGCTGTGTGGGATTCTTGGGTGGTGGTCCACACACAGCCCATGGACAGCTCTCTACACCAAGGAGTGAGATAACTGGGTCAAATGGTGGTTCCATTTCAAGGTTTCTGAGGAATCTCCATACTTCTTACCAGTGTGATTGCACTGATTTGCACTCCCATCAGCAACATATGAGTGAACCTCCTCGCCACATCCTCGCCAACATTTGTTACTTGTAGTGTTGATAATTTTTCCCACATCCTTGCCAACATTTGTTACTAGTAATTTTGATAATTGCCATTCTGACTGGAGTGAGATGGAATCTCAGTGTAGTTTTAATTTGCATTTCTCTAATTGCTAGACATGTCAAACTTTTTTTTTATATATTTGTTGGTGTTGAACACTTGTATTTTTTCTTCTGTGAAGTGACTATTCAGTTCCTTAGCGCATTTATTGATTGGGTTATTTATTGTTTTGGTGTTAAGTTTTTTGAGTTCTTTATATATCCTGGAGATTAATGCTCTATCTAAGGTGCATGTGGCAAAGATTGTCTTTTATTCTGTAAGCTCTCTCTTCACATTTTTTATTGCTTCCCTTCCTGTGAAGAAGTTTTTCTTTTTTCTTTTTGGTACCAGGGATTGAACTCAGGGGTACTCCACCCATGAGCCACATCCCCAGCCCTATTTTGTGTTTTATGTTTTAGGTCAGTTCAGGGTCCAGGATGTCCAATTAGGGAGACCGTTCAGGGCAGCTGCGGAGAGGAGTGGCCAGCCAGATGCTGACGTCACCAGTGGACACACCTCCTGTCAATCAGCAGGTTTTTCTTGACCTATCCAGGAAGAATTCTGGCCTTCTCTTCCTGCCCCCAAGCCCTCCCCTTCCTGACCGGGCCTTTTGAAATTATCTGTATGCCCGAACGCAGGTGCCATTCTCCCATACACTCTCTGATGGATGGGAGAGTTCAGCCCGAGAGCGTGTATTTCCAATAAAGCCTTGCTCAGTGGTTTTAATTCATCTCTTTTTGGTCATCTAGTCTTTACATAATGGTGCACGAAAACTGAGAGAGTTCTTGAACCTCCCCTTGTACTGGGGTAGAGGCAAACTCTCCGAACCAGACCGGGAGCCGCTCTCTGTCTCCCACCTCTCTGAATCAACAAAAGTGAGGTAGGCTGCCCCCGCTCCGTCTCCACTGACTTCTCAGCTTGCCTCCCGCCCCCATTGTCCGCTCCAGAGGCCTATCCGATAAGTTACACATGTGCAATAGGTCTCTGGGCCGCTTGGATTGGGGAGACGCCCCCCATCCTCGTGTTAGCCATCCGCCTCCGGGCCCCCGGAGAGTTCCCAGGGACGCCTGAATTCTCTGCCTGGCCCTCCGTTTTCCCATAGACACGAACATTTTTAGGGATGCCTTTTTCTATTCCCGCCCACTTCCTGGGAGTGCTGAGAAGTCACAGGAAACACCCACTCTTCTCTAGACCCCAAAACTCCTTTGGGCTGTCTATACTGCAATTTTGAGAAGCTAGGATTTGCTAAAGAACTACACCGGAAGCATCTGGTCTGTTTTTCCACTGTAGTATGGCTTAAATAATGGATCAAAATGGTGTCCAAGGGGAACTTTTGATTTTCAAATCCTCACTGATTTGGCTAATTTTTGTCACCGGATGGGGAAATAGACAGAAACTCCTTACATTAAGGCTTTGTTGGAAAGTACGCTCTTGCCCCTCCCTTCTTTCCCATCTGTTCTGTCCTCTCAAGTTCTTCTCGCTAGAAAAAATCCCAAGCCCCCTTTCTCATTTGCTCTTCTGTATCTCCTTCCTCATTCTCTGATCTACATGTGCGGCCGCCATTTTGTCCCGCTCCCTACCCAGACCCCACCTCCCCTCTCGGCTCTGCCGAAGTGCAACCATCTTCCTGGGAGGCAGAGCCGGCCTCAGTCACAGTGCTACAGGGCAGAGAGAAGGCCTTGAGTGGAGCCTGCCTGCCCGGGTCCCTGCATCTCTTGCTCACATCTGCGCCACTCAGACGGGCAGCTCGGTGTCTGTGAGCTACCAAGCCAAGCACCTTGCATTTTTTTATTTTTACCAGCCGCATTATTTTTTTTCTAAGACTCTTGCTTTTCTTAGCTTCTATATTTTTTGAGCTCATGACCTTAATCCTTCACATCTATGATAATGTTTTCAGATCAGTCCTATTTTTATTCAACCATGAATTTTTTTTTTAAAAAAATCTAACATTGCCTGCAGGCCTTTACTATTGTGTGTATAAAGAATTTAAAGATTCTAAATATGGTATTTATTGGAAGGAAAGAGAATATTTCTGGTCAAAAGGTTTACAACTGTGACTAAACAAAAAGAATCTAAATTTTTCTTTGAAAACTAAACTTAATGTAATAACATCAATGTAATTATGGTTCTACTAGATCTATTTTTATATTAAATGTGTTCATTTATTTCAGAAGCACAAGCTTTAAAGTAGAAGGTTTTGTTTTTGTTTTTTTGTTTTTTTTTTTAAAGGAAGAAAACTTTATTTGAGGGCTCTAGATACCCAACTCCATTCCTCAGGGATGGAAGCAAGGCAGAACATCATAGAAAAAGAGTGTGGCAGAGGAAAGAAGCTAGGGACATGGCTGCAGGAAGCTGAGAGATTAAGCTCACATCACAAATATATACCCAAATGGCATACTCCCAATGGCACATCTTCTCCAGGCATATCCTACATGCCTTTAGTTACTACTCAGCTAATCCATATCAGGGGACTGATTCACTGTTGGTTTAAGGCTCACATAACCTAATTATTCTGCCTCAAAACCTTCTTGCATTGTCTTACACATGAACTTTTGGGGAACACATAAACTAAATCATAACAAAGTCCCAGTAAAATTTGTATCATATTATGACTCTTCTATTGAAGGTTCTCTTCTTCTGAGTCCCTTTCAAAACCAAGCCTAATGGAAAACCTGATTAATGTGTTTTAGCCATAAGTCTAGTTGCAGTATATGTTGTCTTCAAAATCCAAATAGGCCTACCAAATGCTATGTCTATTTTGCCATACCAAAATCATCAAAATATAAAGTAGAAGGTTTTGAAGAGCATTATATCAAGCTGATGTTCTCCAAACTGAACTTGTATGGTATCGATTTATATCATTTAATATTTTATAACTGAACATATCATCAATAATATAAGGCTTTAAGTTATTTTTACATCAGAATGATCTTTTAAATAAATGAGGACCTAATCTATTTAATATTCTGCTAAGATTTTGCAAGGATCCCTGTCTTACCTGAGATAGTTCTGTCTCCCAGGTTACTACAATGGCTTCAATGTAGGCCAGACTCCAGTTCATTTAAAGATATGTTCAAAGGATTGATTTTGTTGTAAAGATCATTAGGATCTCAAACAGGGGTATAATGTGTAACTCAGCCAAAAATTGAGAATGCTATTACACAAACTAAATATGTTTTTGCTGTTATTAATTTTATTTTGTATTTTCCTTAAACTCTATGACTATTGCCTATTAATATTTTATAGAGGTACTGTTTCAATAACAGACAATCCAATTTAATTTAAAATAAATAAGTCATCACCTACAGGAGAGATAGACCTTAAAGTTAAAGCCCACTACCCTTACTTTAAGACTATGCCCAGTGGCTTTAATTCGTCTGTTTTTGGTCATCTAGTCTTTACATTATATAGAGACAGGGTCTCACTGAGTTGCTTAGTGCCTCGCCGTTGCTGAGGCTGGCTTTGAACTTGTGATTCTCCTGTCTCAACTTCCCTAAGTGCTGGGATTACAGGCTTGCACCACTGTGCCTGGCTGAAGAAGCTTTTTTAATGATGAGTTCAATATATTTCCATTGAAAGTATTGAGTGGGGAGGATTTACTAGTGCTACCTTGCTCACTGTTTTCTGTTTGTCTTGTAGTTCTTTTTGTATCTCTTCTTTTGCTGTCTTCATGTTTCATTGTTTTTTTTTACATTAATATGCATTTGACTATTTTTCCTTTTCTTTTGTGAAACTTATGTGGTATTGCTTTTGTGATTACAATTGGATTAACATAAAATATCATAGTTATAATGGTGCTTTTTAAGCTGATAATAATGACACCTTATGTTTTTACTTCTCTCGTACTTCATGTTATTCATGATGTTTGCATCTATTTGTGTTTTATATTCATTAATGTATTTTTTCTTTCTTTCTTTCTTTCTTTCTTTCTTTCTTTCTTTCTTTCTTTCTTTCTTTCTTTCTTTCTTGTACTGGGGACTGAGCCTAGAGGTATTTTACCAGTGAACCACATCTCCAACCCTTTGTATTTTTCATTTTGAGACAGGATCTTGCTAAATAGCCCAGACAATCCTGAAACTTCCAATCCTTCTGCTTCAGCCCTCTTAGTGTCTGGGATTACAGTTGTGTACTACTGCACCTGACACTAGTGTATTTTTAGTTACAGTTATTTTTAATACATAATAATCCTGCAAAACAGGATTGCGCCACGATGCTCAGCAGGTCAGATGTTCTTTAGTATGTAGAAAGGAAAAGAAAAAGAATTTAGAAGTCACTAAAGAAGAAGTTTGTAGACATTTTGGATTTACCCTAGAAAATGGGAAATTCTCTAGAGATAACTTATTAAGTATTCTAGTGCCTCCCTTTCTTTCTGTCCTTCTTCTTCTTTTTTTTTTTTTTTGGTACTAGGGATTGAACTCAGGGGTACTCGACCACTGAGCCACATCTCTAGCCCTATTTTTGTGTTTTGTGTAGAGACAGGATCTCACTGAGTTGCTCAGTGCCTCACTGTTGCTGAGGCTGGTTTTGAACTTGCAATTCTCTTGTCTCAACCTCCCAAAGTGCTGGGATTACAGGCTTGCGCCACTGCGCCCGGCTTCTGTCCTTCTTTCTGTCATTATTTCTTTCATAATGATCACAGCTTACTAAACCAGAAAACTGTGATCACTATGAAATTTCTGATCAAAATAGTGACTATGAATGGATGAACCCTTGAGAAGGAAGATTTCCAAATAATATGTATAGTTATTTTTCAAAAATTAGAATTCTACAGGAGCTGGTGATTCCACATAAACCTTCCCTTTGAGATCCAGGTATTTTGCCTTTAACTTATTGCTAGCACATGTTGACTCTGATTTATACTCCTCCAGATTTTCTACCAAGTTATGGAATTATGAGATGACATTTGATTTTGGGAGCCTTATAATAATGTTTGATCTGACTGTAAGAGCATCAGTAAACTGATGTTAATTGGATTTTTAATATTTTTTTATCAAGTGCAAAAGCTAGAAAGAAGTTAGGACTCATAACTAAGGAGTAAATGCAAGGAAAAATGTCCCTTGACTTGTGTGATCTGCTCCAACAAGAATGACCAAATATTGCTAGCCCATTTGAGAAATTTTATGAGCAAATAAGGAATATAATACAAATTAAAATGAGGCAGAAAAAAATAAGATATCAAAGGGGAATAGTATATAGTATAATGTAGTGGTTAAAGACATGCATTCTGCCTGGGTTAAGTGAACCTAAATCAAGTCTCATGTTTAGAACTTATTAGACAATTATAATCTATACCCCTACTTATTTAAAACATTGGAATGAAAATAGTACCTATTTTTCAAGGTAGTTAGAATAAGATTAGATAATAGGATGCCTAAAAGGACTTACACAATACTTTGAGTATATAATCAATCCAGAATAACTAAGAGTTAATCATAAAATATTGATGATCAGTATCAAGGTAAGAACTTGGAAACCAAGGTCATGATTTCTATTAACTGTAAAGAGCAGTGGATGAAACCAAGATTATATTTGGAAGGAAAGTCTGTAATTTAGTCGTCATAGTAAAGGTCAATTGCTAAATGAAAGCAGGTAAATGTCATAGCCTCATAGGGCCAAGTAGAGTTAAGGACAGAAGCAAGTTAATTACTAGGTGACAGAAAGGAATGTGCCATTCCTGGAGCAAACACTGGACTTGAGGTCATGGTTAAAGGCCAAGATCTGAATCTGGAAGAAACAAATGAGGAAGCAGGAAGTTGAAGCTGAAGGCAAATTGTAGGGTGGTCCTCTAGTTCTGTCAGACTATAGCTTGATGACAAGGCACGTCATTTTTATAGTATTTTTAACTATTAAAAAGTCATCATTATAAAAAGCTTAAACAATATAGGATTACAAAAAGTCAAACTCACCTCCACAATTTTATTTCTAGAAAAAAACCACCAATATAATTTTTGTCTACAATTTATTTTCTGACCACCAATCTCTTTCTTTCTCCATCGCCATAAAATGAACCTACTACTACACTCATAGCCATATTGATAGATAGAAAGATGTTTTTTATATATGAATGGGAAAGTACTGTTTATTTATATTGAACAATAGCCTTTGGATACTTTCTATATTCATAACATTTCTGTCTACTAAATTCTGTTTGCTTTTTAGTGCTGGGGATTAAACCCAGGGTCTCAAACATGCTAAGCAAGTGCTCTACCACTGAGTCACATCCCCAGCCCTGAATTCTTTTTAATGACTGAATTATATTCTGTAGAATTGGTGATGCATGGATTATTTGAACAACCAGTTTTTGTGGAAGCAGTATCTCCTAGGATCATTTCCAAGAGTATGTAAAGAATGCAAAATAAATACCTTCATTCTTGACTTTATCCATGATAGCTTTTTGAGGGAAGATGGCCCTAACTATCAAGTATTTTGTCAAGAGAGCATTCTATATCAGATTTGTTCCACAAATCTCAAAGTAGCTGCTCATAACCAAATACAGATCCAAAACGGAAGGGTGTCTTCAGTGAGTTCTCTGCAGACTCCCATCTTCAGAACCACTCCATTCCCAATTCCTGTTATATATTTAAGGAAGTGACCTACTTTCCTCATCTCTTTCTACACTCATGGGCCCCACAGTCTTTCCCATTGGGCCAACGATGGAGATGCCTCATTTTCTGTGGCAAGACTCCCCAATGGCAAATCTCAGAGAAAGGATGTCTTATATTCTTTCCTTGTAGAAAGATTTCTCAGCTCCTTGCACAAATGATTTTGAAATCATATCCTCAAAATTTTGAAAAACAAGTGTATACTAGTTAGTGGGGGACTGTTGAACTCTTTCTGTAATTGATGAATTATTGTCTCATGCTTACCCAATTAAGAAAGGCCTTCCTAATTTCAAGTTTATTCTAGTGACTAGTCCTATAAAATAAGAGGTCATGCCTTCAGATCTTATTTTCTTAACATCTAAGCAGCTAAGCAGCTGGCATAAATTTTTATGTTCTACTCCAACAATCAGCTCATTTCAGAAATGATCTCCATAGATGTGACAGTTGAAATGATGGAAATTAATGACATTGACAAGGTCAGAGTTACAAGTTTTTGTTTTTGGTACTGAGATTGAATTCAGGGGCACTCAACCACTGAGCCACATTCCCAGCTCTATTTTGTATTTTATTTAGAGACAGGGTCTCACTCAGTTGCTTAGTGCCTTGCTTTTCTCTGAGGCTGGATGTGAACTCGGGATCCTCCTATCTTAGCTTCCCAAGCCACTGGGATTATAGGTATGCGCCACGGGTACCTGGTTCAAAGTTACAAGTTTGACAGGTCAGTTAAGAATAAATTCATTCTGCTGCATTTCTAATTACTAGCAATTGAACCAATTGTTTTTGTTCCAACTGCAGATATCCTGAGACCATGGCTAGTGTAGAATTTTAGTGAAGAATTTTAGTTATGCTATCAATGACTAGAGATTTTTCTACCTTCATTACTTTTTTTGGTGGAGGAGTACTGGGGACTGAACTCAAGCGCACTTTACCACTGAGCTATATCCCCAGTCCTTTTTATTTTGTTTTATCTTGAGACAGGTGTCACCAAGTTTCTGAGTGTCTTGCTGAATTGCTGAGGCTGATCTCAAGCTTGGGAGCCTCCTGGCTCAGCTGTCTAAATTGTTGGAATTACAGGCATATGTCACCATACCTGGCTTCTATCTTCATTTCTATCATATTAAACATGTAGACACTTATCCTCATGTTGTGGTCCCATATTTCAAGATGGCTCTTATGGTGTAAGCATTGCATTTGCCTTTCAGGCAATAAGAAGCTAAAGTAAAAATCATCAATGGTGAAATATTATGCCACAGGTATCTGCTCTTCGTTTCCTTCCCCCCCCGGCTGTAAAGTCTTCTCAGAAACACTATTTGGTAGGCTTCAAATAACCTAATTATCTGAAGTTATGCTCTTGGCTGTCCTCAGTAACAAGAGCTGCTGAAAATGTATGTTTTAAACCATCCACACTGCTACCCTAATTAGCATTGTGTCTCTGCAAGGAAAATGATAAAAATGGATATTGGGCAAGTGGTTAGTGGTATCTGTCTTCCCCTTTAAATAGTAACATGACATGAATAAATTAAGCAGATAAAAATAAAAAGGATACATAATGAATCAAGAGATGGCAGTGTCTGAGTCAAAAGAAAGAAGACTTTAAGATGAACGAAACAAAGATGGAAGAAACACATTGTAAGATATCAGGTTTTGAAGGGGGTGAGGACAAAAGGACTAAGGCAATACTAAGCTTGATGGTCAGAAATAAGCAGGGATTTCTAGAAGGAATGATTTCAGGGTGTTTTATTTTATTTTTAAAGTTTATTTTCTCATTAAACAGACTATTTTTAGAGCCACTTTAGATTCACATTACAGTGATTGGTAGGAGAACAGTTCTTACTCACCCTGCCTAGTCCTAACACCCACGTCCACATCCAGGGCTCCTTTGTTAATGGCGCATGAACCTGCACCATCAGGACGATTTTAAAGTGACTAAGAGTTGCAAAAAGAGCATCAAGTGTAGCCTGATAGGTTAGAAAAGTTTATGGACGATTCCTGTTTTAGGCTAAGGGAGACTTCAAAATTTTTTGACTTTGGGTAGGGGAGTTAGTAAAGACTGAATATGCAAAGAAATAGAAACAAAATTATAAAGACAAAATGCTGGAGAAGGCAGGGGAGAATATAAAAAGCACAATTGAGTAGTTTAGCTTAGAGCAGAAGGGGATATATAATTTTTTCAGTTGAGAAAGGGGGAAAAGATTATTATATAATGTTCACAATCTATTTTGGGGGAGGGGGAATGAACCCAGGGGTGCTTAACCACTGAGTCACATCCCCAGCCTTTTTATATTTTATTTTGAGATAGGATCTTGCTGAGTTGCTTAGGGCCTTGCTAAGTTACTGATGTTGGCTTTGAACTTATGATTCTCCTGCCTTAACCTCCTAAGCCACTAGGATTACAGCTGTGTGCCACCACGCCTGACAATGTTTACAATCTTTAAAATTGGACAGTTTAATTCAGCAATTAGCTTTTGAGTACTTCTCAGGTACCAGGTGTATGTGAAGTGCTGGAGATACGAAGATGAACGAGACAAATTTCCTACTGTGAAAGATACTGCAATACAGCATTTATAAACAATTGAGTAGTTTAGCTTATATAGACTAAGTCTAACTGTTCTAAGATGTATGTGACAATATCAACAGTTTGCAAAATTCTTTATTTCTTCCTGATGGGGATTGGGAAAGGCTTCTCAGAAAAAATGATAATGTTTAAGAATAACTTAGGCTTATTTCTTTAGGAAGAACAGGAAAGACATGCTTGCAGAGTTTCAAGACTTAAAAAATATCAGGAGAAAGGGCAGGAAGGGAAAGTGACATATGTCATTCTTCAATGAATGATGAGGAGGCTAATTTGGTTATTATAGTGATTACTGTTGAACAAGGTAGTAGCATATGAAGCTATAAATTTAAGTGAAGCCATATTGTCATTTTCAGATTCAATTTCACCTAGTAATGTTAGAGCCTGAATTACTCTATTAGAAAAATTAAAATGATAAATTTGATGGAAACTATTTGGAGTTACCAGTGGCAGAGAGAAGTTGGAAGTTGTACCAGTCCAAAAAGGAGGGGATGAAATTCTAAATGGTGTTGTAACAGTTCTAACAGTGAGGCCATGAAATTAATAGGGACAAAGTTGGCAAGCAGGAGGAGGAAGAGAATGAAAGGAATTGAGAATATATTCCAGATTTCTGACTTAGTCATTTAAAAGCAGCATCTCCATTAACAGAAATCAGAAATACAGGAGCTAGGTTTATAGCTCAGTGGTAGAGTGCTTGTCTAGCATGTACGAGGCACTGGGTTTGATCTTCAGCACCACATATAAACAAATAAACAAAGGTATTGTTATCTACAACTAAGAAAAAAAAAGTCAGAAATTCAAAAAGGCAGAGAATAAGAGCAATTTGCACATAGAGTGCAATGACATTCATGTTTAACATGTTTAAGAGTCTTAGATCTTAGTGTACCTCAGACGACGATATTTATTAAAGAGGTACAAACTGAAAGTTCAGAGGACAAATGAGGGTCTTGATTTAGATACAGGATTATTATCCCATAAACCACTGTTGAAGTTGTGGCTGGATGTAGAATGAGATTATCTCAGCAAAAACAGTTAAGTGAGTAGAGAATTAGAGATGGAACCTGGGAGAATATGAAGCTTTTCAAAAGTTTTAGTAGTATTTTAATTTGGATTTGTATTGTTAGAAATGTTGGATTTATAACTTCATAAAGTTGCATTTATAAGTTACATTAGATTTTAAGTTTTATGAAGAGAATAACAGTGTTTACTAATACCCAGTATAAAAGTGACAGAAGCCTAAGTACCCATCATCAGTGAATGCGCGAGGCGCATGCGCCGCGGCGGAGTCGGGACCGCGGTGGCGGCGGTGAAGGGGCCTAGGGGATGGCTGTCCGCAGTTCCAAGCTGCCTCGACTGAGGCCGGATGGTGTAGCCCGGCCTGCAGGCGGGAGGGCGAGTCCCCCGCCCCCCACCCCACCCCACGCCGCTGTAAGGGCTCGGTTGTAGCGGCTGTAGCGGCAGCATGCTGAGGGGGCGTTGTCGCCGCCGGTCGCCAGAGCCGCGCCCGCCATGGCGGCCTTGGCGGTGCTGGACGAGCTCTCGGCGCCCGTTGAGAAGGCGGCGCTGATGGAGCGAAGTCGCGGCCAAGTAGAGGGGCTGTTCGGCTTGAGCCTGGCGGTGCTCTGCGCGCTCGGGCCGAAGAACCGCTGCCCGCACGCATCTGGCTGCAGCTCCGCGGGGGCGCAAGAGGCGGTGCACAGCGCCAAGATCATAGGTGTCTGTGAACCTGAACTAGAAGAAAGAGAATGTTACCCCAAGGCCATGCACTGCATTTTTGTTGAGGCACAGAATTCTGTTTCTGAAGAGCTTGATTCAGGATACTTGTGCCGGTCTCTGTGTTCTTGACATTGGTCGTCTTGGCATTAGAGGAAGTGCTGAGGCTGTGGTTATGGTCAGGAGTCACATTCAGCAATTTGTAAAGCTCTTTGAGAATAATGACAACCTATCTAGCAGTCAGAGAGAATCAAAGGTGAAAAGGGAATTCAATTTGTTGAATCCATTTTACAATGGATTTGTTGATTTTGTCCACTTCCTTGAAAAAAGAACTTTTGACCCTCACACAAGGTGAGGAGAATCTATTTAAAACAGGAGGTGATGATGTTATTGAAATTAGAGATGCTCGACAGAGTTTACACAGAATGCTGCCACAGGACTGAATATTTCTAGAGATGAAATTGTTTTGCAGGAAGATGCAAGAAATAAAGCTGGGACTCCTGTTCCTGCTTACAAAACAAATGGACACTGTCTTTTCTAGTTCACCAGATGTGTTTTTGTTCCAGTAAATGGCCTAACCCCAGATTTCTAAAGAGTGAGTTTGCCACAAAAGGAGATTTTCTGATTCAGAGGAAAGGCATACCAAGAAGCAATTTTCTTAAGAAAATGTTCAAGGGGGAGAGCTTTTACACAATGATAAGACATCCTGTGGTAGTGTCATCATTGACCTGTCTGATTCTTCTACTGATTCTGAAAATTTAAGTCCAGATATAGAAGACACTACTGAGGAAATGGAATACAATATCCTTGTAAACTTTTTTAAAACCATGGGCTATTCTCAATAAATTGTTGAAAAGGTCATTAGGAAATATGGGCCTTCTACCGAACCATTATTTCTGTTAGAGGAACTTGAAAAAGAAAATAAAAGGTTTCAAGAAAACAGAGAATTTTCACCTAGTACTACAGACAGTAGCAACACCAAAAACAAACGTGTGTGTAGCAGCATAAATGAGCTCCCAACAGATTCCACTCCAAAGAAAACAGAGTCACATTCAGCAAAATATGGTAGAAAAATTTTCTCAGTTACAATGCAAAGTAGAAGGTAAGCCACATACCTCAAATTGCAAAATTAATACCTTCAGAACAGTGCCAGTAGAACAGAAACATGAAATCTGGGGTTCAAACCAGAACTATGTTTGTACTGTAGACCTTGAAACTGATGGCCTTTCACCCTCTGCTCTTTCAAGTCCCAAAGATGTCAATTTTGTTTCAAGGGGAGCTTCAAGTCACCAGCCCAGAATCCCAGTTTTCCCTGAAAATGGTTTGTAATAGCCAGCAGAACCCTTGCTTTCAAATAATATGAAATCTGCCTGTGAAAAACATCCAGGAAATTGTAGCTCTCCTCAGTCTAAGCCAAATTGTCCACCCCTTTCTCTGCCAATGCCACTGCCCCAGCTATTACCTTCAGTTACTAATGCAAGCCTGGCAGGACCTTCTGATCATATTGATTGCTCAGTTACAGGGGTTCAAAGGTTTCGAGATACTCTGAAAGTATCCTACAAGCTGGAATTAAAAAACAAATCAGGGAGAATGGATTTGAAGCATATTGTTATAGATGGGAGCAATGTTGCAATTACCCATGGTCTAAAAATGTTTCTCTCTTGTGAAATTACAATTACTGTTGAATATTTTTGGAAGCTTGGCAACAGAAACGTCACTGTTCGCTCCTCAGTGGAGAACAAGGCCTAATCCTACTGTCACAGAGCAGCACTTCTTATTTATTTATTTATTTATTTATTTATTTATTCTAATTAAGTTTACATGACAGCAGAATGCATTTTGATTCATTATACACAAATGGAGCACAAATTTTCACTTCTCTGGTTGTACACAATATAGAGTTAGATCATATGTGTAGTCGTACATGAACCTAGGGCATTGTTGTCCATCACATTCCACCATCTTTCCTGCCCCCATGTTCCATCCCTTCCCTTCCCTCCCTTTTGACCAAAGTTTCTCCATTTTCCCATGCTCCCTCCCACATTATGGATCCGCATCCACTTATCAGTGAGAACATTTGGCCTTTGGTTTTTTGGGATTGGCTTACTTCAATTAGCATGATGTTCTACAACTCCATCCATTTACCTACAAATGCCATAATTTTATTCTCTTTTAATGCTGAGTAATATTCCATTGTGTATATATACCACAGTTTCTTTATCCAGTCATCTATCGAAGGGTATCTAGGTTGGTTCCACAGTTTAGCTACTGTGAATTGTGCTGCTATCAACACTGAAGTGGCTGCATCACTGTAGTGTGCTGTTTTTAAGTCCTTTGGCTGTAGACTGAGGAGTGGGGTGGACAGAGCAGCACGTCTTAACCCAGCTCCAGGAGCTTGGAATATTATCTTTAACTCCTGTCTGGATAGTCTTTGGAGAAAGAATTGCTTCTCATAATGACAGGTTTCTGCTACACTTAGCGGACAAAAACGGTGGCATAATTGTAACAAATGATAACTTTAGAGAATCTGTGACTGAGTCAGTCTCTTGGCAAGAAGTTATTACAAAAAGATTGCTTCAGTATACGTTCGTGGGGGACATATTTATGGTTTGTGATGATCTTCTGGGAAGAAGTGGACCTCGATTAGAAGAATTTCTTCAGAAAGAGGTCTTTCTTAGAGATATGCAACCCCTGTTCAATACCCTGCTGAATGTGGGCACGTTTGACCCCAGCTTCAGGATTTCTGGCACCCAGGCAGCCAGCACCATCCACCAGCTTCCAGGCCCGATTCAGGGAGCCTCTCGAAAGCCACTGGCTTCCTCAGCAGTTCCACTTCCTATTCCTGCCAAACCTGACTAGTGTCTAGCAGAACCTGCCCATGTCAGCACAGAGGTCTTCTGCAGAAACCAGTGAGCTAAGGGAAGGCCTGCTGAAGATCTTTCCTGATTCTGAGCAAAGACTGAAAATTGACCAGATCTTGTTGTTTCTGTACCTGTAAGATCTGAATGCTCTGTCTGCCATGGTGTTAGATTGAAGACTGCTGAGAAGCTTGAGCTCAGGGCTGACCGATCAAATTGGAGCTGATGGCTATACATGATGAGAAATACCATAATGTGAAAAAACCTGTTTTCCAGTGTAAACATTGTTGTAGTGTGTAGAGAAAGAGAAAAAAAAAAAAGAAAAGAAAAACATTTTGTGTATTAAAATTCGGGGTTTTTAAAACCAACTTTTTTCTGTATATAAATTTTGCTGCTATTACAGATTTAACATTTTCTATAAAAGGAGTCTACATTTTCTTCCTGTTCAGAACTGTTTAATAGCAGTTACTTTTGAGTGTATTTACATTTTTATGGTTTTTAAACTATTTTCCTTAAAGCTAAAGATATTGGGCTGGGATTGTAGCTCAGCGGTAGGGCGCTTGCCTCGCATGCGTGAGGCCCTGGGTTCGATCCTCAGCACCACATACAAAGCAATAAAATAAAGACATTGTGTCCATCTACAACTAAAAAAAACATGTTTTAAAAATAAAATAAAATAAAATAAAATAAAATAAATAAAAAAGCTAAAGATATTGACAAATGGATATGATTAATATTTCTAAATAAAAAAAAGAGTTGCTTTCTTAAGAAAAGCAAGACCTCTTAAACCATAAAAAAATATTAGTGAATGTGTGAATGATTGAATGGAAAAAGAAGGCAGTAAAGAAAGATTAAGAGGAGAATAACGAGAGAGAAGAAGAAACTATTAAGAACATTTCTTGGTAGAAATCATCAAAGGAAATAAAATCCATTAGTATATGTCATTGAAAAATGCTGTTAGTCAGCTTCCCATCACTATGATGAATGCCTGAGATAACCAACTTATCAAGAGGAAAAGGTTTATTTTGGGTCCTTGTTTTGGAGTGCTCATCCATGATTAGTTGGTCCTTTAGCTGTGGGGGCTGTGGCAGGCAGCACATCATGATGAGAACACACAATGGAGCAAAACCATTCACCTCTGGCCAGGGAGCTAAAGAGTGGAAGGTGCTGGCATCCCATAGTATCCTAAAGACATGTCCTAGTGATCTTCCTCTAGATTCACCTCTTAAAAGTTTCACCATCTCCTAATAACCTCTCCTTGGGAGCCAAACTTCCAACACTTCCACCTTTGAGGGACATTTAACATTGGAACTAGTGCAAATGTTAACAAATTCAACTATTACAAATGTCAATAGAATACACATTTGGCTACTAGGATATTGGTAAACTTTATAGAGAAGTGTTGGAAGATTGGAAGGAGTGGAAACTAAATTTCAAAAAGTAAATATGGACAAAAGTGCCAAAACATTCACTAAGAAAAGATAGCCTATTCAATAAATAGTTCTGGGAAAACTGTAAATCCATATGTTATAAAATGAAATTAAACCCCATCCTTACCCTGCATGAAATTCAACTTAAAGTGGATCAGACTTAGGCATTAGACCAGAGACTCTGTGCCTAATAGAAGAAAAAGTAGGCCCAAATCTTCACCATGTTGGCTTAGGATCTGACTTCTTTAACAAAACTTCTAAAGCACAAGAAGTAAAATCAAGAATCAATAAATGGGATGAATTCCAAATAAAAAGCTTCTCAGCAAAGGAAACAATCAGTAATGTGAAGAAAGAACCTACAGAATGAGAGAAAATCTTTGCCACATACACCTCAGATACAGCATTGATTTCCAGGATATATAAAGAACCTAAAAAACTAGACCACAAAAACAAATAACCCAGTCAATAAATGGGCTAAGGAACTGAACAGACACTTCACAGAAGAAATACAATTGGTCAACAAATATATGAAAAAATATTCAACATCTTTAGTAATTAGAGAAATGCAAATCAAAACTACTCTAATATTTTATCTCACCCCATTCAGAATGGCAGTTATCAAGAATACAAACAATAATAAGTATTGATGAGGATGTGGGAAAAAAGGCACACTCACATATTGCTGGTGGGACTGCAAATTGGTGTAATCATTATGGAAAGTAGTATAGATTCCTCAGAAAACTTGGAATGGAATCACCATTTGACCCAGCTA
The DNA here is from genome assembly GCA_028644305.1 of Xerus rutilus. Classification (NCBI taxonomy): domain Eukaryota; kingdom Metazoa; phylum Chordata; class Mammalia; order Rodentia; family Sciuridae; genus Xerus; species Xerus rutilus. The sequence goes on along the minus strand of CM053403.1, from coordinate 88,159,697 downwards.
TCCTGCTCTTTGGTTTATACACAAAGGACTTAAAATTCGCATATTACAGTGATGCAGCCACATCAATGTTTATAGCAGCTCAACTCACAATAGCTAAACTATAGAACAAACCTAGGTGCCCTTCAACAGATAAATAGATTTAAAAATGTGATATATATATACATATATATACATATATATACACACACATATATATGATAGAATATTACTCAGCCTTAAAGAAGAATGAAATTATAGCATTTGCTGGCAAATGGATGGATGGAGCTGGAGAATATCATGCTAAGAAAAACAAAACAATCCCCCCAAATCAAAGTCTGAATGTTTTCTCTGATATGAGGATGCTAATTCACAATAAGAGGAGAAAGGTGGGGAAGAATAGGGTTACTTTAGGTAAAGGAGAGTGAAGGGAGATGGGGGGTATGGGGGTAGGAGGATAGTAGAATGAATCAAATATTATTACCCTATGTATATATATAACTATATGACTGATGGGATTCTACATCATGTACAACCAGAAAAATGAGAATTTATACTCCATCTATATATGATGTATCAAAGCACATTCTACTGTCATGTATAACTAATTAGAACAAATAAAAAAAATTTCAAAAAAGTAAATGTAAATGAGGATCAAATGTCTTTATAAATAAGGTTAAATAATATATAAATATACTAAATAAGTTAAATATTTTATGGTCTTGGGAATTGAATCCAAGACCTTGCATATGCTAGAAAAGCACTGAGATATATCCCCAGCCCTTTTAAAAATTTTATTTTGAGATAGAGTTCAGCTAAATTGCACCAACTGGCCTTGAACTTATGATCATCCCACCTCAGCCCCTGGAGTAGCTAGGGTTGCAAGTGTGTACCACTCTTCCTGGCTGAAATATTATATATATTTTGGTACCAGCAATTGAATTCAGGGGTGTTAACCACTGAGCAATATCCCCAGACCTTTTAATTTTTTATTTTGAGATGAGGTCTTGTTAAGTTGCTGAGGCTGGTTTTGAACTTGTGATCCTCCTGCTTCAAAATTAAAGTTATGTAAATATTAAATGAATTGATACATGTGCATGTTAATCACTTAGAGCAATGTCTGGTACATATTAGTGCAATAAACATGATTTATCTACTGATCTGTGTATCTACCCATCCATCCATCCATCCATCCATCCATCCATCCATCCATCCATTCATCTAGTCATCTATGTATCTATCTCTATTGTATATTTCATGAGTGAAAAGAATAAGGATGAAAGAAGCAAGAGTGTATTATTTTTTTCCTTTTTATTGGTTATTTTTAGTTATACATAACATTAGGAATCGTTTTGACATAATAAAAAAGGCACAGATCTGGGTCTAGTGTTGCATGCCTGTAATTTCAGTGGCCGTGGAGGTGAAGGCAAGAGAATTGGAAGTTTGAGGCCAGCTTCAGCAACTTATCAAGGGCCTAAGCAGCTTAGTGAGATCCTGTCTCTAAATAAAAATTAAAATTAAGAAAGGACTGAGGATACTGCTTAGTGTTTGTACCTCTAAAAACAGACAGACAATAATAATAATAAAGGCATGGGATATAATTTGATTTGATTCAGTCCTCAGTATTTCCCTTTCACCTTCCCTCTATTCTACTGAACTTTGTGTTATTTACTTTTAGGTTTTTTTAAGTTAGTGTGTTGTAGATATACATAATGGTGAGATTTACTGTGGTATGTTCATATATGTACATAGGTAAGTTAGGCTAGATTCATTCTATGGTTCTTTCCTTTTTTCCTCATCCCTTCTTCCTCGTCCAAATCCCCTTCCTGTAGTCCACTGATCTTTCTTCTATTTTGATGAAATTTCCCCCTTTTCCTTTCTTTTTTTTCTCTCCCTCTTCTTCCTTTTATTTTGGACTAGAGTCTGCATATCAGAAAACATTCAACCTTTGACTTCCTGAGTCTGTTTATTTTATTTAGTATCATAGTCTCCAGTTTTATTGATTTACCAGCAAATGCCATAATTTTACTTTTTCTTTATGACTGAGTAATGCTCCATTGTGTATATGTACCACATTTTCTTTGTCCATTCCTCTGTCAGTTACATAGCTTGGCTATTGTGAATTGTGCTGCTGTCAACATTGATGTGGCTGTATTCCCATAATATGCTGATTTGAGATCTTTTGGATGTTATACCAAAGAGTGGATAGCTGAGTCATATGATGGTTCCATTCCTAGTTTTTTGAGGAATCTCCATACTGCTTTCCATACTGCACTAATTTGAAGTCCCACCAACAATGTATGAATGTACATTTTCTCTCACATCCTTGCCAACACTTATTATGTATGTTCTTGAAAATTGCCATTCTGAAGTGAGATGAAATCTCGATGTAGTTTTGATTTGCATTTCCCTAATTACTAGAGGTGTTGAACATTCTTTCATATATTTGCTGGCTGTTTGTATTTCTTCTTTTGTGAAGAATGCTGTTTTGTTTTTTTGCCCATTTATTGTGTTTTAAATTTTTTTGGTGTTAAGTATTTTTGGCAATTCAGTAAAAGAAAAAATAGAAAATATCTTGAAAAATAAGCAAAATTAAAATAATATATTTGAAGTCATGTGGAGAAACCTTGACATCTTTTTAGGAGAAGGAGCCAAAGAAGAAAGTATATTTTCTTAGAACATATATAGGTGAGTAAAGGATAAATAAAAGCTGAACCAAGAGCTAAGGCCTACAGAAGGTTAAAAAAAGATAGAGTAGTCCTGGAAGATAAAAAGAGAGTTATTAAATTATAAAAGGCCTATAGAAGGCCTTAGCTGGGTGGGAAAATAACTGTGACTTTAATTGAATATCAAAACTATGATCATTACATGGAATTGAATATTTTAATGCATTGAATTGACTGTGTTTTGTGATAAAATGATTCTTCAATATTTATTATTTAGGAGTGATCAGAGGGCCAGGTGGCCCATGTCTGTAAGTAATCCCAGTGGCTTGGGAGGCTGAGACAGGAGGATTGCAGGTTCAAAGTCAGCCTTAGCAACATAGAGATGCACTGAACAACTTAGTGATACCCTGTTTCTAAATATAAAAGTTAAAAAAGGGCTGGGGCTGTGCCTCAGTGGTTAATCACCTCTGGGTTTAATTCTCTATACTGGAAAAAAGTAATCAAAGAAGTTATGCAACAGTTTGGATTTTCATCTGGAGAAAGTAGAAGACTTCTACTGATAGCATTTTATTTTTTAAAATTTATTAGTTCTAATCAGTTATACATGACAGTAAAAAACTTTTCAATTCATTGTACACAAATGGTGCAGAATTTTTTACTTCTCTTGTTGTGCATGAAGCAGAGTCACACAATTTGTGCAATCATATATGTACCTAGAGTAATAATGTCTGTCTCATTCTACCATTATTTTTATCCCTTTGCCCCCTCCTCCCATCTCCTTTGCCCTATCCAAAGTTCCTCCACTCATCCCATTCACCCCCCCCATATGGATAAGCATCCAATTATCAAAAAACATTCAGCCCTTGGTTTTCTGAGATTGGCTTATTTCGCTTAGCATGATGTTCTCCAACTCCAACCATTTGTGAAAATGCTATAATTTTATTCTCTTTTAATGTTGAGTAATATTCCATTGTGTATATATACCACAGTTTCTTTATTCATTCCTCTGTTGAAGGGCATCTAGGTTGGTTTCACAGTCTAGCAATTGTGAATTGTGCTGCTATAAACATTGAAGTGGCTATGTCATTGTAGTATGCTGTTTTTACGTCTTTAGGGTATACACTAAGAAGTAGGATAGCTGGGTCAAAAGATGGTTCCATTCCAGATTTTCTAAGGAATCACTATACTGCTTTCCAGGTTGGTTGTACCACTTTGCAGTCCCATCAGCAATGTATGAGTGTGCTCTTTCCCCACATCCTTGTCAACATTTATTGTTGTTTGTATTCTTGATAACTGTCATTCTGACAGGTGTGAGATGAAATCTTAGAGTAGTTTTGATTTGCATTTCTCTAGAAATGCAAACATCTAGAGATGTTGAACTTTTTTTATATATTTGTTGATTGATTATATATCTTCTATATCTTCTTCTGAGAAGTGTCTGTTCAACTCCTTAGCCCATTTATTGATTGGGTTGTTTGTTTGTTTGTTTTGGTGTTAATTTTTTTGAGTGCTTTATATATCCTGGAGATTAGTGCTATATCTGATATGTGTGTGGCAAAAATTTCTCTCACACTGCAGGCTTTCTCTTCACCTAACTGATTGTGTTTTTTTGTGCTAAGAAGAAACTTTATTTTTATTTTAAAAATTAATTAATTAACTAATGAGTTCTAATTTGGTATACATGACAGTAGAATGCATTTCAATTCATAGTATACATATGGAGCACAATTTTTCATTTCTATGATTGCACACAAAGTAGAGTCACACCATTCATGTCTTCATACATGTACCTAGGGTAATGATGTCCATCTTATTCCATCATCTTTCCTACCCTCATGCCCACTCCCTTCCCCTTCCTTTCCTTTGCCATACCTGAAGTTCCTCCATTGTTCCCATGCTCTTTCCTTACCCCCAGTATGGATCAGTATCCACTTACAAGAGAAAACATTCAGCCTTTGGTATTTTGGTATTGGCTTATTTCACTTAGCATGATATTCTCCAACTCTATCCATTTACCTGCAAATGCCATAATTTTATTCTCCTTAAATGCTGAGTAATATTGCAATGTGTGTGTGTGTGTGTGTGTGTGTGTATCACAGTTTCTTTATCCATTCATCTATTATAGGTTGGTTTCACAGTTTAGCAATTGTGAATTGAGCTGCTATAAACATTGAAGTGGCTGCAGTACTGTAATATGCTGTTTTTAAATGTTTAGGGTTTAGACTGAGCAGTGGGATAGCTGGGTCAAATGGTGGTTCCATTCCAAGTTTTCAAAGGAATCTCTATACTACTTTCCAGATTGGTTGCACCACTTTGCAGTCCCACCAGCAAAGTTTGAGTGTGCCTTTTCCCCCACATCCTAGCCAACACTTATTGTTGCTTGTATTCTTGATAGCTGCCATTCTGACTGGGGTGAGATGAAATCTGAGAGTAGTTTTGATTTGCATTTCTCTAATGGCTAGAGACGTTGAACATTTCTTCATATATATGTTTATTGATTGTATATCTTCTTCTGAGAGGTTTCTATTCAGCTCCTTAGCCCATTTTTTGATTGGGTTGTTTGTTTTTTTGGTGTTAAGTTTTTTGAGTTCTTTATATGTCCTGGAGATTAGTGCTCTATCTGATGTGCATGGGGTAAAAATTTGCTCTCATTCTGTAGGCTCACTCTTCATCTCATTGATTGTTTCCTTTGCTGACAGGAAGCTTTTCAGGTTAAATCCATCCCATTTATTGATTCTTGATTTTATCTTTTTCTGCTATAGGAGTCTTGTTAAGGAAGTAGGGGCTTAATCCAACATGATGAAGATTTGGGTCTACTTTCTCCTCAATTAGATGCAGGGCCTCTGGTCTAATTCCTAGGTCCTTGATCCATTTTGAGTTGAGTTTTGTGCATGTTGACTGATAGGGGTTTAGTTTCATTTTGCTGCATATGAATTTCCAGTTTTCCCAGCACCATTTGTTGAAGAGGCTGTCTTTTCTCCAATGTTTTTGGCACCTTTGTCTAGTATGAGATAACTGTATTTATGTGGGTTTGTCTCTGTGTCTTCTATTCTGTACCATTGGTCTACATGTCTATTTTGGTGCCAATTCCATGTGGTTTTTGTTACTGTAGATTTATAGTTTAAGGTCTGGTATTGTGATGCCTCCTGTTTCACTCTTCTTGCTAAGAAATGCTTTGCTATTCTGGTCTCTTATTTTTTACAATAAATTTCATAATTGCTTTTTCTATTTCTAGAAGGAATGGCATTGGGATTTTAATTGGAATCACGTTGAATCTGTAGAGTGCTTTTGGGTAGTATGGCCATTTTGACAATATTGATTCTGCTTATCCAAGAGCATGGGAGATCTTTCCATCTTCTAAGATCTTCAATTTCTTTTTTTAGTGCTCTGTAGTTTTCATTGTAGAGGTCTTTCACCTCTCTTGTTAGATTGATTGCCAAGTTTTTATTTTTATTTCATTTTTTTGAGGCTATTGTGAATGGAGGAGCTTTCTGAATTTGTCTTTGAGAGTTTTCATCACTGATATATAGAAATGCATTTGATTTCTGGGTATTGACTTTATATCCTGCTACTTTGCTGAATTCATTTATTAATTCTAGAAGTTTTCTGGTGGAATTTTTTAGATCCTCTAAGTGTAGAATCATGTCATTGTCAAATAATGATAGTTTGAGTTCTTCTTTTTCTATTTATAGCCCTTTAATTTTTTTCATCTGGCTAAAGTTTCAAGAAATATGTTGAATAGAACTGGTGAGAGTGTCCCTGTCCTGTTCCAATTTTTGGTGGGAATGCTTCCAAGTTTTCACCATTTAGGATGATGTTGGCCTTGGATTTAGGATAGATAACTTTTACAATGTTGAGGTATGTTTCTACTATCCCTGGTTTTTCTAGTGTTTTGAACATGAAAGGATGCTGTGTTTCATCAAATGCTTTCTCTGCATCAATTAATATAATCATAAGATTCTTATCTTTAAGTCTATTGATGTGATAGATTACGTTAATTGATTTTTGTATTTTGAACCAAACCTGCATCCCTGGAATGAACCCCACTTGATGATGGTGCACTATTTTTTAAATTAGTTTTTTGTATGCAACTTGCCAAAATTTTATTGAGCATTTTTGCATCTACATTCATTAGGGATATTGATTTGAAACTTTTTTTTTTTTTTTTTTATGTGTCTCTGACTGGTTTTGGTATCAGAGTGATACTAGCTTCATAGAATGAGTTTGGAAAGGTTTCTTCCTTTTCTATTTCATGAAATAATTTGAGGAGTATTGGTGTTAATTCTTCTTTGCAGGTCTTGTAGAACTTGGCTGAGAATCTGTCTGGTCCTGGGTTTTTCTTTGTTGGTAGGCTTTTGACAGCATCTTCTATTTCCTTACTTGAAATTGATCTGTTTAAGTTGTGTATGTCCTCCTTGTTCCGTTTGGATAGGTCATATGACTCTAGAAATTTGTTAGTGTCTTCAAGGTTTTCTATTTTACTGGAGTATAAATTTTCAAAATATTGATTGTTTTATTGAGTTCTATAGTTTCTTTGTTTAGTTTTTGTTTGGAAGATCTATCCAGTGCTGAGAGAGATATATTAAAGTAACCCAGTATTATCGTGTTATGGTCTCTTTGATTCTTGTATTGAGAAGGGTTTGTTTTATATACATACCTGCCGCATTGTTTGGTGCATAGATATTTATGATTGTTATGTCTTGTTGATGTATGATTCCTCTAAGTAGTAAGAAGTAAGAAGTAAGAAATGACATTCTTTATCCCTTTTCTCTAACTTTGGTTTGAAGTCTAATTTATCTGATATGAGGATGGAAAACTCTGCTTGTTTACATGATCCATGTGAGTTATACATTTTTCCTATTTTTTTCACCTTCAGTCTGTTGATGTCTTCTTGTGAGATGAGTCTTTTTTTTTTCTTCTTATTTTTGTGTTTTATGTAGAGACAGGGTCTCACTGAGTTGCTTAGCACCTCGCCATTGTTGAGACTGGCTTTGAACTCGCGATTCTCCTGTTTCAGCCTCCCTAAGTGCTGGGATTACAGGCTTGAGCCACTGCGCCCAGCTGAGATGAGTCTTTTGACTCATATTGTTGGACCTTTTTTAAAAAATCCATTCTGCCCATCTATATCTTTTAATTGATGAGTTTAGTCCATTAACATTCAGTGTTATTATTGAGACATGGTTTGAGACATGATGTTCTTTTAATTTGGTTTATTGTTTCCTTCATTTCAAGGATTTCTGTTTTGTTTTTTCAGAACTCTCTCTCTTTCTTGAAGTAGTCTTTTGCTACCTGAATTTGCTCTCTTATCTCTTTGTTGGTGTGATCAAAGTTTGCCTGTATTTGATCTCTTATTTCTTTGCTGGAGTGATCAATTTTTGCCTGTATTTGCTCACTTAGGTCATTCTTTAATTTGCAGATCATTCTAATTATGTATATTCTGAACTCTTTCCCTGACTCTTCATCTATGACTTCGTCGATGGATTTTATTACTGAAGTATCTTGGTTTGTTTGGGGCACTTTCCTTCCTTGTTTTTCTTTTATGTTGCCTATGTGTCTTCCTCTCTTGCAGTGCAGATCTGAAGTATTAAAGATTCTACCCCACAATCTTGTAGTGTCCCTGCAGGTTACAATACTTCACCTTTAAAAAGTATCAATGTTTACAGCACCCAATGCAACCAATATGCAGCCATAAAACAAATAGCTTTTATTTTGACATTTACAATTTTATTGTTATAAACTGAAATGATGAGTTCAGTTATCTTCTACCATATAGTCTGTAGGTTTGCATAAGGGTTTACAGGTCTAATGGTGTACGGGAGGGTGGTTGTAGGCTGTGAAGTTTATGAGGTAGAACGTGTTAATATAGAGGTATTAGATTATAGGACTAGTGAAAGGGTAATCAAAAGAAGTTGGCTGTTAGCAGGAGAGAAAAGAGAGAGAGGTGACTCCATGCAAGGCTCCCTGTTGCCTCTGCAACAGGATGGTATCTGTTAGCACACTGTGTAGGCTACCTCTGAAACAATCAGGCCCACAGGGACCTTGGTGACATTCTTCTAGGTCCTGGTTGTTGTCTCTAGATGAAAGTTGCCATGTGTCTTGTTGGTGGTAGCAGTAGCATCAAGCCTGGAGGTACCTTGCTGTTGGGCTTCCAGGCCCTAGTCAGTGTCCCAAGGTGGCAGCTGCCCCAGCTAAAAATGGCAGAGGAGGCAGTGGAGGTAACCCAAGATGGTGGATGTGTCTCAAGACGGAAGCAACTGCTTTCAGAGGTGGGGCTGGAAGGATGTGCTATGCAATGGCATTGGATAGCCTATTCGGTGATACCACAGTGTGGCGTGCAGTGCTGCAACAGGCAGCTGTCTCCTGGCCCTATCCAATGTCCCATGGTGAAGATTGCCATGTGGGGAGGGCTATGGTGGTGGCCACAATGTCCCAAGGTGGAGGCAGTTTGGGTGGAGCCACATGTTGGTGAATAGGGAGGCGGGCTTGCATGGTCACTGTTTTCCTTTCTGGCAGCTGGCATGGTGTGGCAGGACTCTCTGGGTCTCTGGCCCACTGGTAGCATTTTAGAGAGAGCTGAACACAAATGATTCCATTAGTCTCAATTTTTACATGCTAGCTATAGATTCTTTCATTCCTGAGCACATTCAGGCATAAGAAGTCAATTTTCTCTGGAGAACTCAATCTATTATTTCAAATTTTAAGAATTTTAAAAATTTTAAAAATTTTTAGTTGTAGATGGACACAATATCTTTATTTTATTTATTTAATCTTATGTGGTAAATAGGATCGAACCTGGTGCCTCACACATGCTAGGCAAGTGCTCTACTATTGAACTACAATTCCAGCCCTTCAAGTTTTAATAATTTTAAGAAATTTATTTTTATATTATTATAGGATACTTAAGACAATTTAAAAGTGAATAAAATTATCTAAGACAATTTAAACACTTATGAAATTATTTTATATACAATTACCTACTTTATATATAATTTCTTCTTTCTATAATTACCTATTTTATATATAATTTTCTTCTTTCCTTCATTTCTCTTTCTTCTTTTATCATTCTCCTTCTCCTCCTTCTCCACTTCCTCCTTCTCCTCCTCTTCTTCCTCCTCCTCCTTTTTCTCTTCTTCCTCCTCCTCTTCCTTCTTTTTTTGGTACTGGGGTACTTAACCACTGAGTCACACCCCCAGCCCTTTTTATTTTTTATACTGCGACAGGTATGTCTAAGTTGCTAAGGATCTCACTAAGTTGCTAAGACTGGCCTTGAACTTTACATGTTCCTGTCTCAGCCTCCCAAGTCACCCAAATGTCTTTCTTTTATAAATCAATAACTCCTTTTGTACCTTCCAGGTCTATACAAATGACATTGCTTTATATTTTGCAAGTAAAAACAATATTCTTATTCATACTCTTTTCTTTCTCAGCTGAACACCTTCAATTAACTCAGTGAGTCTTACAGGATATTATTTTCCAACTCACTCATTATTCTGACTGATTTTAGTTGTAAGATTTTTTACTCTATTCAATTCATGAACTCAAGAGTCTAAAGTTGGGTTTAGTGTCTTACTGCCAACTATTTTCATTTTTTCAAGCCATGCAAGATAACTTAACCTAGAATTTCTTTACCGTTTGTTGTTTTTTCCCTTGTAATTATATTTCTGTTATTTTAGCCTTTCATTTAATGAGGATTATGTTGGCTCATCCTATAAGAAAGGGGCCTGAAGGAATTGGCATATGGACATCTTGAACAATGTTGGATCTAGTAACAGAGCATGAAATTATGTTTCTGGATGGAATATTAAAACATGGAAGACAATTATTAATACTTTTAATTAGAACCAATTGTTGAGAAGAATGATCAATTGTTTGTTTAGAATAACCTGAGGAAATTTATAGTTTTCCCTTGAGAAGCCTAACCAGCAAGTCTGGCTAAAGCTCAAATGAGAATTTAGATAAGGGTGAAAAGTGGCCAATACATGAGCTTCAAAAGTGACATTGTTCTTCTGGGTCTTATAAAGAATGTTCTAAAGTTTCTCCAGCATAGAGGGAGAGAGACACCATGGCTGCCATCAGGATGCTGCTGGTCCTGCTCTTGATGGCCCTGCTGGCCCTGAGCTCAGCTCATAGGGCAGATGATGGTAAGAGGAAGTAGGGGTCATACAACAGAAAATGGGGTAAAAATTTGTGGAGAAGAGCAGAATTTAACTGACTCTTTTCAGAAATTCACTAGTTTATATTCAGAGAGTAGGTTAATAAAAGGGGAGGCAACATTAGTTTCTGTATTATTTTTCACTGAAGGCAAATAACTCTCTGAAAATCTTAGCCTATGCCTATATCTTAAACAAGCATCTTCATGGTATAACTTATATGATTATAACATGTGTGGATCTTCAGATATTCACTTATTTTGTGTGTAACAGGGCTTCTAAATTGAGTAAAAATTCTATAATTCATCTAGATACCTTGTTTTTTTGACATCAAACACTTTAATACTTAGACATATTGGAAATTTTGATAAAACATTCTTTTATTTAATCAAAATTTTGATGCAAGACAGGCATTATTAATTTTTTCATTACATCACTAATCCTTTTAACACACAAACCTGGTCATACAACTCTCAAACAAACATTTAGAGTAAACTTATGGATTCTTAGAAATGGGTAATTTTAAGTAATAATGAAGGAATTTATATATAATAAAAGTAAAAGGCTAATTTATAAAACTGTGACTCTTTCACATAAGAAGATGAATGGCATCTCTTAATGATTTTAAGTATGCAGATGTAGAGTAAAAATCCAGATCATTGTTTAAATGACTGATATCCAAATACCAAACACCTTATATGATAAACAATGAAAAATTAGAATCATATTTTGCTTTCTTATCAAATGTTGTCATATTATGTAGAAGCAGCCTAAGTCAATAAAATGGAAGTATTAAACAATATTAACTTGTTTACTGCTAGCAATATTAAACAATAAATGAAATTATAACAGGCTATTTGAGTTTTAAATCTGTTGCCATATACTGAGACAAATTTGTTGCTTATGGAAAAAGATTTCCAAACCAGATATCTTTCAAAGTCTGTGATAAAATGCTTTGAGCTTCAACTTCTGTGCTTTGTGATAGTTTGGATCTTAGATGGGGAGCAACAATAAAATTCTGAGGAAAGATATTTCAAAAGAAGTATGTGCTGGGCTGGGGTTATGGCGCAGTGGTAGCGTGCTCGCCTAGCACGCGTGAGGCACTGGGTTCGATCCTCAGCACCACATGAAAATAAAATAAAGATATTCTGTCCACCTACAACTAAAAAAATAAATATTTTTTTTTAAAAAAAAGAAGTATGTGCTACGAATTTAGTCTGTGCTGTGTCTTTACCTATAGTATGCCATTAACTATTTACTGCAACCATTTGAGATAGATACTATTATCTATATTTTACATGTGTTCTATAACTTTTAAAGTACTTTTCAGAGCTTACATAACTAGCAAGTGGCATAGCTATATTATAGATTCAACCCTACTAGTTTTCAAAGCCCATGATCATTCTTTCTCCGTGACCACTATTTTAGCTTTTACTTTACTTGAAATGACTTGGATCTGTCCTAAAAATGATGAATATTTTCAGGTTAATATCCCTATCCAACACAGAAATTCTTTTGCTCCATATTTCTTCCTTTTGATAAATTATTTCTTAACTTCCTTCCCAAAGTCACTGATTTCCCAAGGACAGTTTACAGTGTAATTGAGTTCAGGGCTGTGTCTGAGTATTTCCTAGAACTTTTGTTTATCAAAATGTAAGGAAGCTTCAAATGAAAATGTAGTTTAAAAGATGGTCAAATGTTGGATGCCTCAAAATACAAACAAAATAATCTTTTGATGAGCAAAGGGAAGTTTATTCTTACCATGATGAGGGAGATCCTACTTTGCCTTAATAGTATCTCAAAGGGGAAGAGCAAAGATGGAATATAGATTTGAGTTCTGGTTTCATGAAGACTTTGTTTGGAGTAGGTAAATTTTATGAGATTGTGAGACAAAGGTCCTATAACAAGGTTATAGGAAGAGTCTTGGAGAATAAGCAATCAATGGCATGGAAGAGTCAGGCAGATTCATGCTTGTTTAAATGAGTTTTAGGCAAGTTCCTGTAGTAATCAATAGTTATTTGAACAGTTTGCCTTCTGGGTAAGAGTGTTCTGGATAGCAAAGTAATGTTAATGTAGATAGTGAGCTGTATGGCTACAGATGGTTCTGATTCTCAAATTTTCTCTGTTCAAGTTGTCACATCATATTTATTTTGTCTACAAGTATTATGGCTCCCCATTTCATTACTTAAAATGCAAATTAGTCAAATATTTGACATCCTCTTCACTCCTTGTCTAGAATCAATGATCAGGATTAGGGCTCTACTTCGGGGAGTGTTGATTCATTGTATATGAATCATTTATATTTTTTTCCATAGAGTTCTGTCAGGCATTTTCTTAACTTGTATGTAAATCTACCTGTCTTTTTACAAATGCAGAGCTGGACTGCATTAAATCATGCTTTAAATTTGTCTTATTTTTTTTTCCTCTCTCTAAAATCCTAGATACAGTTCGTGATTCTCTTCAAAAAACAGGTAAATCCTTACTTAAGCATGTCTTCCTTCCTTCCTTCCTTCCTTCCTTCCTTCCTTCCTTCCTTCCTTCCTTCCTTCCTTCCTTTCTTCCTTTCTTTCTTCTTTCTCTTCCTTTCTTTCTTTCGAGTCCTAGGAAATTTAACCACTGAGCCACGTTCTCAGCCCTTTTTATTTTTTATTTTGAGACAGGATCTGGCCAGGTTGCTTGCAGCCTTGCTAAATTGTGAGGTTGGCTTTGAACCTGCAATCTTCCTGCCTTACCCTCCTGAGTCTCCAGGATTACAGGCATGTGCCACCATTCTCAGCATGTTTCCTTTTTCTTCAGAACTTACAATACTTTTTTCTTAATCTGTTGTCTCTTAAAAGTTCCTAAATATTGGAGCTGGATGTGGTGACACATACCTGTAATCCCAGAGACTCAGAAGACCGAGGCAGGAGGATTGCCAGTTCAAAGTCAGACTAAGAAATTTAGCAAGATCCTGAGCAATCCTGTCTCTAAATAAAGTATAAGAATGGGCTGTGGATGTGGCTCAGTGATTAAGTGGGTTCAATCACCAGTACAAAAAAAAATTAGGTTTAGGGAGTCCTAAGAACAAAAGGAATGACAAGAACATATGTTTCAGTAGTCCTCAGCAATACGTTCAATATTCACCATCTCCTTTCTTTTCACACTGGGACCCTTCGCGTCAGAGATCCAAACAGTGTCTGGACCTGAGCACAGCGTAGGCACCCCACTTATTTGTACATGAATTTCTCCAAATCCTGCAAATAGTGACTAGCAACTGAATAATGAAAGCCCTTTACATTTGCAAAGATTTCATCTCCACTGACATATAACTAACTCGAAGCATAAAGATATCCCATAATTTACCTAAAGCAGTATAGTTCCGTGAGTGCATTTAGCATTGCACTTTGTTCTTCCACTCTGAATTTATAGCACCGATGATTCATTCTTTAATTCAAAAGCCCTGGTATCTGCTTACATGCTGATTTTTGTGAATACATGAATTTTAAAGCCATTATTAACATGTGCACTTCAAATGAAGAATTTGAAGTCAGTTTAAATGGCATGGGTGAGGGAATGGATATAGAAGAAAAATATCAAATTAGGACCAGAGTACATGAGAGAGCTAGTGGGTTATAAATCATCCCACCATTGAAATGGCAGAATTGAGCAAGAATGAATTAACCAACAGTTGATTGCTTAATGAAAGCGTTTATGCTCAATGAATTTTTTTCTAGTTCCTGACTTGTCAATGATGCTTGCATTCAGTTTTTAACATCATTCCAATTTTCATCCTTCTTTTGTTCTTTCTTTTCAGGAGCTGCTCAAAAGAAAGAGGACCTGCAACTGCCATGTGAGCTTTTTTTAAAAATTTTTTAAAGACATTGATAGGCCATTATTTTATTCATTTATTTATATGTGGTGTTGAAAATCGAACCCAGAGCCTCACACATGCTAGGCAAACGCTCTGCCACTGAGCCACAACTCCAGCCCCATGTGAGCTATTTTGAATTCAACTAAGTTATTGAGAATTTTTCTAAATGGAGTCTAGGAACCTCTGGGTTACTGATCTAATCTCAAATTCCTATAGTTTTAAAGAATAAAAGCATTATATTTAACTTTTAAAACTTACTTTCTCAACCAGCCTTCCAAATAGTTTTAGTTCTACATTGTAGAAGAAACACAAAAGTCAAAAACAGAATATCAAGAAAATAGAGCCAAACCAAAAACAAAGACAAGAGAGATGGTGGGTGAGAGAGAGAGAGAAAGAATTTGCTTTGGATTTAAAAGCATTCTGAGGTTCAATATGAGGTTTCTGCTTTCATTCTGAATTTTTTCTTGGTTAAGATATCTGACCTTGGCTTCCATTGTGATGATATGCCTATTTGGGAATTCCTGAAAGGTTTTATCTACATTCTCCCAACACTAATTCAGTAAAACTTAATACTTAGCAATCACCCTGGCAAGGCTCTCTGCTTAGCACTCACTGGGAATATGAAAGTGAATGAAGCATTGGTACTGGTCTTAAAGAACTCAGAATCTTTTGGAAGATGATACTTGGATATACCCAAGATTATTATCAGCAAAGGGGCAAAAGGATTCATGGTTGGCTAGACAGTTTGTGCTCTTGCAGAAGGAAGGCTGCTACCATGAGGGATGTGGACACTTTTCACTTTAGCTCCTCCCCAAACTAAAAAACAAAAACAAAAAAGCCAAAACACTGCCACGCACAGTGCTCCCACCACACTCAGGATGATGATGTGGTGAAAATCAGGGATCAAGATGACAATCCTTCTGAAGGCAAGTCAGGAGGACGGTAAGTGACCGACAACTTTGGTCAGGGTTCAGGAAGTGATTTTGAAAGAACAGGGGAGCAAGGAAGTTCCAAAAGTCAATTGCTATGACCAAGAAGTAGAATCCATGGAAAACCCGAAGAAAAGGGTTCCAGAACTGTCAGGCCTTAACATTTAATGAGGGAACATGTGGCATGAAAGATGAACAGACGCCAGGCTGGACAACAGCCTCCAGTGGCATGAAGTTTGAGTATTTGTTGTGTGGTCACCACTGGGAGCTGATTGTCTTCTAAGCAGGTTTTAAAATGTTTTCTGATGAAGGCAGATTATGGAAGCAGAAAAAACTCCACACAATGGACAGGCCATATTGTTTGTGCAATATGTACAGAAGAAGGTCCACCTGGAAGAACACCTAAAAATCCACACAGAATTTTAAGGCTTGTAGTTGTGAGTTGTGTGGAAAATCATTTACCAGACTTAAGGAAGCACAAGAGAGTTCACAGAAACAAAGGACAGTCGGCATGTCGCAAGTAGGACAAAATTTTCAAACACAAGTCTCACCTCAAGGACCATGAAAGGAGACACAGAGGGGACAACCCTTTGTGTGGGCTCCTGCACCAAGGCATTTTCCAAGGCATCTGATCCGAAGAGGCACCAGAACAATATGTACAGAGAAGGGTAGCTGGTTGTCCCCAATGTCATCCAGAACAAGAAAGACAGAACAGGTGCAGGGACCTTCCTGGCTGCTGAGTGCCGCAGCAGTTGAAACAGCCCGTAGCTAGAGGAGGAGGACAGGAATGCTGTGCCTAGGAAACCAAGACTGAGACTTCATTGATCACAATCAGAGAGCGCCAGCGATTGTGCTTTTGTGGAAACAAATGGAACATCGTACATACTGTACGTAAGGCAGTGATTGGTTAGGTGTTTTAAAAACTTTTCAAGGAAATTGACATTCTTAAATTCTAACCTGTTTCTCTGTCTGGTGTTTACTCTCAGTGTTTCTGATAAATTCTTCTCCCCTTCTTTTTATAATTTTAATTTGAGAACCCCTGTGTCCAGTTCAGAAGTGAGAGACTATTCCATTTTTGATTCTTCTACACTCTCTAGAGGTGAGTGTACTGCAGAGAGTAATAATTGAGTAAATTTGTTTCTTCATCATCATAGTTACGTGTGAATTTTTTTTTTTTTTTTAGTTATAGATGGACACAATGTCTTTATTTTATTGCTTTGTATGTGGTGCTGAGGGTCTAACCTGAGGCCTTACGCATTCGAGGCAAACGCTCTACCGCTGAGCTACAATCCCAGCCCACATGTGAATTATTAATAATAATAAACTTGCTTCATATAAATGCAGACAATGCTATTAAGTGGTTGATCAAGAACCCTATGCAAGTGTGAACCCAAATTCTAGAAATGTAGAATAGAATTAGGTTTATATTTGGTTTGTTAATTTTTTATATCACTGTTTTTAACTGTTTTTGTGACAAGTAATAGTTGTCTTGCTGAAGTGTTTATTTATCCATTTTGATTGCTCCATATCTACCCTAAAAGCTGTAGTCACATGTACCAGACGCTGAGCAAACTCATCAGTATGCTGGTGGTCTTGGGGCTGAGTTCCTAAGTGTCTCTCTTTTGGAGCTTTGCTACTTTGCACCAGCAAGGATTTGTGGAACAGACCAGTGCCAAGAGGAGTTTTTGCATGTGCAACAATTCCAAGATTTACTAGATCAAAACAGTTTTGTTGTTGTTGTTGTTGTTTTGTTTTCAGTGCTGGGGAATCCCAGGGCCTCACAAATGCCAGGAAAATATTTTACCACTGAGCCACATCACCATTCCCACCTTTCTCTCTCCTCCTCTTCCTCCTCCTCCTCTTCATCTTCCTTCTCCTCTTTCTTCTTTCTTTTTCTTCTCCTTCTTATCTTCCTCCTCTTTCATGTTGGGGATGGAACCTAGGGTACTCTACCACTGAGGTATACACTCAGCCCTTATTTTTAATTTTGAGGTAGGGTCTCAGACAGTTGCCCATACTGGTCTGAAACTTGCTTCAGCCTCCTGAGTCACTGAGATAATAGGCGTGCTCTACCATGCCCAGCTTCAAAACAATTATTATTTTATTTTGGTACTAGGGATTGAAGTCAGGGGCACTTAACCACTGAGCCACATCCTCAGCCCCTCCTCCCTTTTTAAAATTTATATTTGAGGCAGAGTCTGCTAATTTGCTCAGGATCTGGCTAAGTTGCTGAGGCTGGCCTTTAATTTGAAGTCCTCCTGCTTTAGCCTCCCGAGTCACTGGGATTACAGGTCTGTGCTACCATGCCTGATGCAAAACAATTTTTAATTGATTTTAAAATTAGATTTGTATTTAGGATCAAAATTAGGACAAGAAAGCAAACTTCACTTTCAGATACATTTTTGGAGCTTAACAGAATATCATCAAGCTTTTGTATACTCTGCAACACTTGATTTACCCATAAAGGATTTGCGATGGGTTTACCTAATAAATTTAAAATCTCCTAAGTGTGCAATTGGTAGTGTTGACTTATGTATTTCAAGGAAAAGAAGACAGCAGCACCTTGTTTTGCATATTGGACTAAAGTAACTTCCATGAGCAACAAATATCAGATTATTTTTAACCAACATTAAATACTACCAGACCAAATGTTTATTTTTTTGAAGTATATTTCATCACTGGTTACAGTTTTGTTGTTTTTTTTTTTGGTACTGGGGATTGAACTCAGGGGTACTCGACCACTGAGCCACATCCCCAGCCCTATTTTGTGTTTTATGGAGAGACAGGGTCTCACTGAGTTGCTTAGCGCCTTGCTGTTGCTGAGGCTGGTTTGAACTCGCGATTCTCCTGTCTCAGCCTCCCTAAGTGCTGGGATTACAAGCGTGAGCCACAGCGTCTGACTTGGTTACAGTTTTAAATAGAAGTCAATTGCTTTTTCATAACCGTAAATCAGAATTGTAAACTTTGTTTCAGATATGATACACTAAATGTCCTTTCAACAATTTTCTTAAGAATATATGGAAATGCCAACAATATTTTGAATTATGCTCTGTAAGAATTAGTATTTTATTTTTGAATATGTATAATTATAGAAAATGCCATGAGTTAAAATTCATGTTTGGTTACTAAGATTTTAAAAGGTACATCAAAGAAATTGTATTTTGTTACTTGTTTGATTAACACCCGTGATGATGATTTTGGGAAAATTTCAATGTTTAAATTGGTATATATGTTATGCCCAAGATTGTAGGATGAAGATGAAGATGCTACTTTTTTAAAAAAAATAACTATTGGTAAAATATCTACTTTAGTTTACAATAAATTTAATTTCTTTTCTTAAAAATTGTTCATTCTGTAAAAAGTTCTGTCACCGTGTTTACATGCTATTAGTAGAGGAGGAACTGACTGCTGTCCTTAGGCTGTTTCAACCAAAGCAAAGGAAAAATTATTTAACATCTTGATAGCTACTTCAACAAACTGTATTTTGCGCCTTCATTTTTTCATATAAAAGAAAATATGCTTCTATCAAAAAGAAAGAAAGAAAAGGGGCAAAAGAAGGTATTATGAAATCTCAGCAGGGGAGGAAAGGGAAGGCCTCATACAACAGGTGGCATGGGATGTGGACCGTGGAGAGTGGGAGGTGGCGAAAGCAGAAGGAAACGCACAGCTCAGTTAGGCCATGTATCATGGTGTTTTCAATATTCTTGGAATTTTGAATGTTGTCATAAGGTTGAAATAAATACAGGAAGATAAGGTTGAAAATGTGGGTCATGAAAGATGCTGTGACTAGCAAATTGGTTTTGTTATTTATTATATAGGCAACAGGGTTATTTTGTGTATATCTCTCTTTTTAAAATTTTTTATTTGTTCTTTTTAGTTATACATAACAGTAGAATGTGTTTTGATATATCATACATACATGGAGTAAAACTTCCCATTCTTATGGTTGTACATGATGTGGAGTTATACTGGTTGTGTATTCATACACGAACATAGGAAAGTCATGTCAAATTCATTCTACTGTCTTTCCCATTTTCATTCCGACTCCTTTCTCCCTACTCTGCCCTGTCTAGTCCTGTCTCCCCACCCCTACCTATTGTAAGTCAGCATCCACATATCCAAGAGAGCATTCAGCCTTTGGGTTTTGGGGATCAGTTTATTTCACTTAGCATGACAGTCTCCAGTTCCATCCATTTACTGATAAATGCCATAATTTCATTCTCCTTATGGCTGAGTAATATTCCATGGTGTATATGTACCACAACAAAGAGATTTTTGAACAAGAGAGTAATATGGCAATTTTTTTTGGTTCTTTGGTTGATCTGACAACAATGAAAAACCAGCAGCTTTAGGGCACAGATTTTATCTTTCAAGCTTTCAATTTTAGTGTGTGACATGTATACAGCATTAAATTAAAAATATGTTGACTCTACCAAAGTATGATTGTAAGTAAGAGTGGTGGCCATGACATCATAAAGAAATGATTTAAAGTTGATGAAAGAGATGGTGAGGGCTGGGATTTAACTATAGAAACCAACAATTTGCAAAAGGAGATAATCTGGGGTGATTTTGATTTATACTTTGTTTGAGAAGCTGTAGACTTAGCAATCTGTAGAAAATGTTAGAAGAAAGAGGAGACTGAGTGTTGTATGATTTTTCTACTATCGGAAAGGATAGGATGGCTGATAATCATATGCTGTTCAATGAATTTGTGTCAAGAAAATATATATTTCTATTGGTAGGCAAAGTGACTTTATCTGGTGGTTTCTCTCAGACACCTTGAGAAATCTTGTGGCCTATGGATGGTTTTCTTGTGTGTCATATCAGGTTCAGAAAGGACAGCAATATAGAATAGTGGAAGAAGCATCAAATGTGAAGGGAGAGTTAATTTTGATGGACCAAATAAAAGGTTAGGTATCTCTGCTCCTTCTTTTCTAGAAAATGGGCCCTGGTCAGCACCTAATACCATTTTAAAACATTTAAATATCTTCTCACTAAGTGTAGGCTATGGTGAATTCCATACTTGCCTTCATTAAGCTTCTGGTTATTCCTTTTCTATTCTTATTCTTTTCTGGATCTGTGTTGTTTCTTCTAAGCAGATGATGAATTAACTGAAGAAACACCAGAGAAATCGCAAGTCAAACCTCAAAGAGAACTCACAGGTCAGCGTGGCAAGAAGGGCAAGAGTGGGAAGAAAGGCCAAGGTCATCAACATGGCCCAGGAGGTCAAACTGTCCATGGAGGACAGGAGAGCTCAAATGGAAGGCGACATAGTGGAGATGGTCAAAGAGACCAGGGTCACCAAGATAGCCAGAAAGGCCAGTCTGAAAGAGGAGGCCAGAAAGGTCCAGCTGGAAGAGGTGGCCAGAGTGGTCATCATGGAAGAGGTGGCCAGGGTAATCAGAGGAATAGCTCTCCTGTTGGTGACTGATGTGGAAAACTAACTAAAGATGATCTCCAGTGATACCCCAGGTACTGATTGTATTTTACTCAATAATTTAATTAATTCCTCTTTAAATTCCTCAATTCTCTCATTTCTAGTTATCTCTCCCATTTTTAAATCTTAACTGTAATCTCTCTCAAACTCTTTCCCAGATGTGTCCTTGTTATGTTGCTGCCTGCCCAATGTTACATGTGAAAACACCCTCTACTTTCACAAGAGCAAGTGTACCTTCTACCCTGTCAGAGTTTCTGACTCTCTTATTCTTCTGTGGGTCAGCAGGCCCTCCAAGTTCTCCCTTTCCTCTTCTCTCCTTTAATCTCCTCTTCTCCTTTTCCCTTCTCCCTGCCTTTTCCTCCTGTTTCCTGTCTTCCTTCACCTTCTTTCTCCTCCTCTTCTTTCTCTTAAAGTCTTTTAATGAGTCTGCATTAAGCAGAGATATCAGGGATAGGTCATGCAAAAGCCAATTTATTACTTCTTATCTAAAATCCTTCTTTTTATTTCAGAAATTGATGGAGATCAACTAACAACTATAAACTTTTCAAGAGTGTAAACATCATGATCTATCTTTCTCTAATTTCAAAAAACCAATAAGCTGGGCACAGTGGCACACACCTGTAATTCCAGTGGCTTGGGAGGCCAAGGCAGGAGAATCTCAAGTTCAAAGCCAGCCTCAGCAACTTAGCGAGGCTCTAAGCAATTCAGTGAGACCCTGTCTCGAAATAAATAAATAAACAAAAAAATAAATAAATAGGACTGAGGATGTGGCTCAGTGGTTAAGTGCCTCTGGGTTCAATCCCTGGTACCAAAAACAAAAACAAAAACACCAAAAACCAAAACAAAACAAAAACCCACAAAAACACCAATAAAGTCATCAGCATTAATGCGTTGGCTCTTGTTTTCTTTCTAGGGTCATGGATCTCCACCAAGGGACAAGATTATGCAGGGAGATATAGGGTCCTGATTGGACTCCAACTCATCTATATATTGAAAGTTTATGGAAAATTCAGATTTTAATAATTTGATAAGGACTTAAGCAGCACCACCAATATTTGAAAGCAAAAGACTTTTCTTTTTTTCTTTTTTGGTACTGGAGATCGAACTCAGGGGTACTCAACCACTGAGCAACATCCTCAGCCCAATTTTGTATTTTTATTTAGAGACAGGGTCTCACTGAGTTGCTTAGCACGTCGCCATTGCTGAGGCTGGCTTCGAACTCGCCATTCTCTTGTCTCAGCCTCCCAAAGTGCTGGGATTACAGGCTTGCGCCACTGCGCCTGGCCAAAAGACTATTTTTGAAGCCAGTAACTAGATTACCAATATACACACCCTTTTCTCAGTTCAAACAGAAATTTCCTTTGTGTATCTCCTTGATCTCTGCCAATATTTCAAAGTGTATGTGCCATTTACTTTTTTTCTGTTTAGCTGGGATTCAAGAAAGCCTTTAGGAAGCTAGGGTAGAGGCAGAACAGATTCTTCCTCACTGTGCTCAGAAAGAACCAACTCTGCTTACACCTGTCTTTGAACTTCTAGCATCCAGAACTATAAGAAAAAAATGTTCAGAGGAAACAAAAAAGGTTCTGTTGTCTAAGTGCTACCCCCACAACCCCTAGTTTGCAGTATTTTGTTACAGAAGCCCTAGGGGAAAAATACTGTGAGACAATTCACTTACCAGATTGTGTGTATGTATGTGTGTGTGTGTGTGTGTGTGTGTGTGTGTGTGAGAATAAGCATACACAAATTATAAAATTTATTCCATTCTACCTCCCAAACCTTTGAGTGGAGATCAATAGAAAAAGACATCACAGGCATGAATCTCTTCATGGCTGGGCTCAATTCATAGTCAAGCTAAGGACTGTGCTTAATTTAGATGTTCTTTGTTTTACTAAGTGTCAAAATATCATTCTATCTATGGGGAATACACACATGTGAATGCAGGTAGTCTAAGAAGATTGATATAAAATCAGATGAGGATAAAAACGAAGGTTTTAATGGTCAGTTCCATCAAGGGTATAAGTAGTTTTCTTTTTGTACTAGTATTAATAAAGACATTATAGGTTAAGGTAACATAAAAAGAAATTAAAAATGTTTAATTGTATTTATTTGTATATTCACTATTATGTTTAATTCTGAATCAGATTTAGTACTAGCTTTTGTTTCAGAAGAGGAACTAATTCCTTGTTTTTCTGTTTTTTTCTGTACCCTGATGGACTTTTTATCCAGCTTCTGAAATTATATGGTAGACTTGAGTAAATTTCATAATGCAAAATACATGATGATATATAAACCTAAGGGTAGGAATGTTTGAAATCTTATCATAGGTAAGGATGAAAGAGAAAGAAACTTTCTGCTTTTATCTTCACTTAAATCTTACTGTATTACTGAGTGTTCCTAAACCACTGAAAACATTGTGATAATGCACAGAGCTAGCCATGGTTTCATTATACTTTCCTTCACTCTCCAATTTCCATGGTCAAGATCCTATGTCATGCAGAGCATGGAAGCACACAGCTGTAACCTCAGCAACTCGGGATGTTCAGGCAGGAGGATCACAAATTCAAAGCTAGACTCAGCAACTTAGCAAGGCCCTAAGCAACTTACTGAGATTCTGACTCAAAACTAAAAATTTTTAAAAAGCAGGGGAGGGGAGGGATGTGTCTCAGTGGTTAAGTGCCCCTGGGTTCAATCTCTGGTACCAAATAAAAATTAATCAATCAGTCAATTGATCCCTTGTTATTTCCTTTATGAGATCTTTCCTTTCCTCCCCTGCTATGGCCTTCCAGAATATCCTCTTTGCCCCTCTTCTGACAGTGATCATGGTTATGTCCAAGTATCATCATCCATTAGAATCTGAGCTCCTAAGGATGGTAAACATGCTACATTCACCTTTGCATCTCCATTGCTGAGAACAGGGTCCTGCCAGAGAGATTATTTTAAAAGTGTACATTCCCAGTAAAGAAGACAATTAGGATTCTTGTTACCAGCAAAAAAAAAAAAAAAAAAGAAAGAAAGAAAAGAAAACAATTAGGAAACTATAGAATACAAGAAGAATGTAGGATATACAGAATGCAAGAAAATCTTTGCTAGCTACTATTTTTGACAGAGGATTAATATCCAGAATATATAAAGAATTCAAAAAACTTTACATCAAAAAATCAAATAACTCAGCTGGGCGCGGTGGGGCAAGCTTGTAATCCCAGCACTTAGGGAGGCGGAGACAGGAGAATCGCGAGTTCAAAGCCAGCCTCAGCAAGGGCGAGGCGCTAAGCAACTCAGTGAGACCCTGTCTCTACATAAAACACAAAACAAGGCTGAGGATGCGTCTCAGTGGTCGAATGCCCCTGAGTTCAATCTCCAGTGACAAAAAAAAACAAAAACAAATAACTCAATTAGTAAATGTACAAATGAATTAAATAGACACCTCAAATGAAAAAATACAAATGGCCAAAAATTTATGAAAAAATGTTCAACATCTTCAGCAATTAAGGAAATGCAAATCAAAGCTACACTGAAATTTCATCTCACACCAGTCCAAATGGCAGTCATAAAGAATACAAATAATAATAAAGGCTGGAGAGAATATGGAATAAAAGGAACACTTCTACACTGTTGGTGGGACTATAAATTAATTCAACCACTGTGAAAATCAGTATGGAAGTTCCTCAAAAGACTAGGCATGGAGCCACCATATGACCCCACTAAACTACTCCTTGGTATTTATCCTAAAGTATTAAAGTCATCATTCTATAGTGACACATGCATGTTTATAGCAGCAAAATTCACAATAGCCAAACTACAGAACACATGTAGGTGTTCATTTATGGATGAATGTATAAAGAAAATATGATATACATACACAATGAAGTTTTATTCAGCTATAAAGAAAAATGAAATTATATCATTTGCAGAAAAATGAACAGAACTTAGGAATATTGTGTTCAGTGAAAAAAACCAGTCAGAAGGTCAAGGGTTGAATGTTTTCTCTCATATATGGGAACTAGATACGAAAAAGGCAAAGAAAGGCATATAGGGGACATTTCATGAAAACCAAAGACAGATCAGTAGAGGAAAGGGACCGGGGGTGAGAAATGGAGAGGAAGGGGGAGAAGTGTTGGGGAGTGATATTAGCCAAATTATATTGCTATATTTTGTGCATGTATGAATATGTAACAAGAAGTCCCACATTATGTACAGCTATAATGCAGCATTATAAACAGGCAGAAGGAGAGGAGGGGAAACGTGTACATTCCATGAATGCTTGTCACATTTTATCTGTATGATACTGTGTGAACAGGTATCTATTAAACTAGGGACACAAACACAAAGAAAAAAAACAAGCTGCGTTGTATGTAGCTCCTTCACTACACTCTCACGGAGAAGACCTGAAAACTCTATCCCAAATACCAGGAGTGAGAGAAGCGGTAAAAATACTTCTTTCAATATTTTCACCTTTGCATGATTTCTCAGAACTAAAATAATCTCAGAAGAGAAACCATGAACCTGGGTATGTCACCTTCATCCAAGTAAGGAAAATTGTGCACAGTAAGCACACTGGTCTTACCTCAGTACCTCTTGCTTGGTCACTGTTCACAGAGAAACAGAATGATGAGTTGCTGCACCCACAGCGTAGGTGGCTGATCACATTTCTAAGGTTCACAATACAAGTACATCAAAGCTGAAGCTCCCAACATGTCCTTTAGCCCTTTAGTTCTTTTGTTTTCGTGTACATAAATCCACATAAACTAGGCTTTAGCTGTGATCGGGGGCAGGAACTGGTATTCTTTTGAGCAATATTTAAAGGAATATAAGCTACAGGTTATGTATCTGATTCTCTATTCTTTAACTTTCAAGACACTTAATAAACCTTATGACATTTGTCAATTGAATTGATCTATATCCTTTCTATTATCCTCAGAAGAGAAAAATGAACACCTGAATGTAGTGTAAAATTAATTTTGATTTTAAACAAATCTATTGGTGAGAATATTTAATGTCTTTATTTATAAATATTTTCTTTTCTGTACACAAAGTTCATGGCTACTTTAGGCTGGTTATTAACAGAGTTGATCACTCCACAATATCTTTGCCATATACAAATGAAGTGTTTTTGATGGAATGTCCTGAACAGATCTTATAAATGTATTATATATAGTCCAAATATTTACCTGTTGTATAGAGAAGGCTTGAATTGAACCAATGTTTCTTTGATAGCTTTAAAATCTTGATATTTAAGGTTTTGATTGAAGTTCTCATTTTATCATGGTACCTTGATAATGATTGGTACAGTCCAAGTTTTCTAAAAGCAAACTCATACATGTCTTTTGTGGAAAAATTCTTTTCAATAAGTAAAATCAATAGGCTGTTTGTTTTGCAGAGAATTTTTACATAAACTTTCTCTCTATTCCTTCAATAGTATCTTTCATTCATTGGTCTATGATCCTAAAATAATGCTAGCAGTGATTCTAATCAGTATTAGTTACTGCTATATTCATATAATTCCTCAGAATTTATTAAGAATTGTCACTTGATTGAGTCTTTTCCAAAGCTGAAGCTTAGTTAGATGATCTGAAAAGAATCATGACACTGGCTGCTTTTCATAAAGATGCAAACACAGCAAGACGCTATTACAGTTGTTTTGAATTGGTTATACATTTGCATCTGGAGAAATGATTTAGAACTAGCAATGAAAATGCCCTATTCTTTCATGGTGTATGTTAGGATATTAATAATAATTTGTTTTAAAACATGTTTAAAGAATCAACTCTGAACAGAGGAAGAGAGAGAGAGAAAGATATAGAGAGACAAAGTCAGTCTACATGAGATTTTTTAAGTTACTATTATAAATATGCTAAATAAATTTGGAGTACTTAACTACATGAAACCAAATTAATGCAAGAAGTGAAGATAATTAAGAAATCTCTTAATTCTTTGTCCTGAAGAATTATAGCTTCTTTTCAGATCTGTTTGTTAAAATTTTCTTCTTAGAATATACTTTACTTTCCAAAACACCCTTATAAAGACTTGTCTTAATTTATTGTTCCCCAGGATTAGGATAAACGAATGGCCTGAGGGATAGATTAGAGCAATCAACTCACCCAAAATCACAGCTAATTTAGTCTCTGGCATAAAATAACTGGAGGTGGCTATAAGAAAGGCCAAATAGTAGACAATGAAGAGGAGGAGGAAGGAGATGACTGCTTTCATGGCTCCCACATGGGCTTCTGAGCTGGGATCTCTATGCCCTGAGGCATTGAGCTGCATCCGCCTGGTATGTCTCCACAGGGAGAGGATCAAGAGGAGAAATGAGATCAGGGACATAGAAAAGGGAAACAGCGTTACCAGGTTGAGATATATCTTGGTAGAGGCATATATGGTTTTATTTATTCTGCATTTCGAAGTTAGGTTTCTTCTCCACGTTGCCTTTACACAGTATCTGAAATCATCATTCAGATTCTTAGTGACTGGAAGACTAATAAACACAGAGAAAGCCAAGCACCCCAGTAGAGTCTTGAGAATCACCCTGTCAATTCTCCACTTCATCCAGAGGAAAAGGGGGTGGAGAAAGTTCGCTATCTTGAAGAAATAGAAAATGCTGAGGCAGGTGGCAAACCAGACACTTAAGTGGTTGGTTAGGGTCCAGAAGAAGTCAATGATTCTCATTTGTTTACCAGTGGCATAGACGTCTGGATACAGCACCAATATAAAACAATCTAATAATATTATATACAATAGACAAATTCTGGATATGGCCAGACTTGTGAGGATTAAATCAATGGAGGCAATCTTCTTATTCTTGACCCAGTCCAAGCAGTTTACCAAGGCAATGAAAATGTTCCCCAAGATTCCCACTGAAAACTCTCCAGCTGCTATGAGCAACAAAATGCTATCCTCTGTACACAGCATGCTTAAATAAAGAAATACTCAGTTACTTTTTAGTGGACCTGAAGCAGTTTGGTATCTACACCTGCTTCTTAGATTTTTGCTGTGATTTTCTTTACCTCTTCCATTGTAGTCTTGCGATGAAGACTGGAACGAGAAATGGAGACTGTAGCTATCTTCATTAAATCCTAATTAGTCTTGCTAAGTGCTGTTTGTGGTCATCCTTAGCCTGGATGCTGTGTGTCCATTTACCTTCTCAGCAGCTTATTCTTTTCCACATATAGTTAATTTAGGCTGAGCTAGTGTTTACTAAGATGCAAATTAGCCAATATGCTTTCATAGTCCTGCACTGTCTTTTCCTCCACTTATGTTGGTTTATTGTATAAGAGAACTTCTTGTCATGTTCATATTTTTGTTGCAATATGTTAATATATTCTAGAACAAACCCATGAAGTCCATGCTGGGTTGAACATCATATTTTTTTTCGGGTTTAGATAAAACAAATGTTTTATAGGATTAGTGCTTCTGGGAACGTTTCACCCCATTAGTCTGAAGTTTCTTCTTCCATGTTTTGTTTTCTGTCTCTCTAATGTTTTCAAGTCTCTCCAATGAGCCAACGATTGGGGCTTGAAGTAGTAGGCATGTGACAGAATATTCACCTGTGAAATGTTTTTTCTCTTTTTCCTCTTAACTATACCATGACTTAACTTTATGCTATATGAAACTGGCACGCACAAAATCTCTGCTTATGTACAAAAACAAAATAAAACATTAAAATTGTTCTAAAAATTATTTGGTTGACACTATTATGTATAGTTATAATACAGCAATAAAATTAATGATAAAGAAAAAAATTATTTGAGTAAAGATATTATTATAGTTACTGCAAGTGCTTTATTTATCAGGATTCTCTTGAGTAGAAATTATGTGCCTGGGACAGAAATTATGTCCAAGATAAAAGAAAGAATTCAACCATAAACATGACTACATCATCAAGCAATTTACTCCCAAATCAAGGTGGCATTTTAGAAATGAAGGTTTCTCCTTTAAGGAAAGATGAGAGAAGTCTTACAATTCCATGCCCAAAAATTATTCCATAGAAGCTTTATGAAGTGTTCTTCAGTAACTTGGATTAGAGAAACTATTTCAAAATAGGAGTTGGTCTGTAGAGAAGTGATTTATTTATAATTCATCCTCCTGCTAGAAAGGATAAGGGTCAAGAAACTTAGAAGCAATTTGCTATAGAAAGAGTGGAGAGAAAAATGAAATGCAGAATTTTATACTCTTCTTTCTCATATATACAACAGCCCTTGAAAACACTTTATTTTTTAACAGCTTTATTGAGGTACAACTGAAAAGCTGCACATATTTAGTGTATACAATTTGATGAATTTGGACATATGCTAATACCCATGACACCATCACTACAATCAAGGAAATGAACATAACCCAGACTGCTAATGTTACCTTGAGGACATTTTAAATGAAAAGGAAAAATCTAAATACAATCAATAGTCATGTTTATCATAACTCCTTTACCTTATTATGTCTAGCATCATAAATTCTGACCAGTAAATGCTACAACCAATTAAGATGACACATTACTAATTTAAGACACTGTACCATATAATTGTTCACCTGAACCACCAAGATAATGAACTTCAAATTTGAAAGGTCCAAACGTTGGTTTGTGTAGAAGGCAGTGGGGGGAGGGGTGGAGTTGTGGGGATGAGAAGGTCAGTAGAAAGAGAGACATTATTACCCTATATTCATGTATGATTACACTATTGGAATGACTGCACCATGTGCAGCCAGAGGAATGAGACATTGTGCTCCATTTGTGTATAATATGTCAAAATGCATTCTACTATAAAATAAAATAAATAAAAAAATTTGGAGGGTCCAAGTAATCTATATTGAGTGTTCATCTTTAATATTTCCTGAAAATACATAATTTTATTATGGGCACCAACTTGGGATTCTTTATTAAAAACCAGTATGATCATTCAACAAGGCAAAGATACTTCCACAAATTTTAGTTTTTGTCAATTTTCTAATTTTCAAAGTCTTGAGATTTAGATTTGCCAGATAAAATATAATGCACACCAATTTTATTTAACTTCAGGACTTCCTGAAAGTTCTGATCTTATGCAACTTGGCCCATACACCAAAAAAATTGCTCATCATTTATTATCTAAAACTCAACTCTGACTGGGTATCCTGTATTTTTATTTGCTAAATCTGAAAAACTTCTTGAGGGTATTAGTATGCAAAAAAAGAAAAAAAGAAAAAAAAAAGAAAGAAATCAGAATTCATGTAACTTAGCCTCAGAGCACAATGAAGGGCCAGACTGAAAATGTATGACGTAAAGAAAAGAGAAACTGAAAAGGGTATCCCAGATGCAGTTTACTGTAGGTCAAAGTAAAACCTTGGAAAACTTAACAAGGCAGCACATGCCTAACATTTGTCTTGTGAAGACAAGAAGAGATGCATGAACCCTGACATTCTTACAGGAGAGGGAATGTAAAGATGAGGAGGTCTGAGCTGTACAAAGCAAAGGATATATTCATGAAGTTCTGGTAATGGCTAAAGATATGCATCCAAAATAAATGGAATAACTGGAAAAATATAAGAATGGGCTTAGTTTTTGTTTGTTTCCTTGTTGAATTTTGAAACAGGATCTCACTTCATTGCCCAGGTTGGCTTCAAACTCCTAGGCTCAGATACTTTCCCTGCCTCAGCCTCCCCAGAAAAAAACTGTATTTTTTTAAGTCAGAAAATAAGGTTTGCTCTTTTTTTAATTGAGAAAATAATATTTGCTTTTAAAGTCCATTTGTAAATCTAAGATTTCACATCATGCAGGCTATTTTTCTGCATGTTAGCATTCTGACAGGTGGCTGCCTCAGTTTATGATTTCCCAAAATTAAAATAACTGAGTGTCCTGATGGATACAGAATTATCACAGTCTCTGCAACCTCTATAGTTAATGTTTGTTCTGTTGTAAGATAGCTAAAGGTCACTAAAAGAAAAAACACACAGTAAATAAAAAAGAAGAAGAGAAATGAAGCTATAATTTTCATGGCTTTCACATGAGCCTGTGTGTTGAGGTCTCTACATCCATTAGAATTAATTTTCATTTGGTTAATATGTCTTCTTTGGGATATTATTAAAAGAAAAAATGAGATTAGTGAAAAAATAAATGGTACCATGGTAAACAGGCTAAATAAAGTTATTGGGTCAAAGTATTGAATTTTACTCCAATGGAACACTTCAGTAATGTTTCTGGTATATTTTATAGGGTTAGGAAACTTATAATTATAAGTCACTATTGGTGCTAGTATAATGCCAGCGAAAAAAG
Source organism: Xerus rutilus (assembly GCA_028644305.1). Taxonomy (NCBI): domain Eukaryota; kingdom Metazoa; phylum Chordata; class Mammalia; order Rodentia; family Sciuridae; genus Xerus; species Xerus rutilus. The sequence goes on along the minus strand of CM053403.1, from coordinate 88,128,449 downwards.
AGATGGCAAAGCATCCCAGCAGGATCCAGTGAACCACTCTGTCAGTTCTCCACTTCAGCCAGAGAAAAAATGGGTGGGAGAAATTGGCTATCTTGAGGCAATAGAAGACATTCAGACAGGTGGCAAACCACATACTTAAGTAGTTAAAGAATACCCAGAAGCTGTTAACAACTGTGTGTATTTTCTGACTTTCATATACACCTGGGTATAGTGTTATCAAAATACCATGTACTACTACAATAGTAATCAAACACATTCTTGAGATAGCTAAACTGGTGAGGACACAGTCAATTGAGGAGATCTTTTTCTTCTTAATCCAGTCAATCCAGTTGACTAGTCCAATGTATCCATTGCCCAACATTCCTATTATGAATTCTGTAATGATCACGATTGTGAAGATATCTTTGATACTGAACATGTTTGTAGAGAGAACACACTGATCTCCAATATCACTGCAAATGGGTTAATTTACAGATAATGAGTTAGAACATGATTAATAAATTCTTCAAAGCATGCTGTAATGTTTTCATCTGTCATTATTCTGACTTTAATATCCTTCCTGGAGCACCCAGATCTTACCCAAGATAGGATCATTTTTACTTTCATGAAGACTAAACCACAAGATTTCTCCAAACAAATGTCTTGTTTAGTTTTTTGTAGCCTGGAAAGATTATAATTATTACTTTTAGTGAGTGATAACTAAAGCGTTTGGTTGAAACTGCTCTCAAGCAAATTCAGAGACTTTATTTCATGAATTTACAATGGGCTTCTCAAAGTAGGTTCTGTATATTTGGATCTGTCAAGTTGAATTTTGAATTAGGAGTCATTAAAAAGCACAAAACTCCATAAGTGTTAACTAAAGATAAAAATGTGTAAATGAAGGTTCGCTTTCATCATCATAAGTTATAAATTAGCCACAAGTCATGTCTACTCTGGAAGTGGGATTTTGTTCAGAAAATATTAGTAAAATTAGATCATACAGAAATAATAGAGGATAATAAATTTTGTCTTCATTTAGATGATCAGTTAGTGTAGGTTATGATACAAGTTGCATTATAAATAACAAATTGTTACTCGTCAGGCACGTGGCAATAGTTACTATGAATTTGCTCTGTGCAGTTTATTAGAAGTAAAAGCTGCCTGACAAAGATTTGTTTTCTATAGTTTTATTTAATATGAGAAGTGCTCACAAAGATGATTCATGACCTAAAACATTCTCTTTTGGATATTAAGCATTGTCTTCTAAAATTAAGGAAATTTACACTATATTGTAGTTCTAATAAATTTCTTTTGATAAGACTTACCATCTCATAGCATACATTACAGTTATATCTTTAGATAGGGCAATAAAATAAAAATATAATTTTTTTTAATAAAGTAGTGTTTCCAGGGAGTAGGACTAAACCTATCATCAAATTAGATTGATTCTCTTTTTTGTGGGGAGGAACATGAGTTAATACAAATCACAATAAACCAGGGTTCTTCTTGGAAGATCAGGATTGTCCTTTAGTTATTTATTTATTTTTTTCAAGGAGTGAGGGTGAGGACTGAGGATTGAACTACATCCCCATCCCTTTTTATTTAGGACAGGATTGGTCTAAGTAGCTTAGAGCCTGGCTAAATTGCTGAGGCTGGCCTTGAACTTGCAATCCTCCTTCCTCAGCCTTCTGAGTTGTTGGGACTACAGACATGTGCCACTGCATCTAGCCTGTCTTTCAGTTTGAAGTGGGCAGGTTTTCACCAATTGACTTTAGAGGAAAAATTGATGTTTTAAATCTCTTACCCATAGCCTGTTTGATTGAAATTCTTCTACTTACTGAGTTTAAGGCCTTTGCCAGTACATGGAAGAAAGAGATAGAATCTTTTTTTTTTTAATTTAGTCAATGACAAGACACGTTATTGTGGCATTTATGTTCATTTTCCTGTGAAAACAAAGAAAATGTGATTCAGTGATAGCATTAGATTAAAAATGAAGTGAGATTAAAATGCAAAGGAAGACAAAAGGAATCTTTAGAATAATGTTAGATGTTAACGATTTCCAACAGCTTGTAAGAAGAAATAAATGTGAACACTTGGGAGATAGGAAAATGTCTTCTGTTGATTTCTTTTTTTCTTATATTCAAGATATTCTCTAGGGCTCTCTAGGGAACAGAGGGCTCCTTTCCTTTGTAGAAACCATCCAGGAACCTTAACACCTTCAGAAAGGCTCCAATTCCAGGATGAATGAATGGTGTGATGGGAAATGGCAGTATGATTGCGTCAGCACTAACTCTCCCCTGAGGAATCAGAGAGCCAGAGATTATTACCAGAGACTGCATGGTGTATGGTGAGGAGTGTAGGGATGATTGCTGCCTCCGTAGCTCTCATGTGTGCATCTTGCTGGGGTCTCTGGACCCTGTGGCATGAAGTTTCATCTGCTTGGTGAGTCTAAATAGAGAGAAGAATACCAAGAAAAATGAAGTCAGGCAAAGAATACATGGAAATACAGCACCCGGGTTCACAGAAATGTGTTTCAAAGCATTTGGGAGTTTACTCACTTTGAATTCACAAGTAATGTTTTTTTCAAGTTTGGCCTTAATGGAGTGATGCCCTATATCATGAGAAAGGACACTAGAATCCCAAAGATGACACTGTTGATCTTTAGCTTGATCCAGAGGAAAAATGGGTGAGATGTATAGGTTATCTTGAGTCAATGGAAACTGCTGGAAACAAAAGTAAAACAGGCAATTTAATTATTGGCAGGTATCCAGACAACAACCGGGAGGCTTGCTAGCTTATCTCTGTCCTACATGTTTGGAGAGAGCAGCATAACAAAACCATTCACAGACATTACACACAACAAGCATATTCTAGAAATGGCCAAGCTGATTGAGAAGAGGTCATTCCAGGAGATATCTCTTTTGAGCCAGTCAATGCAGTTAACTAGGATGATGAATCCATTTTCTCAAATCCCTTTAGACAGCTCACCAACAATCAGTCATAGATATTGTCTCTATTGCACTTGGTAAGTCAGCAGAGAGTTCTGATTTGGAATTTGCTGATGATGAATTGTATATGACTGCTGCTCATGTCATGCTGCATTGTCTTTATTTGTCCCTGTCATCAGCTATGATTTAGATCAAGAAGATAGCCAGCTCTGCTGTGGGCTAGAACTGCCTGAAGTCTTTCCTGACTAAGGCCAGTAACTTTCTGTTTAAATAGTGATGATTGCAAGGCTCTAAGATGCAAATGAGAATGGATCTGATTTCTTGGATTTGCACAGTCTTTCTCATTTTAAGCTCTTTACATCATGTTTCTTGTTTTAAAATTATAGTTCTTTGTTTTTTTCTAATTGACAGAAAGACTTATATATATTTATTGTGTGCAACATGAAGTTTTGAATTCTATATACATTGTGAAAGGATAAACCTACTATTTAACATATGAATTACTTCACATAGTTATTACTTTTGCAGTGAGAGTACTTAGCATCCACTCTTAGCATTTTCAAGGTTATGATACATTATCATTAGCTGTAGTTACACTGTCCAATAGGTCTCTTGAATTATTCCTATTATCAAACTGTAATTTTGTATTCATTGACCAGTAACTCCCTAATCAAACCTCCCCCAACTTCCTCCACTCTGTTAGCACCCTTCTATTCTCTACTTTATGACATCAACCTTATTAGATTTCATATTAAGTAAGATCAGGCAATATTTGTATTTCTGTGCCTGACTTAATTGACTTAACATCAATGTCCTCCTGGTTCATTCATGTTATCACAAATGACAGTGTTCCCTTCTCTTTATGAATTAATACTATTCCACTTTGCATATATACCACATCTTGAGTATAGTATGTAATGCTGCTATAGACATGGGTGTGCAGATATATTTTCAACATATATTTGCCTTAGGATATCCAGTTTTCCATCTCTTTTGGATATATCCTAGCAATATGGACAGTTGAACAATTTTTATTTTTCCTGTCCATGAACACAGGATATCTTTCCACTTTATTTGCATCTTCTTCAGTTTCCTCCATAAATGTTTTATAGTTTTCAGTGTAAAGATCTTTCACCTCCCTGCATTTATTCTTACATATTTTGTGTAGTATTATAAATGGGATTTTTTTGATATTTCTGAATCATATGGTAGTTCTATTTTTAATTTTTTGTTATAATTATTGGCCACTTACATTTCTTCTTCTGAAAAAATGTTTACTCAGATCTTTTGCCCATTTTTTAGCTTGGTTATTTGTTTTCATGCTACCGAGTTTCTTATGTTTAGGGTATTAATTCCTCATCAGATGGATAGTTTGCAGATACTTTCTCCATTATGTAGGTTGTCTCTTCATCTCATTGATTGTTTCCTTTGCTGGGCAGATGTTTTTAATTTGATGTTGTTCCTTTCATCTGCTTTTGCTTTCATTGCCTGTATTGTCAGGATCATATAAAAAATATTGTCTAGACCAAAGTGGTGGGGCTTCCCCTCTGCTTTCTTCTAGTGGTTTCTTCATTTTAGTGTTATGTTAAAGCTTAATTTGTTGTGAATTGATTTTTATATATGGTATGAGATAGAATCTAATTTCATTCTTCTGCCTTAGGATATCCAGTTTTCCCAGCACCACTAATTGCCGAAACTGTCACTTCCCCTATGTGTGTTCTTGGTTCCTTTCCACGTATTTGTGTCTTCCTCAGTGTCTTCCATGTTTTACAGTTTTCAGTGTAAAGATATTTCACCTACCTTGATTTATTCTTATGCATTTTGTGTAGTATTATAAATGGGATTTTTTGGTATCTTTTTTTTAAACAGTTCACTCTTAGTGTATAGAAATCTTATTGATTTTTATATGTTAATTTTGTCTTCTACAACTTCATTGAATTTTTTTTATTGGTTCTAACAGTTCTTGGATAAAACCTTTAGGGTTTTCTAAATGTAAGATCATGTCATCTGCAAACAGCGACAATTTAACTTTTTTCTTTCCAATCTACATGCCATTTATTTTATTCTTTTGTCTAATTGCTTTGACTAGGACTTCCAGCACTATGTTAAATAGAAGGGGTGAGAGTAAGCATTCTTGTCTTATTCCAGTTCTTAGAGGAAAAGCTTTCAACTTTGTTCATGGAGTGCAATATTGGTTGTGGATTTGTGATATATGGTATGTTACTTCTGTGCTTAGTTTATTGAGAGTTTTCATTATGGAGGGATGTCAAATGTTGTAAATGCTTTTCTCTCATCTATTGAAATGGTCATATGGCCCTATACTTCATTCTGTTAATGTGACATATCCCATTTATTGGTTTGCTTATGTTGAGTTCTCCTTATGTCCCTGGGATGAATCCCACTTCATCATAATGAATAATCCTTTTAATGTATTATTGAATTTTGTTTGATGGTGTTTTGCTGAGAATTTATATCCATTGGGGTTAGTGGACTGTAATTATTCTTCAAGATTCTGATTGAAAAATAGAGCTAAAATTTAATTTAACAGTTTCAGCATCATTACCATTGTTAATGATTTTCACAGTCCCCCAAAATTATAGACTACTTTGCCCAAATGTAATTTTGGAGCTTAAAAAATGACTATGAATTTAAATTTTAAAAAGTTAACATTAACATTTCTAGCCTCAAAGTAACACATTAGCTTCATTTATTAGGAAAATGCAGGTAGAGCAATAGTAGTTTTCCATTTTCTTGAAAAGACATTGCTATTTGATGTCTAGCTTTTTCATTCTGTAACATATGGGAGACAAGTATTTTAATTGTGCCAGTTATTCATATTTGTATTCAATTTATTATGAGTTGTTAAAAGATGAGCATTGTAGGAGCATCCTATAGAGCATAATCTTTAGAAGCCTTTATAAGAATGGATACTCATTTCAAAAGCAAGACACATCTGATTAGATTTTTATTATTTGTATACTTTTTGTTTGTTTATGAGTAAGGCACACAGAATCTTAATACTTAGGAAAAAAACCAAATTACAGCAAGATTATCTTGCATTGACTTAAATATTTCACCAATTTAACATATAATTTGGAAACTTTCAGGCCTTAGTATAACAGGAGATGCTCTCTATCAGAGGGAAAGGGCATTCAACAAATGCTCAGTATCATTTTGCATATTTATTTTGAGAATGTTGGTAGTAACCTAAACTATGTATAGAAATTAGAGACAAAGAACCCCACCCATCAGGTGGGGTGAGGACTCAAGTATCTTTCCATGTATTTATGAGCTATGAAAATTTATCTTTTTGTGAACTGTTCATATTCTGCTTATTTTTAGTCCTTGTTGTGGATTTCTAGGAAGCTTTATACCTTTTTATGAATTAGTAGGAGGTTGGCATATAAGCATGGAAGGAGATCAATTTTACTGTAGTAAAAACTAATAGTAATTTCCCAGTTTGTCATTTGTCTTTAGATTTTTCTTTTTCTTTGAAATTAAGCAGAAGTTTACAAATGTTAAAAAGTTTTGTTTATCAGTGTTTTCCCTATGACTTCTGAATTTGGAGCTATACCTTCTCCATTGAAATTTTTGTGTGTGTTTGTGTGTGTCTTAATGTCTTAGTTTTCTTTTGCTATTATAAAATACCTGATGCTGGGGATAGTTTTTAGAGAAAAAGTTTTATTTATCTTACAGTCTTGGAGACTGAAAGTTCAACATTAGACCGTCTCTTTATTTGGCCTCTGGAGAAGGCTTCATAGCATATGGAATCTCAATGGGAGCGCATGTAGAAGAAATCACACAGTGAGGCAGGAAGCCATAAAGCAGGGATGGGGGTCAGGTTTGCTCTTTTATAACTTACTCTTGTTGGAACTCATTAATTAATTTCCTCTGAGTGCTGTGCCCTTGATAAGCTAATCACTTCACATTAGATCTCACTTTTTAAAAATTCCATCAACTCAAGAGTACCACACTAACAACCAAACCTCTAAATCATGAACCATTGGGGAACAAGGGGACATGAAAGAGAGAGAGAGAGAGAGAGAGAGAGAGAGAGAGAGAGAGAGAGAGAGAGAGAGAGAGAGAAACAGAGTCATATATGGATCTAAATTTATTCTGTCACAGATATCCACTTGTTCCAATAATACTTAGTAATCCACCTTCTCCCTTGTTTTAAGGTGCCAACACTGCTTAAATAATTTGCCTTGTGTATTTGCAGATGAAACACTAGTAATATGACTATTTATGATTACATACGAGAACTTAAGAGAATTGAAGGTTTTAAGATTTTAACTAATGAAGATAATCTTCTATCATCACCCTGAAAATTTTTCTTATACTTTTATAGTTATAAGTCAGACCTAATGGTTTATTGTGTATAAAATAGAATTACTACGTGAGATATAGTCACAGATATGCCATGTATCACAAATAAAATTTGGGACAATAAGTGGGAAAGAATAGAATCTCAGAATGAAGAGAAATAAAAAAGAATAAAACTTGGAAAGACTGTATCTGTGTGGACTTGAATAGAAAAAACTAAGAATCTAGAACTCTCTTTCTAGTGGAACTAATCTTCCTTTCCCTATTAGGAAGGATTACTCTCACTTTACTTCTATACTGTTATAGCACTCTTTCCTGGGAATGTTGCCATGCAAAGAGGTGCCTATATTTCTCAAGATGCACCTCAATCACCATTAATCAACTCTAAACTCGTAATCAATGTTATATTTTAGCATGCCTTTGGGTAGTATGGGGTGGCAAAGGAGAACAATCACAATTTCTCACCACAGATGAAAACACTTTACTCAAAGAGTGAACTGGACACTTGAAGAGTACATAAGAAAATAGATTTTATAGTTTTTAGACAAAGGAGAAAATATAACACTGGCTCCTGGGCAATGTGGTTACCCCATCATGGACATTGGACTGAATGTGTTCGTTCATGTAACCAGTTTATTTGTTTGGTGGGCCAAAGCTTGAAATAAGTTCTTATTTACATTAAATGAGATTTTAATGCCAAAACTGGTAGAATGTACAACAAAGAGTCCTAAAGATGAAGGAAGATAGGTATGTTAAAGTGAACTTAATTTACATTGCCTTTACACTTATCTCATTATTATTTCACTTCAGAGGGCCTGAAGGACACTCTTCAGGCATTGAGAAATAAATTATTGAGCGAATTACCAGCATTCTTGAAAAGCTCTGCAGTAATCATATTATCTCAGTAGAAAATATGATGGTGATAGATGCTTGATATAGCTTTCCTGATTTCAGTGGAATGATGGGATCCTGAAGTATCAGATCTTAAATGATAGAGGCAAGATGGGCACAGATATTAGAGTGGACAGCAAGAACTTAGTGGTGATCAGAATGCTTTGATCTTCAGTTATCTTTGATAGTATCTAATTGATCATGATATTTGTAGAATGAAAGAGATGGGCAGCCTACTAAAATCCTACTAGTCTTTACAACAGTAGACATTCTGCATTTGGTAACCAGAAAGCTGACTTGAATTGCCAAAAACAAAGACATGGATTTCACTTGGTTTTCAGTCATAAACCATTGTGCAAATTCAGTGTTGTTTGACTGCAGAAGAGGCTAGATCCTCCAGAGGAAGGGCCCTGTAGCTTTGCCACAAGTATATGCCATCTATCTGTCTATATTCCTCCAAGACATCCTCTGCTGCATTTATTGTATGACTGCAAAATACTCAGAGCTTTGAGTAGTGGACATGATCTCTGAGTTGACATTCATTTATGAGGACTCCAAACACCACTATAGTTAACTTGTAAAAATAGAGACTTACGTTTGTTAGATATGAAATCACACCGAGACCTAGAACCCATAGGCTGGTCTGTGGTTATTTTTACATTTCCTAGATATGTAATTGAAACAGGCATATCTAAAAACCAAGGACAAAAAATCCCACGTTGGCTCTTATAACCATAGAGTGAGAGTTAATATAGTCAAAGTTCTGAGAGAAACCTTCCCCACATAGACAGCAAAGCCATATTTTGTACTTGGGAGAGTTGTCAACATTTATTCTATTGTTGAAGACTTGAAATATGCAGGAGTGGGGCTGGGATTGTAGCTCAGTGGTAGAGCGCTTGCCTCGCATGTGTGAGGCCCTGGGTTCGATCTTCAGCACCACATACAAAGCAATAAAATAAAGATATTGTGTCCATCTACAACTAAAAAAATATTTAAAAAAAAGAAATATGCAGGAATGTTGAAATTTTATGATATGTCCATTAATATTATATTAATTAAATATCTATAAATTTTAGATATAATTAGTTTATTAGATGTTGCTCTCAAGAATGATGCAATTACAAAATATCTTTTCTAAGTTAATGGGAATGATAATATGCTTTTTCTCCTTTGAAATTATATAACTGTAGTCAGTTATTCAGACAAATTTTCTAATATTAATTTATTCTTATATCTGTAATGTAAATTCTACTTGGTGCTAGGGTACTATCATAAGAAAACTCTGCTATTTTTGCTTGTCAGTGTTTATAAGTTTATTTTGATATATCTCAAAATGAAGAACTATGATTAGGTTGTAGTTTTCCTTTTTTTTCTTTAACAGTCTGGACAGGTTCTGGTACCAATGAAATATTTCAGAAAAAATTTTAGTTTTTCTTTTTATACATGCTTAATGTGCTAGTCATCAATTCAGTGCTGTGATCTATATACTTGACAAGAACAACTGAGAGAAGGAAAAGTTTTTTTTGCAGGCTCACAGTTTCAGAGTTTCAGTCCATCATTGGTTGATTCTGTTGCATTGGGCAGAGACAAGGCAGAACATCATGGTGTAAAGGTGTGAAGGAAAGCTGCTCAGGTCATGGCATCCAGGAAGCAGACAGAGCATGCAAGGAGCCAGGGACAAAATCTAATCCCCAAGGGCACTCCCTTAGTGACCTACTTCCTCTAGCCATGCTCCGCCTGCCTAAAATAACTACCCAATAATGCATTCAAATTATTAATGCATCAAATGGATTAATAAATTGATGTGATGATAGCTCTCATTGTTGCCTAAAAACCTCACATCTGCACCTAGCTGTATTGGGGGCCAAGCTTCTAAAACATGAGCTTTTGGGGGGCATTTCCAGATACAAATCATAACACTTGAACAGCTTAAATAATGTTGGAATTATATGTTTTTTTAAAGTTTTGAAAATTTTCTTTTCCTGAGCTTGGAGTTTTCATTTCTGGTTGTAATTCCTTAACAAAATTCTCATATTCTTTTAAGGAAATCAGGATGTTAATGTTTTCTATTTCTCTTAAAGTTTGATTAAAACTATGACACATTGTCCCATTTATTCTACAGAAGTTTAAAAATTTATTTTCAAAGAATAAGCTTGTATACTTACACTTTGTCTCCTGCTTAGTATTTTTCTTGATTAAATTATTTGCCAGCTAGTATTAATTTTTTAATCTCTCAAAACAGTATGCTAACTCATAAATTTCAGCATTTAATTATTTTACCTCCATTCATTCATTCTTCTTTTTATTAGAGTTTTATAGTTATACACAGTAGTTGGGTTCATCCTGACACATTCACACATGCATGGAATTCAATTTCAGTTAATAATACCCCCTTTATCCTTCCTGTCCTCTTCCTTCTACTTTAAGAGAAGTCCTTTCATTCGTTTATTTATTTATATTTGTGTGTGTGTGTGTGTGTGTGTGTGGTGCTGGGGATTGAACCCAGGGCCTTGTGCATGTGAAGCAAGCACTCTACCAACTGAGCTATATCTCAGCCCTGGTTCTTTTTTACTTAAACATAATGGTGAATTTCTCCATGGTGTATTTATATTTGTACATAACATGATTTTTAAAGAATTCATTCTGCATTGCCTCCCCTTTCCCATCCCTCCCCTCTGCCTCTGGATCTCCTATATTACTGATCTCTAGTCATTCTTTCTTCTTTCTGTTGGTGTGTTTTGTTTTTCTTTTTCTTTTTTATTTTCTGAGTTGGGTATTTTTTGGCATATGCAATTAGGTATGAGTTGTCATGTAGACTTAGAAAATCCAACTTTTTAAATTGTTCCTTGGTTGGGATCTGGAAACAGATTTCTTTAGAGCTCCTACCTTTTCCTGATGAGAGTGGCTCATTGTTCTTAACCCCTGTGTATAAGCAATGTGCATTTTGCTCAGCACCTGCTTTTTTCTTGGGAACGTTTTCTTTAGTACATGGTATGCAGAAGATGCCTGACTGACTAGCCCCTTGCTAATGGGCTGTTCTGGTAGGTGTTTCAGAAGGAACAAAAACACTCTTTGTGACTTCATTAGGAGGAGAATTTGAAGCCTGCTCTTGGTTTCTTCTGGACTTCACTCTGCTTCTGCTTTTTCTCTTGCTTATTTTTCTTTTCTTCTTGTCACTGTAATAAATCTTAGCTCTGAGTCCGATTATATACTGAAACTTTGGAGTCCTCCTAGCAAAACATCAAATATGGGGTTGTCTTCAACATTTCCAACACAACATGATGCAGTTTCTTATGATTGTAATTTATTTATCACATATGCTCATTGACATTTTCTAGTGTTAATTATTGCTTTCTTTTTTTGCCTAAGAGTTTTAAAAAGATCTTATTAGTTTCTAAGCAGATAGAATATTTGATATTTTTACACTGTGAGAATATCTTTTGCTTCTTCTTTTTAAAATTTATTGAGATTGCTTTTTGTCATAACATACAATTTTTGTAAAGTTTTCGTGAGTTCTTGGGAAAAAAGTGCTCTACTTTTTATAGTTTTATAAAATAACAACAAATTTGCCTTAATAGTAATGCAATTTATATATTTTTTAAAAATACCCTTAATTTTTCTTTTTTTTTCATTTCAGCTCTGAAAAATAAAGTAATATGAATTCTTCTACTATTTGTGAGTATGGTGGATGATATGCTGATATCAGTTTGATATCACAAACAACTCCTCTAGAATGTCCTCTGAAAGGAAAATCCAAGGACTATATTCTCGAGAATTTCCTTTGCAGTGGGATCATGGCATATAACTTGGTAATGAAAGGAAATCTTGTGAGTTTTTGGAAGGTGGAAGAAAGGAAAAATCTTTCTTCTTAGAAGCAGTTACAGCCAGCTGTATGAGTAGATGAGAGATTCATGGAAGATTGAGGGACAAATATTTCACTGCCGTGGACTTGGATAGTAGAAGTGTTTCACATCTCTTGGAGAATAGCAGCAGCTGGCCAGAGAAGTTTTTGGAGATTCCCAGTTTCATTCATGCTGAGGTCATTAAGACTTTTTGCAGTAACTTTTCTGAACTTCAGCCAAACAGTCTTCTACTTATTCCATATAAACCCTTAATTTCACATGGTGGATGGCTTCTCTTTTCCTGAATAATCCTGATCAGTACAGCATTTCTCTATTTAACTTTGCATCATTTATAGCTTCTGTTTTATGTAAGTTGCTACTGTGTTATTTGGTGTTTAAATATTTAAAATTTTTATATCTTTATTGTAAATTATGGCTTTTAATGCTTTTACACCCAATTTTCCATTGTTTATTAAAGAAAATAGGTATCTCCATTTATATACTATTATAGATTGTCTCAATTTCAGCTTTTCTAAATCTCTTTATTATATGTATCTTATTGTATAACTACAATGAATTATTTTATCAAGTATAAATAAGTATTTTTCTTTTAATAGGCTAAGTGAGGCTTTTTGTACTTCTTGCTATACTAGATATCATCTTTGTTCTATCCTCTTACTTTAGGTTATAATTTTGGCTTCCTGAGATTTTCTGTGGGGCCTGCTTTCTTCTATGTTATTGAATGCAACTCTTCTGATACTTCATGCAGTTTACATTTGTGTTCTAGTGGATATGAATTTAACTTCATATAATATCCTTATGCTTCCATTGCACTGTGTGCATCTACTAATTCTCTTCAATCAAAAATTATAATATTTCCTATTCCTTCTTGTCCTCTTATTCTCTTTCACTGTCTGATTTTCATCAAAAAACATTGTCTTTTTTGGTCCTTCTTATGTTTTTGACAGATACATATACATACATGCAATATACTACATACACCTGTGCACACACATTATTGTATAACCAGTAAAATACATCCCTCTTTCCCTCTATAGTACTCTTATATTTTTGTCAATTGTATGATTGTTACATTCTTTTGGCCATTAAAATATAATTCATTTGTTTTAGTGTTAGTTTTATAGTCAGATATTTTCAGGTGTTAATGCTACTTCTTCCACTACAAATTGCTGATCATCTCTTGTTAAGAGATGATTAGCAAAAGGTTTTTGAGTTCTTGAATTTTTTGAGTTCTTGAATTTCTTAAAAGATTTTGTGTGTGTATGTGTGTGTGTGTGAAAACTTTGTACTTTGTAAGAACAGTTTGGAGGAAAAAAATTCTTGGGTTATACTATTTTCTTGAACATGTGAAAAAATCTTAAAAGTAGAATAATAATAAGCAACATTTTTTTTTTCGTATTGGGGATTGAACTCAGGGGTACTAAACCACTGAGCCACATCCTCAACCCTATTTTGTATTTTATTTAGAGACAGAGTCTCACTGAGTTGCTTAGTGCCTCACTGTTGCTAAGGCAGGCTTTGAACTTGCGATACTCCCATCTCAGCCTCCAGAGCTGCTGGGATTATAGGCATGCGCCACCGCACCCGGCTTAAACAACACTTTGAACAACATATTTCTATGGAAAAAAAAATCTGAGTTTAGCCAAATTTTTAATTCTTTATAAGGTGACTCAACTTTTTATTCTGGCTTACCAGTCAAAAATTGTTTAATTCATGTGTCTAAATTTGAGTACTCAGGATCTGTTACACCTGATAATGCAGTATCTTAGAACATATTGTGTTCAAGTTTTATTACTTTAGGAATAATCTATTGAAGTATACATTTACATATGTATAATTTTCAATTATTTTTATTTTTTGCTTTTGGAATGCCATCCATCCATATATTTTACCAGTTTGGCCTATTTTTGACATACAGTGTTTTTACCTTCATCTTTTGAACTTTTTTTCTTAATTTTACGTCATTTCATTTGCTTGTTTTATTTAAAGCCTGTATGTCATTTGCTGTTTTCGACTGTATTTATGGACTCATTTAACAATAATTTTTATTTCTGAGATGGTTTATTAGATGGTTTATTAGTTAAGGATGAGTAATGCTTATCTGGTTTTTCTTTATAGACAGTATTGCTTTATTATTAAAAAGATCCATAGTAAATTTTGATCATGGTTTTCATCTGCTCTGTGCTGGTATTTTTCTTGTATTTGACTCTTGCGAATGTTATAGTTTTTATATCAATTTTCTTTCTTTTAATATTTATTTTTACTTAACTGATATGCCAGTGCAATAATTGAATGGACTGCATGCTCTTGGAATACTTATTTGCATGTTTTCTTTGTAGATTTCATCATCCAGAGGTTCCCCTTTTCTCTGTTTCTTCAGGCGCAGGCTGGATCCTACAAATAGAATTGATTTAAATGGTGTTTTGTATATCCTCACCTTCTCCATTACTCTTAGCCAAACCAGGAATAGTAGAGTTTTGCTCATCAGCTCTACTTACCAGTTTCTTGCAGCTGGTATTTTGCAAATAAGGGTTACAGTTTTGCATTTCATCACGCGTTCTTCATCCTCAGGGTGCATGTCTTGGCTGTTGCTCTCTGAAGGGACAGGATTCTTGTCAATCTCTGTGTTTCTCCCCCACACCTTTTGTGTACTTGCTTCTTCACAAATTTTGTCCAGTTGTAACTCTTTTTGGCAGCTCTTACATTATATATATATATATATATATATATATATATATATATATATATATATATTATTTGCTGTGCTGGAGATTGAACTCTGGAACTTGTGCATGCTAGGCAAGCACTATAACACTGAGCCACATCCCCAGACCTCTCTCACATTATTTTATAATCAATATACTATACATGTTTTCTGGTTTCATCCATCATTTTCTTTTGCTCTTTGATTTGCACATGTAAATTGTACATGTATTTACTTTGCCTAAGAAACAAGGCAGAGGCAAGGGCTATTCTAGAACCAGGAAAAAAGATGATTTGAAATCCATTTAGAAAGCACGTGTGAATGAAGTTTTATTTTAGCAATAAGAAATTTTCATTAACTTGTCAATCAAAAGAAAAAAGAGGAAATAACTCTAAAGGAAAATTTAAGAAAAGCAGATATTGAATTATAATGCTATTGGTAAAAGGGAGTCAGAGATCTCTGGTAAATATAGTAGTGTCTTAAGGTGGCTTTGCTTTGTACCTGAGAGTAGCCTTACTACACAGAAAAAGTCAAGTCTTGGTCTTTTATTATTATTAATTTATTTATTTATTCTAATTAGGTATATATGACAGCAAAATGCATTTTGATTCATTGTACACAAATGCAGCACATCTTTTCATTTCCCTGGTTGCACACAATGTAGCTTCACAACATATGTGCTGTCATACATGTAACTAGGGTAATGACATCCATAAAATCCACCATCTTTCCTACTCCCGTGCCCCTCCCCTCCCTTCCCTGCTCTTTGCCCAAAATTCCTCCAGTCTTCTGGCACCCCACCCCCCAATTGTGGATTAACATTCATTTATCAGAAAAAACATTAGGCCTTTGGATTTTTGAGATTGGCTTACTTCACTAAGCATGATATTCTCCAACTCCATCCATTTACCTGCAAATACCATAATTTTATTCTCTTTTAATGCTGAGTAATATTCCATTGTGTATATGTTCCATAATTTCTTTATCCATTAATCTATTGAAGGGCATCTAGGTCGCCTTAATGGAGAAAGTAGGAAACATTCAAGGAAACCAATATATTGATCCAAATGTTAAAAGTAAAATTTAGTATTTAGCCCATATTATGTTCCCAGCACTATGTTAAATGCTTAACTATTATTATTGTTTTATGTATGTATTTATTTACTTATTTATTCTAATCAGTTATACATGACAGCAAAATGCTCTTTGATTCATTGTACACAAATAGAGCACAATTTTTCACAACTTGGTTGTACACAAAGTAGGGTCACACCATTTGTACAATCATACGTGTACCTAGGTGTGGGAAAGAGCTGGCCTTCGTGTTCCCAGTACAATACAGATAGCCTGGTTGTGTCCTTGGACCAAGCTGTTGTTATGGTCACAGGCCCAGGCTGAGCAACTATGGCTCATGATCAAAGTTCTGTGTCCTCAGTTCACATCTGCATTCTTATGTAAACATAAAGTTAGTAAAGTATGTGCACCTTTAGAACTCCGCTACCTCCGGTGCCTGACTATAGTGCATCCGGGTAAGGGTCAGAGTGACTTATATATACTCCTGAGGGACTTTAATAAAGTGTGATCATCATTGCACATCCAGTCTGGAGTCTTGTCTTGTCCTTTGTGTGTTTGTGTGTGTGTGTAACTCTCAGCCGCAGCCCCCTCGCCGATCCTGGATTCACTTTGTGCTGGTGCAGGCACTGGCACCTAGGGAAAAAATTTCGACTTCACAATAAACCTTCAAGTCTTTAAGATAGGAACTATTTTTACCTTTATTTTAAAAATGAATAAATGGAGCTTTAGTGAAGAGAAGAGCTTATTGCACTTGCACTGGCATGACTCTCAAGAGTGTAATCACAGAATGAGCTCACAATGAAACACTATCGGGCTTGGAAACATCTATGAATGACATTGAGAAAGAGAAAAGAAACAGACAAGCTTAATCTTCATATGGACTGCACATGCTAGAATTAACAGATAAGAGTATGTGTGATATATCAGCTATGTATGAAGTGTGTACAAATACAAGAGATGTGATTTCAGAAAGAAGCAGCAACGAGATACAGCAAAAGGTGACACCTAGGAAGCAGATAACACCCCTCACAACAACTCAGATCTGCTGATGCCTTGACTTTGGATTTCCCAAACTCCATAACTATGAGGAAACAAATTTCTATTGCTTATAAATCACCCAGTCCAAGGTGTTTTGTTATAGTACAAAAAGATTAAGACTCCCACTCATACTCATGGATGAAACAAATAGATAAAACACCAGTAAAGATATAGGGAACTTCAAGAACTCTGTCAAATAACTTGATCTTATCAACACTTACAGAAGATTACATATAATTCTAGAATATACATTCTTTCATGTGCACATAGGATTCACAGAGATTAATTATACTTTGATTCATAAAACAATTTCTGACAAATGTCTAATCTTCAGCATAGCTGTGATGGTCTTTTGTAAATTTGCACATTCAACTAGAAATGTAGTGGATTTGTAGAAATTCTACATTCATAAATGAAAGTGCTTTTCACTTCAAAAGAGAAAGAGTGGGGGTGGGAAGGGAAAGAAAGAGAAAAATAAAAAAACAAGTACTTGGCAATTATTTCAAGTTTATATTTGTTGATGTGCTGTAATCTTTTTTTTTATAAATTTCTTAACTAAATCTGTTTTTAATGGCATTTCAATAAAATTATAAAAAAGAAAGAACTGGCACTACTTTAGGATTAAGTAATCCTAAATCCCCAATAGTATACCTATATACTTACTTGGGTCTTCTTAGGTATAACTCATACAGTGTTTCAAAATTTAAAGAATATAGTCTCTATTTACTACTTAAAATATTTTCTTGGGTCTTTATGTTTTTGGTCACTTTCAGGAATGGAGAAAGATGTTTGCAATGTTTTTTAATGCATTTCTGTTGAAATCGAAGAAATCTCTTGTTATTTGAATATTTATCTATCTTTCATGCAATATCTTTGCTAAATCATTCAACTAATCTGAATACTTTTTCTTATTTCATTCTGTTTTAGTGGACTATGTACCACCTGCAAATTGTCCTTCTTCCCCTCTAAGACTGATGGTAAGCGCAGGAAGACTGATCTAAGCAACAAGTTGCTCTGAACCTTACACAGAGCTCTGGAGAGTGACCATTGTTATTTTACCAGTTTTTGACTTCTAAATTTCAGGGAATTTTATTATGTGTTCTATGTAGCTTCTAGATGCAGCCACAAGTCCACTCTTTTTATACAAGTCATATTTGTCCTTATAAGATTATTATGAAAAAATTGTCTTTTTTTCTGAATCCTTGCAGAAACATTTGGCCTATTTCATCACTAAAAATAAAAACAATCAGTTTAAAATTGCTTTATCCAATGAATAAATAATAAATAAATAAATTTGTTTTGTTGAATGCCATAAGTTTGAAGACATTTTATCTGCTCCTATTCTCCTTAGTTACTTATTAATAGCTGATATTTCTGTATCTATTCCTAAAATGTTCCAAAAAGTCACCAATGTTATGAGAAATAGTATTTATTGTGCAATTATTTCTCATCAGTGTTCAATGACTTTTAAATTTTGTTCATGGGGTATTTTTTTTTAATATAATGTACAGTGGTACATATCTTTGTAGTTAGATATATCTATTATTTTGCTTATGTTTCCTCTTCCTCTAGGCTTTGAAATATTTTCTTCCTGAGACTAAATATACTTCTTTATTTTTTTAGTTCTTTCATAATTTTTTATTAAATGAAGACAATAAATTTAAGATTTTAAGCTAGCATCCTCCCCTGCTCAATAGTTCACAATACTAATCAAGAAGATTGCAATCAAGAAGACTCCAAGAGTGTTGATTGCAATGAAGTAAGAAAAAGCATTCAGATTAGTTGAACCATTTAGCAAAGATACTGCATACAACTCAAAGAACTCATGCACGCACTTGAAAACCAGCCTTAATCAATAGCCAAGAAGGGAAGATAGGTCAAAATGTAGCCATAAAAATTCTTTTCGAGGTTGCCTTCCCTGCTCTCACCAATGGACAATCTCATACCACCACCATGGCCATCCTTAAATTAGCTTCCTTAAAAAAAGGACTCGACATTTTTCAGCTACTCTTCAGAACCTCCAACAGATTACACATTTTCAGATCAGTTCTGTGAGATTCAAAGAAAAGTACTGATGGAGCAAAGAGGTGATGTCTGGGTTAGGGGGCAGGCCAAAGATAAATTTTATGTGAAATGTACTTAGAAAATAATGGCCAACTAATTACTCTTTGGATTATAAAGTTAGACCATGTCAGAATCTTAGCATGAGGGAATTACTCCTATTCTTAGATATTATATTATTTGTATGCTGTTATAAATGGGATGGTTTTCTAAATTTCCTTTTCAGATTATACATCATTGATGTATAGAAACATAACTGATTTTCCTGTGTTGATATTGTATCCTGCAACATTGTTAAATCATCTCCTTGATCTACTACTAATTCTAGATTTTTCTGAACTTCAACTGGAATGTCTTCTGATTTAGGTGGCTTCCCTAGGAAGATGGCCTAGACTTTATTTCTGGAGAACCCCTGATCACAATGCCCCATTCACCTATGCTCTGCTGCACATGCTCATCAAGCAGGAGTGCAAAACTAGTTGTATTAGTGAAGGTTCTTCAGAAAAAGAGTATGTGTCTATACTTATATTACATGTACATCTATATCTATATATCTGTAAGAAAATAAGAGTGGGGAGAGAGAAAGAGAGAGAAGTCAGGGGGAGGATGACAGGGGTTAAATAATTGACTCATGCAATTGTGGATGGCAAACTCAAAGTATTGTAATGTAGACTGGTAAACCAAAAATTCCTGTTTTAGTCTTGAGTCCAAAGGCTAGACATTCAGGTAAAATTTCTGTATTAGTGTGTGGAGGCAGAATTTCTTCTTTGAGAAATCTATCTTTGCTCTTAAGATCTTCAGCCACGTTATGGCCTACCTGTGTAATGGAAGATACCTACATAAAGTCCACTAATTTAATGCTAAAGACATCTAAAAATACCTTTACATTAACATCTAAACAACTCCACACCTTAGTTTAGCCAAGTTCACACTTAATATTCATAATATTCATATTCATATTATGTTCACACATAATGTTTACCTATGCAGTTCATCTATTCCCAAATTGACACCCATATACATCTCCTTAAACCATACTTAATTTCCAAATAAAAGTAATAACATACTTTCAACTAATATTAAACAACTCTCCTGAGTACTATTTGCTTGTTTGCACTGTGTTTCAACATCTGTGGGGGATTAAGAGTGGGTTCATATGGACCAGAACATGCAGCACTATTACCTCACTACTGAGGTGGCATGTGGGGTCTGTGCATAGCCACATATGCTGTCAGGGAGGTGATCACTTACTTAGGGTTTAAATTCTCCAGATAATAACAATTTTTTCTTAATTTGCAACACAATGTTTTAAGTAGTTTTCTATTCTTAGTTTTCTCATGATTTTCTTCCATAACGGCAGATTTTGAGGGTTTTTTTCCCCAGGGTTTTCAGGTTTTGTTTCATGGCATCAGTTTGTCATTATTACTTTCAGAAACTTTGTTGTGGTATTATACAAAAATATTAAGAAAATATTTCTAGAAGTAAGACTATTTCAGAAGGAAAAATGGGAGGGGTCTAAGAAGTAATAGGGAGGATGGATATGATCAAAATACATAATATGCATATATGAAAATGTCACAAAAAGTCCAATATTTTGCACAATTACTATGTGCTAATAATTACAATAAAAAGAAGAGATGATGAAACAAAAGGAAAATATAGTCATTGTTTCTGCTACATTTAAAAATCTATACTACTTAAAACTTCTTAGAACTTTTTTTACTAAAGAAAAAACTTTTACACTGAATAGATGTTTTTTAGAATCTGCTTTTTTTTACAATTCACTTTCTTCTCCATTAAAAACTAAACCTTTAATTAATAAAAAAGATTCATAAAATGGCATGCCAAACCATTTATTCAACTAATTATGATGTTGTTACTAACTAATAAGAGCTGATTTATTCTTTTGTACCTTCTCATTTACTTTCAAGTCAGAAGATGTGAGTTTTAATCCTAAAGCTTACATCTTACAGTGAAGTCACTTAAATATGATGTATCTTAGTAAATGGTAGCAATAATAAATACTTTGTACAATTTGGGTGATGATAAAATTGAATAATCTATGCCAGATTACATAGAATATTTCATAGAATCTAGGTGGTTTTTTTCTCTTCTGTCGATGGCCTGGTCTATGGAAATACATTAAAAATTTGATAGAACACTCAAGGAAAGCCATGGTAAAAATTAGAGAACATGAATCTACCTTAAAGATGTACAGTGGGTTGTGTTTACACAGAATATAAACCATTCTCTTCAGGTCCCTCCATATGGTGAGGGTTACATTCTCTTGAAGCAAGACTCAATTTATCTTAGCAAACTCACAGAAGTCTGCCTCAGTTCTCTGTTTCCCTGAATCAAACTGAAAGGGTAAATTGAAGGAAAAAGCAACGCTGCAGTCTCAACAATGGTCACATTTGTGGAATGTTCTGGCATGCAGTAAGATCAAATTATCGAGTGTATCCACAGAAGGCACCATCAAGAGACTGATGAATGAAATCACAGTCCTTTTGACCCACACACAAGCCTCTGTTGAGGTCTCCGGATTCTCTGGCATGGTGCTTTAACTGCCCAATGTGTCTCCATAAGGAAAAGGTTAACAGAAAGGACGAAAGGAACAACAACCTGGGATGAGCAATCCCAGGCTGAGCAAAATTTGATGGTTAAAGTATTGGCTTTTGCTCACACATATTTTCCAAGTCAAGTTTCTTTAACTTTTAGATAGTCACTGATCCAAAATGCAAAAATAGTGATGCTCAGAAGATGAATAAGCAAAGAGAAAGAACTCCCATAGGATAGTGCAAACAACTTTATCATTCTTCCACTTCATCCAGAGAAAGAAGGGATGGGGGAAATGGGATAGCTTGAAGAAACAGAAGGTTTTGATGCAGGTAGCACACCACATATCTAAGGAGTTGCCCAGTTTCCTGAAGAAATCTGTAACTATGTTGATAATATGATGCTTTTCAAATATTTCTAGATGGTGAAACACTCTTCAATGCTCTCTTCAAGGAGTATGCACATTCTATACTGGAGTATGCATCTATAATTCTGGAGGTGGCTAAACATGAGCATAAATGTGAGCATGAAGTCAAACAAGATGTTCTTGCTTTTGATTCATTTGGAACAAATTACTAAGCCAATTAATCTATTTCCTCAAATCCCTGTTACGGATTCTAAACTTTTAATTATTATTAAAACTTTTTGAATTCACTTGACATATCAGAAGCACATCCCCATTATTTCTACCAAAACTGATAGACTGTTTTCTGGATGACTTTTGGAAAATAATACAGCAGTTGAAAGTACTCTTCCTCATGGTTTTATTTTGGAGTCTGTTTCAGACCAAAAAATTATCTAACCCTGATGTGAGAAAACACTACTGGAAACTCCATAAAGGTCATTTACAAACACAAAATCCTTCTAAACAGCAACCTCATATCAGATTGATTACCAAATATATCTTTTTTGCCATTGTCTCAGGCTGACTTTCTCATTTCTGAGGTTACTGAAGGCTGAATTCATATTTTCTAACATGCAATGAGAAAATTCTATGACATAATTTTGTTCTTTCTTCTTCAAACAGGAAATTTTAAATTTATCTAAAAGTTTAACAAGTTAGAATTGAAGTTTTATGTGTTTCTTTGTAAATTCTGATGTCCAAGATTAAATATAGCCAGAATCTCCCACTGACTACAGCTTTCATTTTAGGATCCTAAAGGGTTAGAAGCCCTGTGTTCAGCATTTGTAAATTGTTCTTGGTCACACCGGCTCAGGCCCTCTGGGCTTACGCATCCAAGGAAAGGCCCACCTAGGTCTGCACTGCACATCTCCTCACTCCTGAGCCACAACATACCTTTCAACTGAGATCTCATTTCTACAATATATCAGAAGGAAAATAGGAAGATAGTATTTGTCTCTCCAGGGTCTCTTCCTTTATTCTGTATCCTGTCATGGTCTTATTTGCTTCTCAAACCGACAAATATCTCAGGTCCAACCTGAGTAGATTATAACAACTGAAAATAAAATAAGTTTCAAGGAGGGAAATACTCCCTCCATTTATTCCTTCCATGTAAAGTGCCAACTCTTGTTAGGATGCAGTAGTTAGTGGAAGTATGTTCTCCAAAAATTTAAATCCCACCACTATACCTGGTACCTCTGAATGAAGCCCTATTTGGAAAAAGGGACTTTGCAGATGTAATCATCTCAGATTTAGGTTTCTAAGTCCACTGACTGCAGTTCTTTTTTTCTTTTGTCACCTAGATCCCCCAGAGTAATTTCCCTTCTTTTGTTTCCCTTTCATTCCCCAAAAGCAATCTTTATGAAACTGCCATCTCAGTCCCTGCACACTCTAAATTCCCTTCCATGTGGTCCTTGTTATAATCTGCCAGGATTATTTTTTCAAAATTTTTGCATTTAAGATAGGTGTTTTTCTTTTGGGGGAGATTTTAGTCAAGTCTTAGATCCTCGCCCACTTGGGTGTCTTTCACACAATTTTTCCAGGGAACTCTCATGCCCTGACCATCATCACCAGACTCCACAGGGTTTACAGCACATGGATAGAAAGATGTTGTGGGAATTTGGGGTGCGATTTTCTATTTAGAAATTATTTGAACCTTTTATTATTTTCTGTCTTCTATTTAAGCTGAGGGTGTGGAATTTGTATGCTTTAATTTTTCTAGTTAACTTATGCAGTTTTTGGAGGATGTGTGATGAATTTCCAATTTAAGTGGAAATTTCTCAGAATAAGTTCATTCTTATGTTTAGATTCAGTAATGTAAACCCAAGGAAGAACAACAGATTGGCAAGAAAAAGATTCCTATGGCTGAAATCACGGGATAAAATAGATACAAGTTAGTAGTGTTCTTTGCCTCTTCATCTCTAATAATAATTTTAAAAAGCAACATAAAACTACATTTGTGAGTCTTAGGGGATTAATCACTAACCACACAATGAATGTAAGTGGTTAAAAACACTGTATATCAAGCAGCATGATGATGCCCTTTCTATCCTCTTCCCTCTGAAATAGCAGCGTGTACATGAAAATGTAAAAATTTTTTCGTACAGCCAAATATGGTGGTGCATACCTGCACTTCCAGCAACTTGAGAAGCTGAGGCAGGAAGATCAAGATTGAAGCCATACTGGGCAGTTTAGCAAGACCCAGTCTCAAAATAAAAAATTTTAAAAGGGCCAGGAATGTAGCTCAGTGGTAGAGTACTCCTGGGTTCCCCAGTAATGCAAAAAAAAAAATCCCCAGTAATGCAAAAAAAAAAGATAGTTTTTGTACAAAGACTGCCCCTCCATGATGTGTGTAATATTTTCACACACACACACACACACACACACACACACACGTATCTTTTCCCTGTGGTTCTTGGCTTATAACTCTCTTAGACAGGTCATAGAAAATCTAATCTCCTGCTTCTAACTAGCTATAAAGAAATTCTCTGATCTACTTTGTCTGATAATGGGTCCTCCTCATTCCAGTGGGGTCCTGCTTCATACCCTGCAGGAAAACATGCTGCTCAGAGAGACAAAGAAGAATCTTAGCAGGCAGGCCTTGCTGGTTTTCTGTGCATAGCTATTAGCAATCATGCCTATGTCATGACATTTCCACTAAAAACCCAAAGGGACAGAGTTCAGAGGGCTTCTAGGCAGCAGAAGATGTGGAAGTTCTGCAGGGTGGTGCACCCAGACAGTACATGGCAGCTTTGTACCTTTCCCCATTCCTCACTATATGCATCTCTCTGTCTGTGTCCATTGTAATATCCTTTATAAGCTAATAAACATAGGTAAATATTTCCTGGGTTCTGTGGGCCATTCTAGCAAATGAATCAAACCTAAAGAGAGGGTTGTGGGAACCTAGATTGATATCTGGTGGATCAGATAAAACTAACCTGGATTTTGCAACTGGTATCTTAAGTGGGCACTAGTCTTGGGACTCAGCACTCATTGTGAGGGACATGACCTGATCTCCAGGTAGACAGTGTCAGAGTGTAGACAGTGATACTCAGCTGGTGTCTGCTATTGGGGAACTGTTTGCAAACTGGTGAGGAAATATTCCCATAACTTTTCATTTTATTCTATTTTATTTTATTTATTTAAACTTCATAGTTATACATAGTAGTTGGGTTCATCCTAACAAAATCATGCATGCATCGAATTCTGTTTCATTTCACCAATGCTGCTTTTTTCCTCCTTGTTTTTCCTCTTGTCCTCCCTCCTCTCCCATGTTCTCCTTCCTCTACTCTGTTAGGTTTCCTCTTGCTCATCTGTTTGATTGGTTCTTTTTACTTATACATAAAGGTGAAATTCCCTGTGGTATATCTATATATGCACATCAAATGATTTTTTAAGAATTCATTCCACATTGCATTCCCTTTCCCATCCCTCCACTCTGCTCCATTCTTCTATATTACTGATATTTTATTTATCTTCATAATATCCTATTCTTTCCTCCTCCTTTCCTTTATTTGGCTCTAGCTTCTACATATGAAAGAAAACATTCGACTTCGGGCCCATAACTTTTGAGAGTGCAGAAATCTGTGATCGTTGTGGTGTGAAAGTAGAGGAGAAAAGGGGTTTTGTTTTTTCCAACAATACCATGTACATTCTTTATATTATAGCTCCTCACTGCTTAGATTCTACAATATGCTATTATAATCAAATTTCGGGTAGTAGTGTGGCTGTTATGACAACTATTTAACAGCTTCCACAAATTCTACACTGTCTAATTTTTGCAGTTACATCAGTGGCAAAAAATATTCATAAATACAATTTATTGTAAAAGGTTAGAAAAACATGAAATAAAAGGTTAAATCCATATTATTAGGGTGACAAGGTTGTTACCTAAAGGAAGTAAATTGTTGCAAGTAATGGCATTTGACTTCATAATTCCACAAAACATTGACAGATTCTACTATCTTAACATTTAAGTAACTCAGTATAATGATTAGTGACTTCTAGTGTTCTGTGAATATGTTTTCTATTTAACCTTTCCTTGGTTAAATTTCATTATCTCTACTCATTCTATTTTGATGACTTTTGTTTAATTTCTGGCAACATCCATCTTCTGTAGATTCACGTGAGTGGAATGTGACTTATTAAGCTCAAAGTTCTCTTAAGTATTTTCTCTCTTTTTTTTTTTAACTAGATTAGATGTCTATCCAGATCTAGGAGTAACTTATATGATACTCAGTGTCAGAGTGCAAATACAAAAGGAAGAATCCAATGAAGCCAGGTAGATTCCGCAGAATTCTCTTGCAGGACTACCTGTGTAGCTTAGAGTATTTGTCCTTTCAGAATAAGCTTTGGGTTGTTGTTTTTTTTTTTTTTTTCCTTACTTGGTAGTTTCCAAAAATCATAACACACAAGTGACCTGAAGGATATAGAATTTCTATCATAATACCAAATATCACAACCAGTTTGTTCTGTAGCAAACAAAACAAGAAATCTCCCAAAACTCCCAAATTCTCAGATGCCATAAAAAAGGATAAATTGTTACAGAGAAAAGGACAAAGAACACAAGAAAGAAAAAAAAGCTGTAATTGTTTTGGTATGGGCCTATATCATAGAGTCTTGTGATTGCCTGACATTGAGCTTAATATGCTTCATGTGTTTTCACAAAAAAAGGAAACAACAAGAAAGAGGAAATACAGGAAAGACTCCAAAATAAGGATAATCATACTTTAATTCAAAAATCTGTTTTATATGGAAAAATATAGTCTTATTTCTTTTGTGGTTTTGGACATAAAACCAGAAGACATCAAAGCTATATGGCAAAGCAAAACTCATGAACAGGAAAGGCACAGAAACCAGTAGTCTGAAACCCATCTTGTTAATCCTCCGTTTTAGCCAAAGGAAAAAGGAAGAAATTGGCAATCTTCAGGAAAAGAAATACAACAAGATAAGTAGCAAACCAAGTTCTCAAGAGTTTGGCCAGTATGCAGAACCGAGTTAGGATGTGTTTCTTACCCTAGTGTCAGGGATTTCCTGGGACAGAACTGTCCTAGGAAATTTACAATTGTTTGTAACAATTGTAAACTGTTAGTAACAAATTTACAATTGTTAGTAACAAATCAACAATTGTTAGTAACAAATCAATTTGTTGATTTACAATTGTTAGTAACAAATCAACTGATTCTGTTAAAGGCTGGACTGGTTAGAAAGAAGTCATCCAAACAACTTCTGGTTTCTAATCTAGGCAATACAATTTCTGAGTCCAGTGAATTCATTCCCTAAAATTCCTGTTATAAATTTCCCACTTATTGCAATCATGAAATATTTCTCCAACATATTCAACATTGTTGTCAAGAGAAACTCTACACTGTAGTATGTTGGTTGTCAGATGACTTACTAAATAATGACATAGATCTTAAGATTGATTATGCAATTAGCCTTCTTCTCATTTTTGTTGTGGCTCCTCTCTTCAGCTACAAAGCCCAGCAATATGCAGTTGAACTGTGGAATTACTCCTTATTAAGTTACAGAACAGTTTCCAACCACTTCTGCTAAAAATTTCCAGTCTTGGTCCAGATGTCAATTACAAACTGGTTTTTCTACATATAGAGATGATCAAAGGGTGAAATATGCATTTGCTAACATGCAAATAAAGGCAGATTAATTTGAATTCCTTTGGGTGAAAATCGTTTTGCTCTCCCAAAGAAATACATCATTTGATTTACAAATCTGAAGTGTGAAATAGGAACCTCCAATACCTATTTTTATCATAATAAGGTTCTTCAACAAAGTTAAAACCAGCGACACTCCCATTAGTGGTTAGTTATAGAGCATTCACAGTGTATGTTTCTGCATTGCAAAGTAAAATACAGAGCTTGAAATTTTCAGGAAACTTGGTAGGCAATAAACGAATCTAATCTGAGTACTCTAACTCCCAAGGAAACTTTTTTTTTCTGCTATAAAGAAGCAGGCTTTTTAGGTCATGTCAGTAGCATTTTAAACACCTCTTAAAAAATGATAAATTTTGGATGAAACATAAGCACCCATTATTTTAACATTTAGCTATTCATTATTTTTTCTTATTATTACACACAGAAAAATCACAGTTTTTGTAACGTGGAGGTCTGATTTTTAAATTAGCTTTAAAATTTAAGGACTTTTGTAAGTTTATAAAACTCTGTAACAATGATTTTAGTAACTTTATAATATTATGTCAAGGGCATATAATATATTTACTCCTCAGAAGCCCTTATTTTGGGGTATTAAGTTAGCTCTATATCTTCCTCTCTCCTTTTACTTCATTTTTCTATTAAATAAAATCATGTGACCATTATCATAGTACATAGAAATAATTCCCTATTTACTTAGATAAAACATCAATAAGTTGAGTAATGAGTTTAAATGTACCAGCATTTTAAAGTTTTTTGATTGTCAATTCAAATTGCTATTGTAGACAATATTTGCAATGTAGTACTCTTAATTAATTTTAAAAAGGTAATTTGAAAATGGGAACAAGTGTTTTTCATTACTCATTTTAATTTGTCTCTTTACAACCACAGCCTGTTCATTCAAGAAAGTTTGGTGGTTTTCTGACAGATTTCCACCAGTTCTTTTGATGTTGGAGTTATAACATATTACCTATTATTTTGCAGGAGAAAAGCTGTTACTTGGCTTTTGAATTTTTACATGCAATAATTGTTCGTTTGTATTTTTAAAAAGTAGATGGAACAGAATATTGATCAGCATCTATACTCTTCTTCTTCTAAACAAAAAATCTATAGTATCTTTTTCATACAAACCCTCAACCCCACAATTTCCATTGCTACAGTAAATTGAAATCTAGTTCCAGGTTACTGTTATTGTTCAAAAAACTTTCTTTACCAGTTCTTCAGACTTCACAGGTATATTAGCAACACTTCAAATTAAGTTTTATTTTTCCTTATCTCAGATATAATCCAAAAAAATCAATTCAAAATTTATCATGAAACCAAAATAGATTTAGGGATAGAATCCATAGGAAAAAAAAAGTAACACAAAAAAGAGGAAAAAAAGACTATGAAACATTTTTTTCAAAAATCTTGGTGGAGGCTTAATGAAGCTGTATTCTATATCCTCTGGAGAAAATATACTATGTTTTAGAGAAATCTATAATTTTACCACAATTCCAGGCAAAATCCCAATAATATATTTGATGAGATTTAAGAAGTTGATTCCAAAAATCTCATAGAGGAGTAAATGTTGCAGAATAGCTGAGAAATTGAAAAGAAAAAATAAGTCCACACTGGCAGAGTATGAGCTAAAGTTGACTAAAAAATAAATTTGAACACATTATAAGGAACACATGAAAATTCATGTTAATGAACTCTACTACAATGTCTTCACACATTTACATGCTTTCCTTGCACCTGCAGGCACTTAAGTTTCCAGACCTCCTTAAAGCTGCATTACTGAAAGTAGTTTATTGACAATTCATTTAAACTAATCAGGTTCCCTTCCTCACAAAATATACAAATTAGGTATAAATTTGATGACAGATCTGCCTGTAAAATGCCCTCCCCCATCAGAATGCTCCAGCTTTCAGGCAACAGATTTGACTTGGCCTAAAGAAACTGCCTTTAGCCACCTAAACTGACCAAGGCATACCCAAAATTTAAAGTCATAAAATCCAATGCCTAATAGGGTGGATTGGAACATGAGTGTATTATTTCTGCTGAATGACAGACGATTGGGAGTTGTAAGAGATATGAAAATTGTAACAAAATTGTAACAAAAACAAAAAAATGAAAAAAATTTAAATAATTGAATATGAAAGTCCTCCTAAGAATATAATTCAAAATTCCAGAACCATAAAAGAAATGCGACAGTTTAAGTTCACATAGTGATAAAACAATTCTATGGGAAATAATATCACACAAATAAATAGTAAATAATTTAGTGAAAGACACTTACAATATTCATAACACTCATACTTCATAAAAGGATCTGATGAATTTGTAAGAGAAGTTTGCATAGTTCTGTGGAAAATGGGACAAAGTTTATGATTAGACAAATAACCAGATTAAGAAAATCTAGTGCAGTAGCTCAGATTCTTCTGAGATATCAAAGATGTCATGCTTCCAAAAACAAGCAGTTCATTCACCCTGAAGGAAATCCTGCAAGGTCCTTCCCTACTCCCTGCACAGCACAATCACCTGAGCCAGCACCCAACCGCCGCATCTGAATGCTTCAGCTTTCAGGCAACAGATTTGACTTGGCCTAAAGAAATTGCTTTTAGCCTCCTACACTAACCAAGACAGACCCATAATTTAAAGTCATAAAATCCAATGCCTAAAAGGGTGGATTGGAACATGAGTGTGTATTATTTCTGCTGAATAACAGACCACTGGAAGTTGTAAGAGAGATGAAAATTTGAACATGGCCTATCTAAAGGCATTTACAGTTGAAATTATAAAACACTATTTTAGTCAAAACAATAACAAAAGCAAACAAGAAACACAGTAAAAACAGCATATGTAATCAAAATCTTGTCCACTGATTACATCTGCATGTATAAATACTATAAAAATAAATATCAAGAAAAATCATAATAATGAAGAGAAATTCTAGCTGGAACTAACAAAAGAATTCTGATAGAATAAGAGAACTGAATAATAAGAATAAGAATATTATGCCTATGTTTATATATTGTTAATTTAAAAATAAATTAAAAGAAATAATCAAATAAATTTTTAAAAAATTCTGAAAATAAAATTCTGGAATTAAAAGGCTATTCCAAAGGCTGAGATGAGGACATGTTTGAGATTTCAAGAGAAAAAGCACATTCATGTTTTATACTAGTAATAAAAATGATAAACAAGTAAATAAAATCTACACATAGATATGTGGAGAGGTTATACATTGGAGAAATTTATACATTGCAAAAATAAAGACAAATGCTTCAACATTTCAGAGACGGTCATTCCCATAAAATGCTGCTTGATTCATGTAACAGAAGAAACTTCAATTTTGATGAGCTAAAGTCTAAATTAAGTTCTACAATGGAGAATCATGGTCTCCCACTCAGTTTTGAAACCTCAGCCAATTTACAGACCCAAGCAGATTTTTCTAAGTAAAGCTCTTGCCACTCTCCCAGAGGTCTATACAATATATCTTCCCCACAGTGTTCTCCAAAGAGACCTGTGCCCATGTAACAGAATATACACTGCACAAAGGGGAATGTCAAGGTTACTTGGAGGGATTGCAAGATACTACTCTTGAATTTATGCTAATTCCTGAGGATCCACAGTAACCACCATAGTCCACCAATTATAATAAGAGCTTATTTTGGTCACATAATGCATGGAGTCTTGGCAAATACTTGAATGAACATTGGCCCATCAGGTCATTGACTCAACCCTAACTTATTTCCCTGAAAGTGCAACTGGAATAAACACACTTAGTAACTGGAAGAAGATTCATATCTGATATTTTGCCCTTAAGTACAAAGAGCCAAGTAGCAGTTTCCCCACCAAACTAAACCAAGAGTAATACTGCCTTCCTATAAGTTTCAGGGATTGCTAACTAACTAAAAGTGTTGATATCCACGAAGGGGGTGATATCTGTCACATCCTCACTTAACTCACCATGATATCTTGATGGATTTTAGATAGGTTGATTTTGTAGCATGGATAAAAATAAACTTAATCATTTGATGACTTCAGTTGCAGATGCTATTTCAGAAGTAGCATCTGTAGTAGAGCAAATTAAGTTTCAAGGCAGATACAATGTTACCTGCTGTTGTGACTCTGTTTATAATCCCCATGAGAAGCTATACATTAGAATTTGAATCTTGGTTTATTAAAATGTAAAAGAAAGTTAGATTTTTAAATATTTTTATGTTTTATTTTCCTTAAGATTTAAACATTTTTGATTCATTCTCCTTAGAAACTGCAAGCATTTAACCTGCCTATAAAAGGTAGGGGATCCTCTGAGAAGTAAGGAAGTCATTGGGAGAAATGCCCAAGTGAGAAAGTAAGTAGAAAAGAAAAGAAAAGAAAAAGATAAGCTTTATCTTACCACTTACTAATGTCTTTAATTTATCTCAACAATGTATTGCACAGATTTTCAGGGGACAGATTTCTAATATCTTTTATTATGTTTTTGCCTAAATACTTCTATTTAGTGATGTTGGCTTCATAAAATGGTTTGGCAAGTGTTTCCTTAAGACTTTCAGGGAGATACCATGCAGAATTATTACCATTTCTAAATATTTAATAGAATTTGATAATGAAATCATGTGAACATGGAGTTTTCTTTTTGGAAGATTTTCAATTATAAATTTTATTTCCATAATAAATATTGATTCGGGTTATCAATTTTTTTTCTTGAATGACTTTTCATAGTCTGTGTAGCACAAGGAATTGGACCATTTCACCTAGGTTGTCAAACTATAGGCACAAACTTTTGTAATACTGCCTGTCTGTTTAGTGTCGGTAGACTCTAAGGATATCCCCTCTTTTATTCTTGGTATTGACAGTATGTTTTCAATCTTTTTTCTTGATACTCGAGCTAGAGTTTTATGAATTTCAGTGATCTTTTTAAAAACAAGACAAACAACAATATCTGGCTTTCAGCTCCTGACTCTGGTTATGCTCACCACTGGGGAAACTGTCCCTCTGCCACACTAGGTGCACCATGGTGCACAAGGCTGCCTTTGAGTTGCTGATGGAGGTCCTAGTTGGTGCTCTGCTGCATACCTAGGAATAAGATTCCAATTTATCCAATGCCCTCAGTGGCAGCAAAGACAACAGCCTACAGCAACCCCCAAAATTTCAATGGCAGAAATGCCTTGAATTAGAGGGTGCTCTTGGCAGTGGAAGAAATCATGACTCAGCTTCTCCTCATCAACCCAAATTGAAGCCAAATCTGAACCCCACCCTGCTTGACTCTTTGGGTGGGATTTCAGATTCTGACCTTGTTAATGGGATTTCAAATGCAGAAGATGGCAGAGGCCACAGAACTGGTGGAAGTCACCAGGATGATGAGGCCAATTCCTTGGGTGTTGGGATGGGGTGGGATGGGCCATTGTGCCCTCTGATAGCTATGACCAGAGCCTACTCTTTATTGATTGAAAAGAAAAGTTGACTTCAAAGAAAACTCAGAACCAGGGAAAGTCGACATAAAAAGTTACCATGACTCTAACACTGTGTCACATTCAGTACACTCTTACAGAGAAATAGAAGACACAAGTTGCACATACATTGACTAGTACAGAATAGCACTGATCTCTCTATAAAGTGAGGTAAGTCTTTAGTCTCCTTAATATTTCTCCCATGTATTGGTATATTGTTTTCATTTCAGACTAATAAAAAAATTAGAAACTAAACCAAACCAAAACCAAACACCTAGCTTTTAGTTTTATTATTTTTGAATGTTTTTGTTTTCTTTATTCATTGATTTTTTATTTTCATCCACATTTTTTATTGGTTTATTATAGTTGTACATAATGATGGGATTTGTTACACAGTCATACATGAACACAACATAACAAGAGAATTTGGCCAATATCATCTCCAGTACTTGCCTCCTTCCTGCCCTCCTCCCATCCCCTGGTCCTTTTCTCTATTATGCCTCTGTTTCATTTTCATGAGATCCCTGAGCCTCCACTTTTATTTTCCTTTTTCTTCTCTAGCTCCCACATATGAGAGAAAAAATACAATCTTTGACCTTCTGAGTTTGACTTATTTTGCTTAATATGAGTGTTGT
>CM053403.1:88077753-88094367 GCA_028644305.1 Xerus rutilus | reverse complement strand
TCATCTTCATCTTCATTGTCATCTCCACCATCAGCAGGGGGTCTGGGTGGGCGTCCTCCAGGAGGTGGTCTCTGAGGGCCTTGTTCAGAGCTCTGGCTTGGGTCCTCTACCTCTGTGTGGGTATAGCACAGGAGTAGATGGCATTAGTGGTGGATGAACCTCCTCACTCCTCACTGTGGTCACTCTCTGACCTTGTCACATACATAGACCCTTTGTCTCAGAACTTGCCTCTCAACAGCCACCTTCCCCTGTGTCTACAACATCCTCATAAAGAGCTCCTTTCAATCCAAATATAGAGATATGGAAAGTTTCACATTCATGTTCCTGGCACAATTGTGTACCCTTGAATTTTCTGAAGAATGAAGTTTTGATTACCTTGCCATTCTCAGAGATTGTTTCCCCATGGCAATAGAGAAGCAACATGAAAGGACTATAAATCTCAGTTATGTCACCAAATATATTTTGCAACATGGTAATAACTTGCTGCCTGTGAAACCAAGTCTGAATATCTAAGCTGAAAAGTTGAAATGAGCTAGTTATTCAGCATCCTAGACCCACAAAGAGAAATTCTGAGGGACAGAATAGAAAAACAAAGTGACAGTTGATGCAGGAACTCACTGTTCACCTGTGACAAGTTTTGAACAACTATAGGGACACAGCCGAGTGGAGAAATCCAGAAAAAAATACACAGATATTTATTTCTGTGCATTTCATCATGAAGCCATATAATTCTAGAAGGGATGATTGGGGAAGGAGGAAGCTGTTGAGGGACTCTCTGTACTACAGAGGCGTCAGAATTAGGACAGTTTGTATTTGTTTATCTCTCAGCAGTCACTTCTGTGTGAGGGAGCAAGCAAAATAAACCTGTTATCAAGGAGCCAGGCCTGTCAGTCGTTCAAGATGGTGCTCGTGGTCCCCAGAATCAATGTTGGAGAGTATTTACTTATGTCTTTGGGGGAACTAATATTCATTCATTTCTAATCTATGTACATGATGATAAAAAGACACTGGAAAACTAAGACATTCCTGAGGAAAAGAAGGTTGGCTGAGCATGAGTTGGGTCTTACCTGCTGATATGGAGTAAAAGTCTTCATAGCTGACCTCTAGGAAATGAGAACAAGATAAAGTGAAAGGTTAGTCACCAATCTCAGGACTCACAGATGTCCTATAGGGAAAGATCACTTCCAGCCACAACCTGTACATCCCATAAGTGAACTCCTTAGTCACTGTCTGTGATGCTGTTGGCAAGGCAGGAAGCTGCGAGGCAGTGGCTGGGTGGTTGCTACACTGTATCTCAACTACATGCTACAAATTAAAACAAGCAAGAAAAGAAGCAAAGCCCTTTTGGTCCTCTCAAGCATCCTCCATACCTTAGTGCTGATATTTGTTAAGTATTCTCGGTATTTCAGTGACACATTTTAGGAATCCTTTAGCCATTTTCCTCAGTATATTTTTTTATTATACTAACATGCTTTCTCAAGAGCAGTAAACAATTGGGTACAATGTTAAATGCTGCTCACAGCATAGAGAAAATTGGGTCCTGATATTTCTATCTCCTATGTAGGTAATCAAATTTATTTCATGAGTCTAACAGTAAAATAGCGCAGTCATGTGAGAGTATCTCCTTCCTCTTTCCTGAGTCCACTGTACAGCAAGGCTGCCAGCACCTACTGTCTGATTACAGTGATATTTTTGTAACTAGACTTCCCTGTATCAGTCA
Source organism: Xerus rutilus (assembly GCA_028644305.1). NCBI lineage: Eukaryota > Metazoa > Chordata > Mammalia > Rodentia > Sciuridae > Xerus > Xerus rutilus. The sequence goes on along the minus strand of CM053403.1, from coordinate 88,092,647 downwards.
TCCCACCTTCATGTGTATTCTTCACAGTATAGAGAGGTATTTCTGCAAATGAAAAATTTACCTTGCCATTCCCCTGGCCAAAACAGGATTTTTTTTTCTGTTTCAAATGTACCTTAATTTCTAAGGCTTTGACATGGAATGTGGACACAACTTACACTTTTTGTAAAAACTCGGATGCCCCACACTTCTCATAATTTTGTCACCCTTTCCCATAGAATGGTCTAAGCCCCAAGAGACACCGAATACCCCTATCCCCTTTTCTTATTACCTTCAGTTGAGCTCTGAGCTGGGCTCAGGGCCAGCAAGGCCACTGTGAGCAGGACCACCAGCATCTTGGAGGAGGCTCTGAAATTGCTCCCAAGTTGCTCTGAAGTTGCTGGGGGAAGCAGGGCAGCTCCCTTTATAAGGAGGAGCAGAACAGTGGTGCCTTTGAGCTCCCTGTGGGGTGACCTCACACCTGACACACTAGGATGTCTTGCATCCCTGCTTTCTCTTTGGGACCTCAGCCCAGTGTCTCTTTTCTAAGAGGTGCAATATGTGACTTGGGCAACACTGTTGAAGAAAACTGGTTGACCACTAAGCACAGATATTAGAATTAAAGTTCCATCATTATTTGAATTTAGTCTATTTGATATTCTATGATTCTATCCTACACTGTATGTTGTTTTTGTGCTGGGCTTTGTGTGTGTGTGTGTGTGTGTGTGTGTGTGTGTGTGTGTGTGTGAGTGTGTATGTGTGTGTGTGTGTGCAAATATGTATGGCCATGTCAGTACTGATCCTATGGCCAAAGTGAAGATGGTCAAGACCTTTGAATGTTATTATAGCCCAAACTCCATTCACTGAGACACATGTATTTCCAAGTGTATGCTATTCTGAGGGATTTTGATGATATCCAGGTCATTCTTGTTCAACTCTGTAAGGGTTGAGGACACACATGAATACATATGAATCCTGTATCTCGGTGAACATAAGGTAGCTAAGGGTCATCCTCAGCCTCCTCAAACCAAAAGTATTATCCAGGGTTCACTGGATCTCTCTAATAAGGGAAATCTTATTGTAGAGACAATCCTAAACATACTGTGCTTATTATAATTCTTGGGGGTTATGACAGCTAAAGTGGACACAGGAACCACCATAGGATTTTCACAGCAGAGCAAGAGGAATGCACAGTTCCTGGAAGGAATGTCACTCTTTCAAGACTGTCAGATTTCTTCAAAGCTCCTACTAATTTTGAGAATGTACTGAAATAATGGAATAGAGCAAAGTACCAATTGGCCATAATTGTTGAATGAAGTAGTCTGATGTCACCTTCAGTAGCTACACTGCATTGCATGTACCTTCTGTTTTAATCAGATACCATGGTTTTCTCTGAAAAGTCTTTACCACACAGAACTTTATCTGCAGAATTTGATGCTTATTCTATCCTCTTCTTCAGAATTTGATGTGTTGATATTTTCTGTTCTAAACCAATACTCCCTCTATTTGTTTATTATCTTGAATCTGGCTTATTTTCCTGTGCATTTTGGTAGAAGTTCTTTAGCTGATCTCCCAAGTTATATTCTATTTTATTCTTCACTATGTTTTATTTTCAAAATTTGCTTAAGAAGGTACTGTGTTTCTAATAGGTCTTCTTTGGGTACCTGCATTGCTGATCTCTATCCTTCTTCTGTTTATTCTGATATATACAGTAGTTATTGGCTCATTTTTTTCATGGAAATCTCAAAGACCTTTCTAACCAGGTGCTTTTCTTCATTTCAGCCCTTGTTAACCTCTCAAATGATTGTTTACTACAGAACTGGTGGTAATTAAAGAAGAGTTTGGCTGGAGGTGATGTAGGGATGCCCATGTGACTGGAGGTCTTAAAGACAGTCTCCTTGTCCAGTTTGGAAGACTGGGTCCTATGCTCTGCACATGAGTGTCTATTACAGCCCTCTCTATAAGGGTGCAGAGATTATTCCAGGAGGGCCTCCTTATCAATGGTATTTACTACAGATAATGTGATCCTTGCAGGACGACTGTGCTGATGGTTTTTCCTCTGGCACAACCATGGATACATTATGGTAGAGACTATAAATGTAGTTGACACTTTGCTGCCTATGGGAAAAGCTGAATGGTTCTAGCCATTCTTATGAGTTTTATGAGAGGCAGGGAACAGTTGTTTTCATCCTGAGTCCCTCTAAATTACTGGGATGAATGCTTCTGCTTACTTCTTTCCCTATTTGTGAAGGAAATCTGGAGAAGAATGGTGTTCACCAGGTGGCTGATGGTTGACCTTCAAGTGGGAAAGGAAGTTGAGAGAGAAGGAGCATAGGGAAGAGCCAGGCAGATATGCTCACCCTGTGTGGGTGGCTGTGGAAGTGAAGGTCCTGGTAGCAGTCAGCCTTGTCCTTGGCCTAGTGGGTCCTGGCACAGGGTAGGTGGTTCTTTCAATGTGGCCCTTTTCCTGAACTTCTCCAGTGTCAGCAATGCATGAACAAGATTAACGTGTCATAAAAGAAAAATATCACTCAGCAGACATAACCAAACTGAGGTTACAAAAGAGTTGACAGGGAGGACTGTCAAAAAGGTGGGGTTGAAGCAGTGATGAGTTTGCAGCAGGCTCTTGGGGACCTTTAGGTGAGTAAAAGCCCTGAAGCAACTCACTTTCTTTAACATATATTTTGTACTTAATGTCACAAACAGACTTGACTCCCACCTCCTAATAGGTTCTCCCTCACCTTAGGTTGATATGACTGCCAAAAAAATCTGAAAATTAGTGGAATTAGTAAAAGAAATATATTTCCACACAGCTTTGGAGAGTAAAAATCCAAGATTCAATTGTCAGGAAGTTCAGTTTTTCCAAGGCCCTTTCCTCCTCTCTCATTTTAGGGTCACCTCTGCTGTGTCCTCACATGGGGCTGTTTCTGTGCACAAGCATCCCCACTGTTTCTCTCTGTGACCAAATGTGCTCTTCTTATCACAACATCAGAAAGGTTGGTTTAGGGGCTATCCTGAAAGCCTCATTTGAACTTAATCACCTTGATAAAGGCCAGTTTTCCAAATACAGCCATTTTGTGAAGAACTAAGGTTAGAGCTTCAACATAGGAGCTCAGGAAAGGGTACAAAATATATCCCAATGCTTTTTCTGTTAATGATGGTTGTTTCACAATTTGTTCAATCACTTTAATTTCTCCCCCACATATGGCTCACTAGCAAATTCAGTTGGCTCTACCTTCTACATATATACCACATATGACCACTTCCATAGTCTCTTCTCCAACATCCTGATTCAGGCAATAATTCTCTCTTCTGGGCTATTAATATTCTCCCAACTCATTCTCTCCAAGGCTGAGTATAACAGGAGACATTTATCCAGCACTTACTGCATTCCATTTATTCATAACCATCTTACTAGCTAGCTCTGATTATCATTATTACCTCACCATTATAGATGAGATGATGGGACAAGGCCAAGACTGTTTTAAAGGCTGTCTATGAATGGGAGGCAGCCAGGCCCAGGGCCTGCGTTCCTGCTGCTGGTCTCCACCACTTTCCTGATGTACACTTGCTTGAAGGGTGAGAAGGAATGAGGCTCAGAGAAGAAATAAAAGTTCTTATTTCTACAAATGATTAAGGGAAATGTCCTGGGTTACATTAATAAGCAAGACAAAAAAATAATATTTTTTCTGAATAAATTAGTTTGGCTAAAATCATAATCATTTACTCTGTTTCTTCTTATCTTCATACAAAGAGCCTCCTGCAGATTTGTTTCTCTTTCTAAAATGTTTTTTGAATTTTCTATAAAGTTAAAAGTCTTAAGTGTTGGACTCCCTCTTTTGTGCAGGCTTCTTCCAAGATCCTATGTAGACTGAGGAGGAGAATAATGGATTTAAAGCTCCATGAATAAGTGGTCCTGCAGGCATGATGGCACACTTCTGTAATTCTAGTGACTCATGAGACTGAGGCAGGAGAATCACAAGTTTGAGGCCAGCCTGCATAGCTTAGCAAGAACTTGTCTCAAAATAAATGGTGGAAATGTAGCTCAGTGGAAAAGCCCCTTCCAGATTCAATCCCGGTACTGGGGGTGGGAGGGATGGAAAGCATTGGTTCTCTTCCTGCTACTCCCTTTCTCAAGCTACAATCTTTTCTGATTTTTATGTCTGCTCTTACTCATGTGATAAGATTTTCATGCTTTTGTGTACCACAAAACAACAACAACAACAAATGTAAAACTTCAGTAGTATGAGAGTTGTCTGGAATTTGTGCCAAAGAATGAGAGTTGGTCCTTATTTACAAAAGCTAATGTCTAAATAATCCCAATCTAACATTTACAGATAATGGCAAAGTATATTTCAGGACTGTCCTAAATGTATGGAATTAAATTAAACATTTTCTCATGAACGAGGCACATCCCTCATTTCTCCCCCTGCATATGCTGATGCTTACAAAGTGTTTGGCTTTAGAAAAGTCACCCAATCACATTTAGCTTTTATTCCTTCTTCTGAAATGTGGACATAATGCCAGATATCATCAAAGGACCAAAAGGTCTTCTGGAAATGATGTAAATTTTGCCTTGCTAAGCATGTAGTTTTCTATCCCTCTTTTTCCCTTGTTTCTAGTTTTTAAAAAACAATTCCTTAAAGATTAGAAAATCGCCTTTAGTCATTATTTGAAGTTAGGTCTTCTTTTGACAAATTCCCTTAGTTATCCTTCATCCCCTATCTTTACATCCCCTTCATTCCCGAAAAATGAATTCACCAAATGCAGAAATTAGGGTTGACAGTGCTTTTATTTGAACACTTTAAAAATAAAATGTTCCTTCCTATAACTTTCATGCTTTTCTGATTCTCTATGTTTTCATTTATATTGCTTCCCCCCATAGAAAAACTCCTTTGCTGTACCAGCTTTCAATATTTTCATTGTATTTATTGTCAGATATTTGGTCATGAGGTATATTGGTGTGGTTTCATTGTTTCTCTTGGTTTGTGGTAAAAATTGAATGTCTATGTCCCTGCAAAATTCATCAGTTGAAATCTCAACCCCAATATGAAGGTATTAAAAGGGGGCCATTTGTAAACTAATTAAAGATAAGGTCATTCAGGTGGGAAACTCCTGTCAATAATAGTGCCTTAATAAAAAGATGAGGAGACATGGGATTCCCCACATCCCTTTTTCTGCTTCTTCCCAGTGAGGACACAATGAGAGGACAACTGTCTCCAATGCAGAAAAAGGTCCTCATCAGAACCCCACCATGCAGGCATCCTGCTCTCCCAATTCTAGCCTTCAGAAGTGCAAGAAATGAATTACTCTGGATTATAAGCCACTTTATTCATAAGGTTTATTCCTTACTGCTTTGTGTGGGATCAAATTCTGCCTCCCCACTGGACTTCCACACTTCTGTGAAATGGAAGAGAAAGCACACTTCTATGAAGTGGAAGAGTGTCATTACTGCTTCCCAAGTGGTCTCCATTAATACCACCCCAGGGTGGAAGGAGGAGTGCTTTATTACAGCTAGTTTGTGACAGGACCCAGGCTCCTTACTTTTTATTCAGTGATTATATACAGTGAGGAAAAGTGAGGGGCTCATCCCTCCTAGGTCTTCTCTCTCTCTACCTGGTGAAAGGTTGAGGCATCTTCCTCTAGCTCACAAGCATGGAGGCCTAAGCTCCACTCTTAAGGTCATGTATTTTCTGTGGTGTTTGGCTGTCAAAGAGTTTCTGTCTTTCCAGCCTCTTTGCTTCCTGGTCCTTTGGTTGAAAACAATATGCATTTGTTAGGGTTTTTTTCATCTGTAACCATTGGCATTTCTTTATTCCTGGCTTATTCAGCTACGTTTCTTTGACTTATAAACCAAAAATAAAACAAAATTCACCATCTTGTCTACTCCTCAGTCCCTAATACATCATTCTCCCCATCTTTCAGAATCTCCTTATGGTTTTATTATACAAAAATAAATCCAGGGATTTTAGTAGTACTTGGAGGAATAGAACAAAGTACATAAACTCTTATCTTTCTGGAAGTGGAACTTGGTTTAGTTAAGTTATAAGGAAGCAGCAGGCAGTATTTTTGTAGAGTCTTTGCTTCCTCAGGAGACATTGGGCTTCATTTTTGAGATTGAAACATTTTAAGGAGACAGACCTATTTAGAGGTGTCAGGCATTTCTGTATACCTAGAAAATAAGTTGAGGGAATAGAATCATTAGCACTTCAGTGAGGAAACAGACTTACATGTGACACTTTATTTTGTCATATTCTTCTTAGGTGTTCTTTCCCCTCCCTTTTGATATTTTTATTGCTAAAGAGAGCAGCAGCTTATCAATAAACTATTTGGACAAACTCACATGAATGCTGCCATGGTTTACAACCTGTTCTTTCTAGAGATCCAGCAAAAGTCCCTGAATCTCAGCCTCCTGAATCACAACAGAAGCATATCAGGCCTGTTCTGCTAGGCTATGTAGAGTGTGAGCTCCATCTGGCCCTGGATAGCAATTTCTCAGATTCCAGATGGACTGGAACCATCCCTTCAAACCATTTTACCTTTAAGCCCTCTCATTCTGGGTGTTGGAAAGGACTGGCAGCACTGAAGTTCTCTAGAACATCTCTGGGGTCATTTTCCCATAGTCTTCATGAATAGCACCAGTCTTCCTTCTCCACATACCAATCTCTTTATGATACATATGCTGATCACACTCTTGGTGTGCTCATCCAAATAAGTTTTCTCATTTTTTCCAATCTTATCAGACTGAGAAATTTCCAATTCTTCAAGTTCTGCCTCCCTTCGAATTACAAATTATACTATTCATTTAAACTCTTTCCATTTTTACTACAAAAATGCAAGAGAAGGGATGCCACACACATATCATATTGCTCAGAAAATTATGCCACCAATATCCAAGTTCATTACTTTTAAGTTTTGTCCTCTATAAAACAATAGGACAGAAGCACCATTCAATCAAGTTTTTTGACATGTTTTTTTCCAAATAAAGCACTTTACAGCAGTTATCTATAATGTGTTCCCCATTTCTAGCTTATCTGAACCACAGTGACCCTTATTGTTTTTATTTATAACAAAATTCTGATAACAGTCTTGTCAGGTAATCACCATGCACATGGAAGTTTCCATACCAATCTCCCATCCTTCTGAGCCTTCACTAAAATTGAAAATAATGATTTTAGGAATGAAGACTTTTTTCTCATATTTACCACCAGACTCTTCCAGTTATTACCTCATTCCAAAACTGTTTCTACATTTTTAGGTATTGTTAACAGCTACATCCCCACTTCTGGTACTAATTTTTGCATTGGTCACTATAAGAACAAAAGGTTTTAGCCTGAATGATTTTTAAATAGGAAATATCACATTTATGGGGCATAGGAAGTCAAACATTATAGTGCTGTCAGGTTCAGTGACTGCTGAGCACCCTTTTCTTGTAAGACAGCTTCTCATGTATGCTTATGTGGAGGAAAGGCTGAAGGTAGAAGAAGGATGAGCCTTCGCATAGGGGAAGAGAAGACCAAACATCTATGAAGCCTCTTGTGCAAAAGCATTAATTTCATTAACAAGGTGGAACCATCAGTTCCTTCATGATGGGGACCATGATTTTGTATTCACACTCAATCATAAATTTCTAGAAATATTCCTGGCAAAGACAAATCACTCAATAAATATTTGGCAAGTGAAATAGGTAAGGAATGGAGCAAAGAAATAATTATAACACAAACAGATGCAAACAATGTCATTGACCAAAGGAGGAGAGTGTGCTAGCTAGAACAGAATTGCAAACCATGTCCAGCACTGTTTAGAGGCAAGTTCAGACAAATATTCAAACACTACAAAAAGGCAAGAAAAAGAATACCACAAAAATATAATATTTTTCAGAAAATTATGCCACCCAATATCTGAGTTCATTGCTCTTAAGTTCTTCCTTCTATAAAATAACAGGGCAGAAGCAACATTGATTGTACTAAACTCAAAAGTCATTGTTTACCTGGATGTGAGCTGCCTAAGTGGACTGAGGAGGATAAAATCTTGACTTATAGGTTTAGGAAGCATTTTATTTAATACCTTAGAATATTTGCTAAACTGCTTGCAATCTCATGTGCCCCAAATCATGAATCACTGAATGCTCAAATGTTTAACAAATCAAAGGAAGCAGAGCAGGACAGTGGCTGAGCTAGATCCTCCAGCAACCATGTGTCCACAGACACACCAATTTGAACAGTTAGTAAAGCACCAAACTACTTTCTCAAGAACTAAGAAAACCAAGTAAGACCACAGTGATTGGTTTTAATATAACAATAATAATAATAACAACAACAACAACAACAACAAAAAACCTTGAAGGAAAGAGATGGTCAGAACACTCCTCCATGCAGCTATGCTGGGACAGAGACTCTTTCAACCCGTGGGAGAGAAAAGGAATTAAATTCAGGCTGTAGACCTGAAATACAATACTAGACATGGCTTGGTAAAACCTACTTCCCAGTAGATCCCCATGATTCCCGTAGCAAGCTGAGTGGTTATAATTGCAATAGCAAGGTGGTCAAAGGACCACTCTACCACTGCTCCTCCACTTGGATAGAAGAGTACAGAGTAAGACTCCTCCATCTGGGGAGAGGGCATGAAAGGCAGCACAGGATTTTGCTTTAGGGTTTGGTGTCATATGCACCATGTGGAGACCCAGCACTAGGAAGACACCAAAAGATACTACACTCAGGCCAGATCCTGCAAATAAAGCCTTGAGACAAATACCCTCTTCAGTGGATCAGAGTCAAGTTTTGGCCTGCTAAATTATTTCTATTCTTAGCATTGGTCTGGCTCATACCATACTTGTGAACTGTGCAGGTTCCTGCAGCTTTTGAGATGCTGGTACAATCTAGCTTAGTGACATATTTAGAGGTCAGGGAACTGCCTTCACCAATATTGCTGAAAATTTTGGCAGCAGAGTTTATGGAGTAAGACTCCATTTACTGAGGGTATAACATGGTACTAGGCACAACACTACCTTGGAATTCATAATTAGGCTTATTCAACCTGATAATGCGCAGATTCTAAAAGCTCACACCCCCCAGGCCAGTTCCTATGGTTGAGCCTCCCAAACAAGCCTGGTATCAGATTGACACATATGGCCTCAGTCTATCAGACTTCTATTCAGTACTCTCTGACTTATGGCCAATTGCAGTGATCTGGCCCACAAACCTATCTAGGCAGTAGACAGCCAATAAAGGGTGTGTCTTATTCCTACCTAGTGCTGCACTGATGTCAGTGAGCTGTGGATGTGATAGTACTATGACATTCATGGCCACAGATCTGGTATAGTGGCCTGGGGCTAGTCACTCCAAGGTAATTCTTCTCAGAGTAGAACAGCATTCTGCCATGCTAAATCATAAGCAAGTGAGTGTTAATGAGGAATCTGTGTGACCCTTGGCCCCAGGGGACTTGAAAGGAGAATAGTATTTTTTGATGTTTACCTAATTTATTCAGAATACACCAGCTGGAGATTAGGGGGCTAACTTGGACTGGGATTGTCCTCTTCTGCTTAATAATGATAAAACACCAAAGCAAACCCACAACAAACCTGTACTTATGTCACCACTGAGTGCAGTGTGAATAGCAGAAGTTACTATAGGCACAGAGAAAAGAAGCAGCCTACTTGAATTTAAGGAAATATAGACAAAAATAGCCATATTATAAAGACTGAAATAAATACCTAATCCTTCAATGTGCAAACTATATCACAAGCCAACAAGCATCCAGAACATTCAGGGAGTTGCTGCCTATTCTAACATGTCAAAATAAATTACCAAAAACTGACCAGATAGTATCCAGTATGACCAAAGTCTTAGGTGGGGAATTTAACTGAGCTATTTTAAAGGAAACTCAATGAGCTTCAAAAGAACACAGAAAATGATTCAATATTCTAACAGAGCATAGAGATGCAAGTAGTTAAAAAAAAAACAAACACAATTGAATAAATTGAAAAACATAATAAGTGAAATTAAAAACAGCATATAAGTGACCAATAGTAGGGCAGATCAAATGAAGAAGAGATTAGTGAGCTTGAATGTGGCTATTTGAAAATATACAGAGAAGAAATAAGAAAAAGTCATGAAGAGGAATGAAGGAAGTTTATGGGAACTGAAGGTCAGCATTCAAAGCAAATGCTTAGGATACTGGGATTCAAGATAGACTTGAGAATGCTCAAGTGTAGAAAACTTATTTGAAGAGATCATAACAGAGAACTTCCAATGCTGTAGAAAGATACTAATAGCAAGGTACAAGGAGGTCAAATGGAAGCAGTTAGATTTAACTCAAACAAGTCTGAACCAAGTAATATTGCCATCAAGATCTCAAGGAAAATGTTAAAGATTTTCAATGCAGCAAGAGAATAGAAACAAAAACCACAAATGGGTGCACCAGCTTTTATAAGAGCAGACTTCTCTAGAGAAATCTATCAGACTAGGAAAGTGTGGCCTGAGATTTTTCATGGTAGTGAAGAAAAGCACCTGCCAATCAATACTCTTGCATACAGAAAAGCTGTTCTTTCAAAAGGAAGGAGAGAAAGACATTCTCAGACAAGCAAAAACTGAGATAATGCATCTCCACCAGACCTGTCCTATAAGAAATGCTAATGGGAATTCCTTAAAATAAAAGAAAGAAACTGTTATTACTAAGAAAACACAAGAAGGTATAAAGCTCAATGCTAAGAGTAACTGTACAAATTGAAAATGCTGTGACATTGTATGGTATATAAGTCATTGATATCTTTACTATGAAGACTAAAATACAAAACAATTATGAACAATAACTACATCAATATGTTAAGAGATAGGCAATATAGAAATATGTAAATTGGGACATCAAAAATTCAAAGTGCAGAGAGAAGGATTACAAGTATAGTGTTTTATTAGTATATTTTCTCTTTTTTTTTTTCTGTCTTATCTTTAAGACCATGTTATATTGTTTGTCAGGTAAAATGTGAGGTTCACTCCGAACCAGATGCAACAGGCTCCACATAGCTAAGGGATCTTTATTAATGGTGAGGGGGGTCTGTGCAGGTGGGTGCCCAGGAGAAGGGAAGGAGGAAAAAAGGAAGGAGGGCATGCAGGGCATGGAATTTATAGGGCCCACTAAGAACATGTGGTGGGCTATGGATTGGTCACTTCAAACTGGCCCGATAGGTGGTTGTGGTGGGTTTCTTTGATGTAGTAACCTGAGTGGCCAGGCTTTGTTCTCTCTGGTGGGAAATTCAGGAGAGAAACCACTTGGGAACTGCCTCAGCTTTAGAGAAGGGAGGGGCTGAAACGGTATGGGGAGGGCTGTTTCTACCTTACATTCCCTCATTTTTGGTTTTATAAGGATGGGAACAGGGATGACGTTGGCTCTTCTGGCTACTTTGAGCAGATTTGGGGAGACATCCACCAAGTAGGGTGGTGGGTAGGGGGAAGAAGGTAGAGCACCCAGGCCACAAAGGTTAGGGTCTCCCAAGGTGATAAGTCTTGAAAGGTGCCTTGTGGTCATAGCATTGCCATCTGGTGGGGCCAATTTCCCGAGTGTAGGTATGGAGGCAGAAGCCAGGAGTCCTGGAGCAGAGGCTCGAGAGACAGTTGTAGGCGAGTCATTGTCCTTCTTGGGAATCCAAAAATTTCTGAGGAGAAGCTGATTAGAAACCTATTGAATTTGAGATTGAATAAATTGGAACAGACATGGCAGGAGAAGACAGATCAAGAGAAGTATACTTATACAAGGGAATTTTGGGGGAAAAAAAACCCATGAGCTTACCTCTCTTTGGGGTTATTAACATCTGATTAGTCAGATCCTGAAGGTGTTTGATGTTTTTTATCAAACCTGACTTATTTTCATTCAAATGATGAAGGGTGTTGATATTTTTCTTGATTATTCCAATTTCATTGATATAGCAGCAGAATTCTTCTTTCAGGAATAGGCATGTTCCTCCTTGTCTGCTGTTAGGAGGTGTATGGTTTGATGGTCCTGCAATGAAACTTGGCCAATAGATGTTATCTGCCATTGTAGGGAGGCAAAAGAGGTGGCCAATGCCACTACAGCTTTTGAAGTTGTTGTTTAAGCCTTTGTGTAGTGGTTACCACATAACCAAGTCCTTCTGCCCCCAGCCTGGAGGCAGTGAATGAGGAGGCCAGAGTGAATCTGACTACTACTGTGAAAGGGAGGTGGTAACAAAACATATTAATTTAGCCTCGCTGTATAGAGTTAATTGAGAAACCAAGGTGGAGGGAACACAAAAGGCAAAGGGCATATTGAGGCTTAGATTTTTGTTAGGACATCATTGCACTAGAAAAGGAACCTTGGTGGAGCAAAGGTTGGGGAAAGAGACTTTAATGATCTGGTCACAAGGAGCTGGACCAGAGGAAGTGTATGAAAAAGAGGTACTTCCTCAAAGGCCGGAGGGAGGTCAGTTTGAGGTATTGAGAGGAACACCGATGGGAATCACAGTTATAATCCAAACCTGCACAGAGGGAACATTCTGAAATGTTATCAACTTTGGATAAATTGAGAAGCTGAACTGAAGGCCCTGACATATTAGGACCATCCATGAAAAAGGTCAGTTTTAGGATGGGCAATTGCATCTAGCTGGTGTTGGAGTTCTTTATCTTACTCCTGGATGGTTATGTGAATGAGGGAACACTTGTATATAAGTTTTCTAGATTCTTATCAATAAATAATCTCTAATTAGGAAGTATAAGGGCTGAGAATTTGTCCCCATAACAAGGCTGGAAAGGATGAGGCATGTAAACACAGTATTTAGTTTTTAATGTCATAGATGTCTATCTTTAATATGTAGTTAAGCCAGTTTAATATCATCTGACTTTGTAAAATATCCCCTTTTATTGGTATGACCTCTGTTTAGTAGAGATCCCATTATTTTATTACTTAGGGCTAGAAAATTATATTAGCCAACATTAAGCTTACCTGTGTAGGTTAGGAAGATCAGTAGGCCATAAACTGACTAAAAACCTTTGACTTTGGCAGCTTCTGTTGATAGTTATTACATTCCTACCTAAGAATCTTTCCTTTGTAGCCTCCAGTCTTATGTATTTTGGAGGGCTAATGTACGTATGTTACATTAAACTATTTTTTTAAATGCCCAGGAATGGCTGTGTTTTGGTTTTGCTAAGTGTTTATGATGAAGCAGGTCAAATTGACTTGTTCTTATCTAATGTTAAGATCCACCTGAGTTCACTCTTGGGGAACTTGGTAACAGCTTTTTAGCTCTGTTAGTGCTATTTGCACTAGGATAGGTTGAAGTCTGCTGACCATGCGGCTTCCCCGGGAAGCATGAGAGATGATTTCCTTTTTCAATGACCCTCCTCTTCATAGTATGGCACTTGATTGGCTTTTTAATTCTCCAATGGTCTTAGTAATCTCCCTGATCAAGAGGTTATGTAGCCTAGAGTTGTAAAGCCCTTTGGAGAAGTTCCCTCATTTCTTGGATTCAGGCTGATTCAGAGGGCAAGAACCAAATACTGGTTTTCTGGGCCCTTTAATTTAATTTTAGTTTTTAAGTCTTGATCTTAAACACTCAGCAAGTCAATTTTACCAGTCCTAAAGTAAGGGTGCTGGGTTTTAATTTTAATGTCTATCTGTCCTATAGGTGGTGGTTTATTTGTCTTAAAATAATCTGAGTTTCTTGTTCTTGAACCAGTACCTCTGTAAAATGTTAACAGGCAATAGCCATAGAGTTTAAGGAAAATACAAAATAAAATTAATAAGTTTAGTTTGTGTAATAGCTATCTCAAATTTTGGATGAGTTATACATTATATCCCCTGGTTGAGATCCTAGTAATCTTTACTGCCAGGGTTTTTAGCCCTGTATTCCCCCTGAGCCTACAGCGGAAGGAGAGGGCCTTACCCCGGTGAGGTTGAACCAGGAAAGGCAGGAGCCGACTGACCACCTGCACCCAGCCCTCTCACTGGAGGACAATCAGACACATCAGGGAGACCAGTCAGTGCAGGAACTCATTTATTGTGGAAATGGGGAGGAATATATAGTCCCTTTCAACCAATCAGCTTAAAGGTCAATCTGCCATGGCCTGTTCATGCAAGCGAGCACCCTATACCACATATAAGCAGCCAATGCCTTGTCCACGAGCACAGAAGCTGGAGGTAACCAATGAGATAGGTTTCCTTTTCTCCGGAGCTGGCATATAAATTGCCCCTAGGAACGCCCTACACTTTACAACAAAATTAATCCTTTGAATATAACTTTAAATGAACTGGAGTCTGGCCTACTTTGAAGTCATTGTAATATGTAGTAAGCTGAGAGGCAGAACCTTATCTCAGGTATGGTAGAGCTTCTCACAAAATTTTAAAGTGTTTTAGTTTTGAAGTTGATTTCTGTTTTTTGTTTTTTTTTTCAGTCAAAAATGAAATGTTTATGGCAAGATATATAGAGAACTATTCTCTTGGAGTTTCCATCTTATGGAGTTGAGTTTCAGGTCTTATATTTTGCAAGATCTAGGGATTATTGACTACTAAACATACAATAAATATTCACAAACTAGCAAAGCCATGAGAAACTGTTTTACTCAATAAAAGTTAGCATATTTTATCTATTCCCCTATAAATAGGCACTTCGAGTGTCTAGGTTACATAAATGTATATGATACTTTTCACTTTCATTTAGTTTCTAGCTATTCTCAAAGAGTGTATCAAACCAAATGTTTTTTGTGTGTGTGTGTGTGCTGGCATGTTATTTTATTTGAAGTACAGGGAGAAAGTTCAAACTTACACAGAGAGGTAGTTAAGAAAGGGAAGGATGTATTTTGTTGCTTTTGCTGTATTGGGGATCGAACCCAGCACCTCACACATGCTAGGCAAGCACCTTATGACTGAGCTGCACCCTCAAGCTCCAGGCAGAGTATTTTAATCAGCTTTCC
>CM053403.1:88056909-88077253 GCA_028644305.1 Xerus rutilus | reverse complement strand
GTTCCAAAAAAAAAAAAAGAAAGGTAAAATAAAACTTGAGAGGAAAATGGAGATATTACCACTGGTACCAGAGAAATACAAAGGGTTGGGTGACAGTGCCATAAACAATTACACAGTAAACAACTGAAGTCCTAGAAGAAATAGATAAGTTTCAGGACACAGGTAACTTACCATAATGAATAAAAAATAAATTGACAATTTAAATATACCATTAATGATTAACAAGATTAAATTAGTTATTAAGAATTCCCCATCAATGGAAAGGCCAGGGTATTACAGACTCACTGCTGAATTTTATCAAACATTTAAAGAAGAACTACTTTTGATATTTCTTAAAATATTTTTTTAAAAATGGAAAAACAGGGAAACCTAGCAAACTCATTCTATAAGGCTAGCATGATCCTCAGAGTAAAACCTGAGAAACACACAACAACAACAACAAAGTACAGAACAATATCCAAAATACAACATATTTCAACAAATTACCATCAAACAAAATCTAACAACATATCAAAAATTTTGCACCACAATAAGTGATATTTATTCTAAGGACACAGAATGGCTCAGAATTAGAAGACATACTCACAGATTAGAAAAACTAATATTATTAAAATGTCCATCTTACCCCAGAGACATTCACAGAAAAATGCAATTCAAACCAAATACCAAGAACATTCTTAACAGAAGTTGAAAAATAATCCTAAAATTCATACAGAACAACAAATGACTCTCTTCTGAGGAGCCAAGAATTCCCAAGTATAAAGAACAAACCTGGAGGCATCACATTATCAAACATCAAAGCATACTTTAGAGAAATAGTTACAAAACAGCATGGTATTGACATGAAAATGGACACATACACCAATACAATATGTTAGAAAACTACAACATTAATTCATGTACTTTTAGTCAACTTAACTTTTGACAAAAGAATCAAGAACATACATTGGAGAAGGGTCACCTCTTCAATAATTGGTGCTGGAAAAACTGAATACACTTGCCGAATAGTGAAATTAGACCTCCATTTCTACCATATACAAAATCTACTCAGAATAGATCAAGGACATAAGTGGAAGACCTAGAGCTATGAAGGTGCCAGAGGAATACACAGGGAACACACTTGAAGACATTGGTGTAAGTAAAGACTTGCTGGAAAAGATCCCCAAAGCACAGACAAAAACTTAACAAATAAATGAGATTATATCAAACTAAGAAGCTTCTGCATAATAAAGTTAACACTCAGCAAGAGCAAAGATGAAACCAGCGAAATGGCAGATAATACAGCAAACTTCTTTTCTGACAGGGATTAATATCCAGAGTATTTAAGGAACTCATGAAACTTATCATCGTAATACAATTGATCCCATTTAAAGAGGGGGCAAATAATCTGCTTAGACTTATAAAGAAGACATATAGAGGCCAAAAAGTGTATGGAAAAATTCTTAATATCATCAACCACTGGAAAAGTGAAAAATCGAAGCCAAAGACTGATATTATACCATATCATATTTTTCCTGGGTTGATGATCTTTAAGTGATTTTCTTTGGATAGATTCCTGGACAGAATGGTGAAGTAGGACTTGGGTTCCTTGTGGCCATTTTACAGAGAACCATCTGTTTCCCCCAGATGCCTTGATGGATTAGCTGAATCTACTCTTAGGAAGAAAGAATACGATGACATTAGCAAATGAAGCCATGTTCAGATTAGTGCTACTCTTAGGAAGGTCTAAATGTGAGTGGAGACCAAAACTTTCACCAGATCCTTCCCGTGAGGGTGTTTACACTCTGCACCCACTGGCGGGAGTTCATCCCTGGCAGAGCACCTGTGCTGCAGGAGAAGGCATGGTTTAGTGCTACAGACTTCAAGGAATCCTACATTCACTAAATACTTTGGTCTGTTAACAGAATGCTAGGCAGATTTTTAGTGATGCCATAAGTACATAAAAACCATTTCTTGACTTCATTTTGGACCAAAACCAGCATCTCCCAAAGGAAGCAATGAGAGCATGCCAGGGCACTTCTGTCAATTTCTTGTCCCTTGCCCCTAATCTTTTACTAGAGTTGGTTCTATTTTTGATGCCAAAAATAGAAAAAGATTCCAAACTTGATTCTTGGCAGTGTCTGAGACCATCAATAAATTCTAAAAGTAGTTTAAAGATAGTAATCATCCTCTTCGAGTTCTTCCATGCCCAATGTCTTATATATTTTCATATCTAAATAGATCAGGGATAAACAGAGCCTCTCTCCGCAGTTCCCCAATATTCCCTCCTTTCTGTGTCTCTAGGATGTCCATATCCCTCCAATGAGTGGGATCTCACCTAAGGGAGAATCTGAAGAACAGCAACCAGGTTTTCTGACACATGGAACACAAAATTATGTTAGAAATCCAAGCCTAGGCTTTGTGTATCAGCTCGGTCATTGCTACTCAGAGGCCTGTTCACTGGCTGAGTGTGGTGATGCATTCCTGTAGTCCCAGATACTTGGAAAGCTGAGGCAGGAGGATAGCAAGCTTCAGGTCAGCCTCAGGAGTTTAGCGAGGCCCTAGCAACTTAGCCAGACCCTGTCTCCAACTAAAAAATTAAAAAGGATTGGTGATGTATCTCAGCAGTAGCATCTCTATGTTCAATCCACAGTATGTGCCCCCTGCACACACTGGAAGAAGCCTCTACACTAGATTGTTTGTAAAGTTAAATAACTAAGTGAAATGATTGTAAATATCTCACTTGAGGGAGAAAGAGAGAAGGAAGGATAGAGAATTAGATTCGCACACATGAAATCCCTTACCAGGACACTATGAAAGATTAGAAAAGATGGATAGATGTACTTTAGTGATGCTGTAAATGAATGAAAACCATTAGTTCTCCTCTTTCTATTGGCCACTCTCATTTTGAAGCACTTACGAGAAGAAAAAGTCTTCCATCAGAAATTAAACTCTGTCCCTGACATTTACATGTGTGTTCTTTCTTCCTGCCTGACCACACCAACACCAGCTAGCTATGCACTGAATTATCCCTTTTCAGAGCACTCCCTAGTCCCAGACTGGGGTCAAGGTCACACCTGGAGGAATGATAGGAAAGCACATAACAGGAATTGACCATGACAAGAACCAGTCACTGATGAACAAAACTTTTTTGATCATTTATGTTTTCTTTTAGATTCACAGGTTTGGAACCCGCACTGATCTTGGTAAAAGCAAGGTTCTTAACTCTGACATCCGCCCGTCTGAGACAGGCTTCCTTTCCCCCACAAAGGCACACATAAAAAGTTCATGCATAAGGTAGAGGGCAAGATGTGTGACCCATCATCTTCTACGCTGGCTTGTTATTAATAAATTTATTCTCCTATCATTTTGTATTTCAAATCATTGGTTTTATCAGTGGGGTAGCAGCATTGGACCTTTCTTGGTTGCAATTTCTCTATTTGTGTCTTTCCTTTGCAGAAAACGTTTCATTGTCTGTGTCTACCACTCTGTTACCTCAACTTTATAAATGAATTTTAGCTCCAGAAGCCCACTTCACTCTAGAGGACTGCACACCTATAGAAAGCTAGCCACACATGGGATGGCATCTCCAGCTGAGGAGAAAGAACTGGGTGGAGTCAATCATGACGGATGGGGGATGGACACTTATTAACTGCTCCCCATTTGGAATGGGCTCAAAATACTCATTTAAGTTGAGTTTTGAGTTTCTTGGTTTTTTCTTTCTATGATGAGATGATAATGTGCTTATTTGTCTCGGATTAGTACAATAACTGAGTTCCCCTCTGGTAGTTTTTTTTTCCCAGACAGAAGCCCAAATTTCACAGGCACCATAGGAAAGCATCACATGAACCCACATACTAAATTCTTTTTATTACTGCTATAAGCAACAGCATCAATTTAATAGCTTAAAATTGTAAATCCATTATCCTGCAGATCTGCAGTTCAGAAGTCAAAATATGGTCCTCCATTGTCTGAAGGTGAGGGGTCAGCAGGCTGTGTTCCCTGCTAGCAGGTCTAAGAAGAGTCAGTGTGAAGTTCACTCCCGGTTGGTTCTACTTTTTTCAAGCTCAGCAGTAGCTGATTTTCATCACAGCATTTCCATTTCACTCAGACAATGACATATTTTCCTCCCTTGGCCGCATCTAAGGAGCCTTGGGATTATATCAGTGCCAGTCCTGGATAGTCCAGAATTTGGATTCTATTTGAAGGTCCACTGATCAGTAACATTAATTCCCCCTTTGCCATGTCATTTCCCATATTTACACGTTCTGGGAATCAGGATATGAACATCTTTGGGTGAATATTGCTTACCTACCACAGGAGGGCAAGACATCCGACCCTCCTCAACATTGTTTCAGGGTTTATGGGAGATAGTTTCTAATGCTTTGGTAATGTAAAAATGAGATGTTTGCAAGAGGATATATATGACTTCATACAAAATTTGCATGGTATGTTGTAGTAGTACTTTGGTATGCATATGTGAAATCATGTATGTGACCAACTTAAATAGTATAAGTCTTTGAGGTGATTCTCCATTTGCAGAGTAGGGCTCATTGGTTCTTTGATGTGATGTAAACACTTGAATATGAGAACATGAGCATTTTCATCACCTTGGTTGCAGACTGTGATATTATTACTTACAAACCAAGTTCCTCCTGTAAACTGAGATGCGTCGATCCATCTGAATATTCCTTTTTTACTCCCTTAATGTATATTTTAAGTGCAATTAATATAATATTTGGCATAATTTATGTACACAATTAGTTATTAGTTGATACCAGAGACAAATATTTCAAGTAGCCCACAGAGTTACACAACATGCTTTGAATCCCTCGCTGTTGAGACGAGCTTGCCCTAGAGCACATCAAATGTTTGCATTCCTTATGTCCAGTAAGGCTCCATCCAGCCTCTTGCCTTGAGCATTTTTTCTAAATGGAAAAATAACTCCAAAACCTCTAGAAACTTCCTTTAAAGAGGTGAATATTCTGTTCTGCTTGTTACCATTTTTCATTTCTCTTCCCAATTTATTTGTAGTTTTAGGTAGATTTTAGTCTGGATGTATATGATGAAGAATTTGGACTATTTGCAATGTTGGGCCAGTGGAGCCCCAGTGGTTACACATTAGTGTCCATTCAGAATGGAAACACAGCTTTATTTCATATGCCATTGTTCAATTACAATTTTGTGCCCAAAGAATAAGTAGATGCCCAACCTGAGGAGTTGTGGCACATGTTCAATGCAATTAGCCATTCCTGTCTAAGTGGGAATTGAAATCATAAGTTATATACATGTATTTTGTTATTTTAGATAAGAAACCTGTGCATCCACACAATTCAATAGCTGGGACCTATTCTCCATGGATACCTAGTAATGACTGTATTTCTCTACCTACACTTTAGTAAACTATCAGGTAATGTTATAATTTTTATTTCAACTATGAAACATATTCAAAAACTCAGGCAGAAAAGAAAGATGTGTTCTATTTATGCTACTATAATCTTCATTGTCCTGTCTTCCTTTTGTTGGCACAAGTTGTGGTTTTAATCATTTCCTAAATGATTCAAAATTTTCTTTTAGTCATTCTTTTAAGATAAGTCACTGATAAAAAATTCTTTGAGACTTCCTTAATCTAACGCCTTAACATGCCCTTCTAACTGAAAGTTAAATTCACCAAATCAGAGGTTGGAATCAACTTTGCATGTATTTTAGCACTTTGAAAATATTGTATCACTCCCTTATGACTTTTTTGTTTCTGATATTTTCTGCTTTCATTTGCATAGTTTTTTTCACATAAAAACACTCTTTAAATACAAAGGCTTTCAAGATTTTTTTTCTGTTTGTGGTCAGATACTTGAATATGATATATATTGCATGGATTTCATTGTTTCTAGTTTAACCTGACAGTGGGAAGATTCTAAAAGCACACATCTCCAGGCCAGTGCCCATGATTGAGCCTCTGAAACAAATCTGGTTCTAAGGAGAGACACGTGGCCTCAGTGTATCAGGCTTCTTTCTATTCTATCCCATGTGACCTATGGGTAGTTGCAATGTTCTGTCCTCAGGAATACACTGAGGTAGTGGCAATTAATAAAGGGGGTATTTTGTTCTTATCCAGTGCTAAACTGGTCTCAGCAGGCTTTGGGTTCTAGATATAACAGCATTAAGGTAGGCATGGCCACAGGTCTGGCAGAGTAGCCTGAACCTAGTCACTCCCAGGGGATTATTTAGAGAGTGGAACAGAATTAAGCAAGGTTGGGTCACAAACAGGTGACTGTTGATGAAGTTTTTATACTTCTCAATCACAGAGTACCATTTTTAGGTGCTTACTCAGTTAATATGGAACATGCCAAATGGAGACTGGAAGTTAACCTGGGCTTGGATTGCCCTCTAGTGCTGAAATAGTGACCACACACCTAAACTTAGGCTACCATTGGGTGCTAAAATAGCAGAAGTGACTATATGCTTTATTTTAGTCAACTTTCTTTCATTGTAATCGGAAGACTTGACAAGAACAATGTAGAATACAAAAAGTTTATTGTGGCTTTCAGTTTCAGTGGTCTCAGTCCATAGATGGCTGGCTCCCTAGTTCTGAGCCCAAGGTGAAGTAGAACCTCATGGTCAAAGGGCGTGGCAGAGGAAAGCAGCTTAGGACATGGCAACAAGGAAGAAGAGAGAGAACTCTACTCACCTGGCACAAAATTTGTACCCCAAAGGCATCCCCCCAGTGACTTCCCTCCTCCAGCCTCACTAAACCTGCCTATAGTTACCACCCAGTTAATCCATAACTGGGTGGATTAAGCCACTGATTAGGTCACAATCTTACAATCTAATCATTCACATCTGAACATTCTTATATAAACTTTTGGGAGATAGCATATATCTAAACCATAACATGCTCAGAGAAAAGCAGCAGATTTCTTGGCAAGACAGGAATAAAAATCACCAAATTATGAAGACTGGTGTAAATGCCCAATTCTCTGTATGTAGACGATCTCTCATACCAATAAGCTTCAATAACTTTTAGGGAACCAGATCTTTGTCTATAGATTAAACTGCCAGATACTGACCAGATAATATCAGTAAGAGTAAACTTGTGGATTGATAAATTGATACACTCGATTTAAGGAAGCCAAAG
Source organism: Xerus rutilus (assembly GCA_028644305.1). Taxonomy (NCBI): domain Eukaryota; kingdom Metazoa; phylum Chordata; class Mammalia; order Rodentia; family Sciuridae; genus Xerus; species Xerus rutilus. The sequence continues at coordinate 88,070,139 of CM053403.1, read as the reverse complement.
AGCTTCAAGAGAACACAGAGAAATGATTCAATATGATAGCATAACAACTATCTAAAAATCCAGTTGAAATTTTTGAACTGAAAAATACAGTAAATACAATAGGAGCAATCGATACTAGAGTAGGTCAAACAGAAAGGAGAATTAATGACCTTGAATAGGGGCTTTGAAATTACAAAATTAGTGGAGAAAGAAAGAAGAAGAATGAAGAGAAATGAGGAAATCTTATGGGAATGTGGGTCAGCTTTAAAAGCAAATATTCTAGCTATTGAGGTACAAGAGGGACTTGAAATGCCTGAGTTGTAGAAAACATTTAAAAAGATCATAACAGAAAACTTGATTAAAATCTATATAAAGTAATATTGTGATCAAACTCTCATAGTCAAAGATAAGGAGAATTCTCAAATCAGGAAGTAAAAAAAGGAACAAAAGTAGACCTGATACTTTTCATTTAGTATTCCAGGGTTGAGAATCCTCTTTATCTTTGACTTAAGTGTGCCCCAACTGGCCAGACACGTGATTTCTCCAGAGAAACTTGTTAGGCAAGGAAAGAGAGACATGAATTTTTCACAGTAATGAATGAAAAAACTGTGAACCAAGAATCCTATACCTAGTGAAACTCTCTGTTAGAAATGAAGGAGAAATAAAAACATTCCAAGAAAAACAAAAGCTAAGATGACATAGCTCCGCCAGAGCAATCCCTTAAGAGATACTAAGCGGAGTTCCTCCAATGGAAAGAATGAGATAAGAAGAGAACGTGAGAAGCTATAAAACTCACTGGTTAGAGTAGCTACAAAGGAAAAAATAAAAAGCTGTAATATTGGAAACACAGTGTGTAAGCCATTCATATATTTATTATGCTTATATTTAGTCTGCTCTACCATTAAGAATATAATCTTCAAGAGATCCCAGATAATGACAAAAAGATGCAAAAAGCAAACAGGGATAGGAACCAGGTAGAGCACTGAGCTCACTGCTTCTCATTGAACATTTAGAGGTCATCACCAGTAAGTCTTAGATAAAGAATCCATTTTCTTATTACCTAATGATGAGGATTAAATTTCAACACATGAAGTCTTGGTGGATACTCAAACCATATCCAATCATCATCACTGAGATGACTTTCAAGTATGAATTCTATACTTGTGTCAAGTAACCAATACATATTCAAACATTTTAGATTATACCTAGCTTCAAATGTCACATTGGTTTCAACACAAAAATTCTTTATAAAAACTGGACTGGGTCAGTAAAGAGGCTTCAGGTAGGAGAAGTTCAAATAGCAGTAACGGGCACTTTTCAATCCAGGGAAGCTGGTTCTCTTACTTGTGGAACCTGTGTTTCTCTGGAGACATCAATAAACTAAACTAAAATAATGATGATGATGGTGATGATGATGATGATGATGATGATTTAAGACTATCATGGCCAAAGAAGGGAGTCAGAAACTTTAAAAATATTGTTCATCTAACTAGGCATAGTGGCACACACTCATATTCCCTCAGGAGGATGCAAGTTCTAGGTCAACCTAAACAGCTTAGTGAGGACCTAAGAAACTTGGACCTTGTCTCAAAATAAAGTATAAAAAAAGACTGGAGAAGTAGCTCAGCAGTAAAGCCCTCCTAGGTTAAATTCCAGTAGCACAAAAAAAACCATGAATCTTGAATGTCTCTTAAAGATGTATTTCTTGTTGATTTTCTAAAATACTAAATGAAAAGAATCAGGTCTGCTTGAGTCTGTATGTTTCTATGTGTACAAATGACTTTATAAGTGTAATAATTTTCAACTATGTGTGGTATTACCTAAGGAATCAATAAAAGAGCTCTATTTAATTGTCCTAAAGAAAAATAAGTATTTATGTAAATTGAATAATCTCTCTTAAAAGTTTAAAAATGGCTGGAAAGGCTTTTCAAGTTTATGTGACCAAATAAATCTTTAGCAAATAAGATAAGCTTGACTTTTTGAGTTAATAAATCTATCTGTTTGATCTAACTAGTCAGCACTCAGGATGATATGAGTGAAACATTTTGTCTTCCATGGTTTTACATCTCTAATGCATGTGAAGATGACACAACTCTGTGTTCAAGAACAAGTGTGTGAATGGAAATGCAGAATCTGTTACTTCACGTACACCAAACAGCAATGAGAAGATAATGGCTGGGTTGTGGATCAGTGGTAGAGTGCTTGCCTTACACACGTGAAGCACTGGGTTTGATCCTCAGCACCACATATAAAATACATAAGTAAAGTAAAATAAAGGTTTAAAAAAATCTTAAAAAAAAAAAAGATAATGTCTGTTATGGTTTGGCCATGAGGAATCCCCAGAAAGTTTCTGCGTTAATACAGGAGGTAAAAAGATAAGATTACAAGAATCATAATCTAAGCAGTGGATTAATTCTTTCAATGGGTTAATAATTTGACTGGATTACTGGGGGATAACTGTAGGAAGGTATGGTATGGCTGGAGGAATTGGGTCAGTGGAGGCCATGACTTTGAGATCATATATTTTGTCCCTGGCTCCTCGTACTTTCTCTACTTCCCAGCTGCCATGAGCTGAGTAGCTTTCCTTCAACTTGCCCTTCTGCCATGATGTTCTACCTTGCCTCAGGCCCAGAACGATTGAGTTGGTTGATCATGCATTGAATCTCTGAAACTACGAGCCAAAATAAACTTTTCCTTCTCTAAGTAGTTCTTCTCAGGTATCTCTGTCACAGGAATGAAAAGCTGACTAACTTACAAGTTGGTAGCAAGAAGTGGGCTCATTTCTCTGACTAACCTGACCATATTGTTCAGAGTCTTTGAAACTGATTTGTGGGACAAATTTGGAATAGTTTGGACATGCAGATTTAAGAAACCTTAAAAAGTTGTAAACAGAGCTTAATGGATGATTTAAAGAGCCTGGAAAGACCAGAAAGCGGATAGGAATGAGAATAATGACTATGCCCATGAGGTTTCAGAGAGGAATGGGCCGTCTTGGAAATTGGAATAGAGTCCATTCAGGTTACACTCAGACATAGAAGTCTTCTACATTTTGCCCATGTCCTGCCTGAGACTTTCTGGGAGGTAAATTTAAAGGTGATGGACTAATTAATCTGGCAGAGAAGAAATCCAAGGCAAAACATCATACAGCTAGTGGCACAGGTGTTACTGGAAGTTTTTACTAGGTTTACTATGAGAATCAGGGGTAAAAATCAAAAAGGAAAGATTTAAAACACTTGCAGATTGGTGAGAGAAGAAATGCAGGTAATATCAGTTCTGAGGAAGTTATGGTTGCTGAAGAGATTACCATTAATGAGTAGTTAAGTACCTTGCACTGATACAATAAGAAAGATGCCTTCAAGTCATCTCAGGAATCAGCAAGACCACATTTATTACACTCTCACGGTGTAAAAGTAAAAGCTCATTTAAGAGAACTTGGGGGCACCCAGCACCCTCAGGGTTGTGCCAAGGAAGTTGATGCCCTAGGATTTGTTTCACTGTGTTCTATCACTCAGGCACTAGGAGAAAGCTACACCTATAGCTCAAGAGGCTCAGCTATAACTCAAGCTGACCCAAGTCTGGCAAAATCCATGTGGTGCTTATTTGGCAGGGATGCAGCATACTGGAATTAAGGGAGAATGGGAGAATGAAGGTTTCTAAAAAGATTCCAAAGGATGGTCTGGGAGGCCAGGCAAGGGTGTGGAGGAGTTGGAATACCCGAAAATAGCCCCTGTGAGGTTAATGTACGAGGCTGTAAAGGTGAAGCTGAAGCTGAAGTTGGAATGAAAACCCCTGAATTAAAGGATACCAATAAGACAACATTTGCTGAGGAAAGCTCTGACTGTGAACAGAGTCAGCTAAAGAGAGAGTCCAGGTGGACTGCAACTGGAAAATCCACAGGAATGAGGTTGCCCAAGCCTTTTTGAGATCAAATCTTATCATCATATGCCCTGAACACTAGATATGGAGCTACAGGACTTAATGTTTACTCAGCTGGGTTTCAGTTTCCCTTCTTTCTGTCGCTCTATTCCTCCGTTTTGTAATGAAAACGTTCACTCTGTGCTGTAGGAGACCTGGTCACAAGATTTGTTTTTGTGAAGGAAAGTGAGAGTAATTCTTGTCCCAAATCAGCATGACTCAATTAGTTCACAACAGGAAAACAAAAACCATAGGGCAAAACTAAATAGATACTAGAAAATCACAGAAAGTCTCTGGAATGGGAATGTTGAAGAACAAATTATGTGTGCAAGTAACCTGGCTAAGATTTGAATGCATTTATCCACAAATTATGGTTTAAACTTCCAATGTAATATGAATATTGAAAGAAAATAGAAGCAGATTTTATCTCTTTTGAAATGATAAAAATTCTCTGTGAATATTCATCTTAAAATGTAAAGAGTTTTCCTTTTCTTTTATGCAAAAGGTCTAGGAAGCAAAGATTTTGTTTCATCAAGGTACTTTCCATATGCTTCATGTTGTGTTTTATGAAAACCTTCACTTCTTAAGAAAGGTGAGTCTTTCTATATTACAACACCTCAGTTTTCATCTTACAATCACCTCACCCAATGTATTTGCATAATATTTTGACACTTGGGGATTGTTTGAAATTGAGCCATGACTGTATTTATTCAAGTGTTTTAAAATGTTTTGACATATTTGACCTCTTTCAAAAATCAAATTCTTGCTCAAGCCATTTTGTACTTTTTAGAATTTTTGGAGATTCCAGAGGGCTTTGGAATATTTCAAGTTATTTTCTCTTATAAAAAATGGTAAATTAAACTAATGAGGATTAAAAGAGCATGGGATCCTAGCTACTTAGGGATATGAAGTAGGAGGAAGGTGAACTCAAGGCCAGCCTCACCAAAATAGCAAGACCCTAAATTAAATAGTGAATAGATAAATAAATATATAAATTAATGATATTTCAATATAATTACATGGAAAATAAGAAATGATGTTTTGACTTTGTTGAGTTATATAAATATACATGATTCATATGTATCCAAGACTGTATGAAATTCTTACATGCCTCATGCATTGTAGTGCACTATTATCAGCCACAGCTGTATTCTATAAGCCTGATGACAGAGTCCAGAGACTGCAAAAAACCTAAAAATCATATTTGAAAAACTTCAAGTTTCCTGTCTCTGAAAATCCATCCTACTACTTATGTACCAAATTCACACAGGTTTGGATAAAGGTGGGAATCTAGAGAAGGACATAGTTAAGCAATGATAAACCAAGGAGAGAAGAGTTGGGTTCTAGGGATAACTAGACTGAACCCACATTCACATCCTTGGAAACCAGGGTCAATGATTTGGGGAATATTTAGAAGCTCTCAGACTATTCAAATTCCTCATTGTTGTTCTATATTCCTTCATTCCAGAAAATTACAAGAGTATTAGCACATATATTCTGAAATAGTTTTAAAGCTTGCATTTGTCTTACAAAATATAAGGGACACTGGGAACACTGCAGTGATTACACCTGGCTTATGGGTGAAGAGGGAGGGAAGCTTTTTGGAAGCATCCATGAGAGGGGTCCAGGATGTTCTTACATTGTGTCCATGACCTTCAGATTCCACACTCTCCCATCCCAGAGAGAAAATGCATGCTAATTTTTTTTATTGGTGTATAGAGGACATGACTATGACCATATTGTTCCAGTGGCAGAACTTTCTGAAGGACATCTTATTCACTCTCTGAAACAAAGAGGGAAGGTTGTAGGGAGGATGGGACATGCAGGAGGTTTCTAATCCCTGGCTGGCATCACTGAAGCACTGCAGGTGAGAGCCCACCTCCTCTGGTCTTCTGCTTTTCCTTCCACCCTTCCCTTTCTGATTTCTTTTTCCTTCACTTTGGTTAAGCAACTAGCACCGAGTGTGCTCCACTACATTGTCACTTATAAGATGAAGAAATAAAGATTATTCCTGGGAGGAGAAGTATGAGGAGTGAAACTCAACAAGTTATATTGTTTCCTTGTGTGGATGTGTGATTTTTAACACATCCCAATATCATGTATAATTATGATGCATCAATAAAAATATAAAAAGAATATTTATGGATTGCTTATTTTGGGGATACTATTGAAAATAGTCATGATCATATTTAGAAAGAGGATGACTGCAACATGGAACTATAATAGGAGTATTAAACGAGTGTATTAACAGGGCTTGATTAGAGAAGTTATGTTATGGTTAGTAACTTCATGGAATACTATGTAATTTAAAAATAATAGATAAGGAACCAGAGGAGGTAGAGGAGGAACTGTAGAAAGCAAGAGATGAAGAAATTTTAAAAATAAGAATAATTTTCATTTAGGTTTTTTTTTTTTTTTTGTACAAGGGATTGAACTCAGGGGTACTCGACCACTGAGCCACATCCTCAGCCCTATTCTGTGTTTTATTTAGAAACAGGGTCTCACTGGGTTGCATAGCACCTTGGCGTGGCTGAGGCCAACTTTGAACTCTTGATTCTCCTGTCTTAGCCTCCCAAAGAGCTGGGATTACAGGCGTGCATCACCACGCCTGGCTAGAATAATTTTCATTTAGAAAGAAGAAGAAAGAGCAAAAGGAAAAAATGAAGAAAGACTATGCTAGAATGATCTGTGTATATCATGAACTGCTCTGTGTTGTAAAATATGGCACTTGATGTGAGGAACATAGAGTAAAATAGAGTGATGTGCTTAAGTGATGTGTATAAGTGTTTCCAAGAGAATACACAAAAAATTAATGATGTAGACTTATGGTGGGGATGTGAGGAGATAGGATAAGGCTTTCCTGATTTTGTTGCATACTTTATTCAGCTGAATTTTCCAGCACAACATGGATTAATTTACAAAACTGCATATAAAAGTCAAGTTTACATTTAGGAGCACAGACTTGAATTCACATAGCAGGGATTCTGGACTAAGAGGCCCAGTATGAAATAAAACTGACTTATCATGGTGAGAAGTATAGTAATTGTGAAATCATTTGAGTCTGAGCAAGGAGACACAGAGCCAAAAGAAAACACTGCTGGTCTTCACAAAGCATCCACTCTGAGTAAACATTGAGAGAAAAGATGTTTGGTGCAATATGACTCAAAATCAGAATTACCTTGGAGTCTTAAAGGGTCATCCTACACTACCCAAGAATACCTAATATAAACATGTAGAAATGGGTTCCATGACCATGCAATTTCAACATGTTCCAAGATGATTTGTTAGCACCTTGAATTTTGAGAAGCACAAGAGTTAGGGCCTTTGTTGAAGAGTGAGCTTAAATCCCAGCTGCCACTGAATTCTAGAACTGGGGGAGATTGAGCTGAGGAGGTGTTTGTACTTTATCCACTTGAAAAGTTACTGGTGATCCCCAGGGCTGTGCAGGATAATATTGGGTAGGAAACTTCTAATTATCTTGTGACTAGGATGGTCCTTGTTGGTTTTCAGGATGAGGAGGATAACTTTGCTGCTGCTGCTGGCCTCCTCGTTGAGGTGGTCCCTGCTGGTGTCCAGGATGCTGCTGATTGCCTCCTTGTGGTGGTCCCTGCTCTGAATCATCACCTTCATCTTCATCCTCATTCTTATCTCCACCATCAGCTGGGGGTCTGGGTGGGCATCCTCCAGGAGGTGGTCTCTGAGGGCCTTGTTCAGAGCTCTGGCTTGGGTCTTCCACTTCTGTGTGGGTACAGCACAAGAGTAGATGGGATGCCTGGTAGAAGAACCCCCTCACTGTGCACCTCTCTGACCTTGGCATACAAAGACACTTTTTTCCCAGAACTTGCCTCTCAGTAGCAACATCCCTGGTTACAACTGTCTCCACATGAAAAGCTCCTCTTAACTGAGGATCCAGTCATAACCTGTTACTCATGAATTCAAGTCAGATGTTGAATCAATACATAGTTTCTTAGTATCCTAGATTCATGTTGACAAAATGTAAGAGAATGTAGAGAAAACAAAATGATGGCTCAAAGGAATTCACTGATTACCTGTGGCATATATTTATTAGCCACAAGGCTCAGCTAAATGAATAAACGGAGAAACAGGCTACAGACACAGATTTTACCAAATAGTCATAATTAGAGAGAGGAACACTGGAGAGTAAGGAAACCATGAGTGACTCTTATCACCACTGAGGAGTCAGAGTTAGGACATTTATATTTGTCTATCACCTCTCAGAATTTATCTATCCCTGGGGCTACAGCAAGCTATTCCTTTTGTCAGTTAAGCCATTCCCTGCCATTCCTGATAATACTCCCCAGAATCAATGTTTGTTTATGTTATTAGGGAAACTGAATTTCATTAATTCCTGACAATAAAATGATAGTAATGAGACATTGCAGAAATGAACATTCCTGAGGAAAAGATGGAGGTCAACTGAGGATGAACTGGCCTTACGTGTTGATAGGGAGGAAGGATCTTCATAGCTGACATCTAGGAAAAGAGAAAGGATGAAATGAAAAGTTAGTCACTAATCTCAGGGCTCACCCAGGTCCTACTGGGAAAGATGACTTCCAACCACAACCTGGAACCCTCTAAGTGAACTCTCAGCCACACTCTGTGATGCTGATGAATAGGGAGGAAGATGTAAGAGAATAGCTGGGTGGTGGCTGTTCCTAGTTGTCATCTTTGGATGAAAATATGAAAACCATTTTGGGCTTCACTAGCATCAGTGAAAACTTATGGAAAATATTAGTAAAATATTTTGGAAATTTCAATGTCACATGTTAGTATTTTTTTTCTTTTTAACCTCTTTCTTTTTTAAACCTTCTGTTCCCATTCACTGCTTTTCCAAGCATGGAAACCTACAAATGAACCTTTGGGTCCAGTGGTACAATTAGTTCTCACAGCACATTGAAACACTGAATGTAGGTCAGAGACAAATGAGAAAGTAGTTGGGCTCTGATATTTTTAAATCACTCAGTAGAGAGAGTCCAGTTTAGTCTGTGGATCTCCATCTCTGACATAGGCTGATGTGTGGATTGCTCCTTCTTGTGTCCTACATCTGCTAAATAGCAAGGGAGCCTGGAGCCTGTCTGCTTCCTTATGTCAATCTCCCACCTTCTTGTGTATCGGTGACAACATGGAAGGATGTTTCCTTAATGCGAATTTTCCTTGCCATGCTTCTAGCTAATATTTTTATTTGGGGGGCTTCCCATTGTACCTGAAATCTGAAATCCTGCCAGGAAATGACATAACTGGTCTTACATTTTTCATAAAACTTCTGCAGATTTGTCCTTATAATCTTCGCTCCCTCTCCCTCCCTCTCTGTAGTGAGATTTCCTAAGTCCCCAAAGTCACAACTCTCCTCCTTTGCTTATACTTTCACATGAGCTCTCAGCTGGGCTCAAGGCCAGCAAGGCCACTGTAGCAGGACCACCAGCATCTTGGAGGAGGATTTGCAGCTGCTCCCAAGTCTGTCCTGGGGACAGTGGAGCAGCTACCTTTATAAGGAGGAACAGAACAGGGGAGCCTTTGAGCTCCAGGCTGGGTGACCTCACACCTATCTTGCATCCCTGTTTTCTCTTTGGGACCTCAGCCCGGGAAGATGGGGTAGGCAGCAGGTTTTTAGTGTCTCCTTTCTGAAAGGGACAACATGTGATTAGGGCAACAGCATTGAAGGAAATCAGTTGCACATTTAGCACAGATATTAGAACTGAAGGTCTATCATTATTTGAGTTTCAATCTGTATTATGATACTGCAATTCATCCTGCACCATGTGCTGTTTTGGCAGGGTCTTTCATTCTTTCCATGTGTTCCTATTAATGTCAACACTCGTTGTATCACCAAAAATGAATAGGGTCAACATCTCTAAATATTTTTACAACCCAACTCCATCTAACTTGATGGATATTTTCACAAGCAAAAGGGAGGCATGGGAAAACAATATTGATTATATTATATTATTACATTGATGCAAGTATTAGGTAACTGAGAATCCCACTGTCACATATAATTATAATGCATTATTACATTAAGACTAAAATAATGCTTTTTATTCATATTCTTTTCTGCAGTCTGATTACTTAAGAAAAGTGAGCCTTCTCAATATTAAAATGCCTGTTTTCATCTTGCAGTTACATAAATTATGCATTTGCCTTACAATGCTTTGTGACTTTAGTGTTGTTTTATAGTGAGGTGTGATTTTATTTATTGAAATGTTCCTAACCTTTTTGCATTTTGAAAACTTTCCAAAATCAATACTAAATTAAGTGTTTTTGTCCTTATGTGTGAGGAGATTCCAGAGGGTCTTGAAGTATCCCCACAGCATTTACTTTATCATCTAGTTAAAAGAGATATTAACCTAAATAAGATTTCAAATTTTTAAATTTGCCTAGAAATGAGGAATGATGCTTCATGTTTACTGAATCACATGGATAAATGTGATTAATAAGTATCTCAGAAATTGTATGAAATTTCTGCAAACCTAACATGGTCTTGTATGATGTTGTCATTCACAATTTTGACTATTTTATCAGCTTACTGGGTGTCAAAAGTTAATAAGAAAGAAGATAATCACAAGTTCAAAACCAGGCTCAGAAACTTAGCAAGTCCCTAAACAACCCAGTGAGACCCTGTCTTTAAATAAATTACAGAAAAGGCTGGGGATGTGGCTTAGTGGTTGAATGCCCCTGGTTTCAATCCCCAGTAGAAAGAAAAGAAAAGAAAAGAAAAGAAAAGAAAAGAAAATTTTAAAAAGAGAGAAAAAGGGAGGGAGGGAGGGGGGAAGGAAAGGAAAGGAGAGGAGAGGAGAGGAGACAAAAGGAGAAGGAAGGAAGGAAAGAAGGAAGAAAGAGAGGGAGGGGGAGGGAGGAGGGAAAGAGGAGAAGGAAAGGAAAAAAGAAGGAAGGAAGGAAGAAAAGAAAGAAAGAAGAGAGAAAAAAGAAGGAAGGAAGATAGATCTTAAAATCAAATCTGAAGGACTCCAAATTACATGCTCCTTAAAACCCCTCAGGCTGTGTCTTTTGTGAAATTCACCATCCTTTATTTGGATAAAGAATGTTCAAGGGCATAGATCAGAACTGAGTAATGATAAAATAGGGGGAAAGAGAACAGTGAGTTCAAAGAATAAGCAAACTACAACCACATTCATGTCCCAAATAACTGGTTAAAGTATTTTGGGGATGTTAAGAATTTTTCAGCCTATGTGGCTTCCTAACTTTGTTATATGTTTCTTTTTTCTCTAAAATTATAATCTGAAAATAATTTTAAAAATTGTACTTTTCCTATAGAAAAAAAAAGGCAGATAGGAAACAGTAAGTCTTTTGCCTGGCAGCTGGCTTATGGATGAAGGAGGTGGGAAGCTTGTTGGAAACACTCATGGGAAGGCGTCCTAGTTTTTCTTACATTGTGTTCATAGCTTCCAAATGCCAGACTGTCGAGTTCCCGAAAAGAAAGACAGATATCAGAAATGGCATGCTGATTGTTTTATTTGGATATTTAAGACACAGTTATGACCGAATTATTCCAATAGCGTAACACTCCAAAGGGCGTCATCTTCTCTTCTGGTGTCTGAAACAAACAAGCATGGAAGGTTTCAGGGGAGAACTGATATGGCAGGAGACTGACAATTACTTGCTGGTATCACTGAAGTGAGATAGGTGACAGCCCACTTCCTCTTCCTCTTCCCCTTGTCTTTACCCCTTTCTCTCCTAATTTCATTATTCTTTCATGTTAGACACCTAGCACATTTAGGGCCTTCCATTTTGGCTTGTAAGATGAGGAAGTGATAATTATTCTCAGGTTGGTTGTCTTCTGGATTCTACTGAAAATGGTCAATTCAATATTTTCAAAAATAGTCACTGCAAAATATGTCTATAATAGTGACATTGGAACAGGCTAAAATCTATAAGCAAGATTTGATTGAAAATTATGAGAAAGTTACACACTGGAAAATGGTACAATTGCAAGAATATTAAATGTGGAAGAAGAAAGTAAGAAATTGAGAAAGAGATAGACAATGAAAACAGAAAGGGAAGAGCAGAAAGAATAGGGAGTCAAAAAAGGAAGAAGAAGAAGAAGAAAGAAAATGGAAAGAAGGAAGGAAAAATATGTACATCTATATGAACTGATTAGGGAAAAATATTAAAGAAGTATGTAATTTGAAATGAGCAACATACATATATGCATATCATTTTGTTATAGTTTGTAGGAAAAAAGGATGATGTACTTATAGATACATAAAGTTTTCTAAGAAGATGTCAGAAAGAAATTATAATTGTGGCGAGGATATGGGGGAGGTAGAATGAAATGTCTTTTAAGAAATAGCTTCATACCTTTCTCTTCAGTTAGATCATTTTTATTTTTTGCATGAGAATAGATTAATATAAAAGAGAGCACTTTAAAATCTAGATAAAAATTAGGAGCATGGACTTGAATATCATTTGACAGTTCTGAACATGGGAGCTGTGATATAATAAGAACTAAGCTAAGAGTAGTCAGGAGGATATATGAGATGAGAAGTCATTGAGTCTGAGCGAAGAGGCAGATGACCAAAGAAAGAACAGTACTCTGCTTTCATAAACCAGCTTGAATGAAGTAAATACATATAATCAGTGAGAAAAAGCAAGATATAGGGCAATGCTCTTTAAAACCATAATTACCTACAGAAAAGAACATCTTAAAGTATCTGCATACTCTAACCCAGAGAAATGTTTAGAAAGAGATTCCATGACTGTGAATACTCCCCATTTTACACATTGATTTTCTGGAACACTGAACTTTGATAAGTGTAGTGGTTAGGGTCATATCTGGGGAGTGAATTAGAATCTTAGGTGTCTTTGAATTTAGATTACTGGGATGATAGAGTACGGAAGGTCTTTGTATCCTACCCTCTTGGGAGGAGGGTGGTGGTTCCTTGACCAGTTAGAACGAAATGAAGGAGTATGTTCATGATTACCTTGTGATTGGGGTGGTCATTGTTGGTTTCCAGGACGAGGGGGGCCATTGGGTTGCTGCTGCTGGCCTCCTTGTTGGGGTGGTCCCTGCTGGTTTCCAGGACGTGGTGGGCCATTGGGTTGCTGCTGCTGGCCTCCTTGTTGAGGTGGTCCCTGCTGAGGACCTTCTTGTTGGTTTGCATTACCAGCAGGGGGTCTAGGTCTGAATCCTCCATTAGGGGCTCCTTGAGGCTGCTGGTGGTAGATCTGGCTTTGCTCCTCAGCATCTGTTTGGGTACAGCCCAAGAATAGATGAGTTCAGTGGTGGAAAACTTTCCTTACTCCTTACTATTTACTTTTCTGATCTCATCACAAAGACTCCTTTTTCCTGAAAGTTCC
>CM053403.1:88039771-88056409 GCA_028644305.1 Xerus rutilus | reverse complement strand
TCAACCACATGCTTTGAACTAAAACAATAATATAATTAAAAAATCAAACAAACCAAAATTTTGTTCTCCTTAGAATTCTTCAAACATTGCTGCTACTATTTGTTAAGTATTCTGGGAATATCAAAATCAAATTTTATCATTATCTTACCCTTTGTTTATCAAATATTTTGCTTATATTCACATGCTTTCTTAAGAAGGAAAATCAGTAGCAAATGTTTGGGCATAGGTCACATACTATTTATAGCATATTAAAATAGTGAATATAATTAAGATTAAAACGTGAAAATAAGACCCTGATCTATCTACCTTCCTATGTGGAAAAAGTCAAATTATTGTACAATTCTCCATCTCTAAGGCATCTCAGTTGTGCGTACACTTCCTTCTTCTGTCCTGGGTTTCCTAAACAGTGAGGCTGCCAGAACCCAATTCTACTTTGAATATGATACTGCCTTCACAACTGGGCTGTTCCATTCAGTCTTGTCCTCTACCATCTGTCCTTCACCTCACACAAACATACCTTGTCCTTCCTCTGGCCAGAAATTTTTATGGTGATCCCATTATACTTTAAATAAAATAAAATTGATATATTGGATGTGGAATGAGGACATAAGTGGCTTTACCCTTTTCCTAAGAATTCTGCAGTCTACTGTTTCTTCTCCTCCTTTTCCCTCCTTCCTCACCTCCCTCTCTGCACTGTGGTCTCCTAGGTCCCAAGCAAAAACAAATCACAGCTCCTTATCACCACCAGTAGCATTTCATTATACCTTCAATTGAGCTCTGAGCTGAGCTCAGGGCCAGCAAGGCCACTGTAAGCAGGACCACCAGCATCTTGGAAGAGGATCTGAAGTTGCTCCCAAGTCTGTGCTGGGGGAATCAGGGAAGCTCTCTTTATAAGGAGGAGCAGAACAATGGTTCCTTTGAGCTCCATGCTTGGTGACTTCACAGCTGACACACTAGGACGTCTTGCATCCCTGCTTTCTCTTTGGGACCTCTGCCCAGCAGGATGGGGTGGCAATGAGGTTGTCAGAGTCTCCTTTCTACAAAGTATAGCCTGTGACTGGGGCAACAGTGTCGAAGGAAACTGGTCAACATTTAGCACAGATATGAGAGCTTCAGTTCCATCATTATCTGAATTTCAATCTGTTTTATGATACCATGAATCCATTCTAAATGCTGTGATTTTTTGAAAGGTCTTTCATTCTTTTTGTGTGTGCTTATTTATGTCAATGCTCATGCTATCACCGAAAATGTGCATGGTCAACATCTCTGAAATTTCGATATTCCAAACTTCATCTAACATGATGGATGTGTCCACAGCATATGATATTAAATTGAAAACTTGATAAAATCCAGACCATTCCTGCTCAAATCTGTATTCCTTGTGGAATGTCCTACCATTACATGAACTAAATTTCATCCTCACTCTTCACAGGTTCAGAAAGATTACACAGTATTCAGTTGTTCTGGCCCTAATCAGGCATTGTAGAAACAGTTGGCTAAAACATTCTCTTCTTAGTGACATCCCTGAGTTTCTAAATCAACATGGCCACAAAATCCCATGGATTTTCACGGCATTGCACATGAATAGCCACTTCCTGGATGAAACAATGTTTTGGGGCTCACATTCTCCTAGGTGCCTTCCCTTTTGGATAGTGTTCTACAACATGTCTTCTCAGCTTTATTTCTTCTAGGAAACATTGATATCACTCCCATTAAAAATTGGGAATAATTTTGCCAGGAGCTGTGGCTCACACCTGTCATCCCAGCAGTTTGGGAAGCTGAGTTTGGGTGATCCCAGGTTGGAGGCCAGCCTCTGCAACTTAGCAGTGCCCAAAGAAGCTTAGCAAGGTACTGTCTCAAAATAAAATATAAAAAGGACTACAGATGTGGCCCAGCAGTAAAGTGCCTCTGGGATCAATCCCTAATACCAAAAAGTATTTTTAAAATGGGCCAATTATTGAGTTAAATAATGCAATGTGCTGCTCGCCTCAACCTGCCAACTGCACTGCATTCATGTTTCTTTTACAGTCACATCTCTGCTGCTTTCTCACCCTGGTCTTCAATAGAGAATGTTTTCTGCAATATTCTGATTGGCAGTCCTCCTACTCTTCTTCTGAATCTGACACTGGATATTTTGCGTTCTGAATCTGAATCAACCCTATATTTATTATTTTATATTTCGCTTTCCCCCCTGGCATTCTGGCAGAATGGTTTTGTACAACTTCCAAATCAGGGTCTAGTCTATCCTGCATAAGATTTGTTTTATGTTTTCTTTCTAATCGGAAACACTTACTGTGCTCCACTAGGTTATTTCTGGGTATGGCATTGCTTGCTGTCCATTCTGTTCCATCTAGTACTGGCCTGCTCACCCTTTCATGGAAAACCTGCATTGATCAGAATAACCAGCTGTGTCATCATTTTAGACCTTCTGTAGGTCTTGGCTGATCATTGGTTTTTGTCTATGACTGGTGGTAATTACAGAGGATGGCTAGAGGTAAGACAGGGATGGCCACATGAATGGAAATCCTAAAGACAAGCCCCCTTGTCCAGCATGGATGACCATGTCCTGGGTTTTGCACAGGATTTTTGTTCTGGCCTTTCCTGTAAGGTTGCAGAGAATACTGAAGGGAGGCCTCCTACACAGTAGGGTTTGCTGCAGATACTTTGACCCTTGCAGGGTGAAGAGGTTGATGGTTTTTTGCCTGGCACACTCATAGCTGTATTCTGAAAGGGAATATAAATACAGTTGTCAATTCTTCTATGTTGATTTGAATAGTGAACAATCCTGAATGTTCATGGGCTTATGAGAGCCAGAGAGTGGTTGCTAGTTCCTGGCAGGTCCCTCTCTGTGTTTCCATGAGAGTCCCTTGTTTCTGCAGACACTTCATGAGAAGGAATACTGAAGGAGAGTGGTGCTCATCCATGGCTGGTGGTTGAGCTTCAGGTGGGAAAGCAAGGTGAGCGAGAAGGAGCAGGAGGAAGGACGTGGCAGACATGCTCACCTTGTGTGGGCTGCTGCTGACGTGGGAGTCTTGGTGGCAGTCAGCCTTGTCGTTGGCCTGGTGGGGCCTGGCACAGTGCAGGTGATTTTTCCAAATATCACTCAGCTGGGGCCCTTTTCTTGACCTTTTCTGGTGTCAGAAAAGTATTCACCAGATTAGTGTGTCATGAAAGAAAAATACCACCTCTGAACTCACCAGACACAAAGAAACCAAGATTGCCCAAGAGCTGCCAGGGAGGATTGTCAGAAGGGTGGGGTTGAAGCATGAGCAAGGAGGCAGCAGACAGCTTAGGGACCTTTGGGTGGCTTGACCCCCAGAGGCTATGCTCCTGAATGGATTATATACCTTACACTTAACATGCCATGAGTAGATTTCTTAATTTCCCCAACCTACTCTCACCCATTTTGTTTGCTATATCTGCCAAAATATCCATGCATAGGATGCATATACCAGAGATCCTTGTTTTCATGCAGCTTTGTGGCTAGGCCTCCAAGGTGAAGGTAACAGCAGGCTGGGATTCTTCAGAGGCCACTCTCCTTGGCTTCTAGAGCTTCACCTCCTGCTGCATCCTAACAGGGCTTTCTCTGTGCACATGCTTCCCTGGGTCATTCAAAGTGTGCAAAGTGCCTTCTGGTGAGGACATCAGTCATAGTCATGTGTGAGAGGGTCCTACACTAAGAGCCCCATTATAACTTCAACTCTCTTTCACGGCCCTGTCTCCAAATACAGTCATATTTCGAGGTACTGGGTTTGAGGTTTCAACAAAGGATATTGGGGAGGGCAAGAAAAATAGAGCTCATAATATTTCCCAACTTTCTCCATTAATGACAGTTGTTTCACCCAATTATTCAACAATAGGGAGTCACTTTTGATTCCTCACTCCCCAAGACATTGCTCATGTCCAAATGGAATTGACTCTCTCCTTTCAAAATAAACTCCCAATATGAACACTTACATAATCTGTACCTCAACACCCTGGTTCAAGCAAAGATTTTCTTTTTCTTATCTTCTGCATATTCTACCACCCCATACCAGGTTGCTCAGATTATCATTTTTAAAATTAATTACTTAATTAATTTTACAATAGAATGCATTTTGACATATTTTTGTTTACCAGGTACCTCTGATTATCTCAGACGGAGTTTTCAGCACTAAAGGACTGTGAAATGCCATTGGGGTCATTCGCCCAGTGTCTTCACAAAGAGCATCTGTCTTCCTTCTCTCCACATTAATCTCCTTATTAAAGGAAGTTTGCTCATCAGACTCTTGGTGTTCTCCCTTATGATCTTTATCATTTTTCACAGATTAAGATATTTTCAACTCCTGAAGTTCCACTTCCCTTTAAATGATAAATTCTGTCCTCAGTTGTTTTCTCTTTTCCCACATTAAGTATAAGTCGTCAGAATGGAAGCTACACACACAGCACATTGCTCAGCAGTTCACACGACCTAATGTCTTAGTTGATTGCTCTTATATTCTGTTCTGTAAAACATTGAAATGGAAATGACAGAAACTTTACTCAGCCAAGTTATTCACCATTTAAACCAAGGAACTCCTTTCCTACAGTTCACAGCAACACATTATTTATTTCTACCTGCTTTCTCATCAGAATGGGTTTTACTCTTCCGACTTCTACCAACACTGTGATCATTGTATTCCATTTTAACTCCATATGCATTGAAGCTTTCCTTACAGCTCTACTTTCTCTTTTGGGCCCTCCCCAAAATTGTCAGAATGGCTCTGGAATAATGGATTTTTTCTCTCATTCACTTCCAAAGTCTTTCTGTCATTTCCTCTCTCCAATACTATTTCCATAGTTTTAGATATTATTGACAGCTGCATCCCACTTCTGTACCAATTTTTGCCTTGGACAGTTTAGGCTACCAGAACACAAGAATTTAGTAGTTTTTACATAAAAGATAATTATTTCTCACATTCCTGGGGCATAGAAAGTCAAACATGATAGCACTGCTAGATTTCATGTCAGGTGGGTGCTCTTTCCTTGTAAGACAGTTTTTCATGGTGTATAAAGACAGAAATATGAGACCCCCCCCCACATGGAAGAAGAAAAAGAAATGCCATGGATATCTCTGAATCTTCTTGTGTAAATGCCCTAATCTCATTGACAAAGATGGAGCCATCCTCTCCTTCCTGATGGAGAACATGATTTTGTATTCACTATCAATGGTAAATTCCCAGTATCATTCCAGAAAAAGAAAAGCTCTTAATATTTATTTGATACATAAGATAAATAAGGAATGAAGCAACCTGGGAACCAAAACATAAATCAGATGCAAATAGTATCATGGAAATAAAGGAAATGAGTGTTATAAGTAAGAAAGAATTATAAGTTATGTCTATTACTGCTGAGAAGCAAGTTCAAAAGACAATTGAGCCTGGAGCAATAATGCATTCCTATAATTCCAGAGGCTCTTGGGAGGCTGAGGCTGGGGGATTGTGAGTTTTAAGCCAGCCTCACCAACAGCAAGGCATTTAGCAACACAGTGCAACTCTGTTTCTAATAAAATACAAAAAAAAAAAAGGCCTGAGGATGTGGCTCAGTAGTTGAGGGCTCCTGAGTTCAATCCCCAATATCCCCCCCTAAAAAAAATAAGACAATTGAAAGATATCCATTGATTGAAGACAGCTGGAAGTCTTTGTTTACCTGGATGGATGCTGTTTTAGTAGAATGACGGGAATAGAATCTTGGTTTAGGAGCTTTCGGCAGCCTTTTGATTCCTTAGTATATTGGCCAAACTGCTTATGATCTGGTTCTGCTGAATGAGGAAATGCAAAATGCTTACACTTGAACAAATTAGAGGAGATAGAGCCACGCAGCAGCTGAGTGAGATAATCTAACCAGCATCTGGTCAGAGGCACCAATTTGAACAGGTAATCATGCACCAAACTACCTTCACAAGAGCTAAGAAAGCCAGAAGAGAAACCATAGTGTCTAGTTTTAGTATAATAAAATAAAAGAAGCATTGAGAAACTCTGGAGGGGAAGAGATGGTTATGTAACTCCTTTTCGAACTCCATGCAGCCAACTTGGGAGACACCTGCTGCTTGTGGGAGAGAGAAGAAACTGAGTCCAGAATTTGGTCTTTAAACCTAGTATAAGACATAGTTTGGTGAAACCCACTTCCAGGCAGATCCCTACAATCCCTGTATAAAGCTGGTACTTGAAACCTCACTTGCTATAACTGCATTGGACAGGTGGCTAAGAGACTGCTGCCACCACTCCTTATCCACCTTGTAAGGAGAGGGGATGTAAGAGTCCACTACTGGAAAACGGCATGAAATATAGGACAGATTTCTGTCTTGAAGCTCAGTGTCCATCATGGGGAGACCCACCACTGGGCAGACACCAAAGGCTGGCATTCCTAGGGCAATTCCCGTGTGAGAGAACCTTGAGATCTGTTTGTCATTAGGAAGACACCCTTTTGCCAGTTGGACAGAGTTGAGTTCAGACCTGCACTATATACAACCTTGGAGTGAGGTGCATATATCTGCAGCTTTGACACTCAGTCGTAAGTTAGCTAATCATGACCTGGAAGCCAAGGTACCGCCTATGCCAACACTATTGAAAAACTGAGTGTCATTGTGTGAAGTAAGATTTCATTTCCCAAGGGTAAGACAGAGTTCTGGGCACAATACTTGGAACTCAGGACCAATCTCGTTCAACCTAACAGTGGGCAGATTCTAAAAGTTCACACATCCATACTAGTGCCCATGGTTGAGCCCCTGAAACAAACCTGGTGCAAAGGAGAAACAAATGACCCCATTCTATTAGATTTCTATTCTGTCACATGTGACCTTCGGCTGGTTGCAGTAGTCTTGGCTCAGGAATACACATAGTTAGTGGCAATCAATAAAGGAGTTGTCTTTTTCCTATCCAATGTTTCACTAGTCTCAGAGAGCCTTGAGTTCTGAACATAACAGCATTAAGGTGTGTATGACCAAGGTCTGGCAGAATCCTGGGACTTGTCACCTCTATATAATTCTTTACAGAGTAGAACAGAATTAAGCAGTGCCAGATCACAGACAGGTGACTGCTGATGAAGAGTCTTTGCATTCTTCAGCTCCAGAGAGAAGCTTGAAGGGACAAAGTACTATTTTGAGATGCTTAACCAGTTGACATGGAACACACCAAACAAAGACTGGGGGCTAATTTGGGCTTAGATTGGCCTCTACTGCTGAAATAATGACAACACACCAAAAGCCAATGCATATCACACCTATACTGCTATTTTAACAAATAGCAGAAATTACTATAGGCTCAGAGAAAAGAGGCAGCCTTCTTGGATTTATGGCAAGATAGACACAAAAGTTTTCAACTTGTGAAGACTGGTATAAATACCTATGCTTGAACATGCAGAGTATCTTCCTTACCAAGAAATTTCAAGAACTCTCAGGGAATCAGGGCCTTTTAGAGGTTAAAGTAAACTCACAGACTGACCAGAAAATATGCAGTATGGGCAAACTTGTAGATGGAGAAATTAACACCTGATTTAAGGAAACTGAAGAAGCTTCAAGAGAGCATAGAGAAATGATTCAATACAATAGCAGAAAAATTTAATACAGAGATGAAGCAATTAAAAAATTCAACTGAAATTCTTCAGCTGAAAAATATAGTAAGTGGAATTAAAAACATAAGAAGAATCAATACCAAAGTAGGTTAAACAAAAGGGAGAATTAATGATTTTGAATAGTGGCTATGAAACTGCAAAGTTAGTGGAGAATGAAGGAGAAATAATAAAGCAGAATAAAGAAATCTTGTGAGAACTAGGGAACAAAATTAAAAGGAAAATTAAAAGCAGAATAAAGAAATATTGTGGGAACGAGGGAACAAAATTAAAAGCAAATGTTCCAGCTAGTAAGGTTCAAGAGGGACTTGAAATACTCAAGTTGTCAAACATACTTCAAAAGAGATCATAGCAAAAAACTTCCAAAGTTAGAGAAAGATACAAAATCAAGGTGCAATGAGGTCAAGTATTATCAGTAAGACTCGACTCAAATCTACACCAAGTAATATTGCAATCTAACTGTTAAGTTCACAGGTAAAGAGAAGATTGTCAAATCATCAAGAAAAAAAGAAACCAAAAGCACTTAATTGTGCCCCAACTGGCCAGACAATCAACTTCTCCAAAAAACCTTTTAGGCTAAAAAAGAGAGCCATGAGCCTTTCAAAATAATGAATGAAAAAAACTGTGAACCAAGAATCCTGTACCCAGCAAAGATTGTCTTTAAAAATTAAGAAGAAATAAAGACATTCTAAGAGAAATAAAAGCTGATCTGATGTATCATTGCCATTCTGATCCTATAAGAGATGCTAAATGGAGTTCCTCAAACTGAAAGATTGAAACCTCAATGACTAAGAAGAGAACATGAGACGCTATAAGACTCACTGGTTAGAATAGCTACAAAGGAAAATAGAAAATGCCATGATATTGAAAACACAGTGTGTAACCCATTCATGTCTTTATTATGATATTGAAATTAAAAAGTTAAGAATAATAACTACAACAATATATTAACAAAGAAAATGGGGAGATATTAAATGGGACATCAAACATTCAAAATATGGAGAGGAAAGGTTTGCAAGCTGAGTTTTTTTATTACTATCCATTGTGTTTCTTTTTTCCCATCTTATATTTAAGACCACATATTATGGTGCTATCATTTCAAAATAGCTTGTTGAAGTTAATACCGATTGTGGTTAAGGTTCAAGCAAAAGTCTATAATTGACAAATTCAAAGTTATAGATGAAAAATCAAAAGATGCTACTAGAGAAGTCACTGAAGCACAGCAGAAAACTATATGAGAAAAAGAAAGAACCACAATGAAATGATAAATAAGTTAAAATTTTTGCTTTAGTATGTCCTATGTATTAAAAATTACCTGAAATAAATAAAAAAGCTTAAAAACCAAGTGGAGCCCTACACTCACTGATTCTCATTGAACATTTGAAATCATCACTAGTAGATCCTAGATAAAGAATCCATCCTCTTGCTCTCTTGTGAGGATTAAATATCAACCTATGAAGCCTTAGCAGACACTTAAACCATATCTAAACCATAGCAAAGATCATAACGGAAATGATTTTCAAGTACGAATTTCACACTTTTGTCAAGTAGCCCATATATATTTGAGCATTTAAAATTGTGTCTGGGTTCAAACATCACACTAGTTTCCACTTCAGAATTTTTAAAGAAAATGGAGTAGGTCAATAAAGAGGTTTCAAGTAGGATAAGTTCAAACAGACAGCAATAATGGGCAATTTTTAATCCAGAGGTTCTTATTTTCTTAACTTGTAGAAACTGGAATTTCTAGAGCATTGATAAACTAATTTAAAAAATTGAGACTAACATAGCCACTAAGAGGAGTTTTCAACCTTAAAAATATCATAGCCATTCCAAGTTTTCTGAGGAATCTCCATACTGCTTTCAGCTCAATTCACGATAACTAAATTATGGAACCAACCTAGATGCCCTTCAACAGATGAGTGGATAAAGAAACTGTGGTAATAAAGAAATAATGGAATATTGCTCAGCTTCTTAAAGAATGAAATTATGGCATTTGCAGGTAAATGGATGGAGCTGGATAATATCATGCTAAATGAAATAAGCCAATCCCCCAAAAAACCAAAGGCTGGATGTTTTCTCTGATATGTGGATGCTAATTCCCAATAAGGGGCCAGGCTAAGGAAAAATAGAGGTACTTTAGATTAGGCAGAGGATAGTGAAGTGAGGGGAGGCAGTATGGGGATAGGAAGGATAACATAATG
The DNA here is from genome assembly GCA_028644305.1 of Xerus rutilus. Classification (NCBI taxonomy): domain Eukaryota; kingdom Metazoa; phylum Chordata; class Mammalia; order Rodentia; family Sciuridae; genus Xerus; species Xerus rutilus. The sequence continues at coordinate 88,046,621 of CM053403.1, read as the reverse complement.
AATCAAATATTATCACCCTATGTACAAATATGATTATATGACCATTGTGATTCTATAGAATATACAACTAGAAGAATGAGAAGTTATATTCCATTTATGTATGGCATGTAAAAATGCATTCTACTTTCTTGTAAAACTAATTTCAATAAATTTTTAAAAAGGAAAAAAAAATCATAGCCAACCATAGTGACACATACCTGTAATTTCAGTGACTTGGGAGGCTGAAGCAAGAGGATTGCAAGTTTAAGGCCAGCCTAAGCAACTTAGCAAGGCCCTAAGCAACTTAGAACTTTGTCAAAATAAAAAATAAAAAAGAACGTGGTTACAGCTTGGTAGTAAAGTATCTCTAGTTTCTATCCCCAGTATGAAAGGAAAAAAAGGCATATATATATTATTTTTCTCTTTAATATGTTGGAAAAAATCATGGATCTTGAATGTGTCATAAAAAATGAGATGTGTTTCTTGTTATTCTCTAATACTAAATGAAAAGTATCAGATCTGCTTGAATCTATATATGGACAAATAAATGTTTATAGGTGTAATATTTTTCAAGTATGTGGTATTAACCAAGGAATTGATTATTCTATTCAAAAGACTTAAGAAAAATTAGTGCTTATATAAACTGAATAATGTCTCTCAAATTTTCAAAAGGACCAGAAAGGATTTTCAAGTTTTTGTGACTTAAGGAAATTGTTAGCAAGTAGGACAAGCTTGATTTTTTGACTTAATGAAACTATTTGGTCTAACTAGTCAGCATTCCGGATGATATGAGTGAAACATTTTGTCTTCCTTGGTTTTACATCTCTAATGAATGTGAAGATGACACAACTCTTTGTTCAAGAACAAATGTGTGAATGAAAATGCAGAATCTGTTACTTCATGTACATCAAACTACAATGAGAAGGTAATAATGTCTGTTATGATTTGGCTACAGAGAATGCCCCAAAAGTTTCTGTGTTAATGCAGGTGAAATGATTATCTTATGAGATCATAACCTAAACAGTGGATTAATCCATTTAATGGATTAATAATTTGACTGGATTAATAAGTGGTAATGGTAGGCAGGTGAGTGTGGCTAGAGAAAGTGTATCACTAGGGGTCATGCTTTTGGGATTATATATTTTGTCCCAGGCTCCTCACACTATTTCCCAGTTGCCATGAGCTGAGCACTTTTTTGTCCAGCTTGCCCTTCTGTAATGACATTCTGTTCACCATATGTCCAGAGAAAAGGCATCAGCCAACCATGGACTGAAAACAAGAGCCAAAATCAACTTTTTCTTCTCTAACTTGCTCTTGTTAGTCTCTCTGTCACAGAGATGAAAAGCTGACGAACACAAAAGTTGGAACCAAGAAGTGGGATCATTGCTGTGACTAACCTGACCATGTTGTTCAGATGTTTTGTGGAACTAGTTGGTGGGAGAAGTTCGGAAAAGTTTGGAGATGCAGGCTTAAGAGCTTAAAATGTTGTACACAGAGCTTAATGAGTGATTCTGATGAGAGCTTCGATAATCAGAATACAGACAAGAATGAGAATAGTAAGGACTGTGTTCGTGAGCAGTCCTTTCCCATTCCCATTTGTAGGGGAATGGGAAATTGGGATAGAAGCAGTTTATGTTACACTCTGGCAAAGAAGTTGTCTACATTTTCTCATTTCCTGAGACTTTCTAGGAGGTAAATTAAAATGTGATGGACTAATTCATCTGGCAGAGGAAATTTCAAGGTAGCATAACATTCATGTAGTGGCATAGGTATTGTTGGAAGCTTTCATCCAGGTTTACTATGAGAATCAGGGGTAAAAAACAAAGAGGAAAGACTTAAAACACTTACAGTTTGGCAAAAGAAGAAATATTGGTAATATATGGGTGCTGAGGAGATTATTGCCACTAATGAGAAATTGAGTACTTTGTACTGAGACAATAATAAAGATGCCTTCAGAGCATCTCAGGAATCAGCAAGACCATATCCATTGCAGGCTCAGGGGTTTGAAAGTAAAAACTCATATAAGAAAATTGGGGACACCTTGTTCCCAGAGGAGTGCCTAGAAGTTGTTTCCCCAGGATTTGTTTCACCATGTTCCTTCATCCAGGCACTAAGAGGCTACTACAGTCCTGGCCCAAGGGGGCCCAGCTACTGCTCAAGCTGGCACCAGACTGGTATGCTCCATGTGGTATACTGTATTCTTCAGGAACGCAGTATACTGGAGTTAAAGGGAAATTAATACTTCCACCAAGATTTCCAAGGAAGGCCTGAGAGGTCAAGGAAAGAGTGGCAGGATCAGAATTCCTGCATGCAGCCCCTGAGAGGGTGATGTATCAAGCTATAAGGTGGAACTAAAGCTGGAATGGAAAATGCCAGAATTAAGATATGCCAGTAACATGGTATGTCTGCTGAGGAAAGCTGTTGGCTGTGAACAGAGCCAGCTTAAGAGAGGGTCCAGGTGGACTGCAAGTGGCAAGGCCATAGGGGTGGGGTTGCCCAAGCCCATTTGAGATCGGACTTCATCACCATATGCCCCAAATACTGAATGTGGAATTACTGGACCTACTGTTTACCCTGCTGGGGTTTAGTCTTGGTTTTGTCCCAGTCCTTCTTTTTGTTTCTCTATTCTTCCCTTTTGTAATGGAAACATTTACTCTGTATATATATTGGCTGCATATAACTTTCTTTTGAAATTTTTTTGGGGGGTGCTCAAAGTCAAGAGTTTCCCTTGAGTCTCAGAGGATTTTGGGGCAATGCTAAAACTGTTAAGGCTTTGCAGACCTTGGAGATGGACTAATCGCATTTTGTATTGTGAGATGAAGATGATCTTTGAGGGGACAGAGTTGGAATGTTATGGTTTGTATATAAGGTGTCACCCAAAAGCTCCTGTGTTAATGAGGGAGGTGAAATGATTTGATCATGAAAGCTGTAACCTAATTAGTGGATAAATCTAATGGATTAATAATTTGAATGGATTACTGGGTGATAACTGCAGGCAGGTGGGGCATGACTGAAGAAGGTGGATCACGGGATTATGCCTTGGAGATTATATATTTTGTTTCTAACTGCATGTGTAATCTCTCTCTCTCTCTTTTCCAGCTTTCCTCTACCATTTTCTTCTGTCTTGTGCCCTGCCTAGCCTTAGGCAGAGAGGAATGGAATTGGCCAAACATGATCTGAAACTCTGAAACCGTGAGCCAATACAAACTTTCCTTCTCTAAATTGTCAAGTATTTCTGTTCCAGAGATGAAAAGATAACATACACATTCACCCCAAAATATGCATTTTACATCAATGCTATTTGAATGTAATTGTGAAATGGCAGAGGAAGAAACATCTTCTTTGACTGCCTGATTTCTGCTCAAAAACAGAATAGAGATTCTCTATTGAAAATAGACTTCTGTCATCCCAGAGGTTGACACCAGTGTAAACTATAAACAATCTCTTTGAACTTCCTTCTTTGCCTTAAAGGAAGTTATAAAATTTGTATGTGAAAGACATCCCCTCATGTCAAGAAATACTAACATGTTTGTTATATAAGACTGGTAGTTTATTCTCAGGGAAAAGTGTACAAACAATAACTTACTTCTCAAGGATGAAAATTAAAACAACAAAAAATCCATGTATTTAACTTTAATAGAGTCTCACTTTGATGAAGATTGCCTGATAGGCAAATACTATACACAGAATTAATATGAGATGATGGCTAGCTTTGTCAAGCATGCTGAAATTTTCATGAGTAATCCAAACATAATTGTTAAGAACAAATTAATATGTGCAAGAAAGATAAAAGTATATAAACAAATTTCAGCAATGATTGTATTTATAAAATATCTGTTACAATATTTTACAATTCCCAGATCTTTAATGGATAAGTTAGGTTAACTAATGTATATTTAGTAAATATCTAGATCATTACTAAATTAGATTATATAAGATGATATTAACTGCAAACAGAAATATATCTACTTTTGGCTTATTACATAAAAATGAAGCCCTACTCAATGTGCTATTAATTCCATTCTGTGGCACATTAAATAGTTATAATAAGACTAAACATAATTTAATAAAAACAAAGAAACTAAGCTAAGAATTCAAAATATGAAAAATAACAGGAGAAAAAATTAAGGAAAGCAGCTCACTCTGCATACAAGAAAAGTAAACTATGTTTCCAACAAGCGAACTTATGGGCTCTGAAAGATTTGTTTTTGTGATAAAAAATCAGAGTAACTCTTGTTCCGAATTAGAATTACTCAATTGGTTTACAACAGAAAGACAAAAAGTCTAGAACAAAACCTAAATAGATATTAGAAAATCATAGAAGGTCTATGGAATGGGAATGTTGAAAAACAAATTATATGTGCAAATAAACTGGCTAAGATTTGAATGCATTTATTCACAAATTATGATTCAAACTGATTTATACTTCTAATATCATATCATATTTTGGAAGAAAAATAGAAGCAGATTTGATCTCTGTTGAAATGATAAAATTCTCTGTATTGATCTTAAAATGTAAAGAGTTTTCCTTTCCTTTCATGCTAATGGGCCAGGAAGCAAAGATTTTGTTCCATCAAGATACTTTCCAAAGCTTCATGTGGTGTTTTATGAAGACCTTGATTTCTTAAGAGATTTAGTCTTCTCAATATTACACACCTCAGTTTTCATCCTACAGTCACTTCACCCAATGTATTTGCATTATATTTTGACACTTTGGGATTGTTTGAAATTGAGTGGTGTTGTTAAATTTTTTGACATGTTTGAACTCTTCCAAAAATCAAATTCTCACTCAAGCCCTTTTGTACTTTATAGAATTTTTGGAGATTCTAGAGAGCTTTGGGATATCTCAAGTGATTTTCTCTTTAAAAAAAAGGAGGGAAGTTAAAATTACTTAGGATTGACAGGGCATGGAGTCCCACGTTTTTAATCCCAGTTACTTGAGAATAAAAAGTAGGAGGAGTATGAGTTCAAGGTCAGCCTCACTGATGTAGCAAGACTGATGTACATTAAAAATTAATAGATATATAAATAGATGAATATATAAAATACTTTGAATATTTCAATATGTTATAATTTCATGGGAAATAATATGTGACATTTCAACTTTGTTGAGTTATATAAATATATATGATTAGTACGTATCCAAGAAACTATATGAAATTTCCATGCACCTGATACATCATAGTGCACTATTTTCAGCCACAACTCTATTCTTTAAGCCTGATGACAGTCCAGAGACCGCAAAAAAACTGAAAATCATGTCTGAAGGACTCAGTTTCATGTCTCTGAAAATCCATCGTACTGCCTATTTACCAAATTCACACAGGTTTGGTAAATAAAGGTGGGAATCTAGAGAGGGACATATTTATGCAATGATAAACCAAAGAAAGAAGAGTTGGGTTCTAGGGATAACTAGACTGAACCCACATTCACATCCTTGAAAACTAGGGTCAATGATTTGGGGAATATTTAGAACCTCTCAGCTTGTGCAAATTCCTCACTGTTGTTCTAAATTCCTTCTTTCCAGAAAATTACAAGAGTATTAGTACATATATGCTGAAATAATTTTAAAGCTTGCACCTGTCTTATGAAATGTAAGGGATGCTGGGGACAATGCAGTGAATACACTGGCTTGTGGATGAAGAGGGACAGAAGCTTTCTGGAAGCATCTGTGAGAGGGGTCTAGGTTGTTCTTACATTGTGTCCATGACCCTCAGATTCCACACGCCCCCACCCCAGAAAGAGAGACAGCACTGAGAAAACGCCTGCTGATTATTTTATTGGTGTATACAGGACACAACTATGACCATATTGTTTCAGGGGCAGAAGTTCATGAATAACATCTGCCTTCCACACACGGATATCCTCATCAAACATTTGCTGGTCACTCTCTTAGTGTTGTTTCCCTAACAAGCTGTCTTTGTTTTCAAACTAGCCAGGCTAAGAGTTTTCCAAATCTTTAATTTTTTCTCCCTGTTAATGATAAATAGCATTGTAATTTGTTTTTATTTTCCTATGTTTTATTATAAAAATCTGGAGAAGGAAGGCACACAGTTAACACATTACTTAGAAATCATTACCACCTAGTATTCCAAGTTATAGCTCTTAAATTTGGCCTTGCAGAAAACACTGAGAATAAAATAAAATTCTGTCAAGCTCTTTCCCATTTAATGGCAAGGAGGTCATTATTGCACCTGCCAATAATGACTTCCTTATTTGTGTCTGGCTTTTCATCAGAATGCCCTTTGACTCTTCAGATTTCTACCCATATGCACATTTGCTTTGGTGTGTGTTCTTCAATTACACTTTAGCTTTCCCCTATAGCTCTCTTCTTCTTCTGAGGCCTCAACAGAATTTGAAATGATGATTCCAGAAATACAGGCTTTCTCTTGTATCTGTTTCCAACACTTTCAGAAGCTGCCTCCTTCAAAACTGTATCTACACTCCCAGGAACTGGTGACAGGTACATCCCACATATGGTCATCAATTTTGATGTTGTTCAGCTGAGACAGCAATGACAAAAGCCTCAGCCTGGTATTCTTGAGCAAAAGGCATTTATTTATCCCATTTCTGGGGCCTGGGGAGTCAATGATCGAGGCACTGCCACATTCAGTGTCAGGCAAGAGCATTTTCATCAATGACAATTTCTCCTAATGTCTTCTTGGGAGGAAGTAGCTGAAGAGGGAAGAACCACAAGCATTAATTTGACGGAAAAGAAAAAGAACCAGACATCTCCCAGGAGTGACTTTTAGGCATGAATGACATTCACAAGCTCCCTGAAGGCAGAGACCAGGATTTTGTATTCATCACTTGGTCCTGAATACCTAGTAACAAGGCATTCAGTAAGTAGCTGAGAAGGAAAAGTAAGGAG
>CM053403.1:88015889-88031512 GCA_028644305.1 Xerus rutilus | reverse complement strand
ACAAGTGGATCTTCAAATAGAGTATTCTGGGCTATACAGGGCTGGCACTGATGAAATCACAGGGCTCCTTAGATGTGGAAGAGGAAGGAAAAAATGTCATCGTCTAAGTGAAAGGGAAACAATGTAATGAAAATCAGCCACTGCTGAGCTTGAAGAAGGAGAGGAAGTAGTCAAGGAGGGGAAGTGAACTTCAGACTGACTCTTGCTAGACCTGCTAGCAAGGAACACAGTCTGCTGACCCCTCACCTTCAGACAATGGAGGACCATATTTGACTTCTGAACTGCAGATCTGCAGGATAATAGGATGGTGTTGGGTTAAGCTACTAAATTGATGTTGTTTCTTACAGAAGCAATACAAAATGTTTACTCTCCATAAGTTTGTGTGTTACTTTCCTCTGATGCCTGTCAAATTTTGGACCCTGGGTGGAAAATAACTACTAGAGGAGAACTAAATTATTGTAGTACTAATAAAAGACAAACAATCTATTATCTCATCACATAAAACCCCCTCAAAACACAATTAAGATGAGTATTTTGAGCCCATTCCAAGTGGGGAGCAGTTAATAAGTGTCCATCCCCCATCTGTCATAATTAACTCCATCCAACTCTTTTTCCTCAGCTGGGAATGTCATCCCGTGTGTGGCTAGTTTTCTATAAGTGTACACTCCTCTAGAGTGAAGAGTGGGCCTCTGAAGCTAAAATTCATTTAGAAAATTGAAGGAAGAGGGTGGTGGAAACTGACAATGAAACATTTGCTTCATTTTCTGAAAAGGAAAGATAGAAATATAGAAATTTTAACCAAGAAAAGTCCAATGCTGCTATCCCCTGATAAAGACAATGATTTGAGAGAGACAGTGATAGAACAGCTTTACTAATAACAAGCCAGCATGGAAGCTGATGGGTCAGACATTTCTCCCTCTAGCCTGTGTGAGCCTTCCACATGGGTTTTGCTAGGGAAATGGAGCATATCTTAGATGGGTAGATGCCAGGATTATTAATTTTGCTTTTGACACAATCAAATCAATGTAGGTCCCAATCTCCCAAATCTAAAGGGAAATAAATGGTTAAAAAGGTTCTGTCGATCCATGTCTTGTTCTTGTGACAGCCAATTCCTGCTAAATGCTTTTCTGACTATCATTGCTCCAGGTGTGACCTTGCCCCCAACCTGGGATGAGGGATTGTGGACATTCCTTACTAGCCTTGGTATGACACTTATCAGACAAGAATGAAAACGATCTCAATGTCAGAGAGAGAATTTAATTTCTGATGGGAAGATTTTTCTTTAATTTTGAGGTGCTTCAAATGGGAGTGGACAAGAATAAGAAAAGAACTAATGCTCAAAGGAGCAGCCCCATTTTTTCTAACTTCCCACAATGACCTTGAACAAGGGACTTCATGTCTTTCCTCTAAATCTGTATTCTTGTCCATATCCTTCTCTCTTAAGTGAGATATTTACAGTCATTTCACTAACTATTTAACATTTCAAACAATCTGGTATAGAGGCTTCTTCCTATGTATCGAGGGGGCACATACTGTGGATTGAACCCACAGAGGCTACCACTGAGAACATCACCAACTGTTTAATTTTTTAGTTGGAGACAGGGTCTGGCTAAGTTGCTATGGACTTACTAAACTTCTGAGGCTGGCCTGGAGCTTGCTATCCTCCTGCCTCAGCTTCCCAAGCATCTGGGACTACAGAAATGCATCACCACACCCAACCAGTGAACAGGCCTCTGAGTAGCAATGACTGAGCTGATACACAGAGCCTAGGCTTGGATTTCTAACATAATTGTATGTTGCATGTGTCAGAAAACCCGGTTGCTGTTCTTCAGATTCTCCCTTAGGTAAGATCCCACTCACTGCACAGGGATGGACATCCTAGAGACACAGAAAGGAGGGAATATTGGAAAACTGCAGAGAGAGGCTCTATTTATCCCTGATCTATTTAGATATGAAAATCGATCTATTCTCCCCATGCCCTTCATTATGGATCAGCATCCACTTATCAGAGAAAACATTCAGCCTTTGGTTTTTTGGGATTAGCTTACTTCACTTAGCATGATATTTTCCTCATGCACAAAACTCAACTCAAAGTGGATCAAGGACCTAAGACTTAGACCAGAGACCCTAAACTAATAGAAGAAAAAGTAGGCCCAGATCTTCATCATGTCTGATTAGGCCCTGACTTCTTTAACAAGACTACTAAAGCTCAAGAAATAAAATCAAGAATCAATAAGTGGGATGGATTCAAACTAAAAAGATTCTTCTCAGCAAAAGAAACAATCAATGAGGTGAAAAAATATCCTACATTTTCAGAGCAAATTTTTGCCACATGCCCATCAGACAGAGCACTGATCTCCAAAATATATAAAGAACTCAAAAAGCATAACACCAAAATAACAAACAACCAAATCAATAAATGGGCTAATGAGCTGAACAGACACTTCACAGAAGATGAAATACAATCAATCAACATATATATAAAAAAAAGTTCAACATCTCTAGCAATTAGAGAAATGCAAATCAAAATGACTCTAAGATTTCATCTCACTCCAGTCAGAATGGCAGTTATCAAGAATATAAACAACAATAAGTGTTGGTGAGGATGTGGGGGGAAAGCACACTCAAACATTGCTGGTGGGACTGTAAATTGGTGCAACCACTCTGGAAAGCAGTATAGAGATTCCTTAGAAAACTTGGAATGGAACCACTATTTGAGCCAGGTATTCCAAAGGAGTTTGGGATATATCCAAAGGACTTAAAAATAGCATACTACAGTGACACAGCCACTTCAATGATTATTATGGAACAATTTACAGTAGCCAAACTATGGAATCAACTCAGATGCCCTTCAATAGATGAATGGATAAAGAAACTGTGCTATATATACACAATGGAATATTACTCAGCAATAAAAGAGAATGAAATCATGGCATTTGTAGGTAAATGGATGGAGTTGGAGAACATCATGCTAAGTGAAGTAAGCCAATCCCAAAAATCCAAAGGCTAAAACTTTTCTCTGATAAGTCAATGCTAATTCATAAAAGGGGGCATGAGATGAGTAGAGGAACTTTGGATTAGCCAAAGGGGAGGAAGGGGAGGGGTAGAGACATGGGGAGAGGAAAGGTGGTGGAATGAGATGGGCATCATTACCCTAGGTACATATATGATTGCATGAATGATGTGACCCTACTTGGTGTACAACCAAAGATGTAATTGTGCTCCATTTATGTAAAATGAATCAAAGAGCATTCAGCTGTCATGTATAGCTGATTAGGTAAATAAAAATAGAAAATAGGAAAATAAATAAGAACATCCTTGGTGTTTTGGAGGATGGGATTGCATTGCATCTGTGGATGACTATGGGTGGTATGGACATTTTAGTAATATTAATTTTTTCGAATCTGTAAACTTAGATGTCTTTCCATTAGGGGTAATCCTCTTCTATGTCTTTTACAATTGATTATAGTCTTCATTGTAGAGAACCTTCATTTCCTTGGTGACATAAAATTTACTTGATATTGTTTGTATCTACTGCCAGTGAAGTTGCCTTCTTGCTTACTTTTTCAGCAAATTTATCATTGATATAGAAAAATCAGTATTGTTTTTTATTGGTGTATGGTTTTAGGTGTCGATATTGTTTTCTGCATATGTACTGAACTTGTCATTTTTGTGGTTTAGATATGAGGTGTCTTCTTAAAGCTTATGTGTGATACAATGCAAGAATGCAGAGAAGTGAGATGATTAGATCATGAGAGCTGTAACCTAACCAGTGGATTAATCCACTGTTCTGAATGAACTGAGTGGTAACTCTAGGCAGGCTGGGTGTGACAGCAGTAAGTCACGAGATGTGTGCCTTGTGGGGTTGTATTTTATCCCTGGTTTGCAAAACTCCCTGTCTTCCTCCTGGTTACCTATGTCCTGATCTGTTTTCCTACACCATATCCATCTGCCATGATGTTCTGCCTCATCTCAGGCCCAGAGCTATGGAGTTGAAGAACCATGGATTGAACCTCTGAACTTGTGAGCCAAAATAAACTTTCCCTCCTCTAAATTGTTCACCTTGGGTGTTTTGATCGCAGCAACAAAAAAGCTGAGTATTAAAAGAGGTATACAACATGTTTTTGTAGGAGTCTTTATGTTTTTCTCTATAAAATCATGTCATCTGCAGACAGAAATATATGGACTTCCTCTTTTCAATGCTAATGCCCCATATTTGTCTCTCTTGTCTAATTGATCTGGCTACTATCTCTTGTAGTAGGTTGAACAACATTCATAAAAGTAGATATTCCATATCCTGCATGGTTGTGGTGGTGGGTTTGGCTTACATATCATTTATAGTGCTGAGGTTGTCTTCTTCTATGATCAATTTGTTGAGCATTTTTATCAGGAAGAGATGATGAATCTGATCAACACTCTTTCTGAGCCTCTTGAGATGATCACATTATTTTGCCCCTCATTCAATTGATGTGACAGGTTATGTTTATTGATTTCATATGCTGAACCATCCTTGTATCCCTGTAAAACTTATCACTTGAAGATGGTACATAAGTTTTGATATGCTTATGCAGCTTTTTGCCAGTGGTTTGTTGAGGATTTTTACATCTGTGTTCATCCTGATTATTTCTCTGTACTTTTCTTTGTGGCACGCTTGTCTGGTTTTGTTATAAGAATAATGCTGTCCTCATAAGATGAGTTGGTAAATTTTCTTCTTTTCTCAAGTTTTGAAATACTTGGAGAAATAAGTACATCATTCTTTACATGCTTTGTAGAATTCAGTAGTGAAGCATTTCCTTGATGGGGAATATTCAATTACTGATTTAATCTCATTAGGCACTAATGGTCTTTTCTGATTGATTCCATTTAAATTAAACAATGAATTTGATTAAATATGGTAGGTTATATGTGTCCAGGAACTCATTCATTTCTTCCAGGTTTCCAAAAGTGTACTCTACGATTCTTCATAGCAGGTTCTCATGTACCTTTGTATTTCTGTAGTATTAGTGATAATATCTCCTTTTTCACCTCTAGTTTTATTTATTTGAGTTTTCTTTTATCTTTCTTAATTTACTAAAGGTTTGTATGTTGTGTTTGTCTTTCAAAGAATCAACTCTTCATTTCCAGAATCTTTTGTATATATTTTAGCCTCAACTTTATGATTTTTGTTTTTATTTTTTTCCATTTGTGTTTGCATGACTAGGCCCTTGTGAATCATTTTTAGGCAGTTTATTTGTATTCTTTATGATCTTGGTAAAGACATTTATTGCTACAAACTACCATCTTCATACAGTTTTTGCTGCATCCTGCAGAATATGATATTTTGTGTTTTCCCTATTATTTGTCTGAAAATTTTTTTTTATTCTCCTTTGGATTGCTTCAGTGAGCCTTTGGACATTCTTGAAAATGTTATTCAATTCCCATGCTTTTGTACACTTCCCATTGTTCATTAAGTTGTTTCTTTCTAGATATATTCCATTGTAATTACAGATAATACAGTGATTTTTAATTCTTAAATATTTATTGAGAATTGTTTAATGGCATAACATGTGTGCTACTATTGGAAATGTGTTATTGCTATTAAGATACATGCGTTTTTGCACTTATTATGTGATATGTTCCTGAGGTGTCTCCAAAGTTTATGTTGTCTGTAGGGTATTGACTGCTCTCTTTCATTGTTTTTCTTTCTGAATGATCTGTCCATTGTTGAAAGTGAGGTATTGAAGACGTCAATGTTCATTGCTGTGTCTGTTTATCACTTTGACTGAAATACGTTTGTTCAATGTGTCTGAGTGCTCATTCTTGAGTATATATACGTTACCAATTGCTATATTTTCTTATTGAATTAATTCCATATCCTCATATAATGTTCCTTTGTCTTTTTCTGCAGGTTTTGACTGGATATCTATTTCACTCATGTAGCTAGAACTAGCTCTGTTTGCTTTTGTTTCCCATTGACATGGAACTACTTTTTTCTATTTTTTTTACATTAATCTTTATCTGTCTTAAACAGTGGTGTGAGATTGGTGTATGCAATGTTTATACTTGATATTGTTTTTTTTTTAATTTGATCTGTCTATAGCATTCCACTGAAGGGTTTACTCCATTTGAGGCTATTAAGGATGATGATGATTGAGTCCAGGAGCACTTTACCTCTTAGCTACGTGCCTAGCCTCCTGTCTTTTATTTGGAGACAGTGTCTTCCTAAGTTGCTGAGGCTGGCCTCAAACTTGAGATCCTTATGTTTCAATCTCCCAAGACTCTGGTTTTATAGACCCTTGCCACTATGGTAGCAGAACGTACTCCATTTACATTCAGGCAGATGGATAGTGAGTTCATAGCCAGCCTCAGCAATTTAGTGAGGCCTAAGCAAGACCCTGTGTCAAAATAAAATATAAAAAAGGACAAAAGGGTTGGGGATGTGGCTTAGTAGTTAAGTGTTTCTGGGTTCAATCCCTGGTATCAAAAAAAAAAAAAGGTAGGTAAGACAGATTTCTGTCTTTCCATGGATTATTTTTGGTTGTTTTGTATATTCTTAGCTTATTCTCCCTTCTTTATAAATTTTATGGTTTTTGTGGTTTTGTATAGTGAAGAATCAAGTAAAATTTGATTCTGATGTGACATGGACTTAAATGTCCCTCAAGGGGGGCTGGGATTGTGGCTCAGCGGTAGAGCGCTTGCCTCGCATGCGTGAGGCCCTGGGTTCGATCCTCAGCACCACATACAAAGCAATAAAATAAAGACATTGTGTCCATCTACAACTAAAAAATATATATATAAAAAAAAAAAAAATGTCCCTCAAGGGTACAAACGTTAATGCTTAGTCCTCAGCTTGTTTCCATGGGGAGCTGGTGGAAACTTTTGAAGGTAGAAACTAGAGAGAGATCATTGGAGAGGTGCCTTGAGTGAAAATCGGAATCCCAGCCCTTTATTCTTCCTCTTTCTGCCACATGCTCCTGCGCATGCTCCTGTCATGCTGTACTGCCTTGCACAGACTCAGGAGGAAGAAAGGCCAACTGACCGTGGATTATTATCTCCATACCTATTTAGACCAGATAAACCCTCCCTCTTTTCAAGGTGATTATCTCAGTTTTTTTGTTACTGTAATGGGAACCTGACTATTGATAGATTCTTTTCTCTTTCATTAGTTGATTACTTTACCAGTGAGATTGATTCCTTTGCCTGTTTTCATGATGGTAGTTACCATTCTTTGGATGGAGATGTGGATTGCCATAAGCACTTTTTATAGGATCAGTCCATTGATAGTGAATCTCAGCTTTCTTATATCTATGTAAGAATTTATTGAACCTTAGTTTTTTGAGAATACTTTTGCTGACTATCATATTCTTGGTTGGCAATTTTTTTCTTTTAGGATTTGAAAATATCCCATTCTTTTCTGAGTCCTAAGATTTCTGTTGAGAAATTCAACATCATTCTAAAGGAGATTTCCTTATATTTGATTTGCTGGGGTTTTTTTTTCTTGCCTTTTAAATTCTCTTTGATTTCTGAAAGATTGACTAAAGTAGATTTTAAAGAAGGACTTTAAAAATGTTCCTGATTCTGTCATATAATTTCAATGTATTCATTGACTGTCTCATTCAGATAATGTAGATGCTTTCCATGGAGAGTGTGTCCTGAGACTCCACTCAAGTGAGCTCCAATAGCAGTAGTGCCCCCAGTGTCAGTAGCTGTGATGCTAGGTCATTATCTGAGGAATTTATTCATAGACCATCCAGAGGCAAGTGCTAATAATGCTGGTGACTCTGGAGGCACCAGCCATAATGTCAGGTTCAAGAATCAGAAAGTAGAATGTCCTCAGTTCCTTCATCATGGATTTGATAAGCTGTAGTGACAGCTAAGGTTGTGAGAGCAAGTAAGGAAAATAGGCACTTAGGAAAAGCATGTCAGATTTTTGTTGTTGTTGTTGTTGGCTTTTTTTTTTTTTTTTGCTTTGGGGAAAGCCCTCCTTGTGCTTTGAGCCAAGGGTTTTCTGAAATATAAAGTGCAGTGCTGCATGGGCTCAGTTGTTAGTGTGACAGTTACATGGCTTGTCTATTTGGGCTTGTAAATTTGCAACCATGTGAATGTGGCTGAACATGTATGGTGCCCCAGGGGTGGGAAGATGCAGTGACCACTGCCCCCTGACAGGCTGCACTCTAGGATGAGTCCTTATCTCAAGGTGATACCAGGCCATAGCAAATTCTGCTGTGGTGATTCAGTGGGGAGACCCAGTGTGAATTCCTGCCATGAAGCAAACCTGTCAAGGCATCCCAGGCAGTTCAGCAAACTGGCTTCAAATTCTGTGGAGAGTGTTTAAATCTCCTGCAGTTAGGATAACTGGTATGTTGTGACAATGGGGACCACTGGATTTTGGTAGTTATCTTTTTTGGCAATGTGGAGTTCCCTTCAGCTGGGTAGACAGAATCTTCTTTCCATGTTGCAATCTCTAGTGTCTGTGATTCACTGGGTTCCTGCCACTCCCTTGCTGAATTCTAGCGTTCTTCCTCAGTAGCTCTCCTTGACAAACGGCCATTCATTTCTTTTCTTGGTTCTTCACTTTGGCCAAGATGAGGACTATTCACAACTCTTACAGCATATTATATCTTCTCTGGGAGAAATTTCATAATTATTAAGGTGAACTCTGGGGAAATTGCTCTTCTGAAGAAAAAAAGATTCTCAGTTTGTTGGTACTTGCCAGTGCATACTCTGCCTCCGATTATCAGTGGTGGAAATATATGTGTCCAAGTTTCCAGGAATGATGACATTGGTGCAGGCAGTGAGGCTGTTGCTCTTGTACTCCAATGTGAGAATATTTGTGAGGCCCCAGGAGTTATAAACCAGGGAACATTTAGAATCTTAACCATTCAATATAGACTGGGTAGCTGGAACACTGCAAATCCTGATGTAGAAGAACATTTTTCAAGGCAAATTTATTCTGAAGAGAAAATAAGTCTTAGAAGAGCAAGAGTTTGATGGCATACAGCAAAACATACATTCATACTCAATTTCCTCATGGGATAATAAATTTGGAAGACAATCATAATAGCAAACAGGGCTTATGTACTTAATATTGTCTCTCAGTTTCCAAAACTACATTAAGTAAACTCATCTACCTTGGGAAAAGTTTTTAGATGATTCTGAAGAATGGTCATATTATTTTAATGCATCCAGTAAAAAATAATAATAGTAAGTGTGAGCAGATTTTGCGATTAAATTCAGGAGAGCACAAAGTCTACCTAGCAAAGTAACTTCAATAAGAATTTTGAAAATTTCTTTTAAATAAAGTCAGTCTCTCTCTCTCTCTCTCTCTCACTTCCCCCCAACTCTCCTACCCATCCCTATTTTTCTCTTTTTCTCCCTCTCTGTCCCCATTTTTCTTCCTTTCTGCATCTATATCTCTCTATTTGTTTGATTGTATGGTCTAACTTACATGTATAAGGCATTGGTGAATTCAATATATGATATCAAGTTTGTGTTCTTTTCTCTCAATGTTGACTAAATGCAGGTAAATATCAAAGGCTATTATAAGGAATAGAATATTTCATGAATATTAAGCATGTTAGGAACAACAAAATAACTAATAAATCTTTAGTTATATATATAGCCAGGCAATAGAGTGAAATGATTGATTTATGAGAGGATTAACACCATCAGTGTATTATTCCACTATAGAGATCAACTAAGCCACAACTATAGGCAGGTACCGTCAGGCCAGAGGAGATCAGTCATTGGGGCTTACCTTTGGGGGTATTTATTTTGTCTGTGATGACAGGAGTCTGTCTGTCTGTCTGTCTGTCTCTCTCTCCCCTTCTGAGATTGTTGTGTCCTGAACCACTTTGCCCCAAGTAATGGAGTCCACCATCTATGGTTTGAGACCTCTGAAACCATAATCCCCAAAATAAACTTTCCTCCTTAAAATTGTTCTTGTCAGGTTTTGGTTACAGCTGTGAAAAAGATGACTGAAACATCTGGGTTCTATTCTCAATATAAAACAAAAGAGTAAAAACAGAACATGCTGCCTCCTTAAATGCTAGTGAAAATAAATCTCTGTTATTAATTTGGCACAACACACACTTGTTTTTGGCAGACAACACAAAGAAAGATGGGGAAGAGTGGGAATTAAAATGTAGAAATCTAGAATTATGTGCTGGCCTATTTCATTTGTTTATATTTTTAATTTTATCTTTTGTGTACTGAACACTAAACACAGGTGCACTGTACTGCTGAGTTACATCCCCCACTCTTTTTATTGTGTTTTGAGACAGCATCTCACTAATCTGCCCAATGTGGCCTCCAATCTGAAATCCTGCCTCAATCTCCTGAATCACTGGGATTATTGTAAGACAAGATGGGTACATAAATCAGACAAGACATTTGCTTGAGGGCATCCATTCACCTACAGCTCCCCACGCTGCCTGCTGTAGCCTTGCTCAATGCTTCAACCACACCCTTCTTGACTTACAGATCCTCCTGTCAGGCTGCTATTGCCTCAGTGTGGTAGTGTCAGGTGAGTTCACAAGTGATATTTTTCTTTCAGGATACACTAGTCTCTTTCATGCATTGCTGAAATAGGATAAGGTCAGGAATCCATCACCCAGGATGAGTGATGTTTGGAAGAATAACCTGCTCTGTGCCACCAGGCCCAGGACCCACCAGGCCAAGGACAAGGCTGACTGCCACCAGGACTGCAACTTTCACAGTCACCTACACAGGTGGACACCTCTGCCTAGCTCTCCCCTCTGTTCCTTCTCTCTAGTTCCATTCCCATCTGAAGGTCAACCATTCATCATGTGGTGAGGATAACTCATCACATGGTTCTCTTCTCATATAGTGTCTGCATAGATCAAGCTGTCATGGCAGTAAATACAGGGATATGCCAGGCAAAGCAGACATATTGTTTTCCAATAAACCTGTTAACCCAGGGAGAACTTCACTTTTTTTAATATAGTCTGCAAAGGATTTCCAACTGGTAATATATCCCCCATTTGGAATATATCCATGATTATTCCAGGGAAAATCCATCAGTCTGGTCACCCTTGCAAGGGCCAACAATTATCTACAGCCTTCATTTGTTTAGGAAGTCTTCCTTTAATATGCTCTGGCAGAAAGGACAAAAAGGACACTCACACACATAGCAAAGGACCTAGCTGTCCCTACTTGACAAGAGACCAACCTTTATGATTTTCAGTCACATGTTCCTCCCTGCCATACCTCCAACCAAGCTCCTCAACTTCCACCAGCCCTACATTAGTGAACACTTGCACACACTTGGAGAAGGTCTGAAATGATGATATGCAGCTGATTATACAGAAGATTTCAGATTATCCCTGATAAGGGTGAGCAAGTAACTACTAGATAGTAGAATGAATAGTAGTTGGTACAGCAAGCAATGCAGGAACCCAAGGAAGCCCTGTTGCAAATATGATACTTTGTTCTCAATTTAGAATACAAAATGATGCAAAGCTAGAGAAGAATAGAATAGAAATTGATTTTTAAAATTTCTAAAGAAAGAAATTAAAGATCTTAGAAGATGGAAAGATACCCCATGCTCCTGGATAGGCAGAATCAATATTGTCAAAATGGCCATACTACCCAAAGCACTATACAGATTCATTGTGATTCCAATTAAAGTCCCAACATCATTATATATAGAAATAGAAAAAGGAATCATGACATTCATTTGGAAGAATAAGAGACCCAGAATAGCCAAAGCAATCCTTAACAAGGAGAAGCAGGAGGCATCACAATACCTGACCTCAGACTATACTACAAAGCTATAGTAACAAAAACAGCATGGTACTGGCACCAAAATAGACATGTAGACCAATGGTATAGAATAGAAGACACAGAGACGAACCCACTTACATACAGTTACCTTATACTAGATAAAGAAGCCAAACACGTACACTGGAGAAAAGACAGCCTCTTCAACAAATGGTGCTGGGAAAACTGGAAATCCATATGCAGCAAAATGAAACTAAACCCCTTTCTCTCACCATGCACAAAACTCAACTCAAAGTGGATCAAGTACCTGGGAATCAGACCAGAGACCCAATGCCTAATAGAAGAAAAAATAGGCCCAAATCTTCATCATGTCGGATTAGGACCATACTTCCTTAACAAGACTCCTATAGGACAAGAAGTAAAATCAAGAATCAACAAATGGGATGGACTCAAACTAAAAAGCTTCTTTTCAGCAAAAGAAATAATCAATGAAGTGAACAGAGAGCCAACATTCTGGGAAAATATCTTTGCCACACACACATCTGATAGAGCACTCATCTCCAGGATATATAAAGAACTCAAAAAGCTTAACACCAAAAAACTAACAATCCAATCAATAAATGGGCCAAAGAGCTGAACACAAACTTAACAGAAGAAGATATACAATCCATCAACAGACATATGAAAAAATGTTCCACATTTCTCTAGCAATCAGAGAAATGCAAATCAAAACTGCCCTAAGATTTCATCTCACGCCAGTCAGAATGGCAATTATCAAGAATACAAACAACAATAACTGTTGGCAAGGATGCAGGGGAAAAGGCACACTTATACAATGCTGGTGGGGCTACAAATTGGTGCAACCAATCTGAAAAGCAGTATGGAGATTCCTTAGAAAACTTGGAATGGAACCACCATTTGAGCCTGCTATCCCACTCCTCTGTCTATACCCAGAAGACTTAAAAAGAGCAAGCACAGTACAGTGACACAGCCACTTCAATGTTTATAGCAGTTCAATTCACAACAGCTAAACTGTGGAACCAACCTAGATGCCCTTCGATAGATGAATGGATAAAGAAGTTGTTGGATATATATGTAATGGAATATTATTCAACAATAAAAGAGAATAAAATTATGGCATTTTCAGGTAAATGGATGGAGTTGGAGAATATCATGCTAAGTGAAGTAAGCCAATCTCAGAAAACCAAATGCCGAATGTACTCGTAGATAAGTGGAATGCTGATCCATAATGTGGAGAAGATCATGGGAACAATGATGGAACTCTGTTCACAGGTGTGTAAGGGAGAAGGGGGCATGGCGACAGTAAAGGTGGTGGAATATGATGGTCATCATAGCCCTAACTTTATGTATGACTGCATATATGATGTGATTCTATACAACTTACAACTAGAGAATTGATATGTTATCCTCTATCTATGTACAATGAATCAAATTGCACTCTGTTATCATGTAAGCCTAAATAGAACAAATAAATAAATTAAATATGAAAAAAACGGGAGGGCAGGGGACATGGGAGCAGGATAAATAGTGGTATAAGGTAGACATCAATGACCTAGTATGACTGCACATATGTTGTGACTCTACATCACGTACAACCAGAGAAATGAAAAGTTGTGCTCCATTTGTGTACAGTGAATCAAAATGCATTCTGCTGTCATGTATACTTAATTAGAATAAATAAGTTTAAAAAAGAAATTGACTTGTAAGATTAAATAAGAAGTACTCCCAAAATGCAAGGTGGAAAATACAGATATAAATTGATAAACAAAGAGAGGATTAGAACACAGAACACAGAGAACCAGCTGTCAGACTGCAAAGGAGAGTAGGGAGGATTGCCTATCAGATTATTCCCGAGAATGTTCACTGCTGTGAAGACCAATCTCAGAAAACAGGATAGATTCTGATTATACCACAGAACGTGAAAGCAATGAAATTGAAACTTCAAAGGTGCTATCAGGCTGCCTTAATAAAGTGCATAATTATGACCAATCAGTTTTTACTGGCAGGAATAAAGAATAATTATTAGAAAATATAAGGTCCAAAGGCATAGAACACTCTGGAAAATGGTAGTGCTTTGAACAAGTGTGAGGCACATGGAATAGAATACTTATCTAGAAAGTGTGTATCTCTGTTGCTGTGCTATGTAAATTTCACAAGTATCTTCTGCCAAGTTTGTTTTAAAAACACTCAAGGGACTAATGAAAACAGAAGTTTTTATGCTAGTCATACAACAACTCCAAGGTTTCCCTGATTAGAGCCTGTTCCAGTGATTTCTGGGCAATCTCTCTAGGTCTAACAGGCTAAAGACCAACAGTTAGTTACCATGTGTGATCTTACCTATCAGAGATCTGAAGAGAAAGAGCACTACCTCATCACAACTTCAGCCATTCCAATACATGTGGGGACACATACATCTTCATTGACTGAGTTTAGGCTGTAATAACAAACCTATTGACCATCTCATTTTTTGGAGTTAAGGTCATTGCTGATACAAATAACATATGTGTGTATTACACTTATCTACAAACACAGTCAACAACAGAAGGACAGATTCATATCTCAATAAATAGACAAATTCACATAATTATGGAACTTCAGTTCTAAGATCTGTGCTCATTGCGACGACAGTAAGGCTTCAACACCATTGCCCAAGTCACATGCTGTAGTTCCTAGAAAAGAGACACTGACAACCTCCTGCCCACCCCATCCTGCTGGGCTGAGGTCCCAAAGAGAAAGCAGGGATGCAAGACATCCTAGTGTGTCAGCTCTGAGGTCACCCAGTACAGAGCTCAATAGCACCATTGTTCTGCTCCTCCTTAAAAAGGGAGCTGCCCCACTACCCCCAGCACAGACTTGGGAGCAGCTTCAGAACCTCCTCCAAGATGCTGGTGGTCCTGCTCACATTGGCCTTGCTGGCTCTGAGCCCAGCTCAGAGCTCAAATGAAGGTAAAAGCTAAAGGGCATTGTAGTAACTCCTGTGGTTTATAGGTCCACGCCGCAGACAGGGAAGGGGAGGGAGGAAAGTTTATAAGGACAGGTTGCAGAGTTTTTATGAAAACTGAAAGACTATTTATGGCCCTGTTTCATATCAGGGCTTTACAATTTCAGGTAAAATTGGAACATCCCCCCAAAGTTTTCAACCAGAAGCATGGCAGGGTACATTTCCCATTTGAGGAAAGATCTCTCCATGTTGTCACAGATGCAAGGAAGGTGGGAAACTGACACAGGGAAGCCTGCTATGGAGACATTATTGTATTGTAAGCAGACAGGCTGTAGGCTGCCTGGTTGTACAGCAGACGCAGGACAGAGGAAGGAGAAATTCACACATCAGAGCTATGTCAGACATGGAGATCCAGAGACTAAACTGGACTCTCTCTACCGAGTGAGATCAAAATATCAGGGCCCAATTTCTCATTTATCTCTGACCTACATTCACTATTTCAATGAGCTGTGTACACTAGATGTATCATTGGACCTAAAAGTTCATTGCAGTTTTCCATGCTTAACAAAGCATGTGAAGAGGAGCAAGTTTTTAAAAAGAAAGAGGGTAAAAAAAAAAAAAAAAAAAAAAAAAAACCACTCAAATGCAATATTGAAATACCCAGAATGCTTATCAAATATTAATCATAAGGTTTTCAAGATGTTAATGAGGGACAAAATGGCTTTCATATTTTCACCAAACGCGGGAGACTGAGCACAGGCACCACGAGGCCGCTCTCCCACATCTTCCTCCCTTTTCATCAGCGTCACAGAGCCTGGCTGAGAGTTCACTTAGGAGGTGTCCAGACTGTGGTTGAAAGTCATCTTTCCCAGTAGGACACCGGTGAGCCCTGAGATTGGTGACTAACTTTTCACTTCATCCTGTTCTTTTTTCCTAGATG
>CM053403.1:87993990-88015389 GCA_028644305.1 Xerus rutilus | reverse complement strand
GCGGGAGACTGAGCACAGGCACCACGAGGCCGCTCTCCCACATCTTCCTCCCTTTTCATCAGCGTCACAGAGCCTGGCTGAGAGTTCACTTAGGAGGTGTCCAGACTGTGGTTGAAAGTCATCTTTCCCAGTAGGACACCGGTGAGCCCTGAGATTGGTGACTAACTTTTCACTTCATCCTGTTCTTTTTTCCTAGATGTCAGCTATGAAGACGCTTCCCCCCTATCAACAGGTAAGGCCAGTATATCCTCAATTGACCTTCTCCTCCTTTTCCTCAGGAATGTTCACTTCTGCAATACCTCATTACCATCATTTCTATTTTAAAAAATCTATGGAGGTCAGTTCCCCCTATAATATCAACAAATCTTCCCAAACTTTTATTCTGGGAAGAATGAACTTAACTGCAAGCATGAATAGGAGGGAAATGGCTTTGATGACAAAAGGCAGAGTTTGCCTGTAGTCCACACAGAGAGAATTTTTGATAGATGACAGAGAAATAAAAATGTGCTGATTTGTGTTCTCCATGGCCATCCCATGGCTTCCTAAGTCCCCAGTGCTTCCCTCTGGAGTGATGTGGCTCCATGATGAAATGCACAGAAATGCGTTTGTATCCCTTGTCTCCGTGTTTCTTCATTGTAGCTGATCAATATATGACCCTGGTTCTCAGTCAACCCTCTGTGGGCTACCACCTTGGGTTTCCCTCCACTCTATTACATTTTATTAAGGTGGGTATAGG
Source organism: Xerus rutilus (assembly GCA_028644305.1). NCBI lineage: Eukaryota > Metazoa > Chordata > Mammalia > Rodentia > Sciuridae > Xerus > Xerus rutilus. The sequence goes on along the minus strand of CM053403.1, from coordinate 88,014,653 downwards.
TCATTAAACAACTACATGTCTTGATTCAACATCTGGCTTATAGGTCCAAGTTGCATCACAGACAACAACTTGTCATTGCATCCTGGAATAAAACTTGGGACATAACTGACATATGATCCCTTTGCTTTGCTTCTCTTTTGTCCTGGGAAGCATCCTTGGGAATTGGAAGGTATCAAAGACTTCCTTTAATGGCAAATCCAAAGGAGATATTTTCATACCTGGGTATGAAACAATCCATATGATGAGTATTCAGGTAAGAAGATTCATCATGAGGAGGCAGTGGAAATGAAGGAGGTTACAGCTGACAGGCAAGTTCTAGGAAAAAGGGTCTGTGTGCCAAGGTCAGAGGGGAGCACAGTGAGGAGGTTCTTCCACCAGGCATCCCATCTACTCTTGTGCTAAAAAAAAAAACTTCATTTTTCGGCAAATTCAAGGGTACGCAATTGTCGCAGGAACAAGAATGTGAAACTTTCCATATCATCCATATTTGGATTGAAAGGAGTTCTTTATAAGGATGTTGTAAACACAGGGGAGGTTGGTTATTGAGAGGCAAGCTCTGGGACAAAGGGTCTATGTGACAAGGTCAGAGAGTGACCACAGTGAGGAGTGAGGAGGTTTATCTACCACTAATGCCATCTACTACTGTGCTGTACCCACACAGAGGTAGAGGACCCAAGCCAGAGCTCCGAACAAGGCCCTCAGAGACCACCTCCTGGAGGACGCCCACCCAGACCCCCTGCTGATGGTGGAGATGACAATGAAGATGAAGATGAAGGTGAAGGTGATGATTCAGAGCAGGGACCACCACAAGGAGGCGATCAGCAGCACCCTAAACCTCCTCATCCTGGACACCATCAGGGACCACCCCAGCAAGGAGGCCAGCAGCAGCCAAATCGTCCTCCTCGTCCTGGACACCATCATGGACCACCCCAACAAGGAGGCCAGCAGCAGCCAAATCATCATCCTCGTCCTGGACACCATCATGGACCACCCCAACAAGGAGGCCAGCAGCAGCCAAATCGTCCTCCTCGTCCTGGACATCAGCAAGGACCACCCCAACAAGGAGGCCAGCAGCAGCCAAATGGCCCCCCTCCTCCTGGTAACCAGCAGGGACCACCCCAACAGGGAGGCCAACAGCAGCAGCCAAATGGCCCCCCTCGTCCTGGAAACCAGCAGGGACCACCCCAGGCAGAAGGTAATTGGGAGCTTCCTGCCCCATATCATCCTAATATGGTCCTGGGATCATCAGGACCTTTCCAAGTGGATGGAGTACAAATACCTCCCCAGCTCAATCTACCCCAGTTCTAGAATTCAGTGGCAGCTGGGTTTTAAGCTCATATTCCATTAAAGGTCCTAACTCTTGTGCTTCTCAAATTTTAAGGTGCTAACAAATCATCTGAGAACACATTGAAAGTACATAGTCATGGAGCCCTTTTCTTAATGTTTATATTCAGGTATTCTTCGGTAGTGTAGGATGGCCCTTCTAGTTCTCCAAGGTAATTCTGATCTTGATTTATTCTACACCAAATGTCCTTTTCCCAGTGTTTTCTGTGAGGTGTAACTTGGTGGAGGTGGAGCCGTGATCTCCCTTGGTCCTCTGTCTCCTTGCTCAGACTGAAATGACTTCCCATTTGCTGTTTCCATCTAACCACAAGTCAGTTCTGTCCCACACTGGGCCTCTCAGTGCAGAATCCCTGCTACATGATTTCAGGTCTATATGCTCTTGAATGTAAACTAGATTTTTATATAATTTTTGGAAAATTAATCTATGCTTGTGCTGGAAAGTCCAACTGAACATAAAGGTATGAAACTAAATCAGGAAAGCACTTATTCTATCTCCACATATCCCTAAATATGTGTACATATCATTAATTTTTGTGTATCTTCCTGGAAACATTTATATGCATATAAACACATCACTCTACTTTATCATGAGTAACATAAATTATAAGCACATATCTATGTTGCTCACATCAAGTATAATATTTTACAACACCTCAGAGTATTTTGTTAGATACATAGATCATTCCAGCATCTTCCTTCCTTCCTTCTTTTTTCCTTACTCCTATTCTTTCTTTTGTTCATTTTTCTTCTTTCTAAACAAATTTCTTTATTTTTAAATTGATTAATTTCTTCCAAAAACTGCTCCTCCTACTCCATCTCTGTGCCTCTTTCTCTATTTAGTATTTTGCAATTGTGTAATATTCCATAGAGTTACAGTACTGTAATTTTTCAAATCAAGCCCTATTAATACACTTGTGTAATATTCCTACTATATAGTTCAATATTGCAGTTATCCTCTTTGTAAATATGATCTTTACTATTTTCAAAAGCATCCCCAAAATAAGTAATCTAGAAGTAATCTTTCTAAAATTTAATTGTGTCATAATTATGTATGATTTGGGGATATGTTGTTATAAATCTACATCCACATAGTAAAACAATATAATTTGCTGTGTTTCACTCCTCATACTTCCTCTTCCAGGAATTATCTTTATTTCCTCATCTTATAAGCAACAATGTAGAGTATGCTAGGTGCTACCTGCCTAACCAGAGTGACAGAAAAAGCATCAGGCAGAAAAGGGTGGAAGGAGAAGCAGGAAACCAGAGGAGGTGGGCTCTCACCTGCAGTGCTTCAGTGATGCCAGCCAGGGATTAGAAACCTCCTGCATGTCCCATCCTCCCTACAACCTTCTCTGTTTACTTGTTTCAGAGAGTGAATAAGAAGATGACCTTTGGAAAACTCTACTATTGGAATGATGGTCACAGCTGTGTCCTCTCTAGACCAGTAAAATAATCAGCCTGCATTTTCTGATTGCTGTCTTTATTTCTGGGTGGGAGAGTGTGGAATCTGAGTGTCATGGACAAAATGTAAGAATACCCTGGATTCCACTCATGGATGCTTCCAGAAAGCTTCACTGCCTCTTCATCCACAAGCCAGGTGACATCACACAAATGATGTCATTTCTTATATTACATAACACAAGTGCAAGTTTTAAATCTATTTCAGAATACATCTACAAATACTCTTGCAATTTTCTGGGAAGGAGTAAAATAGAACAGCTATGAAGAATTTATACAGGCTGAGGGTTCTAAACAGTCCCCAAATCATTGACCCTTGTTTCCATGTGAATGTGGATTCAGGCTAGCTCTCCCTAGAACCCAACTTCTCTCTCCTTAGTTTATCATTTCCTAATTCGTTCCCTTCTTAGTCTTCTTACTGTTCTTTATCCCAACCTGTGGGAATTTCCTAAATAGGTTGTAGGATGGATTTTTAGAGGCAGGAAACTAGAGTCCTGCAGACATGATATTCAAGACTTTTTAATTTTTTTTTCAGTCTCCAGACTTTCATCAGCTAATAGAATTGAGTTGACTGGTAATGGGGTACCAGGATGTATTAGCTGCACGGGAATTTCCCACAGCTTCTTGAATGCATACTAATCACATATATTTATACAACTCAACAAAGGCAATAAGTCATTTTTTATTTTCCATGCAATTTTAACATAACGAAATATCCTAATTGTTTTATGTATTTATATACTTATTTATTATTTAACATAGGGTCTTGCTATGTTGGCAAGGCTGACCTTGAATTCACACTCCTCCTACTTCATTTTCCCATGTAGCTGGGATTAAAGGCTGGGTCTCTGTGCCCAGTAAATCCTAATTAGTTTAATATACCCCTTCCTGTTTTTTGTAAGAGAAAATAACCTGAGTTATTTCAAGAACCCTCTGGAATCTCCCAACTTTCTATAAAACACAAAATGGCTTCAGTTAGAATTTGGTTTTAGGAAGAGTTCAAATATGTCAAAATGTTCAAAACATTTGAATAAATCAAATCACAGCTTACTTCAAACAATATAAAAATGACAAATGCAAATACATGGAGTGAGGTAGTTGTAAGATGAAAACTGAGGTGTTGTAGTATAGAGAAGACTCAGTTCTTCAGCAAAGAAAGAACTTCATAAAATACAACAGGAAGCAAAAACAAAGTGTGTTGATGAAGCAAAATCTTTGCTTCCTGAGTCACTTACTTAAAATATAAGGAAAAACTGTTACATTTTACAATCAATATCACAGAGAATTTTATCATTTTAAGCTTCTACATTTTTTCCAATATCCACATGATATTAAGAATCACCAGTAAGTTTTGAATAAATGTATTCAGGTCTTAGGTTATCTACACATAGAAGTTGTTTTTCAAGATCCCTGTTCCAATGATCATCTATAATTTCATCTATTTCATCAACATATCTATTTAGGTTTTGTCCAATATTTTCCTGGTGTGAACCAGTTGAAGAATTCTACTTTGGGACAAGAATTACTCTCATTTTTCTTCACAAAACCAAATCCTCTGTATTATCATAGCATTACTTGTCAGAAACATGTCATAACTTTTCTCATATAAAGTTGTTTTCCTTACTTTTTTTAATTTTTATTTTCCATATCTTAGAGTTAACTTAGTTGTTGAATTGTGCAAGGTTGTGTTTAGTCATAGTACAACTTTGTAAGTGGCACAGATAATCATGAACACACTGAAAAGTGTTTTGTTTTCTATAAGAAGCTAAAAATGCATAAATGTATGTTAGCAATTAGCAATTAGTGTTTGTTCAATCCCAGGGCTGCAAGGGCCCCCGTGTACTATTTCCCAACCCAAGAAAAGAATTTGGAGGTCTCAGTGGAGGGGTTTTGGCCATTTATAACTCACTGACTGTTCAGCCACGATGAGCCTAGATGCAATGGAAGGCCATCCAGAGCCTGAGAACGGGGAATATATGCACCATAGGTTGCACACCACAATGCAGGGGCTTTCTTTCTTTCTTTTTTAAAATTTATTCTAATTAATTATACATGACAGTAGAATGTATTTTGACACATCTCATACCTAAATGGAGTATGACTTCTCATTCTTTTGGTTTGTACATGATGCAGAATTACACCGGTCATGTAATCATATGCACATTGGGTAATCATATCTGATTCATTCTACTATCCTTCCTACCGTCATGCCCCCTCCGCTCCATTCACTGCCCTCTGCCTAATCCAAAGTACTTCTCTTCTTCCTTAGCACTCCCCCCCGCCCCATCACCCACCACCTTATTGTGAATTAGCATCCACATGTCAGAGAAAATATTCGGTCTTTGGTTTTTAGTGATTGGCTTATTTAGCTTAGCATAATATTCTCCAGCTTAATCCATTTGCCTAAAAATGCCATAATTTCATTCTTCTTAAAGTCTGAGTAATATTCCATTGTGTATATATACCACATTTTCTTTATCCATTCATCCGTTGAAGGGCACCTAGGTTGGTTCCATAGCTATTGTGAATTGAGCTGCTATAAACATTGATGTGGCTGCATCACTGTAGTATGCTGATTTTAAGTCTTTTGGATATAAACTGAGGAGTGGGATAGCTGAGTCAAAGGGTGGCTCCATTCCAAGTGTTCTGAGGAATCCACACGGGCTTTCTGTTAGGTCGGTTTAAGGCAGCTAAGGAAGACAAAACACCAGACAGCCCGCATGTGCATAAGAACGATCAATCAGACGCAGGCAGATAAGTAGTGACAGCGACTCATAACCACCATCAATCAGCTGATCCCCCAACCAACCCCAGGAGGACACAAGACTCCCCAAAACCTCCCTTTCCTGTCCCAAGCACCTCCCCTTCCTGCCCAAAGCTTCCCTTTCCTTTCCCAAGCCCTCCCTTCCTACCCCAAGCCCACAAAACTCTCAAACCTGCTGAGCCTGCGCAGGATTCTCCCAGACCTGCTCTGTTGGACGGAGGAGTCTCACCTGGGAGCTTATATCCATAAAGCCTTGCTCAGCGGTTTTAACTGGCCTCCTTTCTGTCATCGTTATCTGACCTTACACTTTCTATAGTTGTTTTACGAGTACACTTCTCTGCTTTACAATCAAGCTCACTCTTGTTACATCCTCTCCGGAGGACTGCAGTGGGGGAAGTAGCCAAGGCCCCTCTCCATTTTCCTTCTTACCACATTCTTTTAGCATCCTTCTTACTTCGCTTCAGGCTTTCTTCGACACTGAGGATTGTTTACCCCAACAGCGTTTTCTTATGTAGGTATACTTAGAAATTATCTAGATACTTAGTAAATATGCAGTTGATCAAAATCTTAGGAGACTAAGGTCTAAATGAGAATTGGAAAATTTTCTAAGAGACATTAAAAAAACCATCATTGTTGGAAGTTTTCTTACGTACTTTTATCTTTTCACATGTTTGTTCTTAACAGTTATGCTTGGATTACTCATGCAGCCCTAGGGTTGAACAAACACTAATTGCTAATTGCTAACACATATTCATCCATTTTGAGGTTCTTAGCATAGAAAAATAAAACATTCTTCAGTGTGCTCACAATTATATTCTATGCCCCTTACATAGTTGTTCTATGAGTGAACATAACTTTGCAAAGTTGAAGAAACTAAGTTAACCCTAATTAAAATAAGAAAAATAAAAGTAGAAAAAATAATAATTATGCTTTGAAATTTATACAGTGTTAGACAAAACTAGTTGGCATGTGTCATCTCAAGTTGCCTCTGTGTATGTTATTTGCTGTCATCTTCAGAGTGAGACTCACAGAAGTTAAATATGATTTTTTTGTTGTAATTGTTATCCTTGAGAATTAAGTTGCATTTCTACTGTTTTCCCTTGTCATAAAATTCCAATTTAGGGTTCTCAGTATGTTAGTAATATTTGGTGTGGGGGAATTTCTTTCACATGGAAGTTTTATATCTTCCCTAAAAGAAAATAAAGAAAATTCAAAGAGCTTATAGCTTATGCTTGGGTCTGCTCCTGTGATGATAAAACTCTAGATTTTTTACCAGTATAGAATTAATATTCTGACAAATAAAGAAATAAAATAAAATAAGAAAAAAAAAGAATTAACATTCTGCTTTTGAGTAGAAATCAGGAAGACAGAGAATCCTTCCTTCTCTGATTTTTCTCAATTACCTTCAAAAACCATCTACACAAAATGCCTCTTTGGGGTCACTTCTTATTTTTTTGTGGCTGCGACTGACACACATGAAATAACAGATCCTGCAATTTCAATCATACATCTCTTCCTTGGTTGGACTCAGAGTCATGTAATCTCCACTTTCAGGAGAGATATAAAACCTCAGGAAGAAAAAAATGTGCTCATGAAATCTTAAGAGTTTACTACTTAGAACAATTTTACTGTATTAAAAAATTAAGGTAGTCTTATTTGCTAAAGATTTATTCAAGTCACATAAACTTGAAAAGCATTTCTGTTCATTTTTAAACTTCTGAGAGTGATTACTTATTTTTCATGAGCACTTAATTTTCTTTAAAACTAATAAATCAATTCTCTTGATTTAATTGCTTTCACCAATTCTTTGGGTAATATCACCATAGTTGAAAACTACAAATATAAAAGAGTTCTTTGAACTTATATAAACATCCACATCGAAGCATATCTGATGCTTTAATTTAGGATTTTAGAGACCTGTGCATGTCAATGGGAAATACATCTCATTTTTAAATAAAACATGCAAGATCTCCCATTTTTCCTAATCTATCACACAGATGAGCAATTTTTAAGATGAAAGTTCTTCCCATTGAGCATAATAGCCTTCAATCAATTTTCGTTAGTTTATTAATGTTGTTGGAAAAGTACAGCTTCTGTGTTGGAAGAGAACCTGAGACCCTGCATTAAAACCAGACCATTATAACCTTTCTATTGGAACTTGTCCTGCCTGAAGCCTCTTTACTGGAACCAGTCTATTTTCTATGAAGACTCTTTCATGTAAACCAGTGTGAACTTTGAACTTGTGCAGGACTGAAAATGCTTAAATACATTTGGGCAACTCCACACAAGTGTAGCATTCATATTTGAGAGATAGCCAAGTGATGGCCTCTGCTATGGTTGGATGTGGTCTGAGTATCCACCAAAGCTTCATGTGTTGTAATTTTATCTCATTGTGAAGTGGACAGAAGATAGATTCATCATTGGAGACCTCTTGGTGATGACCTCTACGTGTTCAAGGAGAAGCAATGAGCACAGGAGCTTTGCATGGTTCCTACATTGTTGGCTTGTAGCTTCTTGAGGTCCTTATCCAGGGTCTCCTGCAAGTTACAATCCTGCTATTTTAACAGTTTGAAGACAAATTGAACACATGAAACTGTCAAGAGTTTGCTGTATCTCTTCACTCTCAGTGTATATGTGTCCTTAGAGTTTCTTGTAAGCAACATATAGTTGAGTCTTTGTTTCAAATTCATTTAGTTAAGGCATAATTTTTAATTGGAGAATATAGCCATTTATATTCAAGGTAATTATCAATAGGTAAGGACTTACTAACATCCCTTTTTCATTTATTCTTATAGTTTTGTTGTAGTTCTTTCTTTTCCTCGTATAGTTTTAGGTTGTGTTTAAGTTACTGACTCTCGTAATGTGTTTTGATTCTTCACTTACTTGATTTTGTCAATTACAGACTTTTGCTTGAATCATACTAAACCATGTTTTAACAAAAACAAGCTACGTTAAAATGACGGCATGGTAGCACATGACTGTAATCTCAGGAGGCTGAGGCAGGAATATCACAAATTCAAGGCCATTCTCAGCAACTTGGTGAGACCCTCAGCGACTTAGACAGTTCCTGTGTCACAAATAAAAACAAAATAAAATAAAAAATAAATAAAAGGACTGAGTATATAGCTACAAATGAACAACTTGGCTAAATAGAATTTCTGTTCCAATGTTCTGTCCAGACTGGACCTAAGAGAAATGAAGTGAGACATCAGGTGGTGTAAATTCCTGAGCAATATGTTGTGGGTGTAGATTCACTTCTGACAATTTGTGGTTGATGTGGGAGTAGAGAAACTATGATCAGAGAATGCATGATTTAAAGCAAGCAAAACTTCGAGTTGAAGTAAATCTTAGCCTGTCAAAATGAGAAGGACTATGAGGGAGAGAACACCAGCAAATGCTTGACAAGGAGATGAGTATGGAAAGAGGAAGGCAGAGGAAGGACAATGGGAGAATGACATCAAAGGATTTCCAGGATATTCAGTGCTGACAATCCCATCTCATGCAAGGTAAGAGGGACTTTGAGGGGCAGTATTTCATGGGACCTCAGAGCTTGCTGTTCAGGGCAGGGTGAAGTTTCTGCTTCACATTTTCTGGTGCACTTCTCCCTAATTGCCCCAGCTATGGCTCATGTGGGCCAAGGTGTGGCTTAGTCTTCACCACCTGTATCCAAAATAGCTAATTTCAAGTCAGCTCATCTTTTTACCACTAAAAATATTGCAAACGAAGCAGAATGGCCACATTGGGGGAATGACAATGAAAGAAAGCATCCTTGCATGTCATGAGGTGCTTTAGAACAGCAACAACGTCTAAGTAGTCCTGCTTGTTCTAGTGCCACTGACTCCAGATCTTGACTTGGGAGACATATCCTCTTCTTTACCTATACACAGAGCACTGATGTCTGTCTGTCTATCTAGCTCAAAGTTTCAATCAGGAATATAAAGCTAAGGGCATCTTGAAATAGATAAGAGAGAAAATCCGCAACTCTTGATTTTTTATATATAAAATCAACCAATTCCACCTCCATAAATGTGGAGTTGCTGTACTTTGCCCTTTTCCTCTCCTAAATCTAACTAAAATCCCTAGATTTTATGTATAACCAAAATATAAAGGGACTCTATAAGACGGTGAGAAGAAGGTAGATTAGTTGGTACTCAGGAACTGAGTCCTCTATATTTCCTTTTCGGCATTATAGATCACAGACATATAGGTCAAGAAACCATAGTTCAGAAATGTCAATGGTCAGAGATGAGAAAAATCCAATAGAAATCTATTGTTTCATACAAGGCACCAGGAAATAGTCCATGAAGTCAGAAAACCCTTAGATAATAGCCAGCCTATGACATCCACATACAACAGAAAAAGCTACAACCTTAAGAAGGAAGCTTTGAGCCAAGTGTGGGGACCCATACCTGTGATAGGAGCATCACAGGAGTCTAGGGCAGGAGGATGACAACATAGCAAGGCCCTGTCCCAAAATAAAATGAAAGTGGCTGGGGAGTAGCTCAGTGGCAAAGCATCCCTGGGTTCAATTCCCAGTGATAGGGGGAAAAAAAGATGGGGCTTTGTCCTTCACATTGTGAGAAGAAACAAAGTGTCTTAATTCTCCATCAGAAGGGTGTGAGAAGACTATAGCACTGGAATCCGCAGCCACAGCCAGAAGGACTGAGCCACCCTCCAACCCAACCTACTATAGGTTATCACTGGATGACATGGGGATCCTCATTCAAATCAGAAATTATGACTTGCCCCTTCTTCCACCCTGGCAGGAACCACTAGGGACAGACTACTAAGGCAATCCTGTCACTCACACATAGGATGATTTCTCTGGAAGCCTGCTAGGGAGCCTGAACTTCACCCCCAATCCAGTAGTATTGAGCAACCATCCCTTCTGTTGGTGTCAACAGAGGTCAAGAGGGAAACCTGTACTTCTATGCTCACCAGGTGGTAATGCAGTGACAATGTCCTCACCTTCCACTGGAGAAGAAAGAAGATTTAAAGAACATCTAAAATATTCTAATATTTGAAAAGTTCTGGTTCAACAAAAAATAACAGACCCTCGGGACCTCTGTAATTAGAACAAAAGGGCCAATATCATGTCAGGTCTCAAAAGGAGGGAGGCCTGAGAAAGAACTCAAAAAAAGAGAGACTGAAACAATCCCCATGTCAAAAGACATAAGCCTACAGATATTGAAATCTCTGCAATCTCCAGCTAACTTAGTTCATTGTGCTGCTGTAAGAGAATATTATCAACTAGGTGGCTTACAGTAAGAGAAATATATTTCACACAGTTGTTTCCAGACACTGGAAGTCAGAGAGCAGTATGCTGGCATGGTCAGGTTCTGAGGAGGACCCTCCCCTGGCATGTGGATAACGTGTTCTCATCTTCCCATGGCAGAGAGCAGAGAGAGATCTCAAGTGCCTTCCCCTTTTCATTAGAGCACTTAAGGCCAACTTGGGGTCATTACATGCATGACGTCATCTAATCCTAATTTGCCTTTTCAGAGCCGCACTCCAGATACTATCACAATGAGGGTGGGATTTCAGTTTGTGAGTTTTGGAGAGAAAAGAGCATAGAGTCCATAACACCAACCAAGACTAATTCAGTGAAATCCACATCAACCTACATCATAATCAAACACCTGACAATAAAGACAAATAAAAAAAAGTCCTGAAACAGTCATACTGGAGGAACTATTCTGCATGGAAGGAAATAATACAAAAGAAAGCAGAAAACATCAGAAACACCCAAAACCCATGAGAAAGCACCACTACATGTTTAAAGTATTGAAATAAAAGAACAGTCCATCCTGATTTCTATATAGGGAGAAATGATCTTTCTATAAGGAAAGGAACGTAAAGATAGTGGATGAATGAAAACTATGGAATTTGTGAAGAGCAAACATAGCTGTTTTCTAATCATAAGGAAACGATGAAACAATGAACTTGAATCTAGAAGAAGGAATATAGAGATGGAAATACTGGCATGCAAGTAATTCACCTTACTTTTCCTCTTTAGTGTCTGAATATGTTTGATGGTTGAAGACAAAATGGCATCAGAAAATTTAAAAATGAAAAAGAGTTGTCCTTGTGCCCTTAGCAGATTTGCCACCCTGTGGTACCAGAATCTTGAACATTCAAATTCCTATAGAAAATGAAAACATTGGTATATAATCTATGCACATCATTCTGTATATTTAAGTCATGTCCAGATAACTTATGATGCCTAATACAATGTAAGTACTATGTGAATAAGTATTACGGTAGGTCAGGCACAGTGTCGCATGCCTGTAATCCCAGCAGCTCAGGAGGCTGAGGCAGGAGGATCATGAGTTCAAAGCCATCCTCAGCAAAAGTGAGGAACAAAGCAACTCAGTGAGACCCTGTCTCCAAATAAAATACAAAATAGGGCTGGGGATGTGGTTCAGTGGTTGAGTGCCCCTGAGTTCAATCACCAGTACCAAAAAAATGCAAAATAAAAAAATAACTATTATGATGGATCATTTAGGGCTTAAGTAAGAGAAAAATCTGTACTGTTCAGAAAAAAGTATTTTTCAAATATTTTTGATCCACACAAAGTTGAATGAACAGATGTGTAACCCAAATACTGACAGGTGACTCTATTTAGTATGAGAATATTTTAAACAGAGGTAGGTAAAGGGAGACACAAGTACATAAGGTTTCCATACTTCAAAGTGCTACAATGTTGACCCTATTAAATTGTGATTATATAAATTATATATTATATTATTTGTACATGTACAAATAATATATATGCACATTATATGTAATATGTATTATATATGCACATTACATATATATATTATATATAATGTAAAACCTACAGCATCCAGTAACAAAGTCTATGCAAAGAGATACACTGAAGAAGAATATAGACAAGGCAAAAATCTTAATACGTCCAACTGACACACAGGAAGGCGGAACACAGAAACAGGAAGCAACGAGATAAACAGAAATCATGAAGTGAAATTGCAGCGTTAAGGCTCAACATAGGAGTAATCACATTAAAAAGCAATCGCTTAAAATAGACAAAAAGTTGAAAATTGGCAATGCTTCTGGATTACAGAAACAGAAATGCCCACACCATTATCAAAATCTACCTTCTATTAATATGTGTACATAGTGGTACACACTTATATTAAATGTTATTTAATTACCACTTTAAACAATTGATCTTAGATGTAAATTAAGTTTTGGTTTCGAACAATTAATTTTGCAGCTGTGTGGGCCTCATCTTTCCTTTCTCCCTAGGGCTATCTCAGGACCTGAGTGCTGTTGATACCTGCAGTGCTCCCAAGGAAACCCAGACAAGCCCACGGCTTCCACTTCCATTTAGACCAGGGACAGCCGTTTGCAGGCACATGTTCCAGCACTGCCTTGTTTTAGAATTTGCCTTTTTTGATCAGCTGGAATTTGAAACACAACCTTTTTTTCCATTCTGAGAGACACTAGTGCATGACTATATGGAGTCTGTTGACACATCCTCCTGCCTCAATTTTGTCAATCACCCTACTAGTTCATGGTAAATTTACAGGCTAAAATCTACTTGAAATTACAAAGAAAAGGTGAAATAAGGTGGGAAAACAGTGGCTGTCAAAGCAAAATTGTCCTCTTGTTTAAGATCATTGTCACCACCTGGGGCCAGCCCGCCCACCGAGGCGCGCTCCGAATGCAGCACGCATGCGCCAAACACGCCAACATGGCAGCCCCCAGTAGTCTGTACAGAAAAAATAGCGAACCTCCCTTATGAGAATCACCATGGCTCTCGGCTCATCCCGGAAGGAATCTGACCTCACCAGCCGCACCGAACCAATCTCAGAGGACATTGGACTCTAGGTCAACACCTCTTCCTGGCCTCAAGCCTGCCTTTTCCGAATGGGGGAAGGCCTTTATAATCCTGTGTAGCACGAGGGACGGGCCATTTCTCTGACCTGTTCAAGCCTGATGACTGGGCGGGGAAACTGGTCCGGGAATGTATTTCCCAGAATAAAAGCCTGTTTTGGCCCTGTTTTACTTCCATCTGGTCGTTCGGCTTACAATGTCAAACATTATTGTAATGGTTCTTGAAATATATATTGAAAGGACCAAAAGGAACTTTCAGATGGACTTGCTAAAATGTTCTAATCTCACAGGAATAATCTGGAAGTTCACATGATTATTCTGTAGTCGGTAGTAGAGCTAAAGGAGAATCCACATGTTCTCATTCCCAAGCCTCCAAAGAATGAGTTGTTCTGATTCACAAATGCAAATCAACCTCAGAATAACTTTGTACCTTTTTAACTTGTCATGTAAAATATATATGACAAAAAATATACATGATGCATTATCCAGGTTTCCATATTATATGAAGCACTGACTTTAGGGGCTTCCAAAAAAAATCCAAGAGTGAGGTAAAATATTAAAATGGTCCTCCTGATGCATAACCTGGGTATTTTGGGGTTTATAACTAAAGCATATTTATTCTGCATCAAAAAAACTGAATGCTTACTTCAAGTACTTCCTCAGGAAGACACATGCACTACAGGAGAATCCACATCCTAGAGAGACAACAAGGAATACTGGAGTATTAACAACCAATACTGGGCTTGTCTGGGTCCCCTTAAGAGCACTGCAGGTACCAACAGCACTCAGGTCCTGAGATAGCCCTAGGGAGAAAGGAAAGATGAGGCCCACACAGCTGCAAAATTAATTGTTCGAAACCAAAACTTAATTTACATCTAAGATCAATTGTTTAAAATGGTAATTAAATAACATTTACTAGGAAAGCTTCTCAAGGGAACAAAGTGGGAAAACAGTGGCTGTCAAAGCAAAATTGTCCTCTTGTTTAAGATCACTGGAGGCCTCAAGGGAGAAGCTTTGGTTGTTAATTGTTTATTTGGTTGCTGAAAAATCCAGACAACTAGAAGTGGAAGACTTCAAGCGGAAAAGGGATTGTTGTAAAATCCCTTCCTAGATTTCACTATTGATCTCATTATCAGGAAAGGGATATATTAGGAATCCTTTGCAAGTGGATTAACTCCAGCATCAAAACGAATATTGAAGTTATTGATAGTAAGTTATCAGGAGTGAGAGAAGAAACTTACGAAGATGTACTGAGATGGATACTTTGCTTCCTGTGGAGGTGCTTTTCTAGTGTGCAGTTAAGTAAAGAAATGGTTTTCATGTAGATTCAGTAAAGATTAGTCACAAATGCATTCCATGAGAAGGGTTTGGTGGAAGGTTTTCTTGTTTTGTTTCATTTTGTTAATCTCCATTTATACACAGAAGTTACTGAGTATCTTGAGTATTGGACATATACCCTCACATGCTAGGACCATGTTCCCTTTTCTCCCCAAGGATGGATCCAGCTGAACAAACATGGCTCCCAGGTGAGAAGGGTACACAAGGGAGCAGAGATGATTCATTCCTGGGATAACTGGGGGAAAATCACTCAAAGTCAAGCAATAAGGGAAAAATACAAAGATTTTTGGTCTTATCTAGTACTCCAGGCTTGGCTTCATTAAAATAAATCACAGCGACTTCTTGTAGAAGCCCTGGTCACGTAAGTGTGGTTATAGGGAGAGCTGCAAGGCTGAGCAGGCGGGAACACCCTGCTCTTTCTAGTCTTGGAACACCAAGACTTGGCCCCAGCCCCTTGCCAACTGATGTGCCCCGAGACTTCTCTCCCCTTAGCCCTGGCTCTTTGCCAATTGATATGTCCAGCCAGATTTCTCTTCCTCTGACCTTGGCTCTTTGCTGCGGGCCTGGCTTCTTGACAGCTTCTTCTAGCTCTGGATGGGATGTGTTCTGTAACTGACCTTGCACTTTTAACAATGAGCTTTATGCATGTACATTTTTATTATTCCTCTTGGCTTTGTACCATTAAAAAGAATATAAAAGGGCTTGAAAAAATAAAGTGTTAGAAGAAGATCATTAAGAATAAAGCACCTGTCTTTATATTCATTCCGTTCGCAACAACTTCTACTGAAAACAAGCGTCACTTTCTTATATTATGAGTTAAAACCCTTAGTTAAATTACTCTTCCTAATAAAAAGCCAAGATTCTCAGATATTTGGTAATTGCCAGAGATCATGTCCTTATAGGCAGATGCAGAAACAGGTGGTGTTCCCCACTAGCAGAAATCTCCTGGTGGATCTAGACCATGTGTCTGCTTCTTGTTCTTTTATTTATTTTTTTGGTACCAGGCAACTTGACCACTGAGCCACATCCCCAGCCCTATTTTGTGTTTTATGTAGAGACAGGGTCTCACTGAGTTGCTTAGCACCTCGCCTTTGCTGAGGCTGGCTTTAAACTCACTATTATCCTGTCTCAGCCTCCCAAAGTGCTGGGATCACAGGCATGCACCGCGCCTGGCCTGCTTCTTGTTTTTACCATCCAATTTGAGAATTTTCCTGATACCCCTGAGGCGGTCAAGGAAAGAAGACATAGCTAACCTTAAACATTCCCTACACGCTGGGTAAGGGGAGCACTACAAATGTTGGCATAAAACATTGCTGCAAGGGAGGTATATTGTGCAATGAGACAATTAGTGAAAGAACAGGAATTTTAAAACACACAACCAATTCCATTTAAACAGGAGCCTCCAAGAGATTAACATTTCTACATTTACCAACTATGGTCAATGCATTCCCCTGAACTATTAGAACTATGCTGAAATATACCTTCCTATTATCTATAAGTATAAAATTCTGATTTTACTAGTCTGCTTTTCATCACTGTGAGCAAAATGTGAGAACAATTTAGGGGAGGAAAAGTTTATTTTGAGTTCATGGGTTCAGAGGTTCAGTGGTCCATCACTCTGGGCTCAACATAAAGCAGAATATCATGGCAAAAGGATCTGGGAGATGAAAGCCAGGAACATTTTTTTGGCAGATACAGTAAACAAGATGGAGGAGAACAGGATGGGGAAATTAAGAAATCCACTAATGCCATGTTGATACATAATCCATTCTGAAGCATAACCTGTGGGAGTCAACCCACCCAAAGGTCCCTAAGCCTTGCTCATGCTTCAACTCCACCCTTCTGACAGTCCTCCCTGGTAGCTCTTGAGCAATCTTGGTTTGGTTGTGTCTGGTGAGTTCACAGGTGGTATTTTTCTTTCATGACACATTAATCTCATGAACACTTTTCTGACACCAGAAAAGGTCAAGAAAAGGGCCCCAGCTGAGTGATATTTGGAAAAATCACTGCACTGTGCCAGGTTCCACCAGGCCAATGACAAGGCTGACTGCCACCAAGACTCCCACGTCAGCAGCAGCCTACACAGAGTGAGCATATCTGCCATGCACTTCCTCCTGCTCCTTCTCGCTCACCTTGCTTTCCCACCTGAAGCTCAACCACGAGCCACGGATGAGCACCACTCTCCTTCAGCATTCCTTCTCATGAAGTGTCTGCAGAAACAAGGGACTCTCATGGAAACACAGAGAGGGACCTGCCAAGAACTAGCGACCACTCCCTGGCTCTTGTAGACCCATAAGCATTCAGGACTTGCCACTATTCAAATCGACATAGAAGAATGGACAACTGTATTTATATTCCCTTTCAGAATACAGCCAGGAGTGTGCCAGGCAAAAATCATCAGCCTCCTCACCTGCAAGAGTCAAAGTATCTGCAGCAAACCCCACTGTGTAGGAGGCCTCCCCTCAGTATTCTCTGCATCCCTACAGAAAGGGCCAGAACAGAAACTGTTGTGCAAACCCAGGACATGGTCATTCATGCTGGACAAGGGGGCTTGTCTTTTTTTCTTTTAGTTTGGTACTGGGGATTGAACTCAGGGGTACTCGACCACTGAGCCACATCCTCAGCCTTATTTAGTGTTTTATTTAGAGACAGGGTCTCACTAAGTTGCTTAGCAAGCCTCAGCATTGCTGAGGCTGGCTTTGAACTTGAGATTCTCCTGTCTCAGCCTCCCTAAGTGCTGGGATTACAGGCATGGTGCCACCACGCCCTGCCAAGGGGGCCTGTCTTTAGGATTTCCACTCATGTGGCCATCCCTGTCTTACTTCAAACTAACCTCTTCTCTAATTACCACCAGCCATAGACAAAAAAGTGATAATTGTCCAAGACCTACAGAAAGTCCGAAGTGACTGATCAATGCAGGTTTTCAATGAAAAGGTGAGCAGGCCAGTACTCGATGGAATAGAGTGGACAGCAACTGAATAGACAGGAAGCAATGCCATACCCAGAGAAAACTTACTGATGCATAACAATAACTGTCTCCAACTGTAAATAAAACATGAAACAAATCTCATGCAGGATAGACTAGACCCTGATTAAGAAGTTATATGAAAGCATTCTGTAAAAATGCCAGGGAGGGAAGCCAGGTATAAGATGTTGAATAAGTATCCATATATATCACAAAATATCCATCTCAGATTAAAAGGAGAGTAGGAGGACCTCCAATCAGAATACTGCAGAAAACGTTCTCTGTGAAGACCAATATGAGAAAGCGCATGGAGTGTGACTATAAAAGAAATATGAATGCAATGCAGTTAGGAGGTTGAAGCAAGCAGCAGATTGCATTATTCAAATCCAAAATTGCACCCGATTATTGAAAATTTTTTGGTAGTGGAGGTTGAACCCAGGACCACTTTACCACTGGCTATATTCCCAGCCCTTTTTATTTATTTTCTATTTTGAGACAGTATCTTGCTATGCTGCTTTGGGCATCACTAAGTTGCTGATGCCAGCTCCATCCTGTAATCATCACCATTGACAAGCCCCAAAGTCCAGGTTTTTGGTGTCCCAAACAAAAAATTGAGCAAGACACACAGAAGTAACAGAGTACAGATTTAATGAAGGTGAAGATAGCACTCTGTTCGGAAATTAGGGTCTTATATTCTGAACTATGGAGCGTTCTCTCCTTTTCACACACCTGATTGGAAAACTTACCTCATTTTCTCTTATTGGTTATCTTATGGTTACTGATTAGAATATTTTCCAAATTTCCCTCCTTAGTTACTTTAGAAAATCTAACTAGAATACTACCTTCTCTCCACAACCCCCTACATGGTCATTTTGAAATATTGAACCTGTGGCAGGAGTTCTCATGGTGATAAGTCCTCAGTGATAGGAGTTGTTATGCTAATGGGACTTTTCTTAAGCAAGGACATGATTCATCCCCCTGTCTCATCCTCCAGCAGCATCTTTCTTACACCCTGCCTCTGCCATCTTGGTGTTCCTGAACTCCTAACTAACACAATCACCCCAACTCTGCTTCTCAAATTGCTGTGATAACAAGGATGAGCCACCATCCGTGGAAAAATTATACCCAGTTTGTAATGGTGGTGATAGCAATGTTTCCTAGAAGAAATAAAAGCTGAAAATGCATATTATAGAACACTGCACAAAAGGGGAGGAGGCTAGGAGAATCTGAGGCCCAAAACAGCTTGGTTCATCCAGGAATGGGGTATTCATGTGGTATGCAATGAAAATCCATTGGGTTTTGTGGCCAAATTTCATTTACTGACACTCAGGGATATTGCTAAGAAGAGAATGTTTTAGCCATCTATTTCTATCAATGCAAAGTCTGCCTGATTAAAGCCAGATCCACTGAATCCTGGGTAATCATTCTGGGTCTGTGAAGGTCAAGAGCTAAACTTAGTGCATATAATGGTTTAGGACAAAGTATGGTATCTGAAATGATTACAGAGTTGAGCATGAATGATCTGGATTTCACCAAGAATTCAGTTTAATATCATATACTTGTGGACACATCCATCATGTTTGATGTAGTTGGGGATATGAAAATTTCAGAGATATTGATCAATATTCATTTTTGGTGACAGTGTTGAAATAAATAAACACACATGAAAAGAATGAAAGATCCTGCAAATAAAGCACAGCAGTCAGAATGAATTCATGGTATCATAAAACATATTGAAATTCAAATAATAATGGAACATCAGTTCTAATATCTGTGCTGAATGCACAACCACTTTCCTTCAACATTGTTACCCAAATCACAGGTTGTACCTTCTAGAAAGCAGACACTGACAACCTCTTGTTCACCCTATCCTGCTGGGCTGAGGTCCCAAAGAGAAAGCAAGGATGCAAGACATCCTAGTGTGTCAGCTCTGAGGTCACTCAGCATGGAGCTCAAAGACGCCACTGTTCTGCTCCTCCTTAAAAAAGGGAGCTTCCCAGCTTCCCCAGCACAGACTTGGGAGCAACTTCAGAACCTCCTCCAAGATGCTGGTGGTCCTGCTTACAGTGGCCTTGCTGGCCCTGAGCCCAGCTCAGAGCTCAAATGAAGGTAAAAGCTAAAGGGCATTGTAGTAACTCCTGTGGTTTAGAAGGCCACACTGAAGAGAGGGAAGGGGAGGGAGGAAAGGTTATAAGGACAGGGCTGCAGAGATTTTATGAAAACTGTAAGACTACTTATAGCCCTGTTTCATATTAGGGCTTTAGAAATTCAGAAAAAATTAGAAAATCCTCCAGATTTTTCAAAAAGAAGCATGGCAAGGTACATTTCCCATTTGAGGAAAGATCTCTCCATGTTGTCACAGATGCAAGGAAGGTGGGAAACTGGCGCAGGGAAGCCTGCTATGGAGACATTATTGTATTGTAAGTAGACAGGCTGTAGGCTGCCTGGTTGAACAGCAGACGCACGACAGAGGAAGGAGAAATTCACACATCAGAGCTATGTCAGACATGGAGATCCAGAGACTAAACTGGACTCTCTCTACCAAGTGAGATCAAAATATCAGGGCCCAATTTCTCATTTATCTCTGACCTACATTCAGTATTTCAATGAGCTGTGTACACTAGATGTATCATTGGACCTAAAAGTTCATTGCAGGTTTCTGTGCTTAACAAAGCATGTGAAGAGGAGCAAAAGTTTTTAAAAAGAAAGAGGGTAAAAAAACATCACTCAAATGCAATATTGAAATACCCAGAATGCTTATCAAATATTAATCATAAGGTTTTCGAGATGTTAATGAGGGACAAAATGGCTTTCATATTTTCACCAAAGGCGGGAGACTGAGCACAGGCACCACGAGGCCGCTCTCCCACATCTTCCTCCCTTTTCATCAGCGTCACAGAGCCTGGCTGAGAGTTCACTTAGGAGGTGTCCAGA
>CM053403.1:87972270-87993490 GCA_028644305.1 Xerus rutilus | reverse complement strand
GGAACTTTCAGGAAAAAGGAGTCTTTGTGATGAGATCAGAAAAGTAAATAGTAAGGAGTAAGGAAAGTTTTCCACCACTGAACTCATCTATTCTTGGGCTGTACCCAAACAGATGCTGAGGAGCAAAGCCAGATCTACCACCAGCAGCCTCAAGGAGCCCCTAATGGAGGATTCAGACCTAGACCCCCTGCTGGTAATGGAAACCAACAAGCAAGAAGGTCCTCAGCAGGGACCACCTCAACAAGGAGGCCAGCAGCAGCAACCCAATGGCCCCCCACATCCTGGTAACCAGCAAGAACCACCCCAACAGGGAGTCCAGCAGCAGCAACCAAATTGCCCACCTCATCCTGGAAACCAGCAATGACCACCCCAATCACAAGGTAATCATGAGCATACTCCTTCATTTCATCCTATCTGGTCAAGGAACTACCACCCTCCTCCCAAGAGGGTAGAATACAAAGACCTTCCATACTCCATCATCCTAGTAATCTAAATTCAGTGACACCTAAGATTCTAATTCACTCCCCAGATAGGACCCTAACCACTACACTTAACAAAGTTCAGTGTTCCAGAAAATCAATGTGTAAAATGGGGAGTATTCACAGTCTTGGAATCTCTTTCTAAATATTTCTCTGTGTTAGAGTATGCAGATACTTTAAGAAGTTTTTTCCCTAAGTAATTATGATTTTAAAGACAGTTGCCCTTTATCTTGCTTTTTCTCACTGATTATATGTCTTTACTTCATTCAGGTTGGTTTATGAAAGCATAGAACTGTTCTTTCTTTGGTCTTCTGCCTCTTTGCTCAGACTCAATGACTTCTCATCTTATATATCCTCCTGACTACTCTTAGCTTAGTTCTTATTATATCACAGCTCTCATGTTCAGTACTCCTGTCAAATGATAGTCAAATCTATGCTCTGAATTTTTATCTAGATTTTAAAGTGCTCACTTTCAAATTAATCTATACTCATGCAAAAATAAAATTGATCTATCTGAAAAGTATGAAGCGATTTCTTAAAGATATTTCATTCTATCTTTCCCATGTCCTCACCAAAAGCTATAATCATAATTTCTTTCTGACATCTTCTTAGAAAATTTTATGCACCTATAAGTACATCATCCTGTTTCCTACAAATGATAACAAATATGATATGCATATCTGTATGCTGCTCATTTCAAATGACATACTTCTTTAATATTTTTTCCCTAAGTAGTTCTTTTTTTAAATATTTATTTTTTAGTTGTAGGTGGACAGAATATCTCTATTTTATTTTTATGTGGTGCTGAGGATCGAACCCAGTGCCTCCCGCATGCTAGGCCAGCACGCTACCACTGCACCATAACCCCAGCCCCCTAATCAGTTCTTATAGATGTACGGATAGTGCCTTATTTTCTTCCATTTTCTTTCTTTCTTCCTTTTTTGACCCTCTATTCTTTCTAGTCTTTCATTTTAAATTTCATTGTCTCTTTATCTCCTTCTCAATTTCTTACTTTCTTCTTCCACATTTAATATTCTTGCAATTGTACCATTTTCCAGTGTGTAACTTTCTCATAATTTTCAATCAAATCTTGCTTATAGATTTTAGCCCATTTCAATGTCACTATTATAGACATATTTTGCAGTGACTATTTTTGAAGATATAGAATTGACCATTTTTAATAGAAACCAGAAGACAATCAACCTGAGAATAATAATCACTTCTTCATCTTACAAGCAAAAATGGAAGGCCCTAAATGTGCTAGGTGTCTAACATGAAAGAATAATGAAATTAGGAGAGAAAGGGGTAAAGACAAGGGGAAGAGGAAGAGGAGGCGGGCTGTGACCTATCTCACTTCAGTGATACCAGCAAGTAATTGTCAGTCTCCTGCCATATCAGTTCTCCCCTGAAACCTTCCATGCTTGTTTGTTTCAGACACCAGAAGAGAAGATGACGCCCTTTGGAGTGTTACGCTATTGGAATAATTTTGTCATAACTGTGTTTTCAATATCCAAATAAAACAATCGGCCTGCCATTTCTGATTTCTGTCTGTCCTTCTTGGGGATGGACAGTCTGAAATTTGGGGGCTATGGACACAATGTAAGAAAAACTAGGATCTCTTCCCATGGGTGCTTCCAACAAGCTTCCCACCTCCTTCATCCACTAGCCAGCTACCAGGAAAAGACTTACTGTTTCCTATCTGCCTTGGATTCTATAGGAAAAGTAAAATTTTTAAAATTATTTTCAGATTATAATTTTAGAGAAACAAGTAACATATAACAAGGTTACAAAGGTACATAGGCTGAACAATTCTTAAAATTTCCAAAATTATTCAATCAAGTTTTGAGAGGATACAAATGTATTTGTAGTTTGCTTCTTTCTTGAACCACTCTTCTCTTTCCCCTACTTTATCATTATTGATTTCTGACCTATGTTCCCTACCATTCTTCATCCAAATAAAGAATGGTCAATTTCACAAAATACACAGCCTGAGGGGTTTTAAGGAGTATGGAATTTGGAGTACTTTAGATTTGATTTTATGATTAGCTTCTTTCTTATAAGCTTTTGACACCCACTAAGCTGATATGATAGTCAAAATTATGAATGATAACATCATACAAGACCATATTAGGTTTTCATAAATTTCATACAAGTTCTGACATCCTTATTAATCACATTTATCAATGTGACTCAATAACTATGAACCATTATTTCTCATTTCCAGGCCAATTTAACATCAATATCTCTTTTAATTAGAAGAGAAAGTAAATTCTTTGGGATATTCCAAGACCCTCTAGAATCTCCCCAAGTATAAGGACAAAAATTTAGTACTGATTTTGGAAAGTTTTCAAAATACAAAAAGGTTAAGAACACTTCAAAAAATAAAATCACAACTCACTGTGAAACAACACTAACATGACAAAACATTGTAAGGCAAATGCATATCCGCTGCAAGATGAGAACAGGCAATTTATTATTAAAAAGCCTCGTATTTCTTAATAAGAGATTGCAGAAAAGAACATGAATAAAAAGAATTATTTTATTATTAATTTATTGGTGCATTATAATTATATGTGATAGTGGGATTCTTAGTTACATAATACATGCATCAGTGTAATAACATGATATAATCAATATTGTTTCCCTGTAGCTCTCCTTTCCCTTTCCCCCTCCTCCTCCTTCTCCATGCTCTCCTTCCTCTATTCTACTGGTCTCCTTTCTATTTTCACAAGATCCCCCCACACACACTTTTTTTTTCTTCTATAACTTCCACATATGAGAGAAAATATAGGAGTTGACTTTCTGAGTTTTTCTTATTTTGTTTAACATAATGCTGTCAAATTCAATCCATTTTCCTGAAAATGGCATGATTTCCCTCTTCTTTATGGTTAAGTAGACTCCCATTGTGTATATATGCCATATTTTTTTGTTCATCCAATGAAGGACAACTAGGCTGTTCCATAATTTGGCTATTATAAATTGTGCTCCTATTAACATGGGTATGCATGTATCACCAGAGTGCAATAACTTTAATGCCTTCACATAAATACTGAGGAGTGGTATAGTTGAGTTATATGGTCGTTCCTTTCCTAGTCTTTTGAGAAACCTCCATACTGATTTCTTTGTACTAATTTGCAAGCCCATCAAATTTGCAAAAGTGTTCCCCCCCCCCACTATCCTCTCTAGCATTTATTAGTATTTATATTCTTGAAGTCTAATACTTGAACTGGAATGAGATGAAATCTCACTGCAGTTTTGATCTGCATTTCCTCAGTTGCTAAGTATGTCGAACATTTTTTCATATGTTTGGTGAACCATTACCTGTTTATTGGATTTTGTCCTACCTGAAACCTCTTTACCAGATCCAGTTCATTTTCTGCAAAGAATTCTGTGGAAAACAGTCTCACTTTTGAACCTGTGCAGTATTAAAAAGGATCAAATACATGTGGGCAACTTGACATAAGGGTAGTTTGCAGACAATCTTGGTGACTACCTATGCTGTGATTGGATATGGTTTCAGTGTCCATAAAGACTCCATGTATTCAAATTTGATCCTCATCATGAGATAGGAAGAGGATATATTATTCATTTGAGACCACTGGAGATAGACTCTAAGTGTTCAATTACAAGCAGTGAGCACAAGTGTCTCCATGTGGTTCCTATTCCTGCTTGTTTGTTGTTTCTTGTGGTCATTATCTGGGGTCTCCTGCAGATTCTAGCCCTGCTATTAAATCACTTTAAAGATAAGCATTAGTACACTAAAATTATTAAGAGTTTACTTCATTCCTTCACTCTCAGTCTATGTATGTCCTTAGAGTGTTTTGTAAGCAAAATATAGTTGTCTTATTTTTTCCACAGCCTATATATATTTTAATTGTAGAATTAAATCTATTTACATTCAAGATAATTATCCATAAGCAAAGATTTACAAAAACTATTTTATTACTTGCTTTTTAGTTTCATTGTAGTTCTTTCTTCTATCAAAGGTCTTCTATTGTATTTAAATAACTTACTCTATGTTTTAGTCAGCTTTTTTTTTTTTTTTTTTTTTTTTGCCACTGTGACCAAAATTTCTGACAAGAACATTTTTACAGGAAGAGGTTTATCTGGCATTCAGTTTCAGAGGTCTTAGTCCATAGACAACCTGCTCTATTGCTCTGGGCCTAAAGTAAAGCAGCACATCCCAGCAGAAGAGAGGTGGAGAAAAGCAGCTTAGGACATAACTCCCAGGAAATAGGGAGAGACAGCTCCTCTCACCACCAAAAAACATAAACCTTAAGTGCATACCCCAGTGACCCACCTCCTCCAACCTCCCCCTACCTGCCTATAGTTACTACCCAGGTAATCCCTATGAGGGCATTAATGCACTGATTAGGTTAAGACTCATAACCCAATCATTTCACTTCTAAAATTTCTTTTTTTGTTTCACACGTGAGCTTTTGGAGACACCTCATACATAAACCATAACACTCTAGTAGTAGTATGCTTTGGTTCCTTTATTACTTTCAGTTTTTTTCATTATAGACTTTTGCTTGGTGGTTACTCTGAGACCTAAAAATCCGTTTTTCACTATAACAATATTTTGAAATGATAGTAATATAATCCTAAAGACTGAAAAAGAGAAAAAGTATATACTAATAAAAACTTATTATACTCACAATCTCTTTCTCACCACATTGTGGGGTTTTTTGTTTGTTTGTTTTTCATTTTTTGTTTTTTGGTTTTTTGTACTGGGAATGGAACCCAGCTATGCGTAACCACTGAGCCAGAGCCATATTCCCATCCTCAGCCTGGAATTATAGGAATGTATCACAGCATTTAGCCACAGTGTGATTTTTTTACATTACATTTTAAATTATTCCATGTTGCCTATTTCTTTTTTTAATTAATTAATTTATTTAAATACATTTCAAGTCATAGTACATATATAGAGCTTAATTTTCCATCTCTCTGGTTGGAAACAAGATAGAGTCACACCATTTGTGTCTTCATACATGCACCTAGGGTAGTGACGTCCATCTCATTCAACTATTTTTGCTACTCCCATTTCCCCTCCCCTTCCCATCTTCCCCCATCCCATCCATTGCCTATTTCTTAACATATTGGAATGATGATTATTTTAATTATTTTGTATTTAGTCTTCATACTAAATATAAGAAGAGCTTACACACCATTTTACAATATCACTACATTTTCAATTGTCTGTATAGTACTCTTACCAGTGAGTTTTATACTTTCTTATGCTTTCCACTTATTCATTAGGCTCTCTTTCTCTCAATTTCAGGAACTCCCATGAGCATTTCTTGTAGGACAGGTCAGGTGGGAATATATAATCTCAGGATTTGTTTCTCTGGAACAGTCTTTAGTTCTTCTTCATTTCTATTTTTCTCGATATTTTATTGGTGCATTATAATCACACATAATGGTGGGATTCATTGTCACATATTCATATTTGCACAGGATATGACAATATAATTGGTCAATATCATTCACCAGTATCTGCTCTTTTTCATTATAGATTTTCCTCTACTCTATTATTCCCTTTCCTCTACTATACTGTTCTCTCTTTGACATTCATGAGATCTCCTTACACCTTTGTTTTACTTTTTCATCTCTAGCTTCCTCATATGAGAGAAAACATGATATTGACTTAATGAATTTTACTTATTTCAGTTAAGATAATATTCTCAACTTTCATCTATTTTTCTGCAAATGATATAATTTCATTCTTCTCTATGGCTGAAAAAAATCCACTATGTATATATACCACATTTTCTTCATCCATTTATCCATTTAAGGTCACCAATTTTCTTGGTTGGCTATTGTGAATTGTGCATGAACATGAGTATGTATCACCAGGGTATGTTGACTTGACTTCTTTAGGATAAATACTGAAGAAAAGTAAAGCTGGGTCATTTGTTAATTTCATTCTTAGCCTTATGATTTCCATAGACCAATGGTATAAAAGTGTTTCTTTCTTACCATATCCTTTCCAACATTTATTATTAAATTGTATTCTTGGTATCTTCTATTCTAATTGGAGTGAAGTGAAATCTCATTGTAGTTTTCACTGCATTTCCCTAATCGATAATGATGTTGAACATCTTTTCATGTATTTGCAGGCTATTTATATGTCTTCATTTTTAGAAGTGTCTTCTTAGAATATTTGCCCACTTGTTTATTAGGATATTCAGGTTTTTCTTTGGTGTTAACTTTTTGAGTTCTTCATATATTCTGGGTATTAACCCCCTGTTGGAGTAATAGTGCACAAAGGTTTTCTCCCATTCTGTAATCTCTCTTCATTTTTGTAATTTTTTATTTTAATTTAATGCCATACCATTTAATTCTTAGTATTATTTCCTGAGCTTTAGGAATAGTATTGAGGAAATCTTTGCTTATATCTATGTATTAAAGAGTTGGCCCTACATGTTCTTTTAAGAGTTACATAGTTTCTGATATAATTCCTCGGTCTTTGATCTGAAAATCCACTCAGAAGGTGGTTGGTGGCAGGATGGTGTTCACACTTAGAAATTGGGGGCAGAGGAAGAAGAAAGAAAAAGGTATTGCCAATAGGAAAAAAAAAGAGAGAGAGAGGCAGTACTGAGAAATTCAGCCCATCTTCTTCACACTGACTGTGATCTTGGACATAGGACTTAATTTCTTTAGCTTTCCTATCCTTCCTCCTTCTCCTATTACTTTAAATGAGGCACACTGCTAAAGTTTTCACCCAACATTATGAACTGCTAACTTTAAAGGATAAAAAAAAAAATAACATCTGTTGTAATATTGAAATTAGACCACTTGTTGAGAACCCCTAGTTTTTGGAGTTTTTAGCTGAATTACATGTTCTTTTCATCATAAAACTGATGACTTCTTTCAACCTATCTCTTAGATGAGATTTCATGGACAAAATTGGAATCCACATCCAAGGGAGACAGGAAGTAAGGAATGTTGGAAAATTCAAGGACAGGTTTGTTTACCCTATGCATATTTAGTGACTGACAACCCAGACTGATAGAGGTATGAGATCTCAGAAAGGAAAGAGGCTATTGTTAAATTCCTCATCCGATTTTAGAGTTATCTGAGCACCTGGAATCCTTTTTTACTGGATTATCACCAGCATCAAAAAGGTATCAAATGCCTTGTAAGAAATTAGGGGCAAGAGAAAGAATATTTACAAATTTACACTGAGACGGACCCATTTTTTCCTGTGGAGGTGCTAGTTTGTGTGCTGCCAAGTAAAGAAATGGTTTTCAAGCATTTTCAGTATCAGTCACAATGAGCCCAGCATTCTTTTAACAATCTCAAGAAGTTTTAAACCAAGAGTTATTAGTTTGTTGATTATTAGCGCAGCATGAACTCATCTCCTGAAAGACAGCGGTGGAAAAGGTTGGGGTCTGATACACTAGCAGAAATCTCAGGACAAGTTCGGACCATGAGGCTACTTTGTTGCTCTTGTAATCCAAAATGAGATTTTCCTGATAATTCAGGGGTTAACAGAAAAGGAAAAAATATCTAACCTAATCATTCTCTACAACTGGATAATTGGAGCACTGCAGATAATGACATGTGACACCATTTGGTTAGGGAGACATATTCTACAAAGACAATTAGCAGAAGAGCAAGAAATGAAGGGCATACAAATAACCCCACTTTAATAGAGACCTCAACCTCCATTAAAATGCTTTTGAGATTTCTCAGAGTACACAAAGTTCCCCCAATATGCTTAGAACTGTGCTGAAATATAATTTGCTATTTTCTGGGTATTAAGATCAGATTTTCTAGAAGTTTGCTTTCTTAACTAAGGACTCAGGCTTCTTGGGACCAAAAATCCCATTTATCCCACAAATTACTGAAGTTTGTTCATGAATTAGAAGGCATTGTAATCTTATAATACCATGGGTAAGTGGCAGACATGGAGTGAAAGAAAGCTAGAGGCTGGAGAAAAGGAGAGGCAGAGAGAGGACCACTGCTTATACAGATTTTAAATCTCTTCTGCTGAGCCTATGTTCCTTTTTGGATAAAGCCTGCCTCTAGAGGGAACCCAAAGCTTACTCTTTATTAGCTTTTTTTTTTTTTTTTTAAATATTTTGTTTTAGTCGTAGGTGAACACAATATCTTTATTTATTTTATGTGGTGCTGAGGATCGAACCCAGTGCCTCACGTATGCGAGGCAAGCACTCAACCGCTGAGCCATAGCCCCAGCCCCACTCTTTATTAGCTTTTTAGATACTGTTTTTAAAAGGAAGAACTAATGTGTATGATTTCTTTGTATGAAGGGGAGGAGAATCAGAATATCAGATGTGTGGGCAAATGTGCTTATGATTTAAAACAATGAAATTATTCAGGAAAATATTATTTTTCTTAACACACTGGTTAATACCTTAGAAATGTTCCTCTTAAATATTTCCAGAAAGAAGTACTATTGCTTGTTCTCTGGACCTCATTCTCTCTCAACTTCTGAGCAAATGAACAAGAAAGCATTGGAGCCCAGCAACCGAGAGCAGGCTGCCTCTCAGACACTGATAGCCATTGTTTATTTTTACTTTGAGACTGTCTTGCTATGTTCCTGAGGGTCTCACTAAAGTAGCTGAAGCACAGCATTAGCCAGAGCCCATCATCTCATCTGCAATAGGGAATTAATTATGAAAATCAGGTTACCTAATAACATGGTTCTGTCAATGAAATGGAATGTGATAAGGACTGGATTAATGTTCTTTGTTATACACAGCCACGGAGAGTTTTGGCTGGTAGAATGTTAATAGGAAAGAGAGAAGCATTGCCTGAACCAGGATCTTAGAGTTGAGATTATGTCATTGGTCACATTTGGGCTGTACTTGGATGTAAACCCAACTAGATTTGGAAATACATAAGGTCTTTGGAGTAAAGAACAAAAAGAGACTCCTATGTTTTTAAATAATTTAGTGAAACAACTGTCGTTAACTCAAAAAGCATTGGGAGGTATTATAAGCAGTATTTTCTCCCCTTCCCAGAGTTCTCTGTTGAAGCCTTAATCTCAGAACCTCACATATGACTGTATTTGGAGGTAAGACCTTTAAGTAAATGCTTAAGCTAAAATGAGACTGTTGATGTTGATCCTCTTCTGAGAGGACAGGTGTTCTCATAAGAAAAAGATGTTTGGATACACAGAGGGACATCTAGGGTGCATGTGCACAGGAATCCCCGCCTGAGCATACTGTATGAAGGTGACTGATGCTCTGGGAGCCAAGTAGAGGCCACTGAAGAAACCAAACCTGCCGTCACCTGAGTCTTGGACTTCTAGCTCCAAACCGTGTGAAAGCAAAATTTTACTGTTAATTTCACTCATTCTCAAGATTTTTAAGTGTTTTTATTAATACATTCTATTTATACATAATATTGGGATTAATTTGATATAATCATATATATGCATAGCATATAATTTGCTCCATTTCAATCCCCAGTACTTTTTCTTTCCCTCCTTTCCTCCCACCTCCTGTTTCCCTTCCTATACTACTGGAATTCCTTCTATTTGTTTTTTAATTGGTGCTATATAGATCCACAGATACACATAAAGGCATAATTCACTGTGATATTTTCATGTATGTTTACAGCATAATTTGGTCAGTTTCATTCCATAGTTCCTCCTTTTTCCCTTCCTTGTTTCCTCCCCCTGTATGCTCTTCTTTACTCTGTTGATCTGCCTTCCATTTTCATGGGGTACCCCCACCTTCTTTTCTTTACTTTTCTTTCTTTCTTTCTTTCTTTTTCTTTTCTTTTTTTTACTTATTTTGCTCTAGCTTTTGCATATGAGTGAAAGTGTTCAACCCTTGACTTTCCAAGTCTGGCTTAGTCTGACTTCTGAGAAATGAGTCTGGCTTATTTCACTTTGTGAAATAAGTTCTCTAGTTCTTAGTTTCTCTAGTTCCAACCATTTACCAGCAATTATCATAATTTCATTCATTTTTATGAGTGAATAAAACTTCATTGTGTGTGTGTGTGTGCGCGTGTGTATCACATTTTTAAATCCATTCATCTATTGACAGGCACCTGGGCAGATTCCATAACTTTGCTATTGTGAATTGCACTGCTATAAGCATTGATGTAGCTGTATCACTATAGTATGCTAATTTTAATTCTTTTGGATAAATATCAGGGAGTAAGATAGGTCATAACGTAGTTTCATTCCTAGCCTTTTGAGGAATCTCCATACTGTTTGCAGTTCCAACAATTTATGAGTGTACCTTTTTCTCTACATCCTCTCCAGCATTTATTATTATTATTTCTATTCTTGATGATTTCCATTCTAATGAGTGAGATGAAATCTCATGTAGTTTATATTGGCATTTCCCTGATTGTTAGTGATGATGAATATTTTTTCATCATTTATTAGGCATTTATATTTCTTCTTTTGATAAATGTCTGTTTAGTTATTTTTCCCATTTATTTCATGGGTTATTTGGATTTTTGGTATTGTTTTTGAGTTCTTTATATTAATCCCTTGTTGGAAGAAGAGTAGCTGGCAAAGATTTTCTGCCATTCTGTAGTTTCCTCTCTTCATTCTTTTTTTTTATTTATTTTTTATTTTTTTAGTTGTAGATGGACACAATGTCTTTATTTTATTGCTTTGTATGTGGTGCTAAGGATTGAACCCAGGGCCTCACGCATGCAAGGCAAGCGCTCTACCACTGAGCTACAACCCCAGCCCCACCTCTCTTCATTCTTTTAATTGTTTTCTTTGAAGAAGCTTTTTAATTTGATGACATTGCACTTGATGAGTCTCAATTTTATTTCTTGAGGTTTAGGGGTCTTGTAAAGAAAGTCAGTATTGAGCCTAAGTTTCCTTCTAACAGTTGCAAAGTTTCTGGTCTAATTCCTAGGTCTTTGAACCACTTGGAGTTGACTTGTGAGGACAAAAGAAATCTAGTTTCGTTTTTCTCTACATGGATGTTCAGTTTTCCTAGTCCCATTTATTAAAAAGAAACAAAAGCTATCTTTCAGTAGTGGAAAGGAACCAGGGAGTATGAGAAAGGGAGGAAGGAAGGAAGTACCGGGGAGGGATATTTGCCAAATTGTTATATTGTGTACATGTATGAATATGTAACAACAAATTCCATCATTATTACAGCTATAATGCACCAATAAAAAAAGAAAGAAAGAAAAGGCTAAACTTTTCATTCTGGAAATTTATTAGGCACCTATAACAAACTAAGATGAGGTAGAGCAAGAATTAAGACGTGGAAATCAAGAATTCTACTGGTGACAGCTAAGTTTAACACACATATTCAAGGCAAGTGGGCACTTGAAGTCTGTAACTCACCTTAAGGCACCTCACCTGCCTGCCAAGGTCTTACTGATTGTTTCAACTCCACCCTTCCTACCTGTCTGACTTCCCTGTTGACTCTTCCTTAACCACTGTTTTGGTTGTGTATAGTGTGTTTGTAAGTAATGTTTTCCTTTCACAATACACTAATCTCTTTCACTTGTTGCTGATATTGGAGAAGGTCAAGAAAAGGGACTAAACTGAGTGATACTTGGAAGAATTACAAAGCCAGTGAAGAATTGCAACTTCATTTATATTCTCTTAGAATATATCTATGATTATGCCAGGGGGAAAAAAAACATGCCTGGTTACCTGCAGGGTCACATTTGCAACAAATCTCGTGTTTAGGAAGCCTCCCTACAATAGTCTCTGCATCCTTCCAGAAAGAGCCAGAACAGATATGCATATGCACAGCACAGGACCCACTTGTCCCCAAGTGGATAGGGGCTTGTCTTCAGAGTTTCCAGTGGCATGGCCCTTCCTGCCTTACCTCCAACCAAACTCTCCTCAGTTAACCACCAGCCCTGTAATAAAATGAACAATCACGCAAGGCATAAAGTGAAAAATGATACGATGCAACTGGCTAAATAAATTTCTCATGAGAACAATGATCAGGTAACTACTAGATAGAACAGAATGAACAACAGGTGGAAGGAGACCAAGCAACGCAGTTTCGCAAAGAAAACTTGGTGGAAATACAATAGCTTGTTACCTAACTTTGAAATCAAAATGAAACAAAACTAGTGAAGGCTGAGATAGACTCCAAGTTGAAATAAATACATAAATAAAGGAATTCATAATTTAAATGAAAGAATTAATAATGTAATTCTTCCAATATGCAAGAGAAAAAAAGTCAGACGAAAGATACTAAATAAATACAATGAGGGTTAGTTCAGAATATAAAGTTATCAGATTCAGAAGAGGAGTGGGAAGAATGAGCAGCAGCATGTTGCAGACAAATGTTCTCTGTGGCGGAGACCAACCTGAGAAAACAGCATAGAGTGTGAATGTAAATCAGAACACAAACACAAAGCAATGCGGACTTTTATAATGATAACACACTTCCTTATTCAAGTGCATAATTGTGGCCAATGAATTACCAGTGTGGGTGATTGACAATGTTTCTTGGGAGAAATAAGGCCCCGAATCATCTTACAGAACGTGCAGCAAAAAGAAGTCTAGAGGAAGTCCGAAGCACCTGAAATATCATGGTTCATAGGAACTGTGTGTTCATGTTGCTCTGCTGTGGAACTTCCATGGGGTTTCTGTAGCCACGTTTGCTAATAAACTCCAAGGATATTAATAAGAACAAAATAATTTAAGCTATTTATTTCTACAATACCAAGGGCTCCTGATGAGAACCAGATCTAGTGACTCCTGGACAATTTTTCTGGGTCTCTAAAGGCTAAGGAGCAACTATCCTTTGTCCATGTGGTGTCCTAAGCCAATACAGAGTTGAGCAGGAATGACCCTAAATCATTAAAACTTCAGCTAAATACCACAGACAGAGGGACATGAACACCAAAATTGATGGAATTTGGGCTATGATAACATTCAAAGATGTTGACCATCTTCTTTGTTGGCTATAGGAACAGTGCTGACAAAATATACACATTTGCACAATCCAGCCCTCTGCCCCCTGCCCTCACTACCCCCTGCAACACACAGATGGCACAGTGCAGGACTGAATTATAGTCTTAGCAAACAGACTGAAGTTCCGATAGAGATGGAACTTCAGTTTTAATATCTGTGTTGATGGCTTGGCAATGTACCTTCAACACTGTTGGCCACATCACAAGTTTTACGCTTTGTAAAGGAGACTGACAATCTTCCCACCCCATCCTGCTGGGTTTAAATCCCAAAAGAATTCAGGAATACAAGGCATGCTAGTGTGACAAGTGTGAGGTCATCCAGCATGAAACTCAAAGACACTATTGTTCCCCTTCTCATAAAGGGAGCTGCCTGCCTTCCCCCAGCACAGACTTGGGAGCAACTTTAGATCTTTCTCCAAGATGCTGGTGGTCCTGCTCACAGTGGCTTTGCTGGTCCTGAGCCCAGCTCAGAGCTCAAATGAAGGTATAAGAAAAGAGCAAGTATTGTGATCCTCTGGGCTTAAGAGACAACACTGCAGAGATGGAGGGGGAAGGAGGATAGAAGTTAAGGTGAAAAAAGGAATTGCATATTTCCTGTGACAAAGGTAATACCAATAATTCCTCATTCTAGATGAAAGCTTTAAATTTTATTTAAGGTACAACTATAACTCCATAAAAAATGTCAACCAGAGAAATGACAAGGTAAGTTTTTCATTAATAGAAAAATCTGTCTGTGCTGTGGATGCTGCATGTGAAGATGGAAGGCTGGTACAGGGTAGTCCAGTGGTAAAGATGGTATCTTACTCAAAGCAGACAGTGGGTGTCAGCAGCCGCTCTGTGCAATGAATGCAGGACAGAAAAGGGAGGAACACATGTCTCGGAGTTATGTCAGAGACAAAGGATTGCATAATACATTTGAATCTCCCTAGTTTCTAGTCAGATAGAAACATTAGGGTCCAATTTCCTCATTTTCTGACACACGTTCAATATTTCAAAGCACTGTGAGAACTATGTGGAACATTGTACCCAAATGTTTGCTGGTTTCCCTCCATTGAGGAAGCATGTAACTGTTAGCAAAAGATTTAATGAAGAAAAAGGGTAAAAGAATACTAAAATGTGACATTGAAATACCCAGAGCATTAACCCTAAATTATGAGTAAGGTTTCAGGGATTCTAGATAGGTGGAAACAGGTGTTTGTGTTTGAGTATGTGGTTGACTCAACATAGCAACCAGCCACTCCCTCACAGCTTCCTGCCTTGCCAACAGAGAGGCTGATGAGTTCACTTAGGGGGTGCACAGGTTGTGGTTGGAAGTCACCTTTCCCTGAAGGACATTTGTGAGGCTTGAGATTGGAGACTAGCATTTCACTTCCTCCTCTGCTTCATGTCCTAGAGGTCAACTCTGAAGACTCTTCCCCTGAAATGCCAGGTAAGGCCCAACTCATCCTCAATCGACTTCTTCCTACTTGTTTTCCTCAGGATTTTCCAATTCTACAATGTCTTATTACCATCATTTCTGTTTTTAAGAATGAATGCAGGGGCTGGGATTGTGGCTTAGTGGGAAAACGCTTGCCCCTCATGCATGAGGCACTGGGTGCGATCCTCAGCACCGCATATAAATGAATAAAATAAAGGTCCATCAACAACTAAAAAAAAATTTTAAAAAAAAGAATAAATGCATGTTAGTTGCCTTAACAATACAGGCAAACCTCCCCCAACCTTGACCCTGGAGAACACGAACAGGGCCATCAATGTGAATTACAGGGAGGCCTGGCTTTAATGACAAAGGGAGTAGTTTCCATGTTCCTCCAGACAGAAGTGACTTCTGAGAAATGACACAAAAATGTGATGTGTCCTAATTCTGACTCGACCATGGTAATGGGAGTCACTCAAAGCCTTTTCTTCCCCAGTCTTTCTTACTAGAATTACATGGTTGCATATAAAATGTCCAGAAATATGTGCCTCTATCCCTTTTCTGTGCTTTCTACTCAACTTCATCCTTGTAGCTGATAAAAATTTGCCCCAGGTATTCAGTGAATACTGTGTAAGCCATCACTTTATCTCACTCTTCTCTCTCTTATTTATTCCATTTATGGGTCTAGAGCCCTGAACAACACATTTTAATTACAACATAAGATCTGGGTGTCCTGACTTGGATTCACAGACATCAAGTTATTACTGTGTCAGCTGGCACTATGACTGATATATTGAGTAGCCTTTCATTATGTTTCTCTTCTGTAATAAACACTTTCTCTGTGAATGGTAAGGTATCTTGGATCTCCTGTTTTGGCAAATTTAAGGACAAATTAGTAGCCTAGATTGAGATGTTCCATATTATTAGCGTACAGATCCTAAGGAGCTCTATATTTGGAGGCAAGGGACACCAGGAAAGTTGGCAGTTGAAAGGCAGATTCTGGAACAAAGGAATTATATGATAAGGTCAGAGAGGTAAACATTAAGGACAGTTTTCCACCAGTAAGATCATCTATTATGTGCTGGAACCATACAGAGGTTGAAGACCTAAGTCAGAGCACTGAACAGGAGTCTCAGAGACCACCTCCTAGAGGACACTCACCCAGATCCCTTGCTGATGATGAAGATAAAGATGAAGACAATGATTCACAACAGAGATCACCACCAGCACCACAAGGAGGCAATCAGCAGCATCCTCACCCTCCTCATCCTGGACAACATCAAGGACCACCACAACAAGGAGGCCAGCAGCTGCATCTTCTCCTTCCACATCCTGGACACCAAGAAGGACCATCCCAGTCAGAAGGTAATCACCAGAAACCTCCCCCATTTCATCCAGAAAAGCCCCAGGGATTATCTCCATCATTCCAGAGCATAAAATCCTCTCAAAGTCTAATCATCACTATAATCCAAAATTCATTGACAGGTATGATTTAAACTGAATCTCCAGTAAAGGACCTAATTCTTACACTTTTCAAAATTTAAGGTGCTAACAAATCAATTGGGGACACATTGCTATTACATAGTCATAGATCTCATTTCTGAATATTTCTATTCTAATATTCTTTGGTAGGGTAGCAACACTTTATTTTTTCCCACATTTTTTATTGGTGCATTATAGTTATACATATTGACCACCCCTTTGGTGCCTTTCCTCTACTGATCTCCCTTTAACTTTTAGGATCTAGCCTCACTTTTGTTTTCCTTTTCCTCTCTAGCTTCCAGATATGAGAGAAAACATATGATCTTCTGAGTTTGACGTATTTTGCTTAACATGATGATCTCTAGTTCCATCCATTTTCCTACAAATGACAAAATTATATTTTTCTTTATGGCTGAATAAAACTCCATTGTGTGTGTGTGTGTGTATCACATTTTCTTTATCCATTCATGCATTGATGGACACCTAGGCTGATTCCTTAGTTTGGCTATTGTGAATTGTGCTGCTATAAACATGGGTATGCATGTATCACTGTAATATGATGACTTTAATTCTTCAGAGTAAATGCTGAGAAATGGTATAGTTAGGTCATATGGTAGTTCCATTCCTAATCTTTTGAGGAAAATCCTTACTGGTTTCCA
Source organism: Xerus rutilus (assembly GCA_028644305.1). Taxonomy (NCBI): domain Eukaryota; kingdom Metazoa; phylum Chordata; class Mammalia; order Rodentia; family Sciuridae; genus Xerus; species Xerus rutilus. The sequence continues at coordinate 87,976,562 of CM053403.1, read as the reverse complement.
TAGTGGTTGTACTAATTTACAGTCCCATCAACAATGTAAAAGTGTTTCTTTTTCTCCACATCTTCTCTAGCATTTATTATGATTTGTATTCTTGATGACTGCCATTATAACTGACATTAAATGAAATCTCAGTGTAGTTTTAATTTGCATTTCCTACTTTCTAATGATGTTGAACAGTTATTTCATGTATTTGTTGGCCATTTGTATCTCTTCTTTTGAGAAGTGTCTGTTTAGTTCATTTGCCCATTTATTAATTGGGTTATTTGATTTTTTGGTGCAAAGTTTTTTGAGCTCTTTATATATCCTAGATATTAACCTTCTGTCAGAAGAGTAGCTAGCAGATTTTCTCCCATTCTGTGGGTTCTCTCTTCATATTCCTAATTGTTTCCTTTGCTGTGCAGAAGCTTTTTAATTTGATGCTGTCTGATTTATTAACTCTTGGCATTATTTCCAAGGCTTTAGGGGTCCTATTAAGCACTCTCTATTTTTAAGAAGCTTGCCAAAGTAATTATGGTTTTGAGGAGCTTTGCCTTTAAATATCCTTTGCCTTTGAGTAGTGTTCTCCTCTTGGCCTTCTGGCTGGCTCCTTGCTTAGACTCAATTATTCCTTGTTTTAAATTTCTACCTCACCACCCTTCACTCACTTCCATTTCATACCAGGGCTCTTGGGCAGTTTGAAATGATGTTCTAAATGATATTCAAGTCTGTGCTTTGAAATGTTACCCATATTTTTAAATGCTTACTTTCAAATTAATCCATGTTCAAGCTAAAGAATAATCTCCCAGAAGGGAAAAGTATAAAGCTAAATCTGAATGCCATATCTCATCCCACAGCCCCACATGCCTCATTAAAAGTCACCATCGTCATTTGTTTTGAACATCCTTTTGGAAATAAGTATGCACATCTAAAAATATCTTTTTTCTGCCTACAAAGGATGCCCTAAATTATACTGCAGTTTTGGATATATCAAATAAAACATTTCCTAGAAAACTTCCACATCAGTTCATAGAGAAATATAGATCTTTGAATGGATGCCTTTCTTTTTCCTTCCTTTCCTCCTTTCCTCTTTTCCTCCCCACCTCCCTTCCTTCTTTGCTTTCTTGATTGCTTTTTTCCTTTATTCTTGCTTTCATTGCTTCATGCTTCCTTCTTTCTTATTATTTTTACAATTGCATAAATTTCCACTATGCAATCATGCTATAATTTCTTCAGCAAATCCTGTTGATTGGCATTTAAATTGGTTTTAATTTCACTATTTAGGTATATGTTGCATGATCTTCTTTGTAGAAGAAGATTATTTTCAACAGCAACCAAGAGATAAACAACCTAAGAATAATGTTTTTTTATTCATCTTATAAACAACAATTCAGACCTCACTTTTGGCTAGATGCTGAAAAAGGGTAAACAAAAAGAAATCATGATGAAAGGTTGAAAGAAGGGAGCAAAGGAAGAGGAGGTGAGCTTTCACTTGCCTCACTTCAGTGATACCAGCAAGGGATAAGCAACTTCCTACTTTATCATGACATTCATATAACCTTCCTTGTTTCTTCATTTCAGAAAGTGAATAAGAAGATAATGTCCTTCAGAAAATTAGGCCATTGGAACAATGTGGTCATAACTCCATCTTCAATATAGCAATAAAATAATCAGCATGCAATTTCTGATTGCCATCTCTCTTTTGGGGTGTTGTTAGTCTGGTATTTAAGAGCCATATACACAGTAGGAGAACATCCAGGACACCTTTTTATGGTTATTCCAGCAAGCTTCCCTCCTCCTTTAGCCACAAGCCAGCTTTCAGTTAAATTAACCATAGTTCCCAGTCTTCCCCAAATTCCATAATAAAAAGGAAATTTTAAAAAATTATATTTAGAAGATTTAATAATTTTTGTAATTTTACAGAAACAAGAATATATAATTAATGTGGTGAAGTGGCCCAAGCTGAAGAGCCCTTAAAATTTTCAAAATTATTTACAAGGTTTTAGGGAACATGAGTGTGGTTGCAGGCTGCCTCTCCCTGGAACTCATCCTTTTCTCTCACCCTACTTTATAATTTCTCAGTTTTTACCCAGCCTACTCCCCATTCTTTTTTTTTATAACTTTATCTTTTTAAAAAATTTGTTATGTGGTGCTGAGGATTGAACCCAGTGTCTCACGTGCTAGACAAGCGCTCTACCACTGAGCCACAACTCCAGCACCCACCTATTCTTTATGAAAGACTGAGTAGATTTCATAAGATAGCAGCATAATGGATTTTAAGAAGTAAGAACTTTGGAGTACTCCAGACATGATTTTTGTTTATTCCAAGAGCCCTCTGGAATGTCCCAAAGTTAATTTGAGTGCAAAAACTTAATTTTGCATTTCCCTAAAAGAAACAACTCACCAATAAAGACACACTCACAGACTCAAAATCAAAGAATGGAAAACAATATTCCAAGCAAACTGAAACCTACAACAGGATTTTAAGACAAAACCTGTTTGAAGAGACAAGTGTCACTATGTGATAATCAATGTATTGATATAACAAATAGATAAAATAATTGTAAATATATATACATTTAATGTTAGAGCAAAAATTTTTATAAGATAAATACTATTAGACCTAAAGGGAGAGATAGGCTCCAACACAATAATAATGTAAGACTTTACATTCATGAATGGACAGAATATTGAGACAAAAAAAATCATCAAAGATATGTTAGAGTTGAATTGTGCTATAGATGAAATGAACTTAACACATATTTATAGGGCATTCTATCCAACAGCTACAGAATACACTTTCTATCAGTGTCTGGAATAGATCATACATTAGGCCACAAAATAAAAATTAACAAAGTCAAAAAAATTAAATCATATATTATGTATGTGAATAAAACTATGATAATGAAATAAAACTAAGTCAACAACAAAATAAAATTTTAGAAATCATACAAATGTATGGAGACTGAACAACTTGCTTATAAATAAATGATGGTTCATCAAAAAAACTGAAATAAATTTAAAACATTTCTCAAAATGATGAAAATGGAAGCACAGCATACCAGAACTGTATGATGTATAGCAACTGTAATAGAAAAGTTTATAGCAATAAGTGCCTATATAAAAAAGTAGAAATATTTCATATAAACAACCTAGTGCTCAGAGATTGAGAAAGGAAAAAAAAATTCAAAATTAGTAGAAAAGAAAAAATATCAAAGATCAGAACAGAGATAAATGAAATGGAAGATAAAAACATACAGAATGTCAATTTAAAAGTTGTTCTTTTTAAAAGATGAACAATATTGACAACCTTAAGCTACACATACCAAGAATAAAAGGGAGGAGATCTTTTGAAAATACAATGAAAATGACAAACCACTGATGAAAGAAATTGAAGAAGACAGAAAAAGATAGAAAGACTTCCCATGCTTATGGGTGGGACAAAGTAATATTGTTAAAATGTTCATATTACCCAAAGCAATCTACAGGTTCAATGTAATCTCCATTAAAATGCTAATGACATTCTTCACAAAAGTATAAAAAGAAATCCTAAAATTCATAGGTAGGCACAAAAAAATTCTGAATTGCCAAAGAACTCTTGAGCAAAAATATCAAAGCTGGAGACATCACAATGTTTGATTTCTAGACTACAGAGCCATTATCACCAGTGCAGCCTGATATTGGCACAAACAAGACACACAGACCAATGTAGCAGAAAAGAGGAACCAGAAATAAATCCACACATCTACAACCAACTCATACTCTACAAAGGTATGGAAAAAACATATTGGAGATAGAACAGCCTCCTCATTAAGTAGTGCTGAGGAAACTGGACATATCCACGCAGAAGACTAAATCCTCACTGCTGTCTCTCATCCTGCATAAAAATCAACTCAAGATGTATCAAAGACCTAAATGTAAAACTAAAAACTCTGAGTCTATTAGAATAAAACATAAGAGAAACACTTCAAGATATTAGTACAAGCAAAGATTATCTGGATAGGACCTCAAAAGTATAAGAAATAAAAACAAAAATTGACAAATGGAATTATGTCAAACTAAAAAGCTTCTGCACAGCAAAGGAAACAATGAACAGAATGAAGAGACAAGCTACAAAATGGGAGAAAATAGCTGCCTACTATTCATCTGACAAAGGGTCAATATCCAGACTATATGAAGAAATTAAAGTTAACACAAAAAGAACACTGATTCAATTTAAGATGAACGAATGATCCTTAGGCAAAACAAGAAATACCAATGGCCAAAAAATGTGAAAAAATGCTCAATATAATTAGTTACAAGGAGAATTTTTTTTT
>CM053403.1:87892737-87971770 GCA_028644305.1 Xerus rutilus | reverse complement strand
TTGGTTCCTTTTCAGAATCTCTATCTCCTTATTGAAGTGATTTTTTACTTCCAGTATTTGCCTGTGTATCTCTTTATCGAAGTGATCTTTTACTTCCTGTATTTGCCTACGAATCCCTTTATCAAAGTGATCTATTGCTGACTGGGTTTGCTCTCTTATATCATTCTTTAAGTCACCGACCATTTTAATTATGTACGTCCTGAATTCCTGTTCTGTCATTCCTCCTGCTATACAGCCCATGGATTCTGGGAGTGAGGTATCTTGGTTTGTTTGAGTCACTTTCTTCCCTTGTTTTCTCATGATGTTTGTGTGTCTTTCCTTCTAGCTCTGCTGATCCAAGGTGTTACAGTTTTAACTCCTATATAGTTATAGTTTCCCTGCAGGGTTTCTTTACTTCTCCTCCAGTAGGTGGCGTCGTCCGTTGTTTGCTGGACTTTCCCGGCTGGTATCCTTGGTACTGGTCCCAGGCCAAGGTGAAACTCTGGGCCGCTGGTGGAGTCGCTGTTCCACCGTGGCCAAGGTTTACTCCCAGGTGTTCACCTGCGCCCCCTGGCATGTATGAAGTTCCACTGTGTTAGAGGGTGGTCCACAAAGAACAAAAGCTGGGGTTCCGCTCAGGAGACAGTCCACAGAAGCAACTGCTAGCGGTCTCTCGCGGTTGGGTGGGCACTGGGGCTAGGCACCCTGTGCGAAGCCGGCCCGGCACGCCCGGGGTAAACTCCAGGCTGAAGCCCTGGGCCGGATCTCCCACCACAACTGCACTCCACCTGTGGGCGCCGAAGCCACGCCTCCCAGCTACTGCTGTCTCCCGGTGGCCCTGTGCTCACACACGCGAGCGAGACTCTTGCGTGGGGCGGCAAGGCACAGAGAGCTGCCAAAAAACTGGTTGGAAGCTGGCACCCCGCTACTTCCAGTCTCAGTCTCCGATAGCTGTAGCCCTGGGCCGAGGCCCAGCTGCACCCGCGTTTTTCTGGCCGGCGCCGAAGCCACGCCTCCTGGCTACCACTGCCTCCCGGCGGCCCTGTGCTCACACAAGCGAGCGAGCGAGACTCTTGCGTGGGGCGGCAAGGCGCAGAGAGTTGCCAAAAAACTGGTTGGAAGCTGGCACCCCGCTACTTCCAGTCTCAGTCTCGGATAGCTGTAGCCCTGGGCCGAGGCCCGAGCTGCACCCGCGTTTCTCCGGCCGGCGCCGAAGCCACGCCTCCTGGCTACTGCTGCCTCCCGGTGATCCTGTACTCACACATACACGAACGAAATTCCTGCGTGGGATGTTGAGCTGCAGAATGATGCCAGGAAGCTGACTGGAAAACGGCGCCTCCACCACTTCCAGCCTTGGTCCCTGAGAGCCTAGCGCAGAGTGGACTGTCTAGGCCACCATCGTGGAACCGCCCCCCACAAGGAGAATTTAAATCTAAACTACACTAGATATAATCTCAACCCAGTTAGAGTGGCTATTACATAAACGAAATAACAAATACTGGTAAAGATGTGGAGAAAAATCAACTCTTACATGTTGTTGGTAGGAATGCAAATTAGTATAGCCATTGTAGAGAACAGCATGGAGGTTCCTCAAAAAACTGAAAATGTTTCTATTGTATGATCCAGCTATCTCACTTCTGGGTAACATGCAAAGGAAATGGAATCAGCACACAAAATAAATACTTCCAGTTGGAAGGACAGTGGAATGAATTGGACATTGTTATCCTATGTGTATATATGATTACATGACCAGTGTAATTCTACATCATGTACATCCATAAGAATGAGAAGTTATATGCCATTTGTGTATGATATGTCAAAATAGATTCTACTGTCATGTATAACTAGTTAGAACAAATGAAAAATGAATAAATAAATAAATAAATAAATATCCATGTTTATTGCAGGAGAAATCACAATAGCTAAGATATGAAATCAGCCTAGGTGCTTAGAAACAGATGAATAGACTTTAAAATATGGTATATATACATAATGGAGTATTATTCAGCCATAAAGAAAAATAAAACCCTATCATTTGCAGCAAAATGCATGAAACTAGATGTCATTTTATTGAGTGAAATAAGCCAGACATATAAAGACTGATACTATATGTTCTCTCTAATATGTAGAAACTAAAAATGTTGACTTGAAAATAAAATAGAGACTTAGAAGTGTATGTTGGGGAGGGTAAAAAGGAGGTTGGATTTGATCAGTGCATGCTAGATGCATGAATGGAAATAACAAACTTGAGCCCCATAATATATACTACTAATACATGTTAACTTAAAAAATTATGACAACTTAATTTAGCTTTTAATTTTGGTAAGTTATCAAAAGTATCAAAATATTAAATACAAGGTTAAATATCAAAAGATTAAAAACAAATTCTTTATAACTCATAGCTTATCAAACATTATAAATATGATTTCTTTTCCATTTGCAGAGTCTTCCTTACCCTCTCCATTTTTAGTTTTCATATATTAGTTTTATTAATTATGTGAAGCAATACAATATTACTCAGCATTAAAAGAGAATAAAATTATGGCATTTTCAGGTAAATAGATGGAGTTGAAGAACATCATGCTAAGCAAAGTAAGCCATTCCCAGAAAACCAAAGGCCAAATGTTCTCTCTGGTAAGTGAATGCTGATCAGTAATGGGGGTGGGGCATGGGAAGAATGGAGAAACTTTGAATTGGGAGAAGGAGAGGGAAGGAAAAGGAGGGGGGATGGGGATAGGAAAGATTATGGAATGAGATGAACATCATTTCCCCAGGTACATGTATGACTGCACATGTGGTACGACTCTACATTGTGTACAACTAGAGAAATGAAAAATTGTGCTCCATTGTGTACAATAAATCAAAATGCAATCTGCTCTCATGTATAACTAATTAGAAGAAAGAAGGAAAGGAAGGAAGGAAGGAAGGAAGGAAGGAAGGAAGGAAGGAAGGGAGGGAGGAAGGAAGGAAGGAAGGAAAGAGGGAGAGATAGGAAGGGAAAATAAATGAAAGAAAAGGAAAAGAAATGAAGAGTATGGTAAAATATTAAAATTGGACTTCCTTATTCAAAATCCCTAGGCTTTGGAATTTTAACTGAATTACATATTCTCTGAATCAGAAAATTTTAATGGCTAGTCTTCATCCTCTGGTACCAGATTTCATAGACTAGACTGGCATCCATTTCCTAAGGAGACAGGAAGGAAAGAATTCTGTAAAACTCAAAGAAGACTTTGTGTATCCTAAGTCTATTTGGTGACCAAAAAATCCATTCAACTGTAAGTGGAGGACTTCAAGGAACAGGGATTATCTTTAATCTCTTACTAAGTATTGTAACTGATATTAGCATCTCTAAAGTGACACACTTGGAATCCTTTTCCAGTGGATTGAAACTGGCATAAAAGATGTATCAAACCTCTAGTAAGAACATTGGGCACAAAAATAAAGAAACTTGCAAAGATATGCTGATAAAAACCCATTATTTCCCATGAAAGTGTTGGTCTGGTCTGCAATGAAATAAAGAAATGTTTTCTATTGACTTCTAGTTGGTATCACTCACAAGATGTCCAAAATTCTTTTAACAATCTCAAGAAGTTTTAGTAATATAGAATTCCAAATTTATGGCAACAACCTCCATTTCCTAACTTCCAAGGTACTCAGTGCAGGGCTGAAATTCCACCAATGGAATGAGAAAGATTTAGTCAAATGTTTGGTCTTGACTCAGGTCAGAAGTTTCTAAGAGGAGGGCGTGAACTAGAAGTGTCAGATGCCAGGACCATATTCCCTCTTCTCCCTAAGAGCAGACAGAATATGGTCTAGGAGGGAAGGGTACGAAATGGGAGCAGAGCACACGAGTCCCTTTTTTTATTCCATCCTGGAATGCCCAGGAATTAAAACCACTCAAAGACCAACAATGAAAGGAAAATACAAATCTTTTGCCTTACCTGGCATTCCTTTCTTGTGTTCACCAAAATTAATAACAGTGACCTCTACTAGAAGAGGGTAAGTTTAAAAATTTATGAAGGAAAATCTTCAGGGGAATTACTCTTCCTATTAAATATGAAAGATCTTGTTCTTTTGGTATGTGCCACTTTGTGATATTATCTCTAGATAGGCAAGTGGACACTAATACATCAGCGGAAATAAGCAGAAACATCAGGGCTATGAAGCTGTGTGTTAATCTTGCAGTCTTCCATGAGAATTCTGACAGCCCAGGGGTTGTAATGGAGAAAGTTGTAGCTAACCTAAACCATTAATTGCATACTAGGTAGTAGGAGCACTACAAATGTTGATAAACAACACTGTTTTGCAAGGAGCGGTATATTCTGTGAAGTAGACATTTAGAGCAAGAACAAAAATTTAGACCAATGCAACTAATATTATCTTTATAGGTACCTCAACTTTTACTAAAATGCAATTTGAGATTCCTACCATGAACTTAGAACAGTGCTAAAATACAATTTACTATTAACTGTTTATTAAGAATCAGATTATCTAGAAATTTACTCTTGTAGGTAAGGACCAAATGTCCTTTGAAGCAAAATCCCAGACATACCTAAGAACACTGAAGTTTGTTCTTGGAACAGAAAGCATTAAAATCTTATGATACTATGAGTAAATTACAGACATAAAAGTGAAAAAAGTTGGAGACTTGAGAAAGGGAAAATTGAAGATAGGATCATCTTCTGTTCTGTATACACAGGATCTTTTTTTCCACTTTTTAAAATTTATTCTAATTAGTTATATATGACAGTAGAATGCATCTTAACATATCATACACAAATGGAATATAACATCTCACTCTTCTGGTTGTACATGATGTAGAGTTACACCGGTCATGTAATCATATATGCACATCAGGCAATAATGTCCAATTCATTCTACTATCCTTCCTATCCCTATATCCCCTTTACTCCTTTCACTCCTAATTCACAGTAGCTCTATTATTCCCTAGCCCCTCCTCCTTATTGTGAATTAGTACCTGCACATCAAAGAAAACATTTGGCCTTGGGTTCTTTGAGATTGACTTATTTCACTTAGAATAATATTCTCCAGCTCCATTTACTGGTAAATGCCATAATTTCACTTTTCTTTAAGGCTGAGTAATAGTCCATTGTGTATACATACCACATTTTCTTTATCCATTCATCTGTTGAATGACACCTAGTTTGGTTCCATAGCTTAGCTATTGTAAATTGAGCTTCTATAAACATTGATGTGGCTGTTTCACTGTAGTACGCTGATTTTAAGTCCTTTGGGTATATACGAAGGAGTGGGATAGCTGGATCAAAAGGTGGTTCCATTCCAAGTTTTCTGAGGAATATCTATACTACTTTCAGAGTGACTGCACCAATTTGCAATCCCACTAGCATGTATGAGTGTATCTATTTCCCATATCCTTGCCAACACTTGTTATTGCTTGTATTCTTGATAACTGCAATTTTGACTGGAATGAAATGAAATCTCAGTGTAGTTTTGTTTTGCATTTCTCTACTTGCTAATGATGAACTTTTTTTCAGATATTTGTTGATTGTATGTCTTCTGTGAAGTGTCTATTCAGTTCCTTAGCCCATTTATTGATTGGGTTATTATTATTATTATTATTATTATTATTATTATTTTGGTGTTAAGTTTTTTGAGTTCTTTATATATCTTGGAGATTAGTGCTCTAAGTAATGTGCATTTGCTAAAAATTTTCTCCCATTCTATAGGCTCTCTATTCAATCTCTTATTGATTGTTTCCTTTGCTGAGAAAAAACTTTTTAGTTTGAATCCATTCCATTTATGGATTCTTGATTTTACTTCTTGCATTTTAGGAATCTTATTAAGAAAGTCAGATCCTAGGCTAACATGGCGAAGATTTGGGCCTACTTTTTCTTCTATTAGGCATAGGGTCTCTGTTCTAGTGCCTAAGTATTTCATCCACTTTGAGTTGAGTTTTGTGCAGGGTGAGAAATAGGGGTTTATTCATTTTGTTACATTTGGATTTCCAATTTTCCAACACCATTTGTTGAAGAGACTATGTTTTCTCCAGTGAATATTTTTAGTGCCTCTGTCTAGTATAAGATAACTGTATTTATGTGGGTTGTCTCTTTGTCTTTTATTCTGTACCATTGTTCTATGTGTTTGTTTTGGTGTCAATACCATGCCATTTTTGTTACCATAGCTCTGTAATATAGTTTAAGGTCTGGTATTGTGATGCCTTCTGCTTCACTTTTCTTGCTAAAGATTGCTTTGGCTATTCTAGTCTCTTATTTTGCCAAATGAATTTCATTATTGTTTTTTCTATTTCCATGAAGAATGTCATTGGGATTACATTAAATAAATACTTAGAGGTAAATGATAATAGTGATACAACATTTCAAAATCTCTGGGATACTACAAAGGCAGTGCTAAAAAGAAAGTTCACTGCATTGAGTTCATCCATTAAAAGAATAGAAAGTCAACAAATAAATGACCTAACATTATATTTCAAAGCCCTAAAAAAGAAAAACAAATCAACACCAAAAGCAGTAGAAGAAAGGAAATAACTAAAATCAGGACTGAAATCAATGAAATTGAAATAAAAGAAACAATTCAAAAAATTAACAAAACAAAAAGTTGGTTCTTTGAAAAAATAAATAAAATTGATAAACCCTTAGCCACACTAACAAAGAGAAAGAAAGAGAAAATTCAAATTATTAAAACTCATGATGAAAAAGGAAATCTCATGAAGGACACTACTGAAATACAGAAGATAATGACAAATTATTTTGAAAATTTATACTCCAATAAAATAGAAAATTTTGAAGACACTGACAAATTTCTAGAGGCATATGACCTACCCTAACTGAATCAGGAGGACATACATGATTTAAACAGATCAATTTCAAACAATGAAATAGAAAACACCATCAAAAGCCTACCAACTAAGAAAAACCCAGGTCCAGATGGATTCTCAGCCAAGTTCTACAAGATCTTTAAAGAAGAATTAACACCAATACTCCTCAAATTATTCAATGAAATAGAAAAAGAGGGAGCACTCGTAAATTCAATCTAAGAAACTAGTATCATCCTGATACCAAAATCAAACAAAGACACGTCAAGGAAAGAAAACTTCAGACCAATATCCCTGATAAACATAGATACAAAAATTCTCAATATAGTTCTGGCAAATCACATACAAAAACATATCGAAAAGATAGTTCACAGGAAACACAGGGGTTCATCCAAGGGATGCAAGGTTGGTTCAACATCTGGAAATCAATAAATGTAATTCATTTCATCAATAGACTTAAAGTCAAGAATCATATGATTACTTCTGTAGATGCTGAGAAAGCATTTGACAAAATACAGTACCTCTTTACGTTCAAAACACTAGAGAAACTAGGGATAGTAGGAAAATATCTCAACATTGTAAAAGCTATCTATGTAAAACCGAAAGCCAACATCATCCTCAATGAGGAAAAATTGGAAGAATTCCCTCTAAGAACTGGAATAAGACAAAGATGCTTTCTTTGACCACTTTTATTCAACATCATCCTTGAAAGTTTAGCCAGAGCAATTAGACAGAAGAAAGAAATTAAAGGGATATGAGTAGGAAAAGAAGAACTCAAACTATTACTATTTGCTGATAACATGATTCAATATATTCATAAGATCCAAGAAATTCCATCATAAAACTTCTAGAACTAATAAATGAATTCAGCAAAGTAGTGGGATATAAAATCAATACTCATAAATCAAACACATTTTTATACATAAGTGATGAATCTACCACAAGAGAAATTAGCAAAACTACCCCATTCACAATAGCTTCAAAAAAATAAAATGCTTGGGAATCAATCTAACAAAAGAGCTAAAAGACCTCTACAGTGAAAACTACAGAACACTAAAGAGAGAACAGAAGACTTTAGAAGATGGAAAGATCTCCCATGTACACAGGATCTTGCAAGGAGCCTGTGCAGATGAGGGATCCCAGAGCTTAGGCTTTATTAATTTTTTGGAATATTTTTAAAAGCAAGAACTAATATGCATGATAACTTTGGGAAAGAAAACAGAGTACCATAAGTGGGTAAGTTGCATATGATTTCAAAGAAGTAAGTAATTCATGAAGAGACTTTTTTTCCTCAACTTACCAGTTGGCATCTTAGGAACATTTCCCTTAATTGTCTCAGGGAAAAAAAAGCACTTTTGTTTTTTTTCTGGATTTCATTCCTGCTCACCTCCAAAGCAAATAGTCAGCAGGAAAGCGGGGGAGCCCAGCAATAGGAACACATGCCCTGCACCTGGCTGTCTCCCAGATGCTGGTAGCCTTTAAAACAGCCTTGGCCTTGGCACATCATCTAATCTGCAATCTTGAGATGATTATGATAATCACATATACCTAATAAGAAGGTTCTGAAGATGAAAGAGCATACAATAAATGTTTAATAAATGTTTCCTATTATACTCATCTTTGACCAGCATGGGGTTGTCTTATGGTTTATGTATGTGTCCACTAAAAGCTGATGTGTGAGACCATGCAAGAAAGTTTAGAGATGGAATGTTTGGGTTATGAGAACCTTAACCTAATTGGTGAATTGATTCCCTGGTGGGGATTAACTGAGTAGTAACTGAAGGCAGGTAGGATATGGCTGGAGGAGGTGGGTCATTGGGTTGTGCCTTTAGGTATATATTTTGTCCCTGGCAAGTGGAGTAAAAAATCTCTCTCTCTCCCTCCCAATCTCTCTCTCTCTCTCCCCACCCCCACTTCTTGGTGGCCATATTCTGACCTGCTTTCCTCTGCCATTCCACCATGATGTCCCACCTTACCTCAATCCCCAAGGAATAGAGCTGGCTGTCTATAGCTTGCGACCTCTGAAACCATGAGCCCCCAAATAAACTTTTCCTCCTGAAATTATTCTTATCAGGTATTTTGGTCACAACAAAGAAAAAAAGGACTAAAACAGGTTGGTAGAATGGTAGTAGGCCAAAGGAGAGAATTTCATTGCCTTAGCCAGAGTCTTAGAGATTATACAAGTGCTCATATTTGCAATATAAATTTGAAAAATCTTTTGCTTATGGGCAATGCCTGGTGGCAACAATAAGCCAAAAGAATCTTATATTTTTTAACAACTATCATTAACTGAGCAAAGATTGGGGAGGGGATGTTATAAGCTGTATTTTGTCCCCTCCCTGCATTTCTGTGATGAACGATAATACCCAATATTCAGATATGTCTGTATTTGGTGACAGGATCTATAGAGGTCATTAAGTTAAAATGAGACTGTTAGTATGTGTCTCAATCCAATCTGATGAGTATTCTTATAAGAGGAGTTCATTGAGACACACAGAGAGATAACAGGGATGCATATGCAGAGAGAGCTCCATGTGAAGACAGCACAGAGGTCACCCTCTGGAAGCCCCGGAGGGTGAAGAATCTGAATCTATTGCCACCTTAATCTTGCACTTCTAGTTCCAAAGCTGTGTGAAGATAAATTATCTTAATTCCACCCCCTCTGTGAAGTTTTTAGGTAGCCAAAAACAACTAATAAGTGAGACAGCAGGTTTTAGAATGTGGGAGTCAAGTAGATTGTTTCAGGGCTTAAACTCGCCTGAAGTCCCCCCAAGCTGCCTGCTGCAGCCTTGCTCAAAGCTTCCATCCACCCTTTCTGATAGCACCTCCTTCCATAATCTCTGTTTTGGTTGTCTGCTGAGTTCACAGGTGATATTTTTCTTTCACAATACACTAGTCTCTTTCATGCATTGCTGGCATTGGACAAGAACAGGAAAAGGGTCTGAGCTGAGTGACGTGCAGAAGAGACACCTGCTCTGTGCCAGGACCCACCAGGCCAAGGACAAAGCTGACTTCCACCAGGACTGCAGCTTCCATAACCACCCACTGAGGTGGGCACCTCTGCCTGGCGCTACTTACCTCCAGTCCTTCTCTCTGATCTTCCTTTCCCATCTGAGGGTTAACCATTATCATCTGGTAAGGACCACTCATCTCCAGATTCCTTTCCCATATAGCATCTAAAGAAACCAGAAATAGTCATGACAATAAAAAAAGAAAAGGACCTGCCAGGACCCACCAACTTCTCAATACCTCTCATAAAGCCCAGAAGCCCAGCTAAAACTGCTCTGCTCTATATATAACTAGGGAAGAATTGCCAACTGCCAAAATATTCTCCCTTCAGAATACATCCAAAATTATGCCAGGGAAAAATATATCATTATCCTGGCCACCAGCAGGAGTCACATTATCTGTACAAAATCCCATTGTTTAGGAGGCCCTCCTGCAACATTCTCTTGACTCATTCAGAAAGGGCCAGGATGTGCAAAACACAGGAGCAAATTGTTCACAACGGACAAGGGATCTGTCTTTAGGATTTCCATTCACATGGCCCTCCTCACCCTACCTCCAACCAAATTCTCCTCTAATTTTCCACCAGCCCTGCACAAAAATGAGTAATCTAACATAAGAACTCGATAAGGTCTGAAATAATAAGATGCAGGTCCTTGATAGTGGTATCCAACTACTGATTAATGTAGATCTTTCATGAAAAGGATGATGGGTCACTACGAGATAGAACAGAATAAACAGCAGGTAAAAAGACAGCAAGCAATGCAGGTTCTCAAAGAAGCCCTGGAGGAAACACAATAATGAAAGAGAGTTAGTAGTGTAAGCTAGAACAGGCCATGACTTAGAGGATTAAATAATGGATTCATCCCTAAATTTAAGTGGGGAACCCCAGATGTAAAACCATAAGTAAACAGAGGGAGATCAGTTCAGTACACAAAATATCAGCACATCAGATTCAAGAGAGTGGAGAAGAATGAGTATCAGCATGGTGAAGAAAATACTGTGATGATTCCAGTCTGGAAGAAAAAAATCACAGAATGTGACTGTAAAACAGAACAGGAATGCAATACAACTGAGACTTTAATAGTGGTATCTGACTACCCCATTCAACTTCATGATTCTGGCCAATCAACCATCAGTTTCACTTCAAAAAAAAATCCTCTCCTAGAAAAACAAGGAAAAATGCTATCTTATTGGAAATTCTGGAATAGAGGAGGAGCCTCAAAGAAGTCTGAGATACCTAAGACAGTGTGGATCACCTGCAAAATGTGCATTCACGTTGCTGTGCTGTGGAAATCCCATGGAGTTTCTGTGACATCACTGCCTTTGATAACTCCCAAGGATATCTACAAGGACAGAATGCTATAGCTACTCATATTCTTCAACACCAAAGCTTCCCTCATGAGAGCCAGATCCTGATGGGAATCTTAGGTAATCTTTCTGACATGAGCATTCCAATCAATCTTTTGTTATCATATGTTTAAATGTGGTGTCCTTATTTATTTCAATGTTGAACAGTAATGAACATTGTATCATCAAAAACTTAGCTAATAACCTGCACATATAGAAACATACATCATTATTTCTGGAGTATGAGCTATAATAGGGTCAGAGGTCTTAAGCATGTTCTTTTTGGGCATAAGATCACTGATGACATGCATATACATGTACACATACATACATAAACATTCCCTCACAAACAACACAGAGGGTGCAGAGTCAGTCTCATCAAACAAATCGAAATTCACATATTGTTGGAACTTCAATTCTAATATCTGTGCTGACTGGTAGTACAGACTGGTTTCAAGAATAGTGTCCAAGTCACATATTGTTCCTTTTAGATATGACAAACTGTCAACCTCCTCCGCACCCCATCCTGTCCCACGTAGGAAACAGATACAAGGCATCCTAATGTGTTAGGGATTAGATCACCCAGCTTGGAGCTCAAAGGTTCCATTGTTCTGCTCCTCTTTATAAAGGGAGCTGACCCATTTCCCCCAGCACAGACTGGAAACAACCCCAGAGCCTCCTCCAAGATGCTGGTGGTCCTGCTCATGGCGGCCTTGCTGGCCCTGAGCTCAGCTCAGAGCTCAAATGAAAGTATAAGAAAATGGCGGCAGGTGTGATAAGATTCTGCCTGGGTCTTAGGAGGACACATCATAGAGATTCATAGTGGTTGCACTAATTTGGACTGCAGAGTTCTTATGACAAGGGTAAGGTTGGTTATGTCCTCATTCCACATCAAGGCTTTTGACTTTATTTAATGTAAAACTGACACTCCATACAAAGTTCTAAAAGAGAAAAATGAAAAGGCAAGTTTTGCATTTTTAAGAAGAGCTCACTGTACTGTAAAGGACACATGGGAAGGTGGTAATACTGTTAGAAGGAAGAACAAGTGTGAGGAGCCTCATAATCAGACAGTGGATGCTGATAGCTTTGCTTTACACTGCACACAAGACAGAAGAAGGAGATACACACACATTAGAGCTGCTTCCAAGATGGAGAAACAGATAATAAATTTGAATCTCTCTACATAATAAGATAGAAATACCAGGGCCCAATTTTCCATTTTTCTCTGACCTGCATTCAATATTTCAGTGTGCTCTCTGTACTATTTGGAACATTGTCTCCAAAACTTTACTCTTGGCTCCCTCTCTTAAGAAAGAATATTCATATAAGCAAATGATTCACTCAAGAAAAAGGGTAAAGAAATATTAAAATGTGATGTTCAAAGTCCTAGTATACTTAACCTAAATGAGCAGTAGCGTTGAGGGATTGTAGGTAAAACAAAAAGTACAAGGCTTTGTTTGTTTGTTCTGTTTTTAGTTCATGAGTGACACTAGCATTGTTGATTGCCATCCATGATTGTCATTTCCTTAAAATTTCTTCCATTTCCAACACCATCAGAGAGAATGGCTGATGAGTTCACTCTAGGGGTTGTATAGGCTATGGTTGGAAATTAGCCTTCCCTGTGAGCCATGAAAGGCTCTGGACTTGATTCTTCACATTCTGTGCTTTATTTCTTAGATATCATCAGTGAAGACTCTTCCTCTCCAAAATCAGGTACAAACCACTTCTTTCTCACTTTATTATCTTTTCTTTTTTTTTCCCTGAGAAATTTTTCAGTTCTTCCAAATTATTATCATCATTTTAGTTTTGAGAAATTAATGAATTTAGTTCCCCAAAGACAAATCTTCCTTAACTTTGATACTGGGGACCATGAGCAGGGACACCAAGGTGAAAAACAGGCAGGTCTGGCTCCCATGACAACAAGAGTATTTTCCCTGTTCTGAAAAGAGGTGATTGCTGAGAGACACACAAATGCACAGTATTCAGATTCTGACTCCTACGTTGTACTTAGAATCACTAAATTGCTTCCTTCTTCCCTAATGTTGTTCCCCCTAATTATATGGCTTCAAGGGGAAATGCGCAGAAAGGAATGTCTGTTCCTTTTGTCTGTTTATTCATTCAACTGTGTCCCTATAGTTGACAAAAAATTCTTACATGTATTTAGTGAATCCACTGTGGATCATCATTTTGTCTTTTACAATATTGGTATTTCTCTCTGTGTGTGTAGGGCCTTGAGCAACCAGCTCTAATTTCAACAAGGGCTTATATGGCCACACTTGCACTAGCAGGCAGCAAATTATTACTGGGTCTTGAAATATAACTAGCAATGTAACTAACATTTATAATCCTTATTTCTTTGTTTCTCTTTTATCTGAGGAGATAATACCTAGAAATTCTCTTATTGGAAACCTCAGATTCTACCAAATTTAAAGGCAAAAGATTGTCTCAGGAGCCAAGATATGAGATGTTTCCTATTATTGAAAGGCTTGAGAGAAACCCTTTAATAAGAATCAGTGCACTAGGAGGGAGGCTCCCAGTTGACAGGCAGGTCATGGGAGAAAAAAACAATGTGATAAGGTTGAGATGTAAAAATGAAAGAGAGACTTCCACCTCTAACTTCATCTACCCTTGGGCTGTACCCACATTCCCAGACTTCCCTGGATTCTATAGCACAAATATAATTTTAAAATAATTTCCAAAACTTTCACTGATCTTCTTGTGATTTTAGGGAAACAAGGAATATAAAACAAAAGTAAGGAAGCTGTGCATGCTGAGGAATACTTAAAATTTTAAAAATAATGGATCCTGGAACCTCAGGCCAGCCATAAGTTTGATTGTCATCTATTTCTCCCTGGAACCCACTTTTCTTTTCTCTCTACTTTGTCATATTTAATTAATAAAAATCAATAGAACAGATTTTATGCTTTCAAGATGAAATGGCACAGATTAAACATTACCATTCCAAATGGGAGAAATATGAAGATAATGAAAAAATAGATGAAAGAAGAGCAAAACCCAACTGGGAAAACTAAATCCTGTAGCTCAATGTTCACTAACTGGGATGTGTTGACATCATGTGAGCTCCAAAGGACTTGAGAAGTCCCACCTGTATAGGCTTTGCTGGTTGAAGCCCATATGGCCACTCACTTGGGCTGGCTCTGTTTACTGCCTGAAGCTTCCCTCTGGAAGTCATTCCACATTCCTGGCACCTTTAGCTTTCTGGGGTCTCCACTGTACCTTTGGCTTCACTCACAGATTCATGGATCCCTCTATTAGGGACAGCATGCAGGAAATCCATTCCTCCTGTATACTGCCTGTCCTCCAAGTCTTTCCTTTGAGACCTTGATGGAAGTCTTCATCACACCATAATACTTAAATTTTGCATGTCTGAAAAAACAGTCTCATATGAACAATAACAAGGACTGCAACTGGCGCTGGCACTGGTACTGGCTGGACCTACTCAAACCACTGCTGCTGTAGCCTCTGAGTACTGTGTTGACTAAATATAGGGATATAAATCCCAGGGGACCAATCCCTAGGCAGCCCTGTGGGAGCAGGGTGCCCCAGGGCTCTCTTCTCAGAGGGAAGTTTGAAATCAGTTGAAATTTTGCATCTTTGAACCTGTGATAAGTGCTGTCTTCCAGAATCCTGAGATATCCTCAAGGCATTTTTCCTACTATCTGGAGGAAATTTCTTGTTTTCTTTTTAACTGTACTAATTTTTCTTTCTTTTCTTTTTTTAATATTTAAATGTTTTTATTAGTGCACTATAGTTGTACATAATAGTGAGGTTCGTTTTGATAGATTCATAAATGCATAGAACAGGGTTTGCTCCATTTCAGTCCTTCCTCTCCTTCCTCTAATCTATTGGTCTTCTATTTATTTATTTATTCATTTGTTATTTATTTATAATTGGTATTTTGTGATTATATATAAAAATGGTTGCATAATGGTGTAATTTCTTTAGTAACTCCACTCTCCTTGGCCAGAAATTTATATGCACTTCTTTTCAAATCAAACTGCAAGTTTTCCAAATTTTTCTACTCTGCTTTTTGCTTCTGAGTCTCATTGTGAATTTGATTAAAAAATCAAGAAAGTAATGCCCATGTCACTACAGAATTCTGAGTTGCCATAAAATTTCTTGTGCCAGACTGATCAGTCCATCACCCTTAAATGATCACCCTTAAATGATCTCACCCTTAAATGAGTGAGATAACTGGGTCAAGGGCATGGACAAAATGTAGACAAGTTCTTCGCCAGAATGTAATATTGGTGACCTCTAGCCTTATTCCCAGTGGACTGTTTATTTTCATCTGTATCCTCATTAACATGGTCATTTCTGTCTGTACTCTTATCAGTATTCTGATCTTCTAAACTCCTACCAGAATTACCCATTAAGCTCCACTTTTAGCATCTAGAATTTTTGTAGTCTACTTCTTCAAACTTTCCCAAACTCCTCCCACAAAACAATTCCAAAGGTTTCTGAACCACATCATGAGTATTATAACATCATTGACTTCAATTCTCTATACCAATTTTTTTGGTTTAATATACCAATCCAGTCACATTGACAACCAAGAATAAACTATTGCACAAGCTATTTGTGTGTTGTTTTTACAGTAAGTGCATGTCGGGCAGTTATCATTACAGTGAAACTCTTGAAAAAATTGAATATGTGGGCTGTTGTTAGGTTTGAGTATTATTTTGCTCTTGTTTAAAATTTTTTATTTGTTCTTTTTAGTAATACATGACAATAGAATGTATTTGGGCATATCATACATACACGGAGTATAACTTCCCATTTTTGTGGTTGTACCTGATATGGCATTACACTGGTCATGTATTCATATATGAACATAAGAAAGTTACATCCAATTCATTCTACTCTCTTTCCCATTCCCACCTTCCTCCCTTCCCCCCACTCTCCCCTGTCCAATCTGGTGAACCTCCCCTCTCCCCTAGACCCTTCCACCTCTACTTATTACTGTAAGTCAGTATCTGCATATGAGAGAGAACATTCAGCCTTTGAATTTTTGGGACTGCTTTATTTCACTTAGCATGATAGTCTCCAGTTCCATCCATTTACTGGCAAATGCCATAATTTCATTCTTCCCTATGGATAAGTAAGCTTCCATTGTGTATATACACCATATTTTCTTTATCCATTCATCTGTTGAAGGGCACCTAGATTGGTTCCATAGCTTAGCTATTGTGCATTGAACTGCTATAAACATTGATGTGGCTGTGTCACTGTAGTATGCTGATTTTAAGTCCTTTGGATATATACTGAGGCGTGAGATAACTGGGTCAAATGGTGGTTCCATTCCAAGTTTTCTGAGCAATCTCCATGCTGCTTTCCAGAGTGGTTGCACCAATTTGTAGTCTCACCAGCAATATATGAGTGTACCTCCGTCCTCCATCCTTGCCAACATTTATTGTTATTTGTATTCTTGATAATTGCCATTATGACAGGAGTGAGATGGAATCTCAGTATAGTTTTAATTTGCATTTCTCTAATTGCTAGAGATATTGAACATCTTTTTATGTGTTTGTTGACCATTCCTATTTCTTATTCTGTGAAGTTCCTGTTCAGTTCCTTAGCTCATTTATTGATTGGGTTATTTATTATTGTTGTTATTATTGTTGATAAGCTTTTTGAGTTTTTTGTATATCCTGAATATTAGTACTCTGATGTGCAGGTGGTAAAGATTTTCTCCCATCCTATAGGCTCTCTCTTCACAATCTTGATTGTTTCCTATGATGTAAAGAAGCTTATTAGTTTGATATCATACCACATTATTGATTCTTGGTTTTCCTTCTTGTGCTTTAGGGATCTTTTTGAGGAAGTCAGTTCCTAAGCCAACAGGATGGAGAGTTGGACCTACTGTTACTTCTAGTAGGTGCAGGGTCTCTGCTCTAATTCCTAGGTCCTTGATCCACTTTGAGTTGAGTTTTGTGCAGAGTGAAAGACAGGGGTTTAATTTCATTCTGCTACATATAGATTTCCAGTTTTCCCAGCACCATTTGTTGAAGAGACTACCTTTTCTCCATTGTATGTTTATTGGGCCTTTTTCTAGGATGAGAAAATTGTATTTATGTGGGTTTGTCTCTGTGTCTTCTATTTTGTACCATACCATACATGTATTTATGTCTGTTTTTGTGCCAATAATATGCCATTTTGTTACTATAGCTCTTAAAGGAAATATCCATGAGCCATCAAGACGCAGAAAGCACAGTTGTCAATCATGAGTGACATGCTTTTGACCTATACTCTTAAAAAATGTGGGAAATTCACAAACGAAGGGAAAACTGAGGCAAAATTGTGTATCTTCACTTTGCTTCCTCCTCTAGTCTACCTCCTAGGCCTGGTCTTCTATAAATATTAGCACCCGCACCAGTGGATTGCTGTCTGTCTTTCTGCAGATATCCCTCATGCTCTTCTGAATGCAGGTTCTTTGCTTTACCCCACAGGCCTCTCTTGGAAACTGCTCACATTCTCCCTTGAATGTATATATACTTTCCTCAGTAAACATCCATCTATACCTTTAAAAAAAATAACAATTTAAAATTCCAGTTTGTTTAAGCTACTTTACAAGGCAAACTGGATTGGGGCTTTTTTGTTCCTTATTTGACAGAAGGGTTTGAACATTCTATTTTTTAAGCCTGAATTAAATGTAACATGACCTTGAGTTCATGGTTAGTTAGTTATTTTCACAAGATTAACAAAATTTAAAGTGTTTTGCCACTATGGAAACAACATTGAGTGAAAAAACTGTTTTCTACATAATAGTCTAGCATAGTTTCTTACAAGAAGCATTCATAATTTCAGTATTACAGTTTAATCATCTAATAAATGACTAAAACAAACCTCTCAATATGGTAGGAAAAATCGTTTGTCCCTTTGAGAAAATAAACCTAGAATAAATTAAATTTTATGATAAGATACATGAGTTTGAATTTTTCTTCAATTTTCACTAATTGTCTCAGTTTTTTTACTAAAGTGAAACTGTACTCAAGTTTTCCTGATTATTTCAAATACGTCTTTTTGCATTTTTATAGAACAAATGCAGATTCATTTAAATTACAATACAAATAATTTTTTATGTGTTACACTTAAACACATTTTCTACAAAGATAATAAGATTAAGCTTTGGGTCCCTCATCTGTGCATGCTCTTTCCAAAACCCTGTGTAGACTGGGAAGAAGAACGATGGATTGAAAAACTCTATCCTTCAGAAAACTTCTAGAACTCATAAAAATTCGCCAAATAGCAGGATATAAAATTTACACCCATAAACCATTTTCTTTCCTATATACCAATAAAGAATCAGCTGAAAGAGAAATCAGGAAAACTATCCCATTCATAATAGCCTGAAAAGAAAATAAAATACTTGGGAATCAATCTAACAAGAGGTGAAAGACCTCTACAATAAAACTATAGAACACTAAAGAAAGAAATTGAAGAAGACCTTAGAAGATGGAAAGATATCCCATGTTCTTGGATAAGAAGAATTAATATTGTCAAAATGGCCATACTACCAAAAGCTACCAAATTATACAGATTTAATGCAATTCCTGTTAAAATTCCAGTGACACTCTTCATAAAAATAGAAAAAGCAGTCATGAAATTCATTTGGAAAAATAAGAAGCCCAGAATAGCTAGAGAAATCCTTAGTGAGAAAAGTGATACAGGACCATCTTACCAGAACTTAAATTATATTACAGACATATAGCAACAAAAAAGAGCATGGTTTTGGCACCAAAACAGACATCAATACCAATGGAACAGAATAGAAGACAGAGAGACATACCCATGTAAATACAATTATCTCATCCTAGACAGAGGCGCCATAAACATACAATGGAGAAAAGATAGCCCCTTCAATAAGTGGTGCTGAGAAAACTGGAAATCCATATGTAGCAGAATAAAGTTAAACCCCTATCTCTCACTCTGCACAAAACTCAACTCAAAGTGGATCAAGGACCTAGGCATTAGACCAGAGAGACCCTGCACCTACTAGAAGAAAAAGCAGGCCCAAATCTTCACCATGTCAGCTCACAAACCAAATTCCTCAATAAGACTCTTAAAGCTCAAGAATTAAAGTCAAGATTCAATAAATGGGGAGGTATCAAACTAAAAAGCTTATTCAAGGCAAAGGAACAAATCAAGATTGTGAAGAGAGAGCCTGCAGAATGGGAGAAAATCTTTACCACCTGTACCTCAGAGAGGGCATTAATCTCCAGGATATACAAAGAACTCAAAAAACTTAACACCAAAAACATAATAATGATGACAAAATAACCAAATCAATAAATGAGCTAAAAATAAAATTTTCCTGCCTTATAAATTTAATACCTACAGTATTTGTGGCTAAAAATTAAACTCCTAATTTAAAAACTTCTCATAAAACAAGGAGTTGCTTGAATGGTGATTTAAAGCAAATATTTTTGAGGAAAAAATACTAATCTTCCATGAACCTGTCAGAAAATAGAGGAGGAGGGGAAACTTTACCCCAAACTTATTTTATGAAATTGGGGATATCTAATACCAAAATGAGAAAAACATTACAAGAAAATAAAAGTATGGACCAAATAGAATTTTTCCTAGCTTAACATTCAAAACAGATATATCATGTTTACATATTGTAACACTCAACATTGTTAAAGTGTCAGTTATTCCAAATACACATCTATACATTTAATACAAGACAAACAAACATTCAAGAAAACTATTAAAGAAATTGATAAACTAAATCTAAAATGTATATGCAAAAGTAAAAAACCTGAGAAAAATTGACATAATTTTGTAAAAAAAGAATGTCAGAGCATTTGCTGTTACTATCCAAAATGTAATATTAAACTGCAGTAATCAAGAAAATGTCTTATTGACATAAAGACAGACATAGAAATCAAAGGAACAGAATAAATAATCTAGAAATAGACCCACACATGCATGATCAACTGGTTTTCAACAAAGTGCCAAGTTGAAACAATGAGAAAAGATAGTCTTTTTAATAAATAGTACTGGTAAAATGGACATATGTATTTTAAAAATGAATCTGTCCTCACTTTATATTGCAAATAGAATTTTATTTGAAATGAGTCACATAAAACCTGAAACAAAACTTCTAAAAGAAACCATAGAACATAATCTGCATAATCTGAGTATGCAAAGTTCTTAAACAGAACGGAAAAATCATTAGCATTAAAAATTGATTAATGGATTTCATTAAAAATTTTTGAATATATTCTCTTTGAAAAATACTATGAAGAAAATGAAATGGCAAAGCACTGTCTCAGAAAATATTTACCAAACATGTATTTGATAAAAGATGAATATTCAGGCTACGTAAAGAACAGTTAGAACTTGACAATAAAAAAAGAAAACAAGAACCAAATTAAATAATAAGCAAAAAATTTAAACTCATTTCCTAAAAGAAGTTACATGAAGGCCAATGTACATGTACTCAGCATCATTGACCAACGTGAAAATGTGGATTAAAACGACATGCCATTAAACACTGATTACAATGACTAAAATAAAAGTTAAAAAAAAAAAAGTGCCAGATGAAACCATCACACATTCCTAGTGGGAATTTAAAACAATACCACCACTTTAGAGGACTCTGGTAAATTTTTTTCCTTGACAGTTTTTAATAAAGCTCTTTACTCCTAATTATTTACTCAATAGCAATAAAATCATGTATCCAGAAAAAGACACATACATTAATATCAATAGCAGTTTTATTTATAATGGCCAACAATTGGGAACCATTCAAATGTTCATCAATAGGTAAAAGGAATTTTTTAAAGGTGGTATATCTAATAATACCCAAGCATACCACTCAGGAACAAACTGAGGTCTATACAACAAAACAGATGAACCTCCAGAGCATTTTGCTCAGTTTGAGAAACCTACATCTAATAGTACATATTCTAAGACTATGTATAAATAAAATTATAGAAAAGAAAGGACTCCCTCAAGTTACCAAATCAGAAGTAGTTGTCTGGGTAGAAGGGATGATACAGAGAAGGATGAACTGTAAAAGGCACTGATGTTGTAATCACTACATGTATGCATTATCAAACTCTAACTATAATGTACACTGCAATTTTTGCATTTTATTATATATAAATTATAGCTATATAATGTTTACTTTAAAAGGCATAGTAAAATATGCATGTACATGTTTGTACAGCATAATAACTAGAAAAGGAAGTTCACTGTTTTATATGGCAGTTACTCATTTTAAACTTTTTAAAATTTGTTCTTATAAGTTATACATGACAGTAGTTAAACTTTTTAATCGTTTCAATGTTCCCATTCTATTAGTACCAGTAAAAAAATCCAAATTTTCCCTATTTCTATTTCAAATAACTTCAAGTTGTCCTTGATTCACCAAATAATAGGTGTCCATGAAATAACAATACCCATCTCCAATGCATGATTTAGAATTGAAGGGTCATTACCAGCCAAAAGGTTGGAGGTTCATAGGTTCATAATTAACATCTAAGTGACCTATGGTACATGCTTCTTTCCTCTAATCTGCCATCCTGGTACGTATTTTTAAATTTTAAGGGAATGTGCAACAATTTCTTCAAATAATTTCAAATTATCAATATTACAGAAATGCACATCATAAATATGCAATGTTCTTAGATACGTTATTATAGATCTTCACTGGAAAAATTTCCAATGACCTTCAAATTGAAAAACCTGAAAGGAAGAATTAAATGTCTTTGATCTCCTCATACATTCCTTTTATTATCTAGGACATTCAATAGCATCTAGTTTTTGTTTGTTTTATTGTTGTTGCTGTTGTTGTTTTCCAGTGCTGAAGATTGGACCCAGGGTCTTGTACATGCTAGGCAAGTGCTCTACCACTGAACCACACTCCCAGCCTCATACTTCATGGTTAAGTGACTCACAGAATGGTGAATTTCTCATCTTTTAACCAACACCTTGGCTGCTTCAACACCAAAAGAAATGCCTCCCTTAACTTGGAGTTTCCCAAAATGAAAATAAATGAATGGCTTGAAGGATAGATGAGTCCAAAATTCAAGGAAAGAATGTGGACCAGCTTTCTCTGATGCATCTTCAAAAGCCATGATATGAATAAAGACAGACAGTAAGTGGCATAGAGCAGAAGGAAGATCATAATTTTCAAGGCAGTTATGTGGGCATTGGTCTTGGGGTCTCTGGGTCCTTTGAAATTGTGCTGCATATTCTGCAGATGTCGCCACAGGGAGAAGATTAGCAGGAGAAAAGCGATCAGAGCCACAGTAAAATGGAGTTATGGAGAACATAGTCATATTGAATACTGTCAGGTTTGAAAATGTTGTAAAATCACTCATTCTGGAATTCCAAGTTGTGTTTCTTTCATTTCCATGAATCCAGTCTTCAATGTATATGTTTATTTCAATCAGATTTAAAATCAAGACAATCAAGTTTCCTAGTAGTATCATCAGAATTACTTTTTTTTACTCTCCACTTCAGGTAGAGAAAAATAGGCCTTGAGAAGCTGGCTGTTTATTTTGAGCAAATAAAAGATGACAAAGATCGTGGCAAACCAGAGATTGAGGTGTTTGGCAAATATCCAGAAAAAAATAGTAATTCTTACTTCTGTTTCAGTCAAAAGTAAAACTGGATGATACAGAGAACTAAACCAACTTACTAACACTTCCCAGATCAGAACCATTCTAGAAATTGCCAAGACAATGAGGATTTGATCAACTAAAGAGAACTTTCTTTTAATGACCCCGTCTATGCAGTTTATCAGTACTATGAATCTGTTGCTCAAATTCCCAAATATGAACTATACAATCATTATGAGGTGAGGATGTTCTGCAAGCCATTTTCCATGTCCAAACAGAGAAAATTCAAGGTCTAATATCACTGATGTAAAATGCCACACATATCCTTGAACGTACAGCTAAGCTCTTCCTCTTTCTCCTCCTCCTGTTCCTTCTTTAACCATTGATTCAACACTAAGTCAAGAATCTCTAAGGTTTACTAGTTAATCTGCATATGTTCCTGTGAAATCTTTACTTTTCTCCAGTTTCTCTGTTGAGCCCTAGCTAAGATATTTATATCCTCATCATAGGCTAAATTATGTTTCATAGATGTTTATGAAGCAAAGTAAAATATACATTTGCTAACATGCAAATAAAGACATATTCTCTTTCACTGTTTTGTACTTTTTGTCTAGTCTCAGCTGTAGAAAATTTGGTTCCACCAGCTTGAGTTCAGAGGTACAAAGATTATAAATATCTGTTTCATCAAATGTGTAGCTAAATGAAGTTTTCTGTGTCTCACAGCATGGCCACAGAGGACTTTAAAAACATACAAAGAGAAGTTGATGTTATTTTAACAGTCCTCATTTTTCTGTGGAGCTGAGGCCCCATCTGGTCAATATCAAGAATGAAAAGAAGCTCATTCACCAGGCCTGAGTCCTCCTCATTCCCTGTCTCTTCAACACTCAGTAGTGCTCACCCCTGTGCCCAGAGGTACCAAGATTCAGATTTCATCTACTTTTCTTTTCATGTTTCTTTTTGAAACACAAAAGGGAACAAAAATTTAATTAAAAAAACAGCAACAATTGCCAAAAAGCACAGAACTATGATATGTCATAAATTTCAAAACTGATATCCAAGCAAAGAAAGAGTTACTCATTACCAAGAGTTGTATTTCCTCAGCTTGCCTGAGGAAAGAAAGTGAATCAGCAAAATTCTGAAATGTGGGGACTCAACAAAGATGATCTAATTTGACATTTTAGTAAATAAAACACTTTTATCTTGGTTATAGTATAATAAACAGCTATTTTGTTGGATAAAGAAAAAAAGCCATTTTTATTTAATAAACATATAACTTATGAATTATATATGTTCATATTTTATTAATCACATAAACTTTGCTGGGTGATCTACAGAACAGTCAGATATTCTACATTATAAAAAAATTAATGAAATAGAATAGAATTCACAAAGGCTTTTCTCTAATAAACAGGAAGACTCTCTTGTTTGTTCTTAAAATTAAAAAGAAATAGTATAAGGGATTTCTTCAAGATTGTGTCAAGAGTGCAAATGAAAATTAACATATGTATGTATTCTTCAACAGTTCTTTGCCTCTAGGGTTTAGTTGTGTATCTTGTAAAAAACATAGAGTTAGTGAAAAGGGAACTAAAGCTGGAAGATTATAAGAAATGCATTTTTGTGGGATTCCCCCCCCCCAGTTATACATTGTCATATGAACTTTTTAGTCAATAAAATATTGTGGAAATGGTGTGTTGCTTCTGAGAACACTGCAGTTATCTTCCTACCTTGACACTCAAATGAGGGTTAAGAAAAAGCATGTCTCAACCTGGATCCCTGTGTGACCACTGCGTATACTGGACACTTAACAGAAACTAAAAGCAGAGACAAACACATACTTTTCCTCTGTGAAGTCCCTGAGATCTGAAGGCCTTATTAGCGAATTATAGCCTATAACCCTGTCCTGGTTATTATGGGGTGGGCCTTTTGAAGTGAAGTGATGCTGAAACAAAACATCTAACATGTAGCATCAGCTTCATATCAACTTATTGTCGATGAGCAAAAAGAAGTTATTGGTTGCTGGCAAGCAAATTAAGAATTGGCAAAACATTTGGTAAACCGTTACCTATGATTACAAGGAAAGTCAATCATGTGTCTGAGGATTTTCTCACTCCAGGGAGAGATTATAATTGAATATTAGTGGTGCTGTTGACTACATTATTTTTTTTAATTGAGCTCGGAAAATAATTTGTGACTATGAACAAAAACTACCATGTTTCTAAGAAAACTTGGAGTCTTCCAGTGTTGGAAGAGGCAATTGCTTCTCAGAACCAAATAGTATTTGAGTTTTGAAGCCTGGTTGAAGCTCAGCTCTCAAGCTAAGATCATCTCAAGGATATGGCTGTCAAGAGCCATGTTAAAATTTCTGAATGGATATATTTACAGACACAAGTCCAATTGATAGTTATTGCACCCGATAAATTCTTTCGGTTTGACAAAGTAACTCAAGGCAGGCAGGCTAAACATGTGGTTTTCCTGGAAAGCCTCATATGCTCAAAGTATCTGCTGGTACGTATAGAAAGAAAGGCACACAGTGAAAGAGCAAAGACAAGGATGTCGGAAAAGAACTATGAGTTGTCTGCTGGCACGTGTAGGTGGATGAAATCAAGTAGATAACACAATGTATTCCTGTACTTGTGAAAAAACTGCCAGTGGAGACTAGTCGTATATGCTAAATTAAAATGGAGAGCAGGTCTGAAGGGTCCCCAGAGCAGGCTCAGCCCAGGAAGCCTCATAAGTGACCTTCACCCTGTTTGATTCGCAAACATAAATGGAACTTCACTTGAGATATTTCTTAAAAACACCCACATTAAAGAAAAATTGAACTTAAGCTCAACCAACCAGAAGCAGCCAACAAGCTTGTCTTTCCCACAGGATGGAGCACAGGAGGCAACTGTCTAACTCTTACCAGATTATTTTCCTTCCACCTGTCTTACATAAGATTCCTATGTTCCTTCAGGGGAGCTCTTGAACCACTTCTGGTTTTCAGCTTCCCAGTTTATGAAGCATTCTTTGCTCAAATAAAATTATAAAATGTTATTGTGCTTCTCAGTCTACCTTTTCAAAAAACAGTTGAGCTAAAACTCTATTCCAGAGATACAAAGTACTATAAAGACCAACTGGAGACCATAAAAGATGGAGAATTTCTTGAGGATTATACTTTATTTCTTCTTTCCCAGTTCTAAAGATGTATCTCAATTTATTTGAGACTTACATTCTTCTCTTTCAGGACATCTTCAACTCTCTATGGCCCAAAGGGAGCAAATGATGTTTAGTACTTATTGTTTCAGCATTTCTCTGTTATTTCATCAAAACATTGTTTTTTTTAAAAATCAGCTTTATTGTAGAATAGGGCCATATCAGTCTTTGTGAAATCATAACTATCATTTTTCAAATGACTCATCCATAAATTTCCATTATAGCAATGTTTTATTTCTTTTATAAGAGACAGAGGTGATAATTTTCCATATTCAAAAGAGTAGCCAAAAAACAAAGTCTAGTGTCCTCAGATGCAAATAGCAGCAGCTTTCCTTTCGCTGTTTTCTCTTTCTGACTCATGCTAAAATGCAGTTTATGAAAACATGACAGTCATCAGGTAGAAAACTAACAGGAGATTGAAGGAAGAACTGGCAAACTATTTCTGGATCTAGAGATGGGAAGCTGGTAGCACTATCACCATCAGCTACATTATTTATTAGATTTAGATTCAACTTAATTTTGAATTACCATAGAGGGACTGTATTTAACTGGAGGAAATTATTTTGGTAAGCTAAAAGATGAAACTAAAAATTATGAATATTTCTCTATTGTTATTTAATTATTCCACCTAAACAAAGCTTGAAGACTTATTGTGCATACAAAACACCAACAAATATGCTATAAAACTATAATTTTTATGAACAAATCATAAACTTCAGCCACTTTAAGTTGCTTTATGGAGAGGAGAAAATTTATGTGATCGAAGAAGTTTGGAAACATAACATAATAACATCACCCTTCTATTGGATGACAACAAAATACCTCAGCTTATCACAGAGGTTCTGCAGTACAGAACACTGTTTCATTTGCTTAACCTCCTTTAGAAAGAACCATTTCCGTGCAACATTCGTTGACATCGTGCTGACATAGCACAGCTTTCCAACCTCCTCTTAATGTTTGTATGGGATGGCGAATGCCCGTGTGTTCTTTCTTTATTTATATTAAGAATATTCTTTTTTGAAAATGTTTGGGTTGCTTCACAATATTTTATGCAATAAAATTTGTGATGAAATCTCTATTTGTGGAATGAATTTGCAAAAGTGGGTCAAGTGCTAGGGTCCAAATTAACATAAATATTTAAGATCTCTATTAAAATTGACAAACTTTTTGTTTAAATATGAGGATGAATTTTATATGTGCAATAATCAGGTTTTTTATTATTTTGGAAATTGTGTATACAATTTGATATATTTATATATATGTTATTATTTTTTCACAAAGACAATGATATTTCATTACTGGTTTCCTAAAGTGCCTTTCTTTTTTAAATAAAATGATAATGGTATTAAATCTTCTAGTGGCATATACGTTGCAAATACTTTTATAAAGTTTATTATTTACCTTTTATTATATTTATTTGCCTTAGCCATTCAGAAACTACTATAATTATATTATTAAATACCTCAGTTTTGAATGGACTCTGCCTTTAATATCAAGACTTCAAAAATTTCAAAATGATGAAGCTATTTATGGCATTTCCTCTGTCATTGATTATGTATTTACTTCTTAAATTGATATTTAATCCACTTGTTATTGGTTTTGGAGAAAGACTTGTGCCGCAGATGTGTTTGATTTCCAATTACAATATCAGTGTCAATGATACTAATGGTTGAATATTTATCTTTTTCCTTCACTTGCTTGTGGCAGCATATTACTATATTTGTACACAAACAAGAAAACTTTTTCTGAACTTTTCTTTCCTATTCCACTGATGTGGCCTCACACATTCTTTTATGATGGCATATCATGCTGTTGCTTAAAGACGAGTTTTACTGGACAGAAAATGTGAGAGTTTAGACATACATATCAGATGAGTTTTTGGACAGTTGGCTTTGTTGGCAAAAATTCTTTCAGCAAACTTTTTCTGTATGGCTTGTTCTCTCTAAATTAAAGACGTAAAAGTATTGTTTTTATTTTCTTGTGTTTTAAAGAATCATTTTCACACCTAAAATTATAATACTCTTAATGCAGTTTTATGTATGTTGTAAGTTAGAAATATATTTTAGTCACTATTTTAAATGCCAGTCTTAATATCATTATTTGAATAGTCTTTTCCCCCACTCATTTCCAGTGCCCACTCTATCATATAGGAGAGTTCTTAGGTGTAAAAGCTTGGTCTCATGTCTTTATTTTGATACCCTGAACTATTTGTTACATAAATGAATTTCTATTTCCACTTTCTTCTATTTCTATACCAAAAATGTCATTATTTTAATTACCCAAATAAATAATTAATAAATATTGACATGTTCTAAGACATTCCCTAGCTTCTTCACCTTTTTTCAAGAATTGTCTTGGCTATTTTTGAATCTTTAATTTTTTATATGTAATTAGCAATTATGTTGTCAACTTTGATAAGTAATACCTTTGAGATTCTGGTTATGATTACACTGAATATGTGAATTAATCTGGACTTAATCTAAATTTAAGGAAATTAACCAGTGCAAAGCTCTGTTTAAATCTTTTAAGTTCTTCACTAAAATTTTATACTTATATGATATATAATATGTCATAATGTTTTTTATGAGACTCTATGATTTATGGTTCTTGTTACCAATGTGAGAACAATTATTTTTAAATTACTCATTTTAATGGACTAAGACTGGCAAATAAAAGTACTTTGAATTTATATACATTGATACTATATTCCATAAATCTGTCCAATTTTTTATTTTGTTTTCTTACTGATTTTTTGGATTATATATGTAGACATTTCTGCCATCAGTATATAAAACAAAGATTTATTTCCATCTAAATTTTTATGTAACAGTAATATTTTTTGGTCACAGTGCATTGCTTAAGTTCTCCAGTGACATGATCATCAAGCAAGTATCTTTCTCTTAATCTTGATTAAATGAAAATATTTGTATGTTACACTATTAACTGTAAGACTTCCGTATTTATTTAGCAGGCACCTTCTGAATTGAAGTCTGCTCTTCTACAACTTAATTTAGGTATTTACCTTGATTGGAAGTTAAATTAAGTAAATTTTGTAGTATCTAAAGAAATTATTTAAATTAAAATTACCCATTTTCTAGACTTTTTTTATTTTCTAGTTTTGAATAAATATTTTCATTTACAGTTTTAAAAATATATTATTAGACTGACTTTTTTAAGCCTTTTACATCTATACATTCATGATACTACTTGATTAATTTGCTCTCCTGTACTGTTTTTGCTTATGGTGAGTATAATTTCTTAACCTCTTAAAACAAACAGGTGTGGAACTTGTAGGATCACTGCAGTAGTAAGGAAAGGTAAGGATTAGGACCAATTTTTAAACTTAGTAAAACTTTTTCAGGAATGCACATGAGTTTGATTTCTTGCATATATTTTAATAGTATATTCAAGACCTTTAAAAATATTGATCTATTAGTGTTTTCTACTATTAATGTAAATTTGATGACCTATGCTTCTTTAAAATATGGCTGAGTTTTTCATTTTTACAATAAAAATATCCACAACATTGATTGCATAAAATTGTATTCTGATATTTTCCACTTTTTTCCTGTCTCTTTTATATCTTGATTAATATTATCTGACTTTGAGTTAATTGATTAAAAGATTTTGGTCATGCTACCAGTATATAGTATTTTAGCTTTCTACTTTAGTTCTGCTTTTATTTTATTAATATCCAAAAACACAATTACTGTTGCTTTAGTCTGAGTAGGTCCAAATTTGTAGCTTATCTGTTTTCTGTGTGACATGAGGAAGTTAACCTTTTTTTGCCTCAGATTCTTCACCAACCAAAGTATGATTTTTTTCATGATTAAATATAAACAACACATGCACAGAACCGAGGACAATACAAAATAAGCTTCTTCTTAGCTCTCATACACTTATTTTTGCCTGTTGCTCATTTTCTTCTTTCTCAAGTTGAATATATGCAGCATATTTTCTTTCTTTTTTGTGGCGAAAGCATTCAAAATTATTTTTCAACAGATAGGCACATGCAGTATATTTTTTAATACATATAATAATTGATGTGAATTTTAGCTTTAAATGATTTTCTCAAGTTTTATTATGCCTCAACCAGCCTGGACAAACTAGCAGGTTCCGGCAAGAGGCGAAGGGAGCTAAGAAAAATAAAAACTCACGGACTCAGATTGTGCAGATACCAGCTGGGGTCAGGTGGAGCACTGCTCCCTGATGGAGAAGGAGGTTTAAAGAATTACTCCAGCAATCTTTATTTATATATGTCTCATTAATCAGATTAAAGACTATACAAGCATTATTCTTTGTATTTATGAGAATTACAGAGTTAGCAACATTATGCAGCTTATTCCACAGTTACATACTACTGTTTCAATGTATAATGTTAGGAGCTTTGTGTAGCTCTCAAGAAAGTACATTGTTTAAAGTTACTTTTATGCAGGCAGGTTCAGGAGCAGCAGAGCTGGTGAAACACTGTGGTTGCCTAGCAAGAGAGTTCCTCTATTCCCAGGAGCTGTGTGCCTGAGATCAAGGTCGAAGCCAATAAGACTATAGCACAAAACCTCCTCATGGAGGGCATTACCATAGCAGCTAGGCATCCTGCACATTTGCCCAGAAACTTTCCCAGGCACCAAGCATGCCACAGCCATGAAATCATCAGAGACTCCACTCTCAGACACTGCTCTCCCATTCTCGACCACTCTCTACATTATTATGAATAGCTTTTTTAGTGTTGAATTCTCAATGTTTGTCTTTTACTTAGAAACTGAGTTATAGAAAGTGATTTAATAACAAACTTATTTTTAAATTAATTTAACATTTAATTATTTTATATTGTGTATAATATCTGCTCTATAAAAACTGTTGACAAATTTTTTTTGCTAGAGTGTGCATTGTCTGGATATGGAAATATTTCTTATAAATGTGGAATGCTTGTGTACAGATTTCTGTTAAGTATACTTTTCTACCTTAGAGTATTATATTGATTTTGCTAATTTTCTTCAGATCTTTTATACCATTAATTCTGCTTGATATAACGTTTATGACATGTCTCTTAAGCTCCTATTTGTGGAATCATTAGTTTCTTTTTGTGATGCTTTTGTTTTACTTAATCTAGTTAGGTAAAGCATTATTAGGTGTGCTCAAATTCATAATTATATCTTTTCCTTGAGCTACTGCTCTGCAATAATTCTTCTATAACAATATTTAAAAGTTACCTTCACTGATATCTTTAAGTAGCATAT
The DNA here is from genome assembly GCA_028644305.1 of Xerus rutilus. Classification (NCBI taxonomy): domain Eukaryota; kingdom Metazoa; phylum Chordata; class Mammalia; order Rodentia; family Sciuridae; genus Xerus; species Xerus rutilus. The sequence continues at coordinate 87,940,595 of CM053403.1, read as the reverse complement.
TAGTGGTAATTCAACTAAATACAGCAAATAAAAAACATAAATAAACAATTAAATGCTAGCAAATTAACCATGTGGAAGAACATCTCTCTCTCATATACCTTTGGTAAATATTTTTGGCACAAACATGTGCAAAAGAATAGTGTGAGTCTGTCACTAACAAAGGACAGGGTAATAGGTGTCAGGAAACAAGTAACAGACAATATGATCATTAGTATGTGATACATTTCTAATCATTTTTTTTCATCACTGTGCTTATCTGTTTTAGTTATGCCTTTTTAAGGTAGAATACTGCTATGTTTTGTTTTCTTATTTATTCTCTTTTTATAGATAAGTAAATTTATTTAAATTCATGGTGATTTCTGGTAACATTGGACTTGTTTCTATAATAATATAAAAGTTTTCCTGGTTATCACTCATTTTCTTTTTGTCCTCTTCTTTTACTTTGGGATTGAATTGATGGAATTCTTTTTGTTCCATTCTCCATCTATTCTAAGTTGTTGTGTTTTTGTTTTTTGGTACTAGGGATTGAACTCAGGGGCACTCAACCACTGAGCCACATCCCCAATCCTATTTTGTGTTTTATGTAGAGACAGGGTCTCACTGAGTTTCTGAGCACCTCACCATTGCTGAGGCTGGCTTTGAACTCAGAATTCTCCTGTCTTAGCTTCCCAAAGTGCTGGGATTACGAGTGTGAGCCACCACGCCTGGATCTAAGTTTTTATTTCTGTATTACACACCACTCCAAAAATTAGTGACTTAAAACAAGAGTTTATTATTTTTTTCTCATGTTTCTGCAAACTGCTTGGGCCTGACTGAACAATTCTTAATTTGTGGGTTTTTATATAGTTGTTTTCAGATAACAGTTGGCACCAGAGTCCTCAGAAGGCTCATAGACTGAATAGCTGAAGCACTTCAATCGAATGGCTGGCAGTTGATCAAGTTGTCAGTGAGGAGCTCAACAGAAGCTATCAATTAGAGGGCCTTCCCTGTGACTTGTGCTTCTCCCAATGTGGTGGCTGGATCCCAGGAGTGAGTATTCCAAAGACAGGAAATGAATGCTGCTGGTGTCATTAAGCTGGGCCTGGAAACTGGCAGAGCACCCCTTATGCCATCTTCTGTTAATCAAAGTAATTATAAAGCCTGCCCAGATTCAAAGAGAAGGGAAATAAACCCCCTTTATGATAGAAGTATCAAAGAAAGTGTGGCCATTTTTAGCTCTCCATACAATTTCTGATTTCAGAATTATACCTTAGTAATCAGACCTGTTAAAATACTGTTTAAAAGAGCAAAATTTTAATATGTGTTCCTTCTCTTTTCTTCTAATCATGACTTATTCCTTCATATCCAGTTGTACTTGATATTTCCACTTAATTTTAAATATTCTACCAACATGATAGATTCTACAAGTATTTCAATATTTATAAAGCTTGTTACTACAGAACTACATGTCAATTAAAACAAGTCTGGAGAAAAAGTTAACAAAAACTATTGAAATTATAGATGATCATGAATATACAACATTTGTAGCAGTAGTTCAAAGACAGTTTTCCTTGACAAATGAAAGAGATGAAAACCAATGGTTAGAATAATATGTAGTAAACATACTTAAAATTATACATATATTTTTGTCAAAATTATAATCTAAAGCAAAAAACATATGGTTTCCTAATTTATTTAAAGACAGCAAAGAAAATAAAATACAATTATTCAGTATATTTTTATAATTCCAATCATCCTGGAAAATAATTAAAATATAGAAATGAAATATAAAGCAACCCATTTATATTCTTCAAATACTAATATGATGTAAATATCTGAACAAAAAACTTAAATTTGCTGACAATTTGAAAACAGAAATTTTAAACTGTGAAAATTGATATGATTTGGCATAATAATCAAAGAAAATTTTAGAAATTGAGTGATTTTATAATGCAACAAGGAACACTAACAATAAATTAAGCAAACCATAAACTCAATTATAAAGGAGATGAAATATAAGTAAGAGAGCAGAAATTTGAATTAATAAAAATTTTAAAAAGCAATAGTTAAAGGAAAGGAAGAATCACTCATAAAAACTAGCAGCAATAATTTCTTAAAATTATTGGAATTATTTCTTGAAACCACTAGCCACAATAATTTCTTGAAAATGCAATGAAAATAAAAGAAATGTTAAAATTATTGAAACAACAAGGAAACAATCTTTGGTGAAATCAAATAAAGTCTAAGAAAAGTTTAAAAAGATAAGACATTCCATTCTACATTCTGAAAATTAAACTTGTAAATAGAAGAACAGTTTCTACAGATACAAAATGTAAGGTGACTTACGATGCACAGTCACATGAAAAATACATTAAACATGCTAAACTACTTAATGTCTAAATATGACATGAATTTCAACTGAGTTGATTCCTTCCCCAAATTGCTGGGTATGAGTAGTACCATGAGAGATTTGCTCAAGGAACAGGCAGTGCTTTATTATGATTATTTAGATAAAATACTGAAGATAAATATCTCAAGTTTTCTAATAAGACGTAATTTCACTATGACTACTCTAATACAGGTAATAATTAATAAGTATCAATTTTAAAACTATATAAAATATTTTCAAGCAAATTGAAGCAATATATAAGATGATAGCCAAGCCAACTGTACTCCAGGAGGGCAAAGGAATGTTCATTAGTTGTTTTAATAAGTCAGAAGAGGAAAAAGTATAGATCATTCCAAAAGATACCAATGTTGTCTTTGATAAAATTTAACATGTAGTTTTTAAATTATTATTGAAGCCGGAGGCATAGCTCAGTAAAGAGTGCTTGCTTAGCATGCACAGGGTTCTGTGTTCAATCCCCAGAACTGCAAAAATAAACAAATAAATAAATAAAAATAATTCTTGTAAAATAGGTATGAGGCCATGATAAAAATTACATGCCTCAAAATAACTGCTAACTTTATGTATATCTGGAACACACTGGAAAATTTTCCAATACAAAAGGAACAAGATAAGAAACAATGTTGTGGACACTTAATGAAAAGTGGATGTTCTTATTTAGTCTTAGACAAACAAGCACATGAAAGAAATATATGTATTCAAATGGAAGAAGTAAAATTATCACTGCATGAAGACATGTTTTTCTATCCAGAAAAGGAGAATCAAAATGATGAAAGAAAGAAAAACATAAAAAAATTAATACAATAGCTGATTATTAATTCAAATTTTTAAAATCTTTATGGTTATACAATAAGCAGCTAGCAAATACCACAAGAAAATAACCATTCATAAAGTATCCAAAAGACACATTCTTCCATTTGATTTTTCATGCTATTGTGATAACAAACATTTGATTTTTTTTATTGTGATTTATTTCCTCATCCTATTATAAGACTGGCTTTTTTCCTGGTGATGTGTTCCTGCGGTCATACATTGTCTGCCCCATGGGATTCTAGAGTTCTTGCTGCTGGAAATGCTTGAACTCATGTAGTACAAACATAAATTTATAAGTTGGCTGGAAATCTACAATATACAGGCTTCGTGTTTGAGAGAACCATGCCTGCACTTCCATTCCTAATACACGTAGTTTATACAATCATTCACTCAATTATTTTTTTCTTTTTGTTTTTAATATTATTTATTAGCACAGTGACACATGCGGACATAAGAAATGCAGTCAATCCACTGAGTCCACTAAGTGACTCCTATTCCACACCTTAACAGCTTAAGGTATTTCACTACAGGTTTTCACAAGTCCTGATTGAAACCTTTAAAATAGATTTACATATACAATAAAATACATTAACTACTGATTTGCTACATGGTGTCATATATATAAGATGACAGTGTCTAAAAACTATTAAATAGCAATGCTCCCTTTCAAGAAGGAGAAAAAAATTTAAATTTTTTGAAACAATAAGTATGTAGTCTTAGGACTTTTACTTAAGTGGCCTTATGTAGAACTTGCACAAAATTAAGCTGTTTTAAAATTAGACTGTAAGCAATTGAACCCAAATGTCTAAATGTCCATTCTTTTCTGTACTACATTTCAGCTAATACTGCAGAACTAATGACAGTTTTAAAGTTGCTATTACCAATTTTGTCTACCATATCACAACAAAATCTTAGGAAATAAAACTGAATAATATCTATTATAGAAATATCCTACTCTTTACCAGCTCCCACCCTTCCCCATCCCTTCAAGATCATAAGCAGCTCTCTTCTGTGACAGACAAATAATGTAAGAATTGTGAAAACTCAATTTATGTAGCTTATCTCTTTGTCCACTGTCTGGCCATTCTGTCATGTTCTGCTCTGTGGGTCAATATTTCCTACCAAAGATTTGGCAGGATTACAGTCTGTAAGAAGTGAGCAGATACAAAGGAGAACTTAAGAAATGGTTGCGCTGGACTCCAGTTATCTTTCAATACGTCCAAGCACAAAACTCCTTGACTATTAGGGTTAGGGTTTAGGGTTAGGGTTTAGGGTTAGGGTTAGGGTTAGGGTTAGGGTTAGGGTTACAGTGATAGATTCTTGTTCCAAATGTAACCTTTGGAGGCTTGAAGGGATATTCTGGTGGAGCCAGACACAAAGAGAGAGGCCATTTTCAAGGGTGAGGTGGGGAATCGTTGTATCAGATGACAATTCGAGGATTAGCACCAGCTCCTCCTCATCTTCATCCTCCAAGCAGCAAACTGAGAAAGAAACAAACCCCCCCAAGAAGGAAGTCAGCATAAGCAAAAACTCCAAGCTCCTCTCCACTAGCACCAAGAGGATTCAGAAGGAATGGGTAGACATCACTTTAGACCCTCCACCTAATTGCAGTGCTGGTCCCAAAGGCCATAACATATATGAACAGAGATCAACCATTCTAGGACCTCCAGGATCTGTGTACGAAGGTGGTGTATTTTTCCTCAATATCACTTTTACACCAGAATATCCCTTCAAGCCTCACTCAAGTATTAATTGGCCAAATATTTGTTGAACTACTTTGTGTAGTTCTTTGTAGATCATCAGGCTACAAATAATGAACAAGACTAACAAGTTTGCCACTCTTATGGATAATGCATTCTACTCTAGAGACAGGGAATAATTGACAGCATTTCACTGTATTCAAAAATCTAATAACATTGACCCTGAGCAAGATTATCTCTCACTTGAACTTAATTTTAAATAAACTTTGAGATATTTGGATCAAGTTCATTCTTCTTTCTACTATAGAACAATCATAGTGAGAGTCACACGTATCTGACATGCATGTTTTTCTCATAAATTTTCCTTTTTAGTTTTTTTCTTAATAATCATTCTGTTTTTCATTCATCAATGAAAAACCCAGGGTGCATGATCCAATAAAATATACATTTGGAAAACACTCCCCCACCCCCACAAAAAAGAGCCATACACATGTAAAGTAAGATTTCAAATTTGCCAATCATTGCAAGCTAAAAGGTTGGAGATTTATGCACTGAAATCTAAATTGTTAATGTATATGTTTAACTATTACAATGAGAAATATTGATGAATTTCCAAGGAAATTTTCAGTTTCATGACAATGTATAAATATTATTGAATGAAAAGATAACAAAATAAAAAGAGAAATGTAAGTTGCTTTTTCAATTCTGAGAAATATCTAAAAATATTTGTAAATTGATTCATAAAACTGAAAAACTGATATGCATAAAAACCACAACCTTCACATTTTAGTAAATGTGTGTTTGCTGTATATATTTCTTACTTTTTATTATAATTTTCCAAACAGGTAAAAACTTAAACACTACTTATATTATTTGTTGCTGGCAAACTCTTATAATTAGGTAATTCATTTAACTTTTTCATTTGTATAAATGTATTGAGTATATATACACATACCATTTAAAGCACAGATGTCTGTTTCAAAAAGATGTTTGAAAAATAGTGTCTTACATTACAGAAGAACCTCAAAGAAGGATGAAATATCATAAAAGAATTCCTTAACATTTTTCTTATAAGTTATATAAGATGCTCACCGGAATGATCTCTGTATGCCAGAGTTTCCCAACTTTCAAGTGCATCTCAGCTTCCAGAGCAACAAAAGAGAAGCCTTCCTTAGCTTTCCATTTCCCAAAATCAAGATAAACGAGTGAACTGAAGGATAAACACATCCTATGGCCTGAGCAAGCAAAACCAACAGTTTGTCGTGCATATCCATATAATAGAAAGTTATCGTAACCACAGATAGGAAATATATAGCAAATAGTAAGAGAAATGACATTACAGATTTCATGGCTCTTTTGTGAGCCTTGACACTAGGATCCTTAAATCCTGTTGCATTGAGCTTCATATTCTTGAGATGCTTCCTTAGAGAGAAGATTAACAAGAAAAAAAAACCCAAGGTTGCCAAAAAGGGTATGAAGCCTCCCGTAGCAAATATAATTATTTTTGAAAAGTCTTCAAAATCACTCCTCTTGGAACTCAAAGTCATATTTATTTCACATGGATACATGTCATACGTCTTCCATTGTATCACAGCAAAAGTAAAAGGCAAGAAGACTAAGGTTCCCAGCAACATCACAAGAACTACCTTTTCAACTCTGTGCTTTAGGTAAAGAAAAACAGGATTTGAAAAATTGGCTATCTTGAGAAAGTAAAACAGGCTGAGACTTGTTGCAAGCCATGTGCTAAAATGATTGGCCAAGAGCCCGGCAAGACCAATAAGTATACATTTGTTTGAACTCAAATATGAAGATCGATAAAATGTCCTTGGTAAACGATATATTATTAATATCAAAATCAGACAAATTCTGGAGATTGCTAAAGCAGTGAGGATTTGATCAGCTAAGGTGATCTTTCGTATCTTTACCCAGTCAATGAAGTTCACCAGTATTATGAATCCATTCCCCAAAATCCCAATCATGAATTCTGTACTTATTATAGTGGTGAAGATGCTATGCAAGGCACTTACCATGTCCTCAAAGAAAGAGAGCAATGTGTAATTGCAAGACTGACAATTTCTTTATTTACCACATGTAAGTGGTATATATATTTCTTTCCTGGATGTCTTCTTTTAAAAAAATTATGAGCTCAATATCAAAGTAGGGAGCACTAATGTGTACTAATGGATGAGTACATAGCTCTCTTCATTAAAATATCGTTCTTCCAGATAGCTAGCTGCATTCTGATCCAGACACTGTATGTTCTCAACATAAACTGAGACAGTAAAAGACAGTAAAAGAAAAAACTGAACTCTCATTTGCTAACATGCAAATTTACATATTACCTTTCAATGTTATGCAATGTATGCTCTGCATCTGTACAATTTGCTCATGATTTGAGTTGTTATAAATAGCATTTCAAAACTCAATGCAGGGCTGGGATTGTGGCTCAGTGGTAGAGCGCTTGCCTCGCATGTGGGACGCACTGGGTTCGATCCTCAGCACCACATACAAATAAATGAATAAATAAAGGTCAATCAACAACTAAAAAAATTTAAAAAAAAAAAACTCAATGCATTGAGCTATAACATAGAAAATATCTGAATTGGTAGATGGAGTTTGGTGAGCACTAATATCATTTCCACTGAGGAGCTATGAAGGAATACTGAAGGGATATTTCCATAGTTGATCCAAAATTTTTTCTATCCAAAGCATTCAGTTTCCCTGAGTGAACCCAGAGAAGGCCGAACTCCACAATTCTGGTACCGATACTTTCCATTTATTTATCAGTGAATAGTTTGAGCACTTGCAAACAATCCACCAATAAATAAACGCACTTTGCAGAAGCACCTTACAGATTATTGTTCAAGAATAACAGGCTTCTTTTAGGCAGTAGGAAAATGAGGCTCAGAGAAATTATCTGGATTCAAAAATCTTTTGCTTTTCTCTCAAATAATTCCAATTTTCTTCCCTCATTAGTGTTTAATAACTTCTCCTGACATTAAAAATTATATCAGATATCAAAATATTTCAAATCATGATTACTCTTGATAGTATTTAATACTTAACTGAAAATATTCAGAAAATATGGAACCATTTACAGAGTTTGTGCAAGATCATGGAACCCTATCTTTATCCCACAAAACGTCTTAGCAAAAGCCAATATGATATTGAGAATGAGGACAGGCTGGTCAGCTGGACATGCCTTGTCCTCATGTGGGCCCATCTATCACTCAGTAAAACGCATCCGCACCTATAGTCATCAAAGTCCTTTGGATTTTACTCAGCTTCCCTTAACAGTCCCCAGAAACATTCACTCTGTTAAATCAGACTTCAATGTAAGTAATTATAGGTTTCTTAAACAACATGTTGGAGCAAAATCACAATACATTCTTATTTCTTCAGGAACTTTTTAAGGCAGGAAATTAAAATTAACAAAGTCCTATAAAATCATCAATATTAACCACCTATTAGAAGGATACAGATTGAGTTGCTAACAGGCAAAAATGGAGAATTTAAAGGAAAGCTCTCAAGGCTCTAAGTATAAGCCCCAACGCACCAGCTAGGCAGAGATAGGGTGGGCATCGTAGCCTTGGCACCTTCTAAGATACAAAGTTGAATTTGAGGAAGCCACCAGTTCTCACAGACGTGCAAAAAAGATGTCATCATCTACTGGGCTGTGAAACAGACCTTGCACTGCGCTTCAAATGACAAACCAGAACCTGTATTTCAAGAGACAGAATTTACCTCAGAAGAGTTCTGTGTTCTTACTGTCCTATCCCTCCATCACACACACACACACACACACACACACACACACACACACACACACACACACGGGCACACCATTAGCATTCTGCATTCAAAAAATGGCCCTTAAAGAAAAGCAAGCCAGTCTCACAGAAGGCATATAAGGCAACAAGGAGAATTTTCACATACTATATCCTATAATATATCTGAGCTAGGAACAAAAATGAATAAGAATTGCAAATAAAGATATTGAATTCTTCTAACATTGCAAAGAGGTTTGTAAGAATGCATGTTTGTGTGCAGTGTTCTCCTAAGCTGTTTTTGACATACTAAATCCAAGCTTTGCTTAGTGATAGTGTATGTTCTGAGAAATGAATTGCCAATTTCATCATTGTGCAAATACCAAAGAGTGCACTTACAAACACCTACTGCACGCCTACGCTACATGGTGTATACAGTCTATTGCTCCTAGGCTACAAACCTGTACAACATGTTGCTATACTGGATACTGTAAACAATTATGACACAAAGGTATTTGCATACCCCAACATATTTAAACATAGAAAGGTAGAGTAAAAATAACATGTAAAATATTTACTAAAAAGGTATACTTGTATTGCACACTTACCACAATCAGAGCTTGCAGGACTGGAAGTTGCTCTGGGTGCAGTGAGTCATGGGGAGTGAATGTGAAGTTGTAGTACATGACTTCATGTACAGTTGCTGTACATGCATGACTTTTTAAAAACTGTGCACTTAAGCTGAATTACATTTTTAAAAAATATTTTCCTTTTCTCAGTAATAAATCAAACAATTTACTATAAGTTCTTTGCTTTGTAAACTTTTAGTTTTTAACTACTTGAATATTTTGTAATAACCTTATATTAGAACACATACACACTGTAGGGCTGTACAAAATTATTTCCTTTCTTTATACACTTATTCTACAAATTTTTTTAATTTTGTATTTTGTAAACATTTTTGCTAAAACCAAAAACACAAACACACATTAGCGTAGGTTTGTTTATACCAGCATCATCACCCACATGTGAGTAATACATGGCACTATGACATTATGACAGCAATAGCAACCCTAGATGATGGGAATTTTTCAGGTCCATCATAATCTTAAGTGACCACCATCATATATGCCTTCTATTATTGATGAAATGTCATTATGTAGCACCTGACTCTATTGGAGGTACAACTGACATACACTAAATTGTACATATTTAAAATACATAATTTGATGAGTGTCACGTTTATGTCAGTAAAACCATAACTGTAATCTAAGTAACAAATATGTATATACCCTCAAAAATGTTCTATATGTTCCTACATAAATCCTCCATTCCACATCTCTCCATTTTTCTTTTTTCTTTTTTTCTTTTTGGTACTGGAGATTGAACTCAGGAGCACTCGACCACTGAGCCACATCCTCAGCCCTATTTTGTGTTTTATGTAGAGACAGGGTCTCATTGAGTTACTTAGAGCCTCGCCGTTGCTGAGGCTGGCTTTGAACTTGTGATTTTCCTGTCTCTGCATCCCTAAATGCTGGGATTACAGGCTTGCGCCACCATGCCCAGTTTCCATTTTTCATTATATTCTCAATCCTCAATCAACTACTGATCTGCTTTGTTTCTATAGATTATTTTACATATTCCAGAATATTTTATAATTGAAATCATACATTATATACCATCACTTGTTGATAAATATGTAGATTGGCAGGGATATAAAATGGCATGACTACTTTGTAACAGATGCATAGTTTTTTAAAAAGCATGCCTACAATACCAGCAACTCAGGAGGCTGAGGCAGGAGGTTGCAAATTCAAGGCCATCCTCAGCAATTTAGCGAGACCCTATCTCAAAATAAAAAAATAAAAAGGGCTGGGAATATATCCCAGTGAGTAAGCACTCCTAGGTTAAATCCACAGTACCAAAAAAAAAAAAAAAAAGTTAAGCCCACCTTGCATATAATCTAAACATTTTGTACCTTGATTTTCCAAAATAAATGGAAGTCTACTCCCAGGCAAAAACTTGAAATGCATGATCACAGTAGCTTTAATTTTAATACCCCTTAATTTTAACTGAAAGAAGAAATCATAAAGAATTTTGTCCCTAAGGAGGTATCATATGATAAAATGATTTCTAAATAATGGATAAAAGTAAAGTTCATTTAGCTTTAAATGATTTTTCTTTTAAAAGGAAAAAATGAATAAATAAACTAAAAATGATACAAAGAACTTTACTTGGGAACTTCCACTTTTGAAATTTAAAAATCAGATATAATATTTGAAGAATCCAGATTTCAAGATACTAAGCAATGAAGGACAGCGATAAATTTTTTCTTCATTTTTAATTGATACATTAAAAATTATACAAAATAGACTTGCTATTACATATTTATTTGTGCACATAATATAATTTGGTCAATATTGTTCCCCGGTATTTCCCCTTTCCCACTCCTCTGCTCTCCCCCTCATCCCTTTCCTTAATTTTCTTAGACTCCCTTCACTTTCCATAGGATCTCTGCTCTACCTTTGTATCCCTTTATCCTCTATAGCTTCCACATATGAGAGAAAACATATGACTCTTAACTTTCTGAGTTTGGCTTATTTTTCTTAATATAATGTTCTCAAGTTCCATCTACCTTCCTGTTAATTCTTCTCTATGACTGAAAAAAACACTTCATTTTTTTATGTATACAACATTTTCTTTTTCAATTTATACATTAACAGATGCCTGCCATGGTCCCATGGTTTGACTGTTGTCAATTGTGCTGCTATAAACATGAGTGTGCTTGTATCATTGTAGTATGTTGGCTTTAATTTTTTAGGAAAAATACTGAGGAGTGCTATAGCTGGGTCATATGTTGGTTCCATTCTTAGTCTTTTAAGAACCTCCAGACTGATTTCCATAGTGGTTGTACTAATTTACAATCCAATCAACAGTGTAAATGTGTTCCTTTTCCCCCACATTATCTCTAGTTTTTATTATTGTTTGTATTCTGGATGGTTGCTATTCTAATTGGAGTGAAATGAAATCTCTGTGTAGTTTTGGTTTGCATGTTTCTAATTGCTAAAGATTTTGAACATTTTTTTCATGTTGGCCATTTGTATTTTTTCTTTTGAGAAGTGTCTGTTTAGTTCATTTTCCCATTTATTAATTGGATTATTTGGGTGTTTTGTGGTGAATTCATTCAGTTTATTACATATTCTGAATATTCATCATCTGTCAGAAGAGTAGCTAGCAAAGATTTTTTCACATATTCTAGATTTTCTTTTCACAGTCTTAATTGTTGGGGAGGCTTATTTGTAAGGAAAATACATGTGCAGAAGCCTTGTGATCTGATGTCATCCCACTTATTAACTCTTGGAATTATTCTCTGAGCTTGAGAAGTTCTATTTCAAAAGTTAGGGGCTGGGGCTGAAGCTCAGTGGTACAGTGCTTGCCTAGCATGTGTGAGGCACTGGGTTTGATCCTCAACACCACATATAAATAATAAATGAATAAAATAAAGATCCATCAACAACTAAGAAAATATTTTTTTAAAAAAGTTATTATAGGTGCTTATTTGTTGGAGTATTGACCCTAGATTTTCTTCTAGGGGTTGTTTAGTTTCTGTCTAATTGCTAGGCTTTTGATTCATGTTAGTTTACTTTTATGCAGGGTGAAATATAAAGATTTAGTTTTATTCTTCTACATACTGATAACCAGTTTTCCCAATACCATTTGCTAAATAGTCTGGGTTTTTTCCCACATATATTTTTGGCAGCTTTGTCAAGTATCAGATGACTCTAGATCTGTAGATTTGTCTCTGTGCCTTCTATTTTGTTCCATTGGTCTGTGTCTATTTTTATTCTAGTACCAAGAAGTTGGTTGCTATAACCCTATAATGTAATTTGAAGTCAGGTTATTTCGATGGTTCCAGCATTGCTTTTTTGGCTTAGAATTGCTTTGGCTCTTCTGGGTCCTTTTTTTTCCAAATGGGTTTTAGGACTGTTTTTCTAGTTCTGTGAAGAATGTCCTTGGTATTTTGATGGCAGAGTGCATTGAATCTGTATATTGCTTTTTGTAATATGACCCTTTTAACAGTATTAATTATTCGTATTCATGAATATAGGAGTTCTTTACATATTCCTGTGTCTTCAATTTCTTTCTTCAATGTTATTAGTTTTCATTATAGAGGTCTTTCACCTCTTGGTTAGATTCAGTCATAAGTTTGTTTTTCTTTTTTTTGTTTTTGTTTTTGTACTCAGGAGCACTCAACCACTGAGCCACATCCCCAGCCCTATTTTGTGTTTTATGTAGAGACAGGGTCTCACTGAGTTGCTTAGCGCCTCGCCATTGCTGAGGCTGGCTTTGAACTCGCGATTCTCCTGTCTCAGCCTCCCTAAGTGCTGGGATTACAGGCTTGTGCCATCGCGCCCGGCTCATAAGGTTTTTATCTAAAGACTATTGTGAATGAGATTATTTTTCCTGATTTCTCTCAGCAGATTTATTATTTCTGTACAAGAAAGTTGCTAATCTTTGTATGTTGATTTTGTAACCTGCTACTTTACTGAATTTGTTTGTTATCTCTAACAATCTTCTGGTGAAGCTTTTTGATCTTGTAAGTATAAGAGTTTATCATCTGCAAAGAGTGATAATTTGACTTCTTCCTTTCCTATGTTTATCGCTTTTATTTCCATCTCTTGCCCAATTGTTCTGACTAGAATTTCTAGCACTATATTAAATAGGAGTGGTGAGAGTGGACAACCTTGTCTTGTCCCAGATTTTAAAAGAAAGCTTTCAGTTTTTCCCCATTCACTACGATGTTGGCTTTGGGTATGTCATATTTAGCCTTTATGATGTTGAGGTAAGTTCCTTCTGTCTCCAGTTTCTTCAATGTTTTTATCATGACTGATTTCTGTATTTTATCAGAGGTTTCTCTGCATCTATTGAGATGACCATGTGATTTTTGTCCTTGATTTATGTAATGAATTACATTTATTGATTTGCCTATGTTAAATCATCCTTGCATCCCTGAAATGAAACCAGCTTTCAATTATGTAAAATCTTCTTAATATGTTTTTGAATATGATTTACTTGTGTTTATGAATGATTTTCACATCTAAGTTCATTGGAGATATTGCTCTATAGTTTTCTTTCCTTGGTGTGTCATCTGGTTTTAGTATCAGGAGGATGCTGGCTCCACAGAAGGAATTTGAAAGGTTTCTACCCCTTTATACTTAATGGAATAATTTGAGGAACATGCCATTAGTTCTTTAAAGATCTGATAGAATTCAGCTGAGGATCCATCTGGTCCTGGGCTTTGATTTGTTGGAAGGCTTTATATTACTGCTTCTACCTTATTACAAATTATTGGTTCATTTAAGTTTTCTACATCTTCTTGACTCAATTTTGGTAGATCATTTGTGTCTAGAAATGGATCCATTTCTTTTAGGTTTTCCAATTGATTAGAGTATAACTTTTTAAAATAGTTCCTAATGATACTCTGGATTTCTATAGTCTGTGTTGATTTCTCCTTTTTCATCTCTAATTTTATTAATTTGGGTCTACTATATTTCTTTTGGTTAATTTGGCTAAGGGTTTATCTACTTTGTTTATTTTTTCAAAGACCAACTCTCTGTTTCATTGATACTTTGTATTGTTTATTCTCTATTTTGTTAATTTTGGCTCTGATCTTAATTATTTCCTTTTCTCTATTAGTTTTTGAACAGATATGTTCTTGTTTTTCTAGGACTTTAAGATGCATCATTAGGTGATTTATTGGAGATCTTTCTGGTTTTCTTGTGTGGCGATCACAGCTGTGAACTTTTCTCTTAGAACTAACTTCACAGTGCCCTAGAGGTTCCAGTACATTTTATTACCATTCTCATATTATTCAACAAATTTTTAAAATCTCTCCCTCATTTATTGTATTACCCATTCATCATTCAAAATTGTATTGCTCAATCTCCATGTGCTAAAATAGTTTTGTAGTGGTGTTTTTTTGGTACTAATTTCTAATTTCATTCCATTTTGTTCAGATAAATTGCAAGGAATTATACCGATCTTTTTTATTTGCTAAAGGTTGTTTTGTGGCTCTTATAGTTTAGATATCATCTCAAAAGCTGATGTGTGAGATAATTCAAGAAAATTTAAAGATGAAATTATTGGGTTATTGAAACATAAATATTTACTATCATTATATCTTCTCATTGGATTTTTCCCTTTACTAATATGAAGTGATTTTTTTGTCTCTTAATTTTGGTTTGAAATATGTTTTGTTGGGTGTGAAAGTAGCTTCTCCTGCTTGATTTGGGGCTTTGTTTGCCATGCAAACAAACACTTTCAGTCTGTAGCTATCTTTGCCTGTAAAAGTGACTCCTTTACAAACTGGTTCTTGCTTTCTAATACATTCTGTCAGTCTATATCTTTTAATTGAAGAATTTATACCATTTACATTGAGTGTTATAGAAAGATGATTATTAATTCCTGATATTTTGATGTATTTCTAACATTTAATTTGGTTTGTTTAGCATTTGTTTAGCTAGTTTTCAAACAAGATTTGTCCATTAGTGAGCTCCAGAGTTTGCTTTCAATGTCTTCTATATATAGTATTTCTTTCAGTATTATCTTTAGTGACAGCTTAGTAGTCATGGATTATTTTAATTTCTGCTTTCCTTGGAAGGTTTTTATTTTTCCTTTAAATTTGATACAAAGTGTTTTTACAGTTTCTAGATTAATCTTGGTTGAAAGTTATTTTATTGTAGGATCTGGAACATATCATTCCAGGTCCTCTTGGATTTCACAGTTTGGGCTGCTGAGATGTCAGAAGTAATTTCAATTGGTTTGCCTCTAATTTTGACCTGTTGTCAAATTTTTTCTTGAGGCTTTTAAAAATTCTATCTTTGCTTTATATGTTAGTCATTTTACTTATAATGTGTCATGGAGAGATTCTTTTTTATTTTGTCTATTTGGAGTTCTGAATGTGTCTTGTATATGGATGTCCATCTTATTCTCAAGATTTGAAATGTTTCCATTAATATTTCTCTGAAGAGGTTATCCATGCCATTATCCTGTATCTGACAACCCTCTTATATTCCATTGATTCTTAAATTTACACTTTTAATGTTGTCCCAGAATTCATTTATATTATGGTTATGGTTACTTATTTTCCTTTATTTAATATTCTCTGAATGTTCAAGGCTGGCCACTTTTTGTCTTCCATCTCTAAGATTCTTATTCTGTCTGATCTATTATGTTAAAGAGAATTTCCACCGAATATTGTATTTGATTTATTGTGTCTTTCATTTCTAATTTTTTTTTGTTCTTTTTCAATATCTCTTTCCCTTTGTTGAAGTTCTTGTACAGACCCTTATGGACTTATGTAATTCATTCAGTTGTTTTTCTGTGTTCTCTTGGAATTCATTAATCATTTTTATAATCATTTATTTGTTATTTCAAACACTACAGTATCTTTGGAGTCAGTTGCTGGTGAATTATGAACTTTAGAAGGTATCATATTACCTTGTTTTTTCATATTTCTTGTATTCCATGTTGAGTTTTGTGCATGTTATTGAGAAGCAGTACTCACATATTGAATCCCTAGCAATGGAGAGACAGGAAATGCAGCCTTTCTCTAATCCATTATCTTGAATCCCCCACTAATATCTTGATCTCAGACTTTTGGCCTCCATAATTGTGAGAAAATAAATTCCTGATGTTTAAACAGAGATGTATTTTTTTTCTTTGCTCTTGGAAACATATAAAAAACTCAATTGTACTAGACTGACTATCCTAGAGCAGATCCAAGAGGGTGTCTGCAATCAGCCACCTGATAGAGGAACCACGACAGTGATTTCTGAGCAATAGAAAATAAATTATATGAGCTCCATGATGGCTCCATTTGATTGCCTTGAGAAAGTTTCTTGGCCATGGTGCAGGGAGTATAACCCAGTGGACTCCCTAAGCTGAGAAAAGTGACCAAAGAATCAAGGTGACCAAGCCTGCTAGATTCTGCAACAAAGAGTACCAGAAAGGAGAGAAAACTGCAAAGATATGTCAAAGTTCCCCAACAAGTGTTCAGCAAATAACTAGTAGGCATATGCCTATGAGGAAACTTCCTAAGGCTGGTAAAAAACCAGCAAGAAGATTGAAGGAAAGAGTATTCAGCAAACATTAGAGGTAAAGAAAAGTTCCTGTCCAACAACAGTAATACTAGAAAACCTTGTTTGTCACAGGGGGCTGGACAGAATACACAAAAATGTTTTGCCTTACTGGTTGGGAGTTAACATTGTTCTATTCCTGCCTACCAAATCAAATTGTTTCCAAGTAATTTAACTACATTGCACTATAAATCTCATGAATAGCTATAGGAATACAAAGCTATAATTTGAAATTGAGTATCCTTGCCATTCTAAAAAAAAAAAGGAGGTTCAAATAATGATATCTAAACACACTGTGGGACACTTATGTGTGGTACAAATTACAATAAAAAATAACAGTATTTCCAAAGATAAGCTGCATGAATAAATATAAATCATAAATTCTTCAAGTTTAGGATAACCAAGAATGTCTGTAAAACAGGCATGTTTCATAATTCTGAACACTTTTCTACAACATTGTATATAACTACATTATTGTCATCTTTGTAATGTTACACACACATACATGCACACACAAACCTACTCTTCCATATATCATTTTGTTTAATAAACAGGTCAACAACTTTCTGGGTATATATTAGACATTACTCAATACATACACTCTGAAAACAGTATTAGAACACACAAAATATTGCAGACCCCATCAGCCATATTTCTGCTGGAAGTTGTGCCCTGTTATTGATCTATGGACTTGAAGGTTTCCATTCTTTTAGCCAGCAACTTGCTTGCCACAAAACCCACAAAAAGGGCTGCTATTGCTTCTTATTTCCCCGAATTTGGAAAAATGAATGGCTTGAAGGATAGATGATGCCAGTAGCCAAAGCAAGAGGACCAGTTCATTATTATTAGAATTCTAACCTGTCATGCTTACCAAGAGACAGTACACAGCAAATAACAAGAGATACAAGACCACAGTTTGCAAGACCTTCAAGTGAACCTTGGTGCTGAAACCATGAGATTCTTTTCCATGGAGCTTCATCCTCCTTACTTGTTTACACAAGGAGCAGATTAACAGCAGAAAACAAACCAGGTATGTAATAAAGGGTGTGAAGTTCACTAGAGTGAATATAGTTATAGTTGAAAGGTTTACAACATCCCTCAATTTGATCCTCAAAATCATGTTTCCCTTATGTTTATTCACCATGTCATTTTTCTATGTTCACCACCAAAAGATCAAAAACCCAGCAACATTCAAATCATATCACTAGAATGACACTCTTAACTCTCTTCTTTAGGTGAAGAAAAATAAGGTTGGAGAAATTGGGTATATTGAACAAATAGGATAACCTAGTAGCAAATAAGGGGATAAAAAAGGTTGGTTACTGCCCAGGAAATAAGAACAATTATTCTTATTTGTCTCCTACATGAAGCTGGGTGAATCACAGCTTTATATCAATACTGACATTCCCAAATATAACAACTCTGGAGACAACAAAAGCACAGACCATTCAGTCAACTCAGGAGATATTTTATCTCTTATACCAGGCTTTGTAGTGCACTAAGCTATGAAGACAAGGGTAAAATTTCCAAAACCAATTCTGCCCTTACTTGGATGGAAATGATGCTCAGTAGTAAACTTATCAAATCTGGGGTGTATCAGGAGAAAGCCATTCCTGATATTTTGGTTGTGATTTATGATTTCCTGACCTGAAGTTCCATCAGCATCTGTTTTGTGGAAAGCACAGTGAAGTTCTTATTATCTTTAATATTCTGAAACCAATGTCAAGCTGAAATGAACACAGTCTGATAAAGAATAAATGCAATGGTGTTTTATGAAAAACAATGTTATTCCCAGAACAGCTCAAAATAACTCCTATTGATTTAATGCATATATTTACTATAGCCTAGAATCTTTCATAGTTGATGTTGAAGTGAAAACTGAGTTCTCATTTGCTAACATGCAAATGAAGACATATTCTCTTTCATGGTTTTGCAGGTTTTGGCCTTGTCTAACCTCTACATAATATGGGTCCATGCGGTTTGACTGTTGGACAGCAAAATTTTAAAACCTAATACATAGAATATGCCAGAAATGCCTAAATTGATAGATGAAACTATCACATGGATATGACCTCAATAGTTCATTATCATTGAGGATTCATTTTAACAAAACACTGGATCCATGTAAAAAGACTTGAAGGAAACAGTCTATACATTTCTTTCTTCCAATTCCTTCCAGTTCCTAGAAGCTCCCAGAAAAGCTAGTCCTCCCTTCATTTGGTTGCTGATAAGTACTACATACACATACGTTTGTTTGCAATTCATAAATACTAACAAACACATGCCACTATCACCAACATCCTTTTCATTTGGTGTCTGAAAAAAATTCCAAGGAACAATAAGACATAAATCATTATCCTTAATCTTCAAGATTAAAAATGAATCTCAGAGAACTTGAAGAGACTTAAATACTCCTTTCACATGCAGGTTTCTTAACACATAATATATCAGGCATGCCTCTCATTCTGAGATATTTTACAAAGCCTTTGCTCCTGGCTCTAATATTTAAATGTTAATTGTTTAATTGAAATATTTTGGAATTTTATAGACATTCCTGAAATCCACTGCAATTTTCATTGGAATTGTATTATGCACAAGGATTTAGACACAATAAGTACCTTATTCAATTGATTCTTTCTGCTCAAAAACATTCTTTCTGCTTCAATATAATTTAACAAATATCTCAATAAAATATGGCATATGAGACTTATTTCCAAGCACCTTCTAGTTTTTGTTACTAACACAAAACAGTCCAGTTTCAAGTCATATTCTAATTAGATTTATAATTAGATTCTAATTATTGGTGAATATAATTTTTCTAAACTTACTTATTCTACCTGATAAAATTACCACTTATTTTTTTTATGGATTACATTGAATTGTCCACAGGTAAAACACTACATATTGGAAAAATAAATGTCTCTTGTAATTTGCATTCAAATTTTCATAAGTTTGTTTTTTTCTTTTCTAATTTCACTGGCTAGTAACTCTTATACAAAGCATCTCCTAATCCAGGCAACAGTGTAAAAAATTTCACTTTTAATTGTAAGCATGTTTCTGTATTTGTTTACAGAAATAGATTATTATCCTTTATTGGGATATTGTGCTTTCTTTCTTTATATATTGGTTAAGTAAAAAATTTGGTCATAGAATATTTCAACATACCTTAATTTTTCATGTTCAATAAGGAGAGAAACCCACACTGATAGTTGACCAAGAAATGCTTTATATAAATAATTTAACTATAAAGGGGTGGGAAGATAATGAAGGATTGAATAGAAAAAGTAAAGATAATTCTACAGAATATAAAAATAGTAGATATAAGTAACAGCCATTATCCCTAGGGCTAACACACAGTAAGCCACAAGGACCTCCCCCACACACACATTCACACACACACACACACACACCAATCCAAGGTTAAGAGCAAGACCTAACTGAAGAAAATAAACCGTGGTTCACTGAATGGAGCCACTAGAACTTGCTGGAAATTCATTGTTTAGTCCTGGCCACAAATCTTCTTCCTAGGTATAGGGAAAGCCGCTCACAGACAGGGGTCTTAGCAGATGTGTTCTATGTGAAATTATTGGAGGAGCTGCTGGAAAAAATTCCTGATGGCAAGGTTCTTTGGTCTATCACACATGGGGAGCCTGGTATGAAGAAGCTGCCTGTGCTACCCATCCAAGAATTAAAATGTCCAATTGACCAGGTTTTTGCACTTTTTGTTGAAAAAGTATGCACATATACTCCTATTGGCTATGATTATATTTATAATGTTATCCATATTTGTATCTTGTCTATTTTTACCAAGAAATATTTTCTTTTACCTGTGATAAAATGGAAGTGTTCTCTCATCTACACTTTATTATAGTTTTCTATATCATTAATATCTTATTTCATTATTATAGTCAGCCCTCCATATCCACAGATTACACATCTGTGAATTCAATCAACTGAGGTTTGAAAATAACTGGAAAGATAATTTTGTCTGTACTGAACTGTTTCATTTTTTCTTAAATAGTAGAGTTACAACTGTTATTTGTGTAGCATCAAAATATTAGTAATTTAGAAGTGATTTAAAGTATAGTTTATACAATTACTACATCATTATACATGAGGAAATTGTATGTCCACATATTTTGTTGTGCACAAGGAGGCCAAGAACCAATCCCTCACAGACGGCAAAGGATGCCTATATATAAAGACTATGAAGCCAGGCGCGGTGGCTCAAGCCTGTAATCCCAGCACTTAGGGAGGCTGAGACAGGAGAATCACAAGTTCAAAGCCAGCCTCAGCAATGGTGAGGCGCTAAAGCAACTCAGTGAGACCTTGTCTCTACATAAAACACAAAATAGGGCTGAGGATGTGGCTCAGTGGTCGAGTGTCCCTGAGTTCAATCCCTGGTACCAAAAAAAAAAAAAACACTATGAAGTAGGTAAGAACATAAGTTTGGGAGTCAGATTTCTTTTGCTAAGACTTTGATTATTTTCCATTAATACATTTCAACTTATTAAGTATTTTATTTAATATTTGTATTTCTCCACCAGCTTTTATTTCATTGGCATATTAGTACAAAATTCAGCTTCATATTACAAAGCTGAATAAATTAGCAAAACTTTGTGCTTTAATTAAATAAAGTTTTTTTGGTAGCTTGGAAAACAACATCCATACCCTAAGATTGTGGTTCTGTCAACAACCAAGAAGAGAAGAATTAATACTGGGAAACATCTAGCAGCCCTTCATTATTTGTATTCCTATATCTTTATTCACATATTTTCAATCATTTTTCATTTATTTCTTTTAGGGATAATTCTTATATACAATCTGTAATACATGAAATAAAATATATAAAATTGATAATATAGAACATATGAATATATTATATAAAATATATGGTATATAATATTGTAAATAAGTATGTATACTAACTATGTGCTGATATGAAATCTGAGTGTCAATACTTTTCAGTAACTCAGGTGATTCATTTATGAGTTCCTGATAACTTGGACTCTGATTAGTCATGGTTTCTCTCTTTTTCACTAATTCTCTTTGTCTGCTTTGTCTTAGGTTGATGGAATCACTATTTTTTTCAAAACTATTTAGCAGTTTACTTTCAATTTTTTACTTTTTATTAGGTAATAAGCAGTTGTGTGTGTGTGTATAATATATATAACATATATTTTATATATATATATATATATATATATATATATATATATATATATATATATAAAATACATTTTCTTTTAATGTCTGGATTATACCACTGCCTCCTTTCAATCCAAGCAGAGGCCTTGACATGCTTTTAAATCCCCTGGTGCTAGTCACACCTTCCAATATGTATCATTTAAATATTTTAATAAAGGACTTTAGTAAGGAAGAATTTATGCAGAATAAAACTAATAGGCTTGAATGTACAGTTCATTTCATGTAGAATCTTAACAACAACTTGCTTTAAACAAAAAATTTCAACTTTATCACAACATATACAAACTCAGTGCTTATTTCTCAACATACTTGACATTTCATTTCCTGAACATCTCTCTTTCCTTCTTGAATTTTTATCCTTGAATTACTTTGCCTGGGTTACCATGACAAAATACTGCAGAGGGCTGCTTAGACAACAGAAATTTATTTCTACATTGGTCTGAAGGCTGGAAGTTCAAAAAAATATTATCTCGGCGCTAAAGGGGCCAGCAGAGCTAAATTCTGGTGAGGCCTCTTTTGCTGGCTTTAGGCAAGGCACCTTCTCATAGTGACCTTTATTCTGTGACCTTTCTTCTGTGACCTCACATGGTCTTTCTCTGTACACAGGGACTCCTGATATCTACCCTCTTCTCATAAGGGCACCAGCTGTATTGGATTAAGGCCTTACCCTTATTTATGGCCTCATTTAACCTTAATGAGATCTATAAATGCCCAATCTCCACACACAGGCACACTGGGGATCTGGGTTTTAACATTTGGATTTTGGAGCCTATCTAATCAGTCCATAACCATCTTTTTCTTTAATGTCCATTAATAGCATTTACAATGAGGTGTGTGCAGAAAGTAGTCTCAGATTTTTTATATGAAATAATATTAATTACTTGAATCCCTTAGAACAGAATTTATGCCAGGTCTTTGCATTATAGTTGCACTCCTCAGGACTGTGAAATAGGAATCAGTTGTCTTCTAGCATATTAATTCTAAAAATATTTCTCATGTAATTCAAATGGATTACTTTCCCCTTTGGATATTACCTGCCATTAATTTGTAGATAATTTCTGAAATTCAATTTAATTCTGATGGTTGAAAATTACTTACAATGCATGCAAATGTGAAAATTTATATGACATTTCATAAATATAACATACACTAGAAGGCTAACCATTGCTTTGACACAACTATTAACATTTGTCATTACTTTAAAGGAAAAGGATACATAATCATCTTCATAATTAACACCATCAATTTAGCACCTCTTAAAACAGGTTTTATCAAAAAAGATAAAAAGAGAATGATTTTTTCTGAAAATAAGGCAAAAAAATATTATCTCAGCACTAAAGGTATTATGTTTGCTGATATAACAGTTGGTAATTGTCCATTTACAAAGAAATGTGCCAGTCATCACAATTACTTAATGTTTTAAATGTTGGAACCATTTTATTATATAACAGACACACACAAATAAGGATGACAAATAACTAGAAGGGAGAAGTAAAATTATCATTATAAATAATTATATGCAAGTCATGTGATTTTCTATTTGCAAAAGACAAGAGAATGAGCTTAAAACACAAAGCACATACGGCAGCTCAGTAAGGCACTGACTTCTGATGAGCAAACAAAAAAAACACTCTACCTTAGTGTACACATTGGCCAGGTACTAAATTTCTGTTCCTATGAAAACATGATTGGTTTCTACCTAAGTGGAACATAATAACATAATAGGTACATAATAACTTAAAGTACAAAATAAACAATAATGTCCATTAAAAGACCATCATAGTCATGATTTGCTACCCTTTTGCACTAAAATAAAAATGGAGCTAAGGTTGTGGTTCGTGCTAGGTAAAGTGCTTACCTAGCACATGGGAGGCACTGGGTTCAATCCCCAGCACCGCATAAAAAAATTAATTAACAAAACAAAGGTATTATGTTCATCTACAACTAAAAATATTGTTTTTAAAAATGGACTGTTGTGCATACTTTAAAACTACTTGGAAGAATATAATACACTTCAAAATGAGAATTTTACATTCTTAATAACGATAAAATATACAAGGAATTCTTAAATTTAAAAATAATAATACAGATAGGAAATTAGGGTTAAGGCAGTCCTAAAATTTTGAGGAATTTTTTATTTAATTCACAAATTGGATCTTATACTTTAAAGGATGAATGAAGCATATTTGGTTTCCAACAATCTATACTTTATTCTTCATTTCTTGTCTGATATACAAACTTGTATATGTACTCCTAATGTAGTAAAATGTTTGGATAGTACCTATTCAAAATCTAATTTTGTATGATTTACAAAGATGAAAACAACAAAGAAATATATTTATATTTGAAAAAGTATAAATTTATAACGTACAAAAATTTCTTGTGAACTGATTTTCCTGTAGAATATGCAAGATGATCCCAGAATGGCCTATGGACCAGACTCAGGTCTAGCATGGTTGCCCCTGCACCTCAGCCACCATAGCACTGAAAGAAAGGCCTGTCTCAGCTTACAGTTTCCAAGAATCAGAACATATGAGTGGCCTGAAGGAAAAACTATTTTAGTGGCCCAGACAAACAAGATGAGTGGATTTTTCTCCAGCAATTCAAAACTCCAAACTTGTAGAAGAAATGAAAGAAAGAAAATGGTATATAGAAGCAGGAAGGCGATCACAGTTTGCAAGGCTTTCACGTGGGCCGTGGTGCTGGCATCTCTGGACCTTTTGTTATTGTGCTGCATCTTCTTCAGATGTTTCCTCAAAGAGATGATTAGCAGCAGAAAAGTTGCCAGGGACACAGTGAAGGGTACAAACATGAACATAGAATTGGTAAATAAAATAGCTTTGTAAAGTTGTCCATAAATCCTTGAACTGGAATTATAAGACGTGTTTCTTTTAGATCCATCAATCCAGACATCAATGTATGTGTTCATCAGTACCATATTTATAAACAAGAGAACCATGGACAGCAGCAATGTTACTGAAACTACCTTTTTAACTCTCCACTTGAGGTAAAGAAAAACAGAGTTAGAAAAATTGGCTATCTTCAAAAAATAAATGATACCTAGGCATGTAGCAAGCCAGATGCTAAGATGATTGCTTACTCTCAAGGATATATAAATCATCTTAAATATTTTCCCAGGCACTAATAAAGCTGGGTAAAGCACAGATATCCACCAACTTAGCAATACTAACCAGAGCACACCAATTCTGGAAATTGCCAGAGCAGTGAGGATTTGCTCAACTGAAGACATCTTTCTTCTCCTGATCCAGTCCATGCAGTTCACCACTGCTATGAATCCATTTCCTAAACTTCCAATTATTAATTCCACACTTAAAATGACTGTTAGTATGCTCTGTATGATACAAATCATTGTAAGAGAATGTCACAATTTCTAATATTACTGCTGAAGATTTCTTGATGCATTCATCAAAAATGTTATGTATATCTGATTCTTGAAAGAAAAATGATATTGTCCATGTTAACTCACCTATATGTCAAACCAGCAAACACCAAGATTTACTAATGGCTCAGTTCAGAACTTTCTTCACGAAAACCCTGAATTTGTCCAGTCAGTCTGACTGAGCTTCATCTAGATATTGTGTAACATTGCACATGGTACCCTGGAAGTGTTTGCAGATGATGAAGAAAACGCTGAATTCTCATTTGCTAACATGCAAATAAACACTTATTTGCATTGTTTTGCTTTATCTGCAGAATTTAATCTGGCTATTTGAGTTCTGGGCGAGAATCATTACAAAATACACATATAGCAGGCAGCAAGAATCCAATCTGGTATATGGAATTTCCTAAGCACTGAGGTTTTTTTTTTCTTTTTCTTTTTTTTATTTTATTTATCTATTTATTTATTCTACTTAGGTATACATGATAGCAGTGTGCATTTTGATTCATTATACACAGATGGAGCACAACTTTTCATTTCTCTGGTTGTATGTGATGTAGAATCACAACATACATGCAGTCATACATAAAGCTAGGGCTGTGATGACCATCATATTCCACCATCTTTACTGTTCTCCTGCCCCCTCCTCCTTCCCACCCTTGTGACTTCCCTCCTCCCTTCCCATTCTTCCCTTGTCCTCCCCAACATTATGGATCATCATCCACTTATCAGAGAGAACATTTGGGATTTGGTTTTTAGAGATTGGTTTACTTCACTTAGCATGATATTCTCCAACTCCATCCATTTACCTGAAAATGCCCTAATTTTATTCTCTTTTATTGCTGAGTAATATTCCATTGTGTATATATACCAGTTTCTTTATCCATTCGTCTATCAAAGGGCATCTAGGTTGGGCACTGAGGTTTTATAAACACTTCAAAATTAGGTCTCAACAATGACCTACACATATGCTATTCAAAGCTCTTCCTACAGACTCTGAGTTACATGCTAATCGTGCATTATTTATTAAAAGTTCAGTACTAAAGCTGAGCGTGGTGGCACATACCTGTAATACCAGCAGCTCAGAAGACTGAGGCTGAGGTTTGAAGCCAGCCTCAGCAATTTAGCGAAGCTATAACCAACCTAGTGAGATTTTGCCTCAAAATAAAAAAATAAAAAGGGCTGGGGATATTGCTTAGTGGTTATGTATGCACTCTTGGGTTTAATCCTTGGTACAAAAAAAAAAAAGTTCAATACTAGAATAATATTTATTTGTCATTATTTATTTATTTATTTATTTTGGTGCCAGGGATTGAACTCAGGGGCACTCAGCCACTGAGCCACATCCCCAGCCCTATTTTGTATTTTATTTAGAGACAGGGTCTCATTGAGTTGCTTAGCACCTTGCTTTGGCTGAGGCTGGCTTTGAACCCACGATTCTCCTATCTCAACCTCCAGAGCCACTGGGATTACAGGCTTCTCATTTACTTTTTACAAAGGCACACTTACATACACAGACACAAACACACTCACCCTAAAACACACATTTATTTGGATTACAATTCGCTTTTTTCCTATCTCAGTAATTCTGATTATTCACTTTCTCAACATTTATTATGCATTTACTTCATGCTTAGAATTGTGATAGTTGTTAAGACATTGTTTAAAAAATGCTTTTGAGTATATATCATAAAGTATAAAGTGTAAATGTTCAGTAAACTTAAACTATTTCACCAGTGGATGTGAAAGCAAGTAGAAATCTTTCTGCTGTCCCATGAGGCAGACACGGAGGTGAATGGATTCATCCACACAAGGAGAATCCTGCTCATGCTCTGCCTCTCTCTGGCCCTTTAGGGACCATTCTTCCATCAACACCAGAGACCTCCAGATTTCATCCACTTCCCCTCACTTTTTACCAACATCTGCTCAATGAACATCACTATAGGCACCCAAGTAGATGAAGGATAATGCATTGCCTGGTCAAAATGGGGAACAGCAGCATGACAAAATTGATCTTCAATAGCTAATGAAAAAATAATTGATGTTCTAACAAATTCAGGAAAAATTACCCAGACATCAGAAAAAAAATGTTTTGGGGCCGGGGATATAGCTCAGTTGGTAGAGTGCTTGCCTCACATGCACAAGGCCCTGGGTTCCATCTCCAGCATTGCAAAAGAAGAAACAAAGAAAAAAAGAAAAAAGAAGTTTCATGTACTACTGAGATTGCATAGAAAGAGTATTGGAGTATTCCTGTGTATAGGGCTGACCCCATCCCTGGTCCTCTGAAAAAACACTGAGCAAAAAGAGTGAATCCAGTATCTGGAAATTTCTCTCAATTGCCCTACCTCTAGAGAAGAGACACACGGAGAAGACAAAATGGGACAGCATGGGACGATTTTTATGAAAAGCTCCTAAAAATAGCAACACAAATATACCATAATTGTAGAGGTAGGAAGGTCCCTCTGGCTTGGCTCTTTCCAGGAAGCAAAGAGTTTAGAAAAGAAGACAAAGAGCAATGCCTTCAACTCAACAGGTGGGGTTGATTAGAGTGGGTAGTGCTACTGGAACTTCATGGGCTTTTAGAAAAAAGACAAAACTTGGGTTCCAATGAGGACTGCACTCCTCCTGAGCAGCTCTCCATACAGCTCCAACTCTGCACCTTTCACCCTGGAAGGGAAGGGTTTTAGGTTTCCACTTAAACAACACCTCCTAGGGAAGACAGGCTTTCCTAGACAGAGTGAGAATGGCACCAAGGATATTTCCCACACATCTCATCCACAAAGCAAAATAATGAGTCAGTCCCTCAGAGTGGAGCAGAGTCTTCATTCATTTCAGAGCCAATATTGTATGTATGTATATTTAAAAGTTAGTACATTTCATTTTAATTTTTTCATTTGCAACAAGTTTTATATACTGACCATACCAAATGGGAGAAGTCAAACAAGTGTTAATCAACTATAATTTTATCTATGTTTCTTTCTACTTAGAACATCATATATATAATGATAGTCCCATGGCTACATTTGTACCAATACCTATTCTGTTATTTAATAAAATAAATTAAGTTCTAGATCACCATCACTCTAATTTAATAGAAATGAAAGTAAAAAGTATCAAAGTTCCTTCTTTCCCCTAGATTTTGAGTAGTGTTACATTTAAATGTGATTTTGACATTTGTAGAAAATAAAATGTATGTTTTCTAATGTGAGATAAATGTTTAAGTAGGTAGATTTGAATTATCAGCCTTATTCATCACTGTGAACTGTGCACTATGTTCTCAGTAAGAAAACTCACTGTTCACCAGCAAGAGCAGCATAACTGAGGTAGTAATTAAAGAATCGAGCACTTGACATCTCCAACATTTTCTATTCA
The DNA here is from genome assembly GCA_028644305.1 of Xerus rutilus. Lineage (NCBI taxonomy): Eukaryota > Metazoa > Chordata > Mammalia > Rodentia > Sciuridae > Xerus > Xerus rutilus. The sequence continues at coordinate 87,911,811 of CM053403.1, read as the reverse complement.
GGGTGAAGAGGACAACTAGTAAAGGAGACAGAGAAGCTGGGCTCAATGACTAAAGATATAAGCCAGAATGAGATATAAACATATGTATAGTAAAATTACAATGGAAAATGGCAATGAATTCCTGAGATAAGCAGACAGTTCTACATAATGCATAAATATAAATCATAAATATTTTCAAATGGTGGATAAAATAGAATATATGTGTGAAATACACATGACTTCATAATTCTGAATTCATCATTACTGTCATTTTGTCATTTTTCATTTTGTTGTTTCAAATAATCTATGTTCATTTTTTCTCTTTTATTCATCTTAAAGTTTGGTGGTTTACTGAATTAATAATGCTTAATCCTTTCTTAATTCTCATTTGTTTATCTAGTCTACTAGTGAGATTTATTCTTTCCTGTACTGTTATGATTGTGTTTACTTGCTTCCTCTTTCATGTGTAGGATTTGTTTAATAATATTCTGCAATGCTGGTTTAGTGGTCTTGAATTCCTTTAGATCATGCTTGCCTTGGACAAAGTATGCTCAAATGAGTAGAAAGAAAGAAAGAATAAAGATCAGAACAGAACTAAATGAAATAGAGATTAAATAACAATCCAAAGGATTAATGAAACAATTCTTTGAAAAGATAAATAAAATTGGCAAAACTTTTAGCTAAACTAACCAAAAGAAAGACAAGCCCAAAATAAACAAAATTAGAGATGAAAAGTGGGATGTTTCAACAGATGACACTAAATTCCAGAGGATTGTTAAAGACTTTTGAAAAATTATATTTCAATAGAATGAAAAATCTAGAGAGAATGGACAAATTTCTGGATACATGACCTACCAAAACTGAACCAAGGATATATATGAAACCTAAACAGATCAATATCAAGCAATGAAATTGATACAATAATACAAAGTCTCCCGACAAAGAAAAGCCCAGTACTAGGCACACTAACTGCTGAATTTTACCAGATTGTTAAAGAAGAACTAACACCATTGCTTCTCAGACCATGTCATATAAAGGAAATGAAACCTTCCAAATTCATCTCACAAATCTAATGTTACCCTAATACTAAAACCTGATAAAAACACAAGAAGAAAACTATAGACCAATATCCCTGATGAACATAGATTCAAAAATCCTCAATAAAATACTTTCAAATTAAACTAAATAGCACAATTTAAAGATTATATACCACTATCAAGTTGATTTCATTTCAGGGATACAAGGATGTTTCCACATACAAATTAATAAATATAATAATAACTCATAAATAGAATTAAGGACAAAAATAGCATGACCATCTCAGTAAAAGAATTTTGAAAATTTAGCATCCTGAAGAAACTAGAATTTTATCTCAAAATAATAAAGGATATATATGACACTCAAAAACAAAGTCATACTGAATGGGAAAAAAAGAAAAACATTTCCACAAAAATCAGGAAAAGGCATGAATGTCCTCTCTCACCACTCTTATTCAATATAGTACTTGAATTTTTTTCCAGGACAATCAAGCAAGAGAAAGAAATAAAAGGAATATAAAAAGGAAAAGAAGAATTAAAACTATTCCTGTTTGTAAATGATATGAATTTATGCTGAGAAGATTCTAAAGACTCCATGAAAGATCCTTAGAAGAAATAAACTTTTTTTTCAGCAAAGTAGCAGGATACAAAATCAGCACTCAAAAATCAGTATACTCTCTGTAGGCCAATAACAAACTTACTGAGAAAGAAATCAGGCCAATTCTCCCATTCACAATAGACTGAGGGGGGGAAACCCCTGAAGAATAAACCTAAGAAGCCAAAAGACCTCTATAATAAAATTTATACAACATTGAAGAAAGAAACCAAAGAAGACACTAGAAGATGGAAAGATCTCCGATGTTCATGGACTGAAAGAAAAAAGCATTGTTAAAATGACTATAAACCAAAAGGGATGTACAGATTCAACAGATCTCATCAAAATACCAATTATATTCTTCACAGAACTAGAAAAAACAATCCAAAAATGTATAGGTGACCACAAAACACCCCAAATAACCAAAGTAATTGTAAGCACAAAGAGAAATGTTGGAGGCAACACAATACTCAATTTCAAAATATACTACAGAAACCACAGTAACAAAAACAGGATTGTATTGATATAAAAATAGACGTGTACATAAATAGGATAAATAGAAAACCCAGAAATAAACCCAGGTGTCTATAGCAATGTGATGCTTAACAAAGGTGCCAAAAACACTGAAGAAAAGACAGTTTCTTCAACAAATGAGCTGGAAACACTAGCCATCCTTATGTAGAATATGGAAACTAGATCCCTATCTCTTATGCTATAGAAAATCAACTCAAAACCCCCATCAAAGACCTTTGATGTGAAATCTGAAACTTTGAAGATATTAGGAGAAAATATAGGGGAAATACTTCAAGATACAGATACAAGAACAATTTTCTGAATAGAACTCCAATGTCAGTCATCCTGCCAACTGTGTTCCACACACTGATCCTCATAGTGGACTACCATGGGGTGTAGGTAAGGAATATTCTTCCAACTGACTGAAGAGTGGGCCAAGACCATCGAGACCTGGGGTTTGTATTGGCTGAGAGGAATGTGTTCCTAGGGACTGATTATATTTTAAGAAGAAAGCAGGGGAAAAGGTAGCCACCTGCTGCACTGAATGGCCACAGCTGTTGTATAGCATGACTGATGAGTAATTAGTCTTATTCTTATAATATTGGGGAAATTATCAGAGTGGAGAAATAACCAAAAGAATCACAATAGCATGCTATTTATGAGGAATCATATTCTAGAAACTAATGCACTTCACTTAGTGATTTCTGACAATTTAGGACTTGAATGTCTTCTTCACAGTTGTTGTCAATTATATTTTGTATTTTTTTTCCTCTAACTTTCGCCATGGGCTTTGTCTTGGGTTAATGGAAATTTTATTTTCTGAGCTATCTATTTAGCAATTTACTTATGTTATTGTTTTATAGTATAACATACACTTTTAGTATACATAACACTTCTCTTTCTGATCATGTCTGAATTATATCAGTGTCTCATTTCAATCCAAGCTTTAAATCACTTTTCACTTGTCACTCCTTTCAATATGTTATACAGATATTTTTGCTTTGTTAATCAAGTTTATTTAAGCAAAATTTATGTGAAATAAAACAAAGTAATTTTGAATTGCTGTTCATTCCATATCATATAGAATCTTAACAATCACATGTTTTAAACTATGGAATATCCATTTTGTTACGTCTTAGGCACAGTTCTTTTTTCTCCATAAATTTAATTTTTCATTTGCTCGACATCACTCTTAAACTTTTGTCTTTGTATTAGTGTGCTTGGCCAGTCATAAAATACCACAGGTTCAGTGGCTTAAACATGGAAATTTATTTCCTCACAGTTGTGGAGTTTGGAAGTTGTAGATCAAGTGACCAGCAGGGCTGGCCTCAAATTAGGCCACTTCTCACAGGACCTGTCCTCACACGACCTTCTCTGTGCACACAAACTCCTGGTATCTCTTCTCCTCTCATAAAGACACCACTCTTGCAGAGTTGAGGATCCCTCATGAATTTATTTGATGTTAATTCCTTATTTATCTCCTAAGGCCTTTCATCTAACTCAGTCAGATAATGGGTTAGGGATTCAATACATGGATTGGCAGGGTTTGGGGAGAGGAAACGATTCAGTCTTTTTGAAGCAGACCCATAAGAAGGATTTTCAGTGAAGAGTTGTATGTTGGAAATAGCACTACTCATTTTTACTTGGAAAGGATAGTAAATAATTTAATTCCTATGACATATTTTTTTATCTAAATATTCAGGATTACCATCATATTTCAAAGGACTTTGAAAACATGTATCAGTCATCTTCTGGTATATAATTATTTTTAGATTTTGCATGTGATTAAAATTGGTATTTTCTGGGGCTGGGGTTATGGCTCTACTGCTGAGCATGTGCGAGGCACTGAGTTCGATCCCCAGCACCACATAAAAATAAATAAAATAAAAGCATTGTGTCCAAAAAACTACAACTAAAAAAAATCTTTTTTAATTGGTATTTTCTCCTTTTGAGATTACCCCCCAATACTTTGTAGATACTTTCTGAATTTCTATTTGCCTGGATGATTCCATTATACAATAATATGTACAGGTATGAATATATCATATATGATATTTCAATAATTATGGACCATATACTAAAAAAGATACATGTACCACTATTAACATGTATTTTAGTTGATCTGAGGAAAGATAAATTTATTATAACCTTAATAAAAAACACTTGACACTTTGTTTATAGCAACTTTATTCATTTATATTAGAAACAAATCAAATACACTTCCAGGGGTGAATGTAAATGAACTGTGGTATATCCATACATGAAATACCACTCATGTGCTAGACATCAATGTGGATGAATCTCAAACATCTATGCTGAGTGAAGGAAGGCAACCTCCAGCGACATCCTGTATGATCTGTTAATGTCACATTCTGAAAAAAGCAAGACTACAGGGAGATCACAGATGAGTATTTGTAGGAATTGTGGTTCAGGGACAGTTCAACCACAAAAGGGAAATATATGGCATTGTTGGGGGTATTTGCAACTGCTGTACCCATTCCTAGTGGCATATATATGAATTTATTAAAACTCAGAACTGTACAACATTTGATACTATTAACACAGGTTTTATTAAAGTATCACAGGCAGTAACGAAGAGAAAGATACTCTGTAAAAAAGTATTTTCTCAATACTTTGTTGAATAAACAAGGAAAAATATTTGTTGAATAAACAAGGAAAAAATAATATGCTAACTTTTGTGGACATTATTAACCAGGAGAAAATATCATAGAAAAAATAAGAACATTTCATGTAGGCACCAAAATTGCATATTCTTTTACGTTTTTCCACCACATTTGGGATGTGGGTGAGCAACTTCCTGTGGATGCTTCATAGCAACTTAGGATCAGGGATGGTTCTGCAAGAGATTATTATCCTACATCTCTGCTACATCTTCACACAGCACTGGATAAGTCTTAAAAATCTCAGAACCTCAGTTTCTTCAAAGGAAAAATAGTACTTCAAATTTATGAATTATACTGATTATTGGCCACACAAAAATTGCAATGTTCTCTTTTTAGAGGCCATTTCTTCAGATTCCCACTTTTTTCGGATGCTCATATTTTATAGTATATGTTTCTCATTAAAATGTCTCCAAAAGACACATTAGTGTTTAACATAGATTTTATTTCAATGAATATATGAATGAATGACAATAGGAAAATGCAGAAGTACTTTCCAAATATAATCCCAATTGGAAAGAATGTGTTTGGGAAAACTAATCATGAATAAAGAATATATCAACTTAAAAAATATACAGAATTCTATCTCAATGAAGATTTGACAACTTTGAGCACAGGTCACAATGTTTCACTGTCCTTTAACCACCTCATCAGCCTAATTTGTTGTAAAACTTTCACCTGTTTTATTAGCTCACTTTTTGATTTGCTACCCAATCAGTATTATCATACAAATAACAAAAGTTTCTGTTAATGATATGATTGTAATCCATAAGTTACTCTAATTTTATGTTGCTATGACAAATTGATTCTTATCCTTGTTTGTAAAATACAAGTACATGATGAAATAAAGTTAACTTAAGCACTGATTTTTCAGAGTACTATATGTTAAAAGACTCTTATCAATCAAGATTCACTGGTCCTATCATTAAAACTGAAATGTTTTGTGAGACATATTTGAAAACCATGGAACATTATATAATACATGGCAAAATTCATTATAGTTTCCCATGGATTTCCAATGTAAATAGGATATTTCTAATAATAATTAGTATCTTCCAAGAATTTATGATCTGAAACTGATAAAACAGTTGGAATAAATACCTGGAATAAAGCAGCCTCATGATTATAAGGAAATTTTTAAAAACATTTGCAAATTAAGTCATGTATTTGAAAGAATGGATTTAATGTATAGATGTCTAATAGTCTATATTTCATTTTTCATTTCTTATATGCTATTTTAGGCACTTATTCTAAATTAAGTAATTAATTTGTGTGTATAATTATAGTTTTAATTTTAGTAACCATGTTTCATATGCAAAGATATGTACATAAATATTCTATATTTTTCAATTTTCATTTTAAAAATCTAAAAAGTTAATGACTGACAGAAAATTCATATTATTATGAAAAAAAGTTATCTTTTTAATGAGTTTGCATCGATATCCTTCCATATATAAATATATTAATATACAAATTTGTATATGTACTGCTAAGGTTGCAATATATATAGTTACTATATATTTCAAACATAATTTTATAAAATTCATGAAGCTATATTTAATAGAAGAAAATGTGGAAGTACAAACTTACAAGAATTTTGTGCTAAATTACTTCTTTCTCGAATATGCAAAATGATCCCAAAATGGTCTATGGACCTGGTGGCTCATAATCTTTGGACCTGCACCTCAGCCACCACGGACAGCACTGACTGAGAGGCCCATCTCAGCTTATCATTCCCTAGAATCAGGACAAGCGAGTGGCCTGAAGGGAAAGCTGCCCCACCAGCCTCAGTTAAATACACAATCAGACTACTGTTTAGGGACTCACTGGTCAAAATCTGAAGAAGAAAGGACAGAAAGAAAATGGAGTACAGTAGCAGGATGACAATCACAGTTTGAAAGGCTTTCACGTGGGCCGTGGTGCTGGCATCTCTGGACCCTCTGGCATTGCGCTGCATCCTCTTCAGGTGTTTCCACAGAGAGAAGATGAGCAGGAGAAAAGTCATCAGGGACACAGTGAAGGGTATGAACGTGAACAGAGTGACAATGACTGATGAAAGTATGAAAAGTCATGCATCTCTACTCAGATTGGAGCAGTAAGTCAGGTTTCCTTTACATCCAGCAAACCAGTCATTAATTTGTGTCTTTATAAATATAATATTTGAAAACAAAAAGACTAGAGAAAACCTTCAGTGTCACTGAAATAACTATTTTAACTCTCCACCTTAAGTAAAGAAAAACAGAGTTAGAAAACGTGGCTATCTTGAAAAAGTAAAAGATGCTGAAACTTGAAGCAAGCCAGACGCTGAAATGATTGATTACTACATAGGTAATATAAATGATACTCATAATCGTTGCAGATGCCCATAAACTTGAATACAGCAGAGATACCCACCAATTTAGGAAAGAAACCAGACCAAACCAATTCTGGAGAGTGCCAAAACACTGAGGATTTGATCAACTAAAGAGATCTTTCTTCTCTTGACCCAGTCCACGCAGTTCACCAGTGCTATGAATCCATTTCCTGAATTTCCCATTATGAATTCCACACTTAAGATAATTGAAAATATGCTCTGTTCAACACCAACCATTGTCTGTTAGAAAAACCTCAATGTCTAAAATCACTGCAGATTTGTTAAAGCATCCATCTAAAAGGCTATGGATAATTAATGCATGATAATTCATAACATACTTTCTTTGAAAAACTTCCACCTACAAGGTCAAACCAGCAAACATCAGGATTTGCTTGAGCTGGTTCACAGCTTTCTTCATGAGATTCTTGTGATTTCCCAGACAACACAGCTAAGCATCATCCTGATATTGTGGTCTTACACACAGTTGCCTTTTGTAGTTGATGCTGATGGAAATGCTGAAATCTCAGGTACTCATATGCAAATTAAGATTCATTTATTTGCATTGATTTGCTATTTTTTCCTAAACTACACATTTTAGACTACTGAAGTCATGGGCAAGTAACTTAGAAAATACTAACACATGCAGCATGTAATTAGATTCTAAACTGGCATGTAGAACTTCCTAATCACTGAGGTTTTAAACATTTCAAAATTAGATCTCTTTAAGAACCTATGCATACATTTTTCCAATGCTCTTCAAAGCATCAGAGTTATCCTATAGTCACATATATATGTATGGCTCAAATGCTTGGTAGAGCAAAATGTACATGTCTATCATTTTACCTTTTACAAGTTCATGCATGCAAGCACACAAACTCAAACACACATTTATTCGAATCCAGATCTCCCCTTTTTTTTCTAATCCCAAAATTCAGATTTTTACTTTTTCAACATTTCATAAGAATCTTTTCCTTGCTTAATACCGTGATAGTTGTAAAGACATGGTTTCAAAATGCTTTCATTGATGCAGTATTAGGACTACTTTATCCTCGCATCTGAAGGGCAGTGAGAATCTGCCTGTTGAGTTATGAAGCAGCCACTGAGGCAAATGAGTTCATCCACACACACAGAATCCTCCTCATTCACTGCCTGCCCCTTGCCCAGCAGGGATCACTTCTTCAACTGCACCAGGGGCCTTCAGATTTTATCCAACCTCCACTCACATTCATGATCATCACCAAGGCAACAAGGTAGATGGAGGATGATATGCTACCTGCAAGAAGTGGAGATAGGCAGCATGACAAAATTTGTCAATAATATCAGAGAGAGAAGAAGGGACCGATGCCATAGATACCGCAACGATCTCCAAAGTCAACAGAAAAATGTATCATAAACGTTAAAGATGGCGGAGGAAGACAGGATATTCCAGTGTGTAGGACTGAACCCACCCACAGGCCCCTGCAACAATACTGAGCAAAGAAATGAAGCCAATACAATGGAAATATTCAGGAGTGCCCAACATTTAAGAGAGAGACACATTGACAGAAGGTACATTAGCCCAGCATGGGAGATTTTTTAAGAAAAATCTTGTAAGAACGGAAGTGCAAACATAGTTAAGTGAAGCTCTCCTGGCTTGGCTCTTTCCACATAGCAAAGAGCTCTGGGAAGAAGACAAAGAGAAAGCAAGCAACCTCAGGGTTGGGGCTGTGTGGAGGGGGGTGCTGGTAGTGGAGCTTCGTGAGCTTTTAGAAAAGAGACAGAACTTGGGTCCCAATAATAGCTGCACTCAGCCCTGAGCAGTTCTCCCTGGAGCCCCACTGTTCTGGAAGGGGAACAGTTTTAGCTTCCACCTGAAAAACAGCTACTAGGAAGGAAAAGACAATCTTTTCCAATCAAAGTGACAATAGAAATGAGGATATTCCCAAATTTCCCATCCATAATGCAAATGACAAGTCATCCCTGCGAGAGGAACAGCAACTGCATCCATTTCCATGTCAAAGTTGTATGTGAATACCTTTAAACAAGATTAAAGTGTTTCTTTTAATTTTTCATTTGTGACAAGATTAAAGTGTTTCTTTTAATTTTTCATTTTTGCATACTGACTATCAAATGCAAGTCATTAAAAGGCGTTAACCATAATTTTACACACACATACACATTTCTACTTAGGTTCTCAAGTACTGAAAATACTCTAATACTTTAAGACAAGAAAATTATTGTAAGAAAAAATAAATAAAACTGAGAAGACTCAGAGACCTCAACATCAATGACATTTTTAGACTTTCAATAGTCCAGTCCACATATTGTACCATTCTTTCTAAAATGAAAGTATTGTTGCCCTATCCTTACTTCCTTTCACTAAAATGAACAGCAACATATACCACATTTGTGGACATTGCTCTGGGCCATTTATAGAATTTCCCTAAAGGCTGCTGGTTTCAAGTGGACCCACAGTAAGAGAGGACCCTGCAAGAGGTGCAGACTCGGGTTCAAGCTGCTCTGCCCATTGAGTACGATGATATAGCAGATCAAACCTGATGGAGGGATTTGTGGTGATCAAGGCCACTGTGTGTCTCTAAAGGACTCATAGGTACTGGGGAGACACACTACTACTGAATTGCTGCAAGGCCAGCCCCTCTTCAGTACAGGAGTACCCTGTGACTGAGAACAAAAATGCAAGAGCAGAACATTAAAACAAGCATAGGGCCCTCTAAGTATGTCACCCTCATGACTGCACAAGTCATACATTTATAAACCCAGGCACTATTACAGGGCATGGTCTCACTGAGTGGCACAAGGGGCAAACTGTTTTGAAGACAAAATTGTGTGGCCAGGCACAGTGGCACACTCTTGTAATCTTAGCACTTAGGGAGGCTGAGATAGGAGAATCACGAGTTCAAAGCCAGCCTCAGCAACGGTGAGGCACTAAGCAACTCAGTGAGACCCTGTCTCTACATAAAACACAAAATAGGGCTGGGGATGTGGCTCAGTGGTTGAGTGCCCCTGAGTTCAATCCCCTGTACCCCCCCCCAAAAAAAACTTGTGTAGTTTTTCAGATTCCCTGATTATATTTACTATCTTGGTCAGCACCTTGTGTGATCCAGTTATTCCTTCCCTTATGCACTTGAAAGTGATCTCCATACTTTCAGTATCAGATCTTATTTTACAAATGGTCCTCAGGGGGCTGGATGATTTAAAGCAGAAAAACAGAGATGATAGTACTGGTAGAGTAAACCCTGGCCAATGGGAAATAGAAGACAGAAGAGAGCTGAGAAAATCCATAGCTGCTCCTCTCTTTTCCTTTGATAATGATAAATCTGGTTCCACTTGGACCCTTCTGGAAAAGTCCTGGGGGCCAAGCGCTCACATGTGCTGACCATCATGCTGCCCCTCAGCTCCTGGTGAAGAAGCCACCAGGAGAGTCAAATGGCCCATCACATTGCTTCACCCTTTCTTGTGCCTCAGTTTCCATGTGTCCTCACATTGCTTTCCCTCTCAAATAAATGACACTACCTTAATGCCATTCACTAAGATTTTAGAATCCCAAAGCTAGGTTATTTACTGGGTTGTACAATTTTTGTTTGTTCCCTTGTGAGTTTACAACATGGTAAAATTTATTTTTTAAAAAAAACTTGTTTAGAAATGATATTGTATATTAAATTATTATTTTAAGACAGAACCAGGATACTAAATATACTTTAAAAATTAAATGTTGTTGTAGTCTACTAGAAAATATCATCATGATAACATATCATTCACAGTAAAAGTATACATACATATTTATAGAGATCTATGTGTTTTTTAAAACTACTATTTTGTGGTAAGTACCATTTAACTTTTTCAAGCTTATCTTCGCAAACCTAATGTAGCTGCATCAAGGGTAAATTCTGCAATATTTTCCATAGAATTTATAATAGTTAGGTTTTTACTCTCAGCATATCTCAGATAAACTGTTTAGATAAGCCTGTATCCAAAACATAAAGCCAAAATCAAAAAACCCATGCAACCTCTGATTTTGTGATGGGTTTTGTTTTCATTGCTCTTCCAGTCCTGATAACATTCATTCATGAGTTCATTCCTGCAGCAGAACCTCGTTTTTGATGGACTATTCTATATGCTGACTCATAGGTCCTAGAAGTCAACAGCAACAACACAGATATCATCTCTGCTGTCATAGTGCTTGCATTGCACCAGGGAGATGGATGATAAATGGATCAGTATAGACAATGGTGACTTGCACAATGATCTTTGACTGCCTTGTAGCTGTGGCTGCGCTTTACCCTGGGAACTTCCTGTGCAAATGTGCAGGATGAGATTGCCCAGGAGCTATGGTAATGCCCTGCCTGAGGAAATTCTGTGCAAAGGTACAATACAATAACAGTCTTGACCTTGAGCTCAGACACCAACTGCCACTTCAGGGATAGAGAATTCTGAACATAACAAGATAACCACAATAACTTGCAAGCACTGTGACCTTCAAGACTGCTGACTTTGCAGAAAATTTCCCACAAATAACCTTTTGATGATAATGCCTATATAATAAACATGCTGTGCTAGCTCTGGGTCACTGTTTCTCCATCAGAGGTTGGTATGCCAACTGATCCCAGCTTTCTCTTTGTAAATGTTTGTGTGTCTTTCTTAATACCCCATCACCCCTCACCAGTTTCTAGAGTTAGGCTGTGCGAGTCGTGGCAAACAGATAAACCTATGTGGACTTGATCTATCTGAAGTTTTACCTACTTCATTAAATTTTTATTACACTTTAAATTACCATAGTCACATAGAACTCAGTTGTTGAACAAGGTTATGTATTTCCTTCTTTTAATAGAACTTGCCATTAATAAATATGTCAACATATTCTTGTTTCTGCATTTTACACAAGATTATAAGAAACCAGATCTTAAAGTAAACCCCTACAATAGTTACATGGATTTCATAGGTGATATTTTAATATTTTCTGAAAAGTTCACTGGGTTACTACAATAATTACAATAATTTTATGCCATTGTTTAAATGAGCACTTTTGTGATATTAAAGATTATAATATTCTTATGATAAATTTAAAAGCATTTTAAGAATGGGAGATGGTGGTATAATGAATTCCTCTACTGCATATAATTATATAACACCAATAAAAAATAATTTAATAGGGGCTTAAAAGAACCTTAGACAAAAACTGACATTTAAAATCAGATTTCAGTCTCAAGAAGGTCTTGCTTAACTGAGGAACTGAAAGAAATGATTTTCTAATGGAAAGTAAAAATGTGTAACAGCTTTGAAACCAGGTCATGATCAAGGTCTTTTCTTCTTAATTCACATTGTGGAAATAATCTTTTCCTGAGCTTTTCATGTGTTTGTATTAAATCTAATATTCTTTGGTACTGTACTTTTTGAGTGAATAAACAAAATTCACTCAAAAAATATTTGCCATTCTTCATTTATTGTGTTCATATTCTTTATAATAATTTTACTTACTATCTATCAAACATAAAATAATAATCTTCTATATTTTTAATAAGAATTCATGATGAAATAAATCTATCTCAAACAAAAAAGCTAAAATGTGATTTAAATGTGTTAGTCTTTGCATCCAATAAAGTTGGAGATTCAAACAGTGGAATCTAAACACACTTTAATACATCTGTGTGGTACACATTACAAGAAAAAATGTCAGCGATTGCCCTACAAGTACTGACATTACATAATGCACAAAATAAGTCATCTATTCTTCCATTGGAGGATAACCTAAAGCATGTATATGAAACAGATGTAACTTCATTCATAATTCTAAAAAAAACTCCTATTATTTCTTGCAGAACTATGTTACTTTGCAAAAAGTTTTAGAATTATGTTATGGTGAATCTTTCTGTGTGCCACAGACACAGAAAATATACACATTCATGTATTCTTTTATTTAATAATCTTAGATACAGTTTCTGGCATATGTTCTTATAAATTACTCAAAAACATTTTGTTATTCAATTTTTCATTGCTATGATCAAACTATTGGACATTAACACCTTAAAGTAGGAAAGCTATATTTTGGTTCATGATTTCAGAAGTTTCAGTTCATGGTCAGGTAGGTCCAAGTCAGAAACATCATGTGAAATGATATGCTGAAGAAAAGATGCTCATCTCATGGCAGCTGGAAAACAGAGAAAGAGGAAAGGCCAAGAAGATAAACTCTTCCAGGGCACATCTCCAGTGACCAATCTCCTCCCACAAGGTCCCACTTCCCAGTAGTCCGTTTCATTATCAATGGATTAATTCACTGAGGAGATCAGAGCCTCATGATCTAATTACTTCCCAAATCCCTGCCTCCGAACATTACTTATTTGGGGACAAAGAATTCAATACATGAGTGTTTGAGAACATTCCAGATCCAAACTATAATATTCTACCGTTTCCCCGAAGGCTCATACACATGTCACAAAGCAAAATGCTTTCAGTCCATCTCCCAGAGTTCCCATAGCCTTAACTTTCCCAGCACTGCTCAAAAATTCATCCAAAGTTTCCTCTGAGACTCAAAGGACACTCTTAGCTGTGAGTCCCTATAAAAATAAAAAATAAAGTCACCTAATTCCAACTTATAGTGGTACAGAGTAAACATTCCCAATCCAAAGGAATAGACATCTAGAAAGAAGGGATGGGATGAAGAAGAAGCAGGGAAAACATTGAATTCTGCAGCTCCACATCTGGCATCGGGAGCACATGGTAGTAAGATGTGGGTCCCAAAGAGTGGTCGGCCCTCCCCTATGGTCTTATTGGTTTCAGCCCACATGGCCTCTGTCCTGCTTACTGCTCATAGCTTTCCTTGGAAGACATTACATATTCCTGGCATATTTAACTTCTTGACGTCTCTATTGCAGCTTCAGCTTTACTATCAAAGCTTTACACACTGTCCTCTTCAGAGTGCTGCCTGCAGGAACACAGACCCTGCCTTACATTGCCTTTTCCCCCAGGCCTTCCGGTGGAATCAGGGTGGAAGCTTCCATATCCCCATAACTCTTGTATCCTTCTTTTTTTTTTTTTTTTTGGTACCAGGGATTGAACTCAGAGGTACTTGACAACTGAGCCACATCCCCAGCCCTATTTTGTGTTTTATGTAGAGGCAGGGTCTCACTGAGTTGCTTAGCGCCTCACTGATGCTGAGGCTGGCTTTTTTTAAAAATTTATTTATTTGTTCTATTTAGGCTTACATGATAACAGAGTGCAATTTGATTCATTGTACATAGATAGGGGATAACACATCAACTCTCTAGTTGTAAGTTGTATAGAATCACAACATATATGCAGTCATACATAAAGTTAGGGCTATGATGACCATCATATTCCACCACCTTTCCAGAGAAAGACATGGGATATTGCATGGTAAACATCTGACATACCCTCCATCCTAAAGCAATAGTGAGCTAAGCAAGTGAATCCAATATATCTTGAAACTTCTCACAGAAGCCCCAAAATTAGGGGAGAGAGATACTGAAGAATGATAGGCTTATCTGGGCAAAATACAATGAATATTCCTAAGAATAAAAGAAAGACATATCATTAGTATGCAGCTGGAAGGTCCCCTGGCTTTACTCCACACATCAAAGATGAGGTAGGGCTGTGTGGAGGGGGAATTGAGACTGGAACTCCCTGGGCTTTTAAGAAACAGCCAGAACTTGAGTCTCGGAAAGGGCCACACTCATGTGAAGCATCACCTGTGCACCTTTCCTCTGATTGGGGAACAGTTTGGTTTCCACCTGAACAACAGCCCAGAAAGAAAAATAACAACTTAGTTTCTCAGAAAGGAACAGTTTCTTCATTCATTTCACAGTCAATGTTATATTTAGGCATATTGTATTTAGACAAGGTTGGGGAATTTCTTTTTAACATTTTCATTTGTGATTATTTTTATATATGTACTGTATTAAATGCAAAAATATTGAAATAGGTTAATCAAACATAATTCTATCTATGTAGCTCTTTGCTTAGGTAACTAGATCCATAATAACAGCACCTGTGTATAAATCAAGTCATAAGTATATCGTTATCTTAAGTAAAACTATATTAAATTGTTGGTCATCATCACTCCAATTTACCAGAAATTCAGGCAAAGATATTATTAGATCTCCCTTCTTCTTCAATTTTTGGTAGTTTTACTTCTAAATGTATCTTTCACATTTGAAGAGAAAAGAGTATGTTTTCCTATGTAAGATAGTTAATGCACGGATGAATGGATGCTGCATTACACGGATAGATAGATAGATAGATAGATAGATAGATAGATAGATAGATACGGTAAAACAGTCTTATTCACCTCCATGGAACTGTTTTAACTACATTCTCAGTAAAAGACTATATAAGCTGATCAACAAGGTTAGCATAACTCCAGTAACTGTGGACCCAAAGAGACCTAGTAGTCCGTTGCATGGAATGGGAGCTCCTAAATGTCACGTGCTCCTGAGAGCTTTAACTAAAGTCCGTCCCAATGTGTTTCTAAATGTGTAGTTAAAATGGACAGATTTGACCATTGACATAACTCTCACATTGCTTCCTGATCTGTACAGTAAGGGACATGGTTGTGAGCAGGACCAAGGGGCAGCCTCTGAAACTCCCTCTTCCTGGCAGACAGCGAATAAAAATTAAAAACCACACTTTTGAAGCAATGGGAGAGACTACTGCCAGCACAGAAACCTTAAATGTTGCAGAGGATCATGTTCCTTTTCATATGTCTGTTGAATTCAAGATCTGGACTCTGCCCAAATCAGCTGGGATACAGATGGGTGCAGATTATCATAAATTTGCATTCACTGGTAGATCTTTCCAGGAAGCAGTGTCTTTGGTGAGTAGGACACACCCTCTGGAACTTTTTATGTGGCTTTTATTTTGGTGAATATATTTTTAATCTATACTGATGATGAGGGAAGGTCAAAATAATTTACTTTTCTTTCTTAAATGTATTAATACACTTTCACTGTTTTATGTCAGAGCTACATCAATTTTTCAGTTCTGTTTCATTAACATTTTGCAAAACTTTGTGTTTTTATAGCACAGATGAACTGCAGTGACTAGGTCAAAAGAAAAAATACTCCTTTATCTGACAGAATTCTCTCTGCTTTGGTCATCTCCAGAGTTGGCTTGTTCGAGGAGAAGTTAACACACTGATATAAAACTGTGATTATCCAGGTTCATATAGTGGACAAGTAAGAATTATTGTTCTTATTGCCTGGGCAGCAACCAACCATTTTAGCACCTGGCTTGCTTCTAGCCTCAGCATATTTTATTTGCTCAAGTTAGTAAATATCTCCAGATTATTATTTCTTCACCTAAGGAGGAGAGAGAAGAGTGTCATTCTATTGATTCTTTTGAGGATGATGATGGTTTTGTTTTTTCATGTTGTAGAGACAATTACAGAAGAGGCTGTGTGGTCGAATACAAAAGAAATTGAGTGTAAAAAACAAATGGAGAGATGTCATTAATTTTAAAATATGATGGCATTTACTGCAGTAAATGTCACACATGTCGTCTGTTTTCTCCTGTTAATCTTCTCCCTGTGTAAATGTGTCAGGAAGATGTAGCTCCAATGCACAGGGTCCCAAGACCCCAGCACCAAGGTTCACATGAAAACCTGGCAAACTGTGGTCTCCCTTCTCTTGTTATTTGCCAGGTACTCCCTGTCTGCAGCCACATTGGGCTGGAATTCTAGCAGGCTGTTGATGCACTGATTTCTTGGAGTTCCCATGGTACTAGCATCAGCTGCCCTTCAAGTCATTCATTTGTTCTACTTTCTGGAAGAAAGAAGCTGAAACAAGCCTTTCTATCAGTTCTGTGGCAGGTGAGGTGCTGGCTGAAATAATGGAAACCTTCGGGTCCATAGACTGATGTCAGGACTATTGTGTGACTCTAGCAGAAATCCAACAGGTGGAGTCTATAACATTATGCTTCCTAACACTTTTTGCAGAGTTTAGTATTTGATTAATTGCTAAAGACATGCCTCAAAAGTCTGGTACCTAAACATTAAATAAAAGGATACACAGTCATGTGAGTATATGAGAAATATAAGAAAATCTGACAGTAATATGCCAGTTATAATAATCATTTTTTCATGCAAATGACCTAGTTATTGAAAATGTGGAAGGAAATTTCAGAATTATGAAGCCATGTGCAATTCTCATACCTACTCCATACTGACCCCTGTTCAAAGTATTTGTGATTTTAATTTATACATTATATAGAACTGTCAGCTTATCTCAGGGAATCACTGCTATTTACTATTGTACTTTGTATCACACATGTGTACCACAATGTGTTTATATTTCAATGTTTGAACCACCAACTTTTTTTGATGACCAAAAAATTCCATTCTAAATGGAATGTTGAGCGAGATTTATTCCATCACAAACTCATTTCATGTTTAATATGAATTGCTAAATAGTATTGTTATCAAACAACATGTACACAATCTGATCCAAGAGTGAGAAAAATATGAGAGTAAATTTAGTATATATGAACCATAGACAGTACAGAAGAATGTTAGAGTTAATGCAAATAGATAAAAGTCTTAGAAAAAGATCATTTTTATGACAGGAATGAAAAAAGAAGGACTTTGATCATGATCTGATTTCATTGATGTCAGATGCTTCCATCTGTAGTTAGGAAAGTCATTTCTTCCAGTTGTTGAATTAATAAAGACCTTTTTGGGATGACTTCTGGTTTGTTTGTTTGTTTGTTTTTATTATATTGAGGGCTTAACTCAGGGCCCCGTGCATGCTAGGCAAGTACTCTACCCTAGCAAGGAAGACCTTTTCAAAGTTGAGATATGGTTTTAAATATTTTAGCTTTGTCCTAAACCACCTCTTGAGAAAATAATATGAAAGTAATATGGAAATCATCACACATATTCAATGAACCTTCCTGTACCCATTAAAATGACATCTATGAAATTTGTATTTCAATTATAAGAAATTTCTCAAACACCTGTTCTACTACCACATGTAAAATGTGGAAATGAGAGAAAGTATATTGATATTACCATTGAGGGCAGATTCTCAGTCTCTTTTGCTGGTTTTCCCTAAAAAGTAAAAATGCCCACCAAAGGCTTGGTTTTACTAGGAATCTCATACAGCCTCCTTACTGAGAATGTAACTATGCATTTCCTCAGAGATGAACAAAGCTGATGAATCAAATCGGTATCTCTATTTATCTGTTTATCTCACATTGGAAAAAGTGCTTTTGCTCCTTGAAATGTAAAAAGTATGTTTAGAAGTAACACTACCAGATACTAGAGAGAAGAAGGGAGATTCAGCACTACTTTTTGTCTGAATTTCTGTTAACTTACTGTGATGGTGATCAAGAAACTAATGTAGTTTTATTTAAAAGAAAAACAGTTATTGAAGATTTATATGTAGGGAATTATGATTACAAATAATGATATAAGAGAGAATGTTGGTTGGTTAAATTGTTGTTGATTACTTGGTACAGTCATTATATAAGACTTGCTAAAATGAAAAAAACTAACATGCAATGCACTAACTTCTAAACACACCCGAATATAATATTGATAGAGAAATGCTTGAAGACACTGCCACTCACTGAGGAGCTGACTTGTTCTGCTTTATAGATGAAATGTGGGGAAATTATCCTGGGTGCCATCTTCACCTTGTCTGGAAAAAGCCTGTGTTCCCTAGAAGCTCTTTTGCAGGTGGAAACCTAAACCGTTTCCTAACCAGGGTGAAGGGTGCTGGGTTGGGGTCTCCAGCAGGCCTGCTCTGGGGTGTGTGCAGCCCTAGCTGTGGACACGTCTGTCCAAGTTCTGTCTTTTTGAAAAGCTCATGAAGCTCTGTACCAGCGCCCACTCCACACAGCCCCACCTCCAGGACCATTTGCTTTGCTCTTTGTCTCCTTTCCTACCTCCCCTTTGTCACATGGAAT
>CM053403.1:87875570-87892237 GCA_028644305.1 Xerus rutilus | reverse complement strand
AGCCAAGCCAGGGAACATTCCTGCCTCTACAAGGATGGTATGCTTGTGCGTCTATTCTTAGGAGTTTTCTCTAAAAATGTGCTCATGCTGGCTAGTTTATTTTCTTGATATATCTCTTTCTTACATGTAGGTTATTTGTAGATTGCCTTCAAGTGATCTCAGTTTTATTTCTTAATGTCCAGAGGTTAGGGTCTGCCCTTCATGGTATGCACCCCATGTCTTTCTCTGCCATCTCTGAAACCTGTTTTTTCTGCTGTCTTTGGTAATAGTTCCTGCATACATTTCATTTGTTTCTAGATTATTCCTTAGTAAATGAAGAATGATTACTTCCTGTTGCTCATTAAGCAACTTGACCAGACAGCATATCATTCTTCATATACCGGGATACCTGTAATGAATATCATGGAGCAGGTGTTGGTAGGAGGGGAGAGGAGGGATAAAATCTGAAAGTCTCTGGTTCTGATGGAGGAGTGGTCCCTATCAGGAAAGGGGAAGGCAGAGAAGAGAAGGATTCTTGCTCTGTGGATGAACTTACTCACCTCGGTGGCTGCTTCAGGGGACTACAAAGATTTCTACTGCTTTTCAGATGCACAGATTTAATAGCTCCAAGTTTGAATATTCACATATTAATGTGAATATTCACATATTCACTCTGAATATTCACATTAATACTGCCCATTATACTGGCAAGTATTTTTTTAGCAATGTCTGAACAACTATCATGGTATTAGACATGAGTCACGTGCATGAAAATATTGAGAACATGAAAAATTGGAGTGGAAAACATGGGGGATTTGGATCCAAATATGTGTGTATTTATATTAATTGATATCCATGATCAGAGACTGGCAAGTTCCTTAATTATTATAAAGTATTATAATTTTTTAAAATGTATTTATTCTACTTAGGTATACATGATACAGAATGCATTTTGATTCATTGTACATAAATGGAGCACAACTTTTCATTTCTCTGGTTGCACGTGACATAGAATCACACAATATGTGCAGTCATACATAAAGCTAGGGCAACGATGTCCATCTCATTCCACCATCTTTCCTGCCCCCATACCCTGTCCCCCTCCCTCCCCTTTGATCCCTAATGGGGGAGAGGGCACAGGAAGAATGGAATACTATAACTTTTACACACAAATGAAATACTTGAAGAAGGTACATAAACCTGATAAGATTCAGAGACTTCAAAATCAATGTCATTTTTAGGAGTCAAGTGGTTCAATATATATGTTCCAACACATTTCCTAAAGTGGATATCATGTTGCCCTATTTTTATTTCCTATCAATAAAAAAGTGGCACCATGCATCACATTCATGAATATTGTACTGACTCATGGTTGGAGTTTCCCTAAGGCTGTGGGTTTCAAGAGGACTCAGAGCAAGAGAGGACTCTACAGCTGGTATAGGCTGTTGTCCAAGCTTCTCTGCCCATTGTGCCAGATGATTCAGCAAATTCAAATTTGATAGAGGTCTTTTCCGGTAGGGTCCCAGAGGGAACCAGATCTAACATTACTGTGGGAAGGACATGAACGTAGGAAGGACATGGCGTATGTCTCTGACAAGACTCATAGGCAAAGGGGTAAAGCCAAAGTCCTGCTGAATCAAAACAAGGCAATGCCCTCTTCAGGAGGAGTGTCCTGTGTCTGAGAACCAAGTGGCAAGAACAGACATTTAAAACAAGCATAGGTCCATTCTCAGCACCACACCTTCTGTGAATGCACAAGTCAGACATTTATAAAGCTGGTTTGCAGGGCACAAACTCAAATGAGTGGTACAAGGGGTAAACTGTTTTGAAGACAAAATTGTCTAGTTCCTGAGATTCCCTGATGATATCTTATTGTCTAGGTCAACCCTTTGTGTGATCCAGATTATCCTTCTGTTATGAACTTGAGAGTAATCTCCATAGTCTCAGCATGAGGTCTTATTTTACAAATGAGACTGAATAATGTAAGACAAAAAAGTAGAGATGTTGGTTTTGGGTAAACACTGACCAGTGAGAAATAGAAAGAAGAAAGCTGAGAACATAAATTGCTGATCCTTCTGTCAATGATTGATTGATGATAGATCTGATTCCCTCTTTGACCTCCTGGAAAAGTCCTTGGGGCCAAGTGCTCACATGTGCTGACCATCCTGCTGCCTCTCAGCTCCTGTTGAAGAGGCTACCAGCGAAGAGTCATGCACCACATCACATTATTTCACTCCTTCTCATGGCTCAGTTTCCATAAGTCCTCTACATTTCTGCCCTCAACCTGCCTTCTCAAACAATTATCATCACACTAATCTCAGACATTTGCTCAGGTTTTTGAAGTCCCAGGCTAGGATATTCATTGAGTTGTACATTTTCTGTTTGTTCCCTCTCTGTGAGTTTACAACATGGTAATATTAAAAAGAACATTTATTTAGATAAGATATTGAAAAAATATGTCAAATACTATTTTTAGAAAAGAAGCTGGTTACTAACTATATTTTTTTTAGTCAAATGCCATTTTGTATAAAAAATGTTCACTGAGAAAATATCACAAAATAATACATCACTCACAATAAAAAACATATAAATTTATCCAAACCTTCTGTATGTATTTTTTAAACTACTGTACTGTGAAAAGTGTCATTGAACTTTGACATACCAACTCATCTCCACACTCCTAATGTAGCTGCATCAAGGCTTAATTTTACTGATGGCTTCCCTAGAACTGTGGGATAGTTAAGCTATTTGAACAAGCTTGAAACTTGTTGAAATAACTATAACGTGAAACCAGGAACAAAAAACCACGCGGTGTGCAGATTTTATGTGGGCTTTAATTTTATTGGCTTGCCATTTCTAACATAGTTCTTTCATTCCTTAATTTCTTCCGTAAAATGTAATTTTTGGCCACCTTATGCATGCACTGGCTCTTAGGTCCTGGAGTCAACAGTCAACAGTCAACAACGTAGACATCCTCTCTGCTCTCATGGTGCTTACATTGCACTAGGGAGAAGAATGATAAAGAAGTCAACAGATAAAGCAGACTGGGACATGATTTATCTGAAGCTTCAGGCAATATTGTTAAAATTTCATGACTACCCAAATAAATAAAGTCAGGTAGAACTCAGTTGTTGAACAGGTTATACATTTCCTTCCTATAAAAGAATTTGTCATTAATTAATACATCACACACTTTCTTTCATTTCCACATTTTATACAACATGATTAGAAACAAGATCTTCAAGTAATTCCCTGTAATTATTACATGAATTTCATAGGTGCTATTTTTATGTTTGCTGAAAGACTCACTGAATTATATATAATAATTTTATATACTGAGCATTTTTTTCATGATAAGAAAGATTATTTTCATCTTAAATTTAGAATGGAAGATGGAGCTGGACACGGTGGCACACGCCTATAATCCCAGCTGCTCAGGAAGCTGAAGCAGAAGGATCTCGAGTTCAAAGCCAGTCTCTGCAAAAGTGAAGCACTAAGCAATTCAGCGAGACCCTGTCTCTAAATAAAAAATACAAAATAGGGCTAGGGATGTGACTCAGGGGTCGAGTGCCCCTGAGTTAAACCTCTGATACCAAAATTAAAAAAAAAAAAAAGCCTTGATGGTGGTGCACACCTATAATCCCAGAAGCTCAGGAGAATGAGGTGGAAGATGATAAATTCGAGGCCAGCTTCCGGAACTTAGCAAGGCCCTGTTTCAAAATAAATAAAAATACAAATAAAATAAAAGACTGGGGATGATGTAGCTCAGTGGTAAAATGCCCCTGGGTTCAATCCTTAATACTAAAAAAAAAAAAAAGGGAATGGAAGATGAATATGATTGGCAATGCAGAGGCTCCTGAGTGATGTAGGAAAAAAACAGAAATATTTAAAATCAAATCTCAACTACAAAAAAAGTTCTCTCATAATTTAACAATTGTAAGAAATACCTTACGTTCTTTGCATGGAAACTAGTAACAGCACTGAAATCAGATCACAATCATGGTCCTTTGTACTTCGTTCCTATTATAGAAATGATCCTTTTATTAGTTTTTCATCTATTTGTATTAAATCTAAATTCTTCAGCACTGAACATGGTGTATGTGTGTGTGCGTGTGTTTGTACATATTAAATTAATTCAAAATATATTTGTCACTCTTTGTTTACTGTGTGCCTGTTTTTATAATAATTATGCTGCATACTCTCTATTAAACATGAAACAAGAATTCAAAATGGAATAATTCTAAAAACAAAAAGCTCAAAATGTGATTTCAAATTGAACGTCCTTGCCATCCAAAGCACTGGAGGTTTAAAAAACGAAGAAAAAACACTCTGTGTTATGTATACGTACACAAATTACAATGCAAATAATGGTTTCCAAAAAAAAGCTGGCAATTCTACATAAATATAAATCATAAGTTATTCAATCATAAGATAACAGTATTATGTGAAACACATGGATTCATAATTCTGAAAAAATTTCCTACTATATTTGGCATCATTCATTTATTTACAAAAAAATTTGTTTATTTTATTATGAATCTTTTCTATTTTCCATATGTGTGCACAAATGTACACAATGGTATGCCCTTCTATTTATGAGATTTTCCTTCAACACTTCCACACTAATGTTTCAGCTTCATCAAAGACCTAAAAGCAATAGAGTTAGATGATCATGGACGGAAGCCTTGGAAACCATGATCCAAAATAAATCTTTCCTCCTTTCAGATGGTTGTCAGGTCTTTTGTCAAAGTGACAAAAAGGAGACTGACCTATACTCCTACAGTTTGATTTCTACTGGAAGTCACACCATGGCCCTGTTATTGATCTACGCACTTGAAGATTTCCATTCTTTCAGCCAGCACCTCTCCTACCACAGAACCCACAGAAAGGCCTGTTTTAGCTCTTTTCTTCCCAAATCAGGGCATAGGAAATGCTTGAAGAATAAACAATGCCAGTAGCCTGGTAAAGCAAGGGGACCAGTTCATTGCGAAGCCTCTTAGAACTCCACCCAGATATGGCTGCAGACAGAGTACGTGCCAAATAAGAGAAAGAAGACAACATTTTGCAAAGATTACATGTGGACTTTATTTACAGCACCTGTGCAGCCTTTGCTATAGAGCAGCATCTTCCTGAGATGTTTACTTAGGGAGCAAAATCAGAGAAAAAGTAGATCAGGGACTTAATAAAGGATGTGAACTTCACTAGAGTGAATACAGTCATATTTGAAGCAAACAACTTTGAGAGAGAATTCTGTCAGCTGAGGACCTACCTTGCCTCTTGATTCCATCACTAAAGTTCATCATTCTGGGAAGACAAGGGCAAAATTCCAAAACAAATCCTACCATTAATTGGATTGAAATGATGCTTCATAGTAATCTTACCAAGTCTGGGGAGTGGGGCAGGCCGGCTACTCTGACTTTTATGATCTCCTGACCTGAAGTTCCATCAGCACCCTTTCTCTGAATGTGCACTAAAGTTCTTGATTTCTTTTACATTCTGTGACCAATGTCAACCAGAAAATCATAATGGTATGGTAAGGGATTATTTTAATGGTGTTTTATGGGAAACATCGTGATTCTCAAATCAGCTCAAAGTATTTCCTGTCCATATACTGTATGTCCTTACCCTGGGTTGGGTTCTATTACTGCAGGTGTTGAGTGACAGCTGAGCTCTCATTTGTTAGCATGCAAATGAAGATACATTGTCTTTCATGGTTTTGCAGTTTTTCTTTTCTCTTGTCTATCTTTACATTAGTTGGATTCATCAAAGTTTGGATGACAGCTAGTAAGATTTTAAAACTAGTGTGCATAGAGTTTACCAGAAGTGTCTAAGTTAATAAATGAAATTTAGTCATGTGGAGATGACCTGAATGGTTTATTATCACTGAAGATTTATCTTTTAAAAAATATATATATAAAGATTTAAATGAAATGATCCATAGGTGTGTTGAGTTTTTCCTTTTAAAATCTTCCTAGTTTTCTCAAGGAAACTCCTGGAAAGCTAATTCCCCCTAACACTGGGTGCTGACAACTAGTACTTACTTGAACATAGCTTTGTTGTTCTCAAGCCAAAAACACAGACACACATTCCCCAGCCCCACTCACACATTTCATTAGGTTTCTTAAATTGTTCTAAGGAAATTTAAGAGATGAATTATTATTTTATAGTTTCCAAAATGAAAAATTAGTCTCCGAGGACTTAAATTTAGATCTCCTTTCACACTCAAGTTTCTCAGTGCATAATATTTATCAAACTTGTCCCTCACACTTAGGAGTCTTGCAAAGGCTCAATCCCAACTACATTTGGATTTTCCTCCTTTAAGAAAATATTCAGGAATTCTATAGACATTCCTGAAATTCACTGTGACTTTCATTGAAATTGTATTGTATGCAGGGAACTAGACATAATAACTACAGTTAGGGAGTTAATTCTCTCTGCTCAAGAACAAGGTGCCTATCTACATTTATTCAGGGTTTCTTTTTTTTTTTTAGGTTTTTCAGTACAACTTAATAAATGACTTAATGAAATATAACACATGAGACCACTTTCCAACCACCTGCTAGCTTTTGTTGCTACTATAAAAGAGTACAATTTCAAGTATTATAATTAGGTATTACTGGTGAATAGTTATATCTTAATATCATAATTGGTAGTTTTCCTAAACTTACTTATTCTATTTGATAGAGTTACCTATTATGTCTTTTTGGATTATGTGCTAGTCTGTTTTTGTCACTGTGATCAAATACCTGAGGAAAACAACTTTAAGGAGGAAAGTCTTATTCTGGTTCGTGATTTCAAAGATCTCAGTCCACGGTCAGTTGGTTCCATTGCTTTGGATCTGAGTGAGGCAGAATTTCATGACCAAAGGGTATGGAAGAGAAAATCTGCTCAGTTCATGACAGCCAGGAAAGAGGGAGAGAGAGAGAAAAAGGGGAAAAATAAGAATGAGAGGAAGGAACCAGGGGCAAAATATGCCCTTCTGGGACGTCCCCAGTGATCTACTCTTCTAGTGAGGCCTCACCCCCTACAGTTTCTACCACTTCCCAATAATGCCATCAGATTATTAATTCATCAGTGGATCAGTGAGGATAGACCACGTGATCCGATCACTTTCTTGTAGTCCAGTCTTTGAACACTGCTGCACTGGTGGACCTCCATTTATCACAGTACCTTCAGTGCTTTGCCAGAAAATAGAATCTCCATCCCTCAGGATGCTTTGTCCAGAGACAACTGGCTATATGAGCACTTCCTGCTCTGTGGTACTCTGTCCCACACCAATTACCACAGGGAGAGGGGTTTTATAAGTCAGGCTGCAGATGCAGTGACATTCTTAGTTCGTTTAGTTTGCTCTGCACCTTGCATAACCAGCATTGCAAGGAGCAGTTGTCCTGTGGTACATGCAAAAAAGCAACTTTCCACAGATAACACTTATTACTTCCCAGCTGCTTGAGGGAAAGTCAGTGTCCTTCAAAATAAAACTTATGTAGGCTTTCCAGCCTGAGCCCACCCTCATTGTTCCCTTAGGTTGGCTAGGTTCTTGGGAACTAAAAGGGGCATTTCGAGGACATGGTGTTTTACTGTTCTCCACTTTTTCAAAGGATGACACAACAGTCTATATAGCAGTAATGAACAAAAGCTTGGGAATCAGATTTATTATGCTAACATTTTGATTATTCCATCATATAATATGGGAACTTGGTAAGATTTTTATCCTCTTCTCATTCAGTTTCTTCATGTACCAAAGTGTCAGTGCTGTTATCGCACTTCAACCTGATGACACATGTGGAGCATGGGGCATGGTTTTCTGTTCAAAATTAAGTAAACATTATTCTACTTATTCCTACTTTCCTTGTTTGTGGCTTTGCTTTGTGTTTTTGTTTTGTTGTTGTTGTTGTTGTTGTAGGAGCCAGGGATTGAACCCAGGGGCGCTTAACCACTGAGCCATATCCCCAGCCCTTTCTTTAAATATTTGAGACAGGGTCTCACTAAATTGCTTCGGGCCTCACTAAATTGCTGAGACTGGCTTTGAGCTGGCCATCCTCCTGCCTCTGCCCATTGAGCCACTGGGATTAGAGGCCTGTGCCTTCACATCTGGCTCCTTGTACTTTTTCTGAGATTACTTAGCCATTTGTTTCTGTCTTCTTGAGTTAAATAGTCTACTTGTTCATTTTTTCAACATTCTTTTTATACAAAATGCTATCCTAGATGTAAATTTTCAAATTTGGTTGAAATTTTCAAAGTTGAATTTAGGAAATACTGACATTTCTATACATTTATAAATTTGAGACTGATGCTACTCTGCTGTTTTATTTTTAATTCATTGAATTACAGTACAATTTTCTTTCCAATATATAGAATGTTATAATTATTGTCATTATTTTATTAAAGTATTATTGAATCGTGGTGGAAAGAAAATATGTTCTGTGTAATAATCACTATGACATATATCAAGAATTTTTTGGCTCAATAAAAGTCCATGTTTGGAGACAGCTGGATGTCTGACTTCAGAGTGGGAACTTTCATTGCGCTGCCTATAAAAGAGCTATGAGTACCAGGCACAGAAACTGCAGCAGAATTTAAAATGAGTGAAGTTGAGAAAGACAATTTTATTCTGAAGCATGCCTAGTGGTACACTGCGGAAGGCAGAGGCAAAAACACAAGATAGGGCCAAATGTCCATGGGCTGTTTATGCAGAAGACAGGTCAGGCTGTTGGAATTTCTTACACTGATGCCAAAGCACACAAAGCCATCACTTGGGGAGAAGACACACTGATGGATTATTTAGAGACCCACAAAGTCCATCCCTGAACACAAATGATCTTTGCTGGTGTTGAGAAGGGGAAAAGGACAGACTTAATAGCTTTTATCAAACAAAAGCTACTAATGAAAATAGCCATTGCCTTTTTTTTATATATACAAAAGAGAACCATCTCAACTTTTTATGTGCACCATAATACAATTGACAGCATACATCAGAATTCAAATTATGAATGGTTGGAAAAATATCTTTTTGGACAGTCCTGATTTAAGTAAAATCAGGCTATAGTTAAATGAATGTAATCCTTTGATTTCTGTTTTTGTGGGGGGTTTTTTTGTTTTTTTCAATTTTGATAGGAGTCACAGATCAGTAAATAGCGTCACTGTTTTACCTTTCTAAAAATCTGGTTGGATTTGATTAGTAATGTTCAAGTTTTCACGGACATGGTGAATGACATCTCAAACCTATTGAAGACTGGTTTTATGTTTAGATTTATACAACTGGTTATACAAATATGTTTAAATACAGGGGAAAATTCTCTCACTGTCTCAGAACTTTGCAAGACTCATGTGTTTCAATTTGTGTTCATTAGCCTATTGAAGGTAATAGTTGAAGATTAAAGAAAAAAATCTGTGTTTTGCAAAAGTTACCGGTTTTTTAAATGATTATGTATTTTCTGCTAGTAAAAGACATTTATCTATTAAATTAAACTTATTAGTTGTGTTATCCACATTCTTTTTAAAAATACTAACTGCTTGATCTATCAGCTTGTAAAATATTTAAAATTTTTACTAAACATAGATTCAGTATGTTCTCCACTTTTAAAGATACTTGGACTTACTTTGGTACTTATTTTTATACTGCTTATGACCCTAATTATTTTCTTATTTATGATTTATCTTTTATTAGTTTAAACATCCACCTTTCAATATTAACACATCTTAATATTATAATTTTTTCATTTGCTATTAGTATTTTTCCACCAGCTTTTATTCGTTTGGCATGTCAGTACAGAATACAGTGTTGTATACAAAGTTAAATGCATGAGTACAAACTTGGTGATATGATTAGATGAAATTTTATCTCTCATCTAACAAAGAATCTAAAGTTGAGTAGTTGGGACAAGAACATTCACAGCTAATATTTAGGATGTCAACAACAAAGGAAAGATTGAATACTGGAAAGCATCTAACAGTCTTTTTACTATATATATGCCTATATCTTTATTCCTATATTTTCAGATGTTTTTATTACTTTTTGGTGTGATTCTTGTATACAAGATGTAATATGTGGAATAAAATTATATAAAATGTACAAATTCACAAGATAGATTATATCTTATATTTGATATGTAATATTATACATACATATGCATAATAAATATGTGCTAATCTAAAATCTGAGTACATCTTCTTTTTAATGACTGCTTACCCTAGGATTTTCTGCTATCTTTGGCCTCTTTGACACACTATTCTTTGTTGTATGCTTTCTCTTTTCTTCTCCAAATTTATTTTCCTACTGTCTTATATTGATGGAATTAACATTAACCTTTTTTTTAACTATTTGTCAGTGACATGCTGATTTTATTTTATTTTTTATTAGGTAACAGACATTTGTCAATATGCTGAATATTTCTCTTTCTAGTCCTATCTGAATTACATCACTGTCTCCTTTCAAGCCAAGCAAAGGCCTTGACATGTTTACAACTCCCTTGCACTAGTCACCCCTATCAATATGTCATGTGGAAATTATTGTTTTAATACACCACTTTATTAAAAAGAATTTATGCAGAATAAAAGTGAATAGGTTTACGTATGCAGTCCATTTCACATAGAATCTCTGCAATAGCTTTCTTCAAAAAATTCAACTTTATTTCTTGAACTTACATGAAACCAATGCTCATTATGTCAAAATATTTAGCATTTCCTTTCCTGAGCATTGTTCTTTCCCTCTTTTTTTTCCTTTATATTAGTATACCCAGGCTTCCATGACAAAATACCAGACGCTGTGTGGCTTAAACAACAGAGATTTATTTCCTCACATATCTGGAGACTGGAAGTTCAGATCAAGGGGCCAACAGCATTGGGTTCCAGTGAGGCCACCCATTCTCACTGCTGGTCGACAGGCCACTTCTCGGTACCTGTCCTCCTTAAGTTCACGTGGCCTTTTCTCATGCCCAGCGTCTCTCCTCTTCTCATAAGGACATCAATCCTACTGAATTAGGGACTCATTTTATGACCTCCCTTAACCTTAATGCCATCCATAATTGTCCTGTCATCAAATATGTTCATGTTGCGGATTAAAGATCCAACGTTCGGATTTTCAGGGCAAACGGTTTAATCCATCGCAGTCTTTCTGAAGTAGGTCTCCAGGAAGCACTTATAGTTAGAAGATGTACATTGAAAATTTCTCCAGGTATTTTTGTATGAAATGATATTAACTAATAGAATCCTTGTCGATGTACTTTTAGTCAAGAATTTAGGGTTATAATTAAATTTCTCAGCACTTCATTAACGTGAATCAGTTGTCTTCTGGCATACTTTTTAAGAACTTTCTCATGTAATTCAATGTGGTTATTTCACCTTGGACTATTGCCTGTCATTACTTTGTAGATACTTTCTGAATTTCCCTTTGTCTCTAAAGATTGCAAATTTCTTACAAAATACACAAGTGAATAATATATGACGCATTTCACTAACTATAGAATGCACACACTAGAAGACATACCACTGTCTTATATGCCACTATTAACATGCCACTACTTTAATTGGTAAGAGAGAAACACATAATGATCCTCATACATAATAATATACAATTGATACTTTTAACACATTATCAGAAAAGAGAATGATTCTCTCTTTAGAGAACTTGTACAACTCTTAAAACTGAACCCAGTGCTATGCTTACTGCTACACTTACCATGAAACTCTATTTGCAAATGAAGATGCCAGATATCATCACAATTATTTAACCTCTGGAATGTTCCAGCCATTTCATTATGTAACTAACCGCCAAAAATAATTTATGAATAATTACAAGAAGTAAGATAATGATTACAAAAAATTTTTATGCAAATGATATCATTTTCATCTGCAAACTACATGTGATACGTTAGTAAAGCAGCTGGTTTCCAAGTCAACAAATAAACAAAAACAATACATGTAACTTTTCATGTACACATTTACCAAATTCTTAATATCAGAGCAAAATAATCACATTAAATAATCACAAAGTTACATATTCTTTTATGTCTTTTTCCACTGGATTCTGAATGTAGCTGTGAGCAACCTCTTTCCAACTGATGTTTAATCTGAACTTGGGGGAGAGCCTCCCCATGCCAGGTTATTACTGTAACTCTCTGCTGGAATTCTCAGGTAACACCAGCTAAAGCTTGTCATCCAGAACCTCCATCTCTTCACATGAAAAATAGTACTACACATATATGTATAATACTAAATATGTATAAAATATATACATTACTGCCACATATATAACATTCTCTTTTTGGTGGCTACCAATTATACATACCCACTTTTATTTTATTTCATTTATTTGTTTTATAAATAAAAAGTTTCTTAGATATTTCAAAAAAGACAAATAGAAAATATGTGCTATATATAATTTCTCAATGAATAAATAATTAAATGAAATATATAGAACAAGAAATTCCACATACCAAATACAAATCAGCAGTTCAAAGGGTCTTGTCATGAAAATAAACCACAAAGAATTCTTCATTTCTAAAAATTTATAGACTTCTATATTACTGACACTTTAATAGCAATGAACACAGACACATGTTTTCTTCTCAGTCTCCTCTCTTGTACCTAATTTATTGTAAAATCTTCACCTTTTTTATTAAATTTATGTAATTTTGATTTACCTTACATTTCTGCCACACTAATAATACATATACATAAGATCATGTTAATTATGAGTTGACCACTCATATCTTACTCTAAATTTCTGTTCCTATGACAACTTGAATATATTCCACCCTAGTAAAAGTACATGATGACCTAAAGTACAAGAAAAACGCCAATTTCCCAGTGTGATATTCAATTTAAAGGCTATGATTTGTTACTCACATGCATTAAAATTAGAATGAATTGTGGTGCATACCTGTAAGTTATCTAGAAAATCATGCAATACATTCCAAAAACAAACTATGTATTCCTAATAATATTTTTTAAATGTTTTTTTAGTTGTCAATGGACCTTTATTTTATTCATTTATTTATATGTGGTGTTGAGAATCGAACCCAGTGCCTCACACATGCTAGGCAAGCGCTCTACCACTGAACCACATCCCAGCCCCATATTCCTAATAATATTACATATATTCTAAGAATTTTTGATTCTGAAACTAACAATATAGCTTGGGTAATTGAAACAAAGTAGCTTTATGATTCTGAGGAATTTCTAAAATCCTTTCCCAAATTGGGTCTTATATTTGAAACATTATATTTAGTACAACTGATTTCCAAGTCTAGTACTGGAGACCTGGCTCAGAGGTAGAGCACTTGCCTGGAACACATGAGGCCCTGAGTTCAATTCACAGCACCACAAAAAAAATAAATAAATAAAAAATAAACATATGCAATAAAGACAAAAAAGAAAATTGTTTTACCAGGTCACAGCTATTATTGAATTTGGGTCGCTGGGTACAAAGTCAATAGAAATGGCTTCCTAGTTGATATGTTATGTTATTCTTCATTTCTTATCTGAAATTTTAGGCACGTATTCTACATTTGGAAATTATTTTTATGTGTATATAATTATACAACTTTATTTTTACTATGTCTTACATATACACATAAACATGTATATCTCATGTATTATAATTTGATCATTTTAAATCTCCAAATGGACAGAGATTGATGCAAAAATCATATTATAAAAAGAGTATTTAGCAGGGTATGGTGGTGCACGTCTGTAATTCCAGTGACTTGGGAGGCTGAGCAGGAAGATAGAAGATCAAGGGCAGCCTCAGCAAATTAGGGAAGACCTAAGCAACTTAGTGAGACTTGGTCTCAAAATTTGAAAATTAAAAAGGATGGGGATGTAGCTCAGAGGTAAAGTGCCCCTGGGTTCAATCTCCAGTACTCCCTACCAAAAATAAAAAAAGAGCACTCATATTTAAGTGGTCCCAATTCATATCCTTCTTAGTATAAGTACAGTAATATACACACTTGTGTATATATTATGTTGTTTGTTTTTATTTAACTTTTGCTACATATTTTGTAAGATGCACAGTTACATGCAATAAAAATATTTAAAAAATAAAAATTCATAAATACAAGATTTTCTTGTCATCTGATTTTCTTTTAGACTATAAAAGATAATCCCTAAAGGATTTTAGGGACCAACGGGTCCACATCGTTGGACCTGCACCTCAGCCACCATAGCACTGACTGAGAGGCCTGTCTCAGCTTACCATTTCCCGAAATCAGGACAAATGAGTGGCCTGAAGGAAAAGCTATTCCAATAGACCAGATAAATAAAATGATCAGATATTTATCAGGAAACATATAGTACCAAACTTGTACAAGGAGCGACAGGAAGAAAATGGTGAGCAGTAGCAGGAAGGCGGACGCAGCTTGCAAGGCTTTCACGTGGGCCGTGGTGCTGGCATCTCTGGACCCTCTGGCATTGCGCTGCATCCTCTTCAGGTGTTTCCACAGAGAGACGATGAGCAGGAGAAAAGTAATCAGGGACACAGTGAAGGGTATGAATGTGAACATAACGACGATGAATGAAAAAGGATTGCATAACTGTACAATGTTACTCAAACTGGAACTGTAAGACAGGTTTCCTTTATATCCACCAAACCAGTGATCAATTTGTTTGTTCATAAATACAATATTTAAAAACAAAAGGACCAGAGACAACAGCAGGGCCACTGACACCACCTTTTTAACTCTCCACTTCAGGTAAAGGAAAAGAGAGTTAGAAAAATTGGCTATCTTGAGAAAATAAAAGATGCTGAGACATGCAGTAAGCCAGATGCTGAAATGGTGGGTCACTGTCCAGGTAACAGTCATTATTCTTATCATTTTTCTAGCCATAAATACATCTGGGTGCAGTGCACAGATCAACACATTTATGAATAAGGACCAGAGCTGACCAGTTCGAGAGAATGCCAAAACAGTGAGAATTTGATCAACTAAGGAGATCTTTCTTCTCTTGATCCAGTCCACGCACTTTACTACTATTATGAATCCATTTCCTAAAACTCCCATTATAAATTGCACACTTAAAATGATTGCCAATATACTGTGTATAATACCACCCATTGCCTATAATAGAATGAAGGTTCAACATTCATTTAAAAGGCTGTGCTTATCTGATTCTGGAATATTCACAGCATTGCCACTTTTAAAATCTCTCATATGAAATAATAAACAAGCACACGCCAAGATTTGTCAATAACCAGGTTCATAGTTTTCTTCATGAAAATCTTGTGTTTTCCAAGACAGATCAGCTGAGCTTCATCCAGATACTGTTCCTCAAACACAGCAGTCTTCTGTAGTTGATGATAAAGGAAATGTCAGAACCTCATGTGCTAACATGGAAATAAAGATATATTTATTAGCACTGTTTTGCTGTTTTGTATAACTCTTCATATTTGGATCTAACTACTTGAGTTCTGAGCAAGCAACATTACAACATTCTAATGTATATAGAAGGTAGCAAGAATCTGTGTGTGGGACTTCCTTCTGACTTCCTCAGCACTGCGCATTTTTAATAAATACTTCAGAATTTGGCCTGTTTGGGGACCTAAGCACATATTGTCCAAACTCTTCTTACAAACTATTAGACTTCTGTGAAAATCATTACTCCTCAAATATTCAGTACTGAGAATAATACTTCTTAATCATTTTACTTTCTACAAGGTCATGCAAACACACACACAATTCACACATAAATACACACATATTTGGATCCAAATCCCCTATGTTTTCCACTCCAATTTTTTATGTACTCAATATTTTCATGCATGTGACTCATGTCTAGTACCATGATAGTTGTTCAGACATTGTTTAAAAATACTTTCCAGTATAGCCGGGCACGGTGGCTCAAGCCTGTAATCCCAGCACTTAGGGAGGCTGAGACAGGAGAATCGTGAGTTCAAAGCCAGCCTCAGCAACAGCGAGGCACTAAGCAACTCAGTGAGACCCTGTCTCTACATAAAACACAAAATAGGGCTGGGAATGTGGCTCAGTGGTCGAGTACCCCTGAGTTCAATCTCTAATACCAAAAAAAAAAAAAAAATACTTTCCAGTATAATAGGGCAGTATTAATGTGAATATTCAGTAAACTTGGAGCCATTAAATCCATGCATCTGAAAAGCAATAGAAACTTTTGTATTCCCCTGAACAGCCACTGAGGTGAATGAGTTCATCCACAGAGCAAGAGTCCTCCTCTTCTCTGCCTTCCCCTTTCCTGATAGGGACCACTCCTCCATCAGAATCAGAGACCTTCAGATTTTATCCCCTCCTCTCCCCTCCTACCAACACCTGCTCCATGATATTCACTACAGGTATCCAGGTATATGAAGAATGATATGCTGTCTGGTCAAGTTGCTTAATGAGCAACAGGAAGTAATCATTCTTCATTTACTAAGGAATAATCTAGGAACAAATGAAATGTATGCAGGAACTATTACCAAAGACAGCAGAAAAAACAGGTTTCAGAGATGGCAGAGAAAGACATGGGGTGCATACCATGAAGGGCAGACCCTAACCTCTGGACATTAAGAAATAAAACTGAGATCACTTGAAGGCAATCTACAAATAACCTACATGTAAGAAAGAGATATATCAAGAAAATAAACTAGCCAGCATGAGCACATTTTTAGAGAAAACTCCTAAGAATAGACGCACAAGCATACCATCCTTGTAGAGGCAGGAATGTTCCCTGGCTTGGCT
>CM053403.1:87842453-87875070 GCA_028644305.1 Xerus rutilus | reverse complement strand
ATTCCATGTGACAAAGGGGAGGTAGGAAAGGAGACAAAGAGCAAAGCAAATGGTCCTGGAGGTGGGGCTGTGTGGAGTGGGCGCTGGTACAGAGCTTCATGAGCTTTTCAAAAAGACAGAACTTGGACAGACGTGTCCACAGCTAGGGCTGCACACACCCCAGAGCAGGCCTGCTGGAGACCCCAACCCAGCACCTTTCACCCTGGTTGGGAAATAGTTTAGGTTTCCACCTGCAAAAGAGCTTCTAGGGAACACAGGCTTTTTCCAGACAAGGTGAAGATGGCACCCAGGATAATTTCCCCACATTTCATCTATAAAGCAGAACAAGTCAGCTCCTCAGTGAGTGGCAATGTCTTCAAGCATTTCTCTATCAATATTATATTCGGGTGTGTTTAGAAGTTAGTGCATTGCATGTTAGTTTTTTTCATTTTAGCAAGTCTTATATAATGACTGTACCAAGTAATCAACAACAATTTAACCAACCAACATTCTCTCTTATATCATTATTTGTAATCATAATTCCCTACATATAAATCTTCAATAACTGTTTTTCTTTTAAATAAAACTACATTAGTTTCTTGATCACCATCACAGTAAGTTAACAGAAATTCAGACAAAAAGTAGTGCTGAATCTCCCTTCTTCTCTCTAGTATCTGGTAGTGTTACTTCTAAACATACTTTTTACATTTCAAGGAGCAAAAGCACTTTTTCCAATGTGAGATAAACAGATAAATAGAGATACCGATTTGATTCATCAGCTTTGTTCATCTCTGAGGAAATGCATAGTTACATTCTCAGTAAGGAGGCTGTATGAGATTCCTAGTAAAACCAAGCCTTTGGTGGGCATTTTTACTTTTTAGGGAAAACCAGCAAAAGAGACTGAGAATCTGCCCTCAATGGTAATATCAATATACTTTCTCTCATTTCCACATTTTACATGTGGTAGTAGAACAGATGTTTGAGAAATTTCTTATAATTGAAATACAAATTTCATAGATGTCATTTTAATGGGTACAGGAAGGTTCATTGAATATGTGTGATGATTTCCATATTACTTTCATATTATTTTCTTAAGTAAGGAAAGGTTAGACTCTTTTGAAGTTTAAAAAGCATTTTAAAAATGGAAGACACAGGATATTTTTGGTAATCAAGACCTCAGAGGTTGTTTAGGACAAAACTGAAATATTTAAAACCATATCTCAACTTTGAAAAGGTCTTCCTTGCTAGGGTAGAGCACTTGCCTAGCATGCATGAGCCCTGAGTTCGGCCCCCAATATCACAAAAAAAATAAACCAGAAGTCATCCCCAAAAGGTCTTTCTTAATTCAACAACTGGAAGAAATAACTTTCCTAACTACAGATGGAAGCATCTGACAACAATGAAATCGGATCATGATCAAGATTCTTCTTTTTTCATTCCTGTCATAACAAATGATCTTTTTCTAAGACTTTTATCTATTTGCATTTACTCTAACATTCTTCTGTACTATTTTTGGTTCATATATACTAAATTTACTCTCATATTTTTCTCACTCTTGGATCATATTGTGTACATGTTGTGTGATAACAATACTGTTTAGCAATTCATATTAAACATGAAATGAGTTTGTGATGGAATAAATTCCCTTCAATATTTCATTTAGAATGGAGTGTTTTGGTCATCAAGTTGGTGGGGGCTGGGATTGTAGCTCAGTGGTAGAGCAATGCCTCGTATGTGTCGGGCACTGGGTTCGATCCTCAGCACCACATATAAATAAATAAATAAATAAATAAATAAAGAGATTGTGTCCATCTACAACTAAAAAAATATTTTTTAAAAAAAGTTGGTAGTTCAAACATTGACATCTAAACACATTGTGGTACACATGTGTGATACAAAGTACAATAGTAAATAGCAGTGATTCCCTGAGATAAGCTGACAGTTCTATATAATGTATAAATTAAAATCACAAATACTTTGAACAGGGGTCTGTATGGAGTAGGTATGTGAATTGCACATGGCTTCATAATTCTGAAATTTCCTTCCACATTGTCAACAACTAGGTCATTTGCATGAAAATAAAATGATTAAGGGCATATTATTGTCAGTTTTTCTCATATTTCTCATATACTCACCCAAACACACATGACTGTGTATCCTTTTATTTAATGTTTAGGTACCAGACTTTTGAGGCATGTCTTTAGCAATTAATCAAATACTAAACTCTGCAAAAAGTGTTAGGAAGCATAATGTTATAGACTCCACCTGTTGGATTTCTGCTAGAAGTCACACATAGTCCTGACATCAGTCTATGGACCTGAAGGTTTCCATTATTTCAGCCAGCACCTCACCTGCCACAGAACTGATAGAAAGGCTTGTTTCAGCTTCTTTCTTCCAGAAAGTAGAACAAATGAATGACTTGAAGGGCAGCTGATGCTAGTACCATGGGGACTCCAAGAAATCAGTGCATCAACAGCCCGCTAGAATTCCAGCCTAATGTGGCTGCAGACAGGGAGTATCTGGCAAATAACGAGAGAAGGGAGACCACAGTTTGCTAGGTTTTCATGTGAACCTTGGTGTTGGGGTCTTGGGACCCTGTGCATTGGAGCTGCATCTTCCTGACACATTTACACAGGGAGAAGATTAACAGGAGAAAACAGACGACATGTGTGACATTTACTGCAGTAAATGCCATCATATTTTAAAATTAATGACATCTCTCCATTTGTTTTTTACACTCAATTTCTTTTGTATTCGACCACACAGCCTCTTCTGTAATTGTCTCTACAACATGAAAAAACAAAACCATCATCATTCTCAAAAGAATCAATAGAATGACACTCTTCTCTCTCCTCCTTAGGTGAAGAAATAATAATCTGGAGATATTTACTAACTTGAGCAAATAAAATATGCTGAGGCTAGAAGCAAGCCAGGTGCTAAAATGGTTGGTTGCTGCCCAGGCAATAAGAACAATAATTCTTACTTGTCCACTATATGAACCTGGATAATCACAGTTTTATATCAGTGTGTTAACTTCTCCTCGAACAAGCCAACTCTGGAGATGACCAAAGCAGAGAGAATTCTGTCAGATGAAGGGATATTTTTTCTCTTGACCTGGTCACTGCAGTTCATCAGTGCTATAAAAACACAAAATTTCTGAAGTAAATTCTACCATTATGTAGATGGAGAGGATGCTCAGTAGTAAATTTATCAAGTCTAGAGTTGAATAAATAAATCCTGTTATGATTTATAAGCTCTTGCCTTGAGTTCTACCAACACCTGGTTTCCGGATGTGCACTCAACTTATTTTCTTTTACATTCTGCAACCTATGTCAAATAGAAAAGTACCACAGCATGCTAAAGGATGAGTTTGTTTCTGTTTTTATGGAAAGTATTGTAATTACCAAAACAGCTCAAAATAACCCCTATGCACGTACCTTATGTCCCTCCCATAGGCTGCAGTCTTTTGCAACTGATGATGTGAAATCTAAGTTCTCATTTGCTAGCATGCAAATGAAGACATATTCTCTTTCATAGGTTTACAGTTTTTTGCCTTGTCTAATATGTATACAATTTGAATTCATTAAGTTTACATATCAGCTAGTAAATTTTAAAACAATACATAGACTGTGTAGGAAAAATCTAAATTGATGGAAGGAACTTAGTCATCTGGTGATCGACTGGTTGATCACCACTGAGAATTCATTTGAACAAAAACTTTGGATGAATGTAGAATAGTTTAAAAAACTAATCTATAGATTGCATATGTTTTCCTATCAAAAAGTTCACAGCTTCCTTAGGAACCTTCAGGAAAGCCAATCCTCCCTAAAATCGAGTGCCTACAATTAGTACATATACATAGCTTTTACTGTACATAGCTTTTACAAGCCATAAACACAGACCCACACTCACCACTACCATAAAATCCACATATTTCGTTAAGCTTCTAAGAACATTCTAAGGAATTACATACAAAGCATGAATCATTTTCCCATAACTTCCAAAATAAAGAATGAGTCTCAGAGAATTTATTGAGAGTATAATCCCCTTCTTTCACACCCAAGTTTCTTAACCCATAGTGTTTATCAGGCATGTTTCTTACACTTAGGTCTTTTACAAAAGCTTCAATCTTCACTCTGCTTAATACTTAACCATTCAAGCTGGACATGATGGCACACATCTGTAATCCCAGTGACTCAAGGCAGGAGGATCACAAGTTCAAGGTTAGTCTGAGCAACTTAGAGAGACCTTGTCTCAAAATAAAAAATAAAGAACTAGGACTGTAGTGCAATGATAAAACACCCCTGTATTCAGTCCCTAGTATTAAAAAAAATCATTATTTAATGAAAATATTCAAAAATTTTACAGACATTTCTGAAATCCACTGTGATTTTCACTGAAATTGAATTGAATGCAAGGATTTGGACATGATAGTTACCCTAGGAAATTAATTCTGTCTACCAAAAAAGGTTTATCAGCATTTATTCATAGTTTTGTGTTCCTCAATACAATTAAATAAATGCTTCAATCTATACACAATGGAATATTACTCAGCCTTAAAGAAGAATGAAATTATGGCATTTTCTGGTAAATGGATATGATGCTAAGCAAAATAAGCCAATCAAAAAACCCAAAGGCCAAATGTTCTCTCTGATATGCAGATACTAATTCACAATAAGGGGGGGTGACTAGGGAAGAATAGATGTACTTTGTATTGGACACAGGAGAGTGAATGGAGGGGAGGGGTATGAGGATAGGAAGGATAGTAGAATAGTAGAATGAATTGGACATTATTACCCTATGTGCATATATGATTACATGAGTGATGTGATTCTTCATGGTGTACATCCAGAAGAATGAGAGTTATACTCCATTTATGTATAATGTGTCAAAATGCACTCTAATGTCATGTACAACTAATTAGAACAAATTTTAAAAATAAAAAAATGCTTCAACAATATATATTAGACTTACATTCATGCCCTTTTTAGATTGGTTATTTGTTTTGTAGGACTGGGGCTCAAACCCAGCTCCCCTACTTGCTAGGCAAATGCTCTCCCACCAGTTACATCCTCAGCCCTCCTTCTACTCATTGTTGCTACTATAAAAATGTCCAGTTTCAAAAGTCATAATATAAATGGACATTACTGATGAATAGTTACACATTAATGTTCTTTCTGGCAATTTTTCTAAACTTAGATTTTCTATTTGACAAACTACTTATTTCTTCATGAATTACATTGATCATAAATAGATAAACATAATAAAACAACTTACTTGCCACTTAGTACAATGCCCACTTCTTATTTCATAGAATCTACCTAGAAAAAATTTTTAACATGTATTTTTTTCAACAAATATATGAATGAATGGGCAACATTATGAGAACAAGAAAATCTCTCCCAAATTCAAACTCTACAATTTGAAGGACTTTCTTGGTGAAAATAAGCCATGAACAAAGAATTCTTCATTTCTGAACATACATAGGATTATTTTTTTCTTTTTTTCTTTTACTTATTCTAATTAGGTTTGCATGACAGCAGAGTGCATTTTGATTCATTGTACACAGATGGAGCACAACTTTTCATTTCTCTGGTTGTACACGATATAGAGTTACACCATATGTGTAGTCATACATGAGCCTAGGGCATTTCACCATCTTTCCTGCCCCCAAGTTCGATTTGACCAAAGTTTCCAAAGTAAACTTTAACCAAAGTTTCCCCATTCTTCTCATGCCCCCTCCCACATTATGGATCAGCATCCACTTATCAGGAAGAACATTCGGCCTTTGGTTTTTTGGGATTGGCTTACTTCGCTTAGCATGATATTCTCCAACTCCATCCATTTACCTGCAAAAGCCATAATTTTATTCTCTTTTAATGTTGAGTAATATTCCATTGTATATATACCACAGTTTCTTTATCCATTCATCTACTGAAGGGCATCTAGGTTGGTTCCACAGTTTAGCTATTGTGAATTGTGCTGCTATAAACATTGAAGTGGCTACGTCACTGTAGTATGTCATTTTTAAGTCCCTTGAGTATAGACCTAGGAGTGGAATGGCTGGGTCAAAGGGTAGTTCTAGTCCAAGTTTTCTAAGGAATCTCCATACTGCTTTCCAGATTGGTTGTATCAATTTGCAGTCCCACCAACAATGTATGAGTGTGCCTTTTCCTACACATCCTTGCCAACACTTGTATTCTTGATAACTGCCATTCTGACTGGAGTGAGATGAAATCTTAGAGTAGTTTTGATTTGCATTTCTCTAATTGCTAGAGATGTTGAACATTTCTTCATATGTTTACTGATTGTATATCTTCTGAGAAGTGTCTGTTCAGCTCCTTAGCCCATTTATTAATTTGGTTGTTTGGGTTTTTGTTTTTGGTATTAAGTTTTTTGGGTTCTTTATATACCCTGGAGATCAGTGCTCTATCTGATGTGCATGTGGCAAAAATTTGTTCACAGAATGTAGGCTCTCTATTCGCCTCATTGATTGTTTCTTTTGCTGAGAAGAAGCTTTTTAGTTTGAATCCATCTCATTTATTGATTCTTGATGAAAATATATAGGATTCTACCTTAACTGTTTCAGCAACATTGAATACAGTATACATGACCATGTTTTCCTCTCCTTCATCCCACAACTTAAACCTATTTATTTTATATTTCATTAAATTACTTTCTATTTACGTAACAATATTATTATTATATGCACATAACCAACTTCCATGTTAATTATGTGATGGCCACCTTTAAGTTTTTCAAAATTTCTGTTCCTTTGACAATCTCATTGTTATCAACCCTAATAAAATATGGGCAAATGGTGAAATAGATTAAATCAAAAATGCAAATGTACCAGTGTGATATTCAACTAAAAGACTATCTGCAGCCCTGATCTGGTATTAGTGTATATTAAAATCAGAATGGATTGTGTTACATACTTGAAAACTACATTGAAAAACACAATATATCTCCAAATGTAAATAACATATTGCTAATAATGATAAGTATGTTTCAAAAACTCCAGAATTTGAAACTCAAAATACAGACAGTACTATTGGATTAAAGCACTTTTGGGATTCTGAGGAAATTTTTATTAATTTGTAAATTGGAAGTTGGAATTAAAAGATGGATTTAGAGTATCTGATTTACCATATTTTATATTTTATTTTTTACTTCTTATATAAAATTTTAGGTACATTTATATGTAAATATTTATCTTTATGTATATAAAATTATAAAGTTCTATTTTTAGTAACTGTCTCACATGAATGCATACATATACATATATGTTTGTATATTGTAGGTTTCTCATTTTAAAATCTCAAAAATGTTAATGATTGACACAAAATTCATATTATTTGTTACTATAAAGACTTTTATCTTTAAAACATCCATGATACATTTC
This sequence comes from Xerus rutilus, assembly GCA_028644305.1. NCBI lineage: Eukaryota > Metazoa > Chordata > Mammalia > Rodentia > Sciuridae > Xerus > Xerus rutilus. Next base: position 87,867,686 of record CM053403.1, on the reverse strand, counting down.
TGTATATATTAATGCAGTTATTATTTATAACATGGTTATAAATGTGATTGTAATGTAGTTAGTGTCTGTTCCAAACACAGACACTGTCTATAAAATTCACAAAGTCAATAAAAGGAGAATATTAGAAAAATATAAATTCACAAATGCAGGAATTTTTGTGAAGAGATTTTCCTCTAGATGATCCCCAAATGGTCTGTGGACCGGGTGGCCCAGCATCTTTGGACCTGCTCCTCAGCCACCACAGCACTGACAGAGAGATCTGTCTCACCTTAGTGTTCCCTAGAATTAGTACAAATGAGTGGCAGGAAGGAAAAGCAATTCCAGCAGCCTGACAAAATAGAATGCCCATCTTTTTCCCCCAGAAGTCAGAGCTCAAAGCTAGTATGACAAGAGACAAAAAGACAATGGTATATAGTAAAAGGAAAGTGATCCCAATCTGCAAGGCTTTCACATGGGCCATGATGCCGGCATCTCTGGGCCCTCTGGCATTGTGCTGCATCCTCTTCAGATGTTCCCCACGGAGATGATTAGCAGGAAAAAAGCCATCAGGAACACAGTGAAGGGTATGGACATGAACATACAGTTGGTGAAAGAGATAAGCCTGGAAAATTGTGCAAACTTCCTCGGACTAGAACTGTAAGACATGTTGCTTTCATGTCCACCAATCCAGACCTCATTAGGAATGTTGATCAATACAATATTTAAAAACAAAAGGACCAGAGACATCAACTGAATCACAAAAACCACCTTCTTAACTCTCCACTTTAGGTAAAGAAAAATAGAATTAGAAAAATTGGCTATCTTCAAAAAATAAAAGAGACTGAGGTTTGTAGAAAGCCAGAGGTTAAAATGATTGCTCACTGTCCAAGTAATATTAATCATTCTCATCATTTTTGTAGTCATCAATAAACCTGGATAAAATGAAGGGGCAAGTAAGTTTGTAAGTACCAACCAGAGCACACCAGTTCTGGAGAGTGCCAAACCAAGGAGGATTTGATCAACTGAAGAGATCGTTCTTCTCTTGACCTGGTACACACAGTTCACCAGTACTATGAATCCATTTCCTAAACTCCCAATTATGGATTCTACACTTAAAATAATTTTAAACATGCTCTGTATGACACAGCCCATTGTCCGTATGAGATTGCCTCAAAGTCTAATATCACTGCTGAAGATTTCTTAAGGCACTCATCTAAAATGCTATGTATATCTGATTCTTGAATATTCACTCATATCACACTTTTAAAAACTCACATGTAGAGAATCAAATAAGCAAACATCAAAAATTTCTGATGACTGGGTTAATAGCTTTCATCCTGAAAATGCTGCATTTCCCAGACAGCCCAACTGAGCGTTATTGAGATATTGCGTGCTTCACACACAATAGCCTGGAATCTTTTGTAGTTAATGATGAAGGAAACACCTTGCTCCCATTTGCTAACATGCAAACAGATATCTTTTATTTGCACATTATTTTGATATTTTTTCCTTAATTACATATTTTAGTCTGGCAAAGTGAGTTCTGAGCAAGTAAGGTTACAAAATTCTAATAACATATGGCAGGCAATGAGTATATGCATAAGTATGTGGAATTTACTAAGCCCTAAGGATTTTTAATATTTTTAAAGTTAGGTATACAAAGAAACCTATGCAGGTGTTTTTCAGAGATACTCATACAAAATGTCCGGATTGTCTAACATCATGGAGCTCATTATTTCTACAATGCTGGGTACTGAGAATAACATTTATCACTTTCACTTTTTACCAATGCATTGGTAGCACATACAACACACCGATAAAAATACATTTACTTGAATCCAAATCCCCTTCTCTTTCCATTCCAGTAATGGAAGATTTTCAGATTCAACATTCAATATACATCTGCCTCAAACAGAATATAGTGATAAGTCATTCTTTTGAAAAATGCTTCCAGGTTGACATTATGTATACCTTATTAAATATGAATATTCAGTAAACTGGGAATATTCTTTTGTGCATGTGAAAAATGGTGGAAATCTCACTGTGGTTTCCTGAAGCAGTCACTGAGGCAAATGAGTTCATCTATACACCAAAAATCCTCCTTATTCTCTGTCTACTCTTTGCCCAGTAGGGACTAGAAACCTTCAGATTTTATCCCTCTACCCTCATCTCCCACCATTTGCTCCATGACCCTTACTACAGGCACCCAGGTAGGTAAAGGATGATGGGCAAGATGGGGAGTAAACAGCCTGATGACAGATTCTCTTCAATAGCTAAGAAATAAGCAGAGGACAGACAAGAGGAATACAGCAACAGCTACCAGAAGCAGCAGAAAAACATATATCCTAACTTTCAGGCATGGCAGAGAAAGATTTGGGATATTGCAAGGTGAACATCTAACATACCCTCCATCTCTTGAAGCAACACTTAGCAAAGGAAATGAATCCAATATATCTTGAAACTTCTCTCAAATGCCCTTCGTATAGGAGAGAGTTGTGTTGAAAAAGAAAAATAGGACTGTATGGGAAAAATTTAAGGAAAAGTAAGGAGAAAAAAAGCATACCATAAATGAAGAAGCGGGAAGCTCCCTCCAGCTTTAGTTCTTTCCATGTGAGGTTTCAGCTGGGGTTGTGGCTCAGTGGCAGAGCGCTTTGCTTTGCACATGTGAGGTACTGGGTTCGTTCCTCAGCACCACATCAAAAAAAAAAAAAAAAAGATATTTACGAAAGAAAAAAAAGAAGAGATTTCATAGGAGACAAAGACCAATGCAAACAACCCTGGGGGTGGAGTTGTGTAGAGCCGGCACTGGCAAAGGAGCTTCAGGAGCTTTTAGAAAAGAAACAGAACTTGGGTCCCAGCAGCTCTCCCTGAGGCCCCAACAATGCACCTTTCACTCTGGATGATGAATGGTTTAGGTTTCCACCTGAACAACAGCTTCTAGAGAGAACAGGTGTTTCCATTGGCCCTGGGTTCAATCCTCAGCACCATGGGGGGAAAAAATCTAAATTAGGTTCTGGGTCACCATCACCCTGACTTTATAGAAATTCAAGCAAAATTGTTGCTAAGATTTCCATTGTTTCCCTAAATGTTTTAATTGTTTTGTTTTTAAATCCAATTTGGACATGTAAAGAAAAAGTATGCTTTCCAATGTGAGATAGGTAGGTAGGTAGATAAATCATTAGCTGGATTTAAATAATGAGCCTCGTCCATCTCTGTGGAACTGATAAGCTATGTTCTTAGGGATGAGACGGTGAGATAATGAGCAAGGTCAGCATAACTGGATACAAATTGAAGAACTGAACCCTAGGGTAGGCCGCCTGATATTTTTCTGTTTGGGGAAACAAGGGGGAAGAGAAAGAAGTAGCAAACGAAACTGAGAAGCAATGCTTGGTGAGCCAAAGTATAGACCGGGAGAGAGCAGTGTCTTGGGAAGCAAGGAAGTTGCCCCCAGAGCTGTTCATGGGCCTTGCAGGGTGAAGCCTGAGCACTGACAGCAAAGACTCACTGGTGACCCTGCAAGGTCAGGTTCAGGGAAGTGGGGAGAAAGTGACACTCTTGTGAAATGAGTTCGTAAGACAGCAGTTGGAGAGGTGTTATAGTCTGAATAATACTATAAACCAAGAGGAAAAGAGAGCTGAGCAGTTGACTCTTGAGCTCAGTCTTTGAAGTGGAAAGTCACAGGCCCTCACCCGACTATGAGCACTGAGCCCATGCAGAGAACCAGAGTCCAACAACTGAGGCTTCCCTCAGTTCCTGATAAAGTACCCTGATAGTGCACCACAGCTGTGTTTAGACTGTGTTCATGTGGTGTTTCCCAAAAACCTTTAGCCGTTTACCAGTGTCCCAGAGAAGAAGGCACTTATCCACTTTCTCTGGAAGTCTTAGGTATGGAGCCTGAATCAACTCAAAGAGACCTTACGGTCCACTGCATAGAATAAATGGGAGCTTCTAAATCTCACATGCTCCTAAGAGCTTTTACTGAACTCCATTCCAATACAGATTTCATGCATTGAGATTTTTCCTTATTCCAAAACATGTGGCTAAAATGGACAGATTTGGCCATTGGCAGAACTCTCAAATTGCTTCCTGATCTGTACAGTAAGGGACATGATGTATAGATAGTTAATATTATGAGCCTGTCCTTGAGTGTGACTTAGGAGGGGAGAGCTTGTTAGTGTTATTGTTCGGGGCCATCTGGCACACTGGTGAGCTCTTGGTGCCTCAAAACTTTCAGCCTTTGATCCTGTGAGTTTTGGAACCTGGCCAGTTCCCACCTCACAGAGATTTTACAGCCTAAGGCCAGCTGCATAACGCTGGACTCATGTTGGGAGGGGTTGCTGTGTCTTTTTAAGCCCTCCAAAGGAGAGAGAAGACAGAAGAAGAAGGGACCCATCTGGACAGAAGAAAGAAGGTATCCAACTGGACCAGAGCAAGAGAGAAGGATTCCAACTCAACAGAAGAAGAAGGGGATCCATTTGGAAAGAAATTTCAACCGGGGAAGAAAGAATCTGATGTTTTGAGTAAGAAGAAGGAAACTGATGATGAGAAGAAGGAAACTGACTTGCGAGGTGGAAGGCAGATTCTCACCTGTGTGTTTTACCTCACTCTTGGTGTTGCTGATTTTACCCAAGGCTGGGTGTTGAAGGTGATGATGACGCTTTAAGTGGACAAGAAGGATTCTCACCTATGATTCTTACCCGACCCTCGTTGTTGCTGATTTTGCTGATTTTGCTGATTTTGCTGATTTTACCCGAGGATAGGTGTTGAAGGTGTTGATGCTGTTGTGAGTAAAGAAGAAGAATCTTGAATGGTGCTTTGAGGAGAAAGACTCTGAAGGTGATGATGGTGCTTTGAGGAGGAAGGCTCTTACCTATGTGTTTGTTTATTTTACCCAAGGCTGGGTGCTGGAGGTAGTGATGATGCTTTGAGTGTACTTGCAAACCCGTGTTGTGTTATCCGATGTTGACTGATGAGTGCTTACTATGCTGGAGCCGCTCTCTCTCTGTTCTTCTATATTATTGATTCATTATATACAAGATTCAATATTGCAAAGTATAACTGTTGCTTGCTTTGTTATATTGTCTCATATTAAAGCTTATAAAACCCATCCTGTTGTGAGGCTGGTGATTCACCCCACATATCTGCCTAGATAAATTAGTCTGAGCTCAGCAATTCTTGGTCATAGATCCAGACCAAGACACATGGTTGTGAGCAGGACCAAGGGGGAAGGCTCTGAAACTCTCTCTTCCTGACAGACAATGAATAAAAATTAAAAACCACACTCTTGAAGTAATGGGATAGATTATTGCCAATACAGAAATCTTAAAAGTCTCAGGGGATCGAGTTCCTTTTCATATCCATGTTGAATTTAAATATCTAGACTCTGCCAAAAACAGCTGAGATATAGGATGAATGCAGATTACCATAAATTTACATTACACTGACAGATGCTCCCCAGGAGATAGTATCTCTAGTTTATATCTCTAGTAAGCAGAACATAGCCTCTGGCAATATTGAATTGGTAAATGCTTTCTAATCTAAACCTATGATAAGGGAAAAATCAAGACAATGTTTTTCTGTCTTTAATGCAATTACATATCTTTACTGTTTTATGTTAGGGATCTATCAGTTTTTCAGCTCTCAGTTTCATTAATATTTTGCAAAATATCATGTTCATTAAACGTATTGTATTAATGACATTATGTTAATTGATACCCATGGGCAGGAAATGGCAAGTTTCTTAATTATTATGAAGAAACACTAGAAGAAGATATATAAAAACCTGATAAGACTTCAACATCAATGGATTTTTAGGAGTTCAGTGGTCTATTTCACATGCTGCAACATTTTTGCTAAAGTAAATGTCATGTTGCCCTCTCTTTATTTCTTATCAAAAGTGGTAATGTACACCATATTCAAGGATATTGCCCTGAACTACCAATGGAATTTCTCTAAAGGCTGCTGGTTTCAAGTGGACCCAAAGCAAGAGAGGACTGTACAGCTGATACAGACTGTTGTCCAGGTTGCTTTGCCCTTTGTGCCAGATGAGTCAGTGATCAAATCTGATAGAGGAATTTACATAGTACAAGTATAGCATGCTGGTCTCTAAAGGACTCAGGAAAAAGGGAGACCAAACTCCTTGAATTACTCCAAGGCCACGCTCTCTTACACACAGGACTACCCTGTGTCTGAGAACCAAAATAGCAAGAGGAGACAAATACTAGCATAGGGCCCTCTGAGTACAACGCCCTCTGTGACTGCACACGTCATACATTTATGAAGCCAGGAAAAATTACAGGGCTCCATCTCAATTGAGTAGCACAAGGGGTAGCCTCTTTTGGAAACTCAGATTCCCTGAGTATATCTTATTCTCTTGGTCAGCACTTTTTTTTTTTTTTTGGTACTGGGGATTGAACTCAGGAGTGCTCAACCACTGAGCCACATGCCCAGCCCTATTTTGTGTTTTATGTAGAGACAGGGTCTCACTGAGTTGCTTAGCGCTTCACCATTGCTGAGGCTGGCTTTGAACTTGCGATTCTTCTGTCTCAGCCTCCCTAAATGCTGGGATTACAGGTGTGAGCCACCATGCCTGGCTGGTCAGCACATTTTATATTCTAGATTATCCTTCCTTCATAAACTCCACACTGTGAGCAGTTCTTATTTTTGAAATGGCCACCAAGGGGCTGGATAATGTAAAGCAGGGAAGCTGAGATGATGGTTCTGGTAGGGTAAACCCTGGCCAATGAGAAATAGAAGTCAGAAGAGAGCTGAGAAGATCCATAGCTGCTCCTCTCTCTTCCGTGGATTGATGCTGGATCTGGTTTCCCCTTGGACTCTGATGGAAAAGTCTTGGGCCCAGATATTCACATGAGCTGCTCAGCACACTGCGTCTCAGGTTATGGGGAAGAGCCCACCTTGTGTTCGCCCCATTTCTGCCCTGGACTTGCACTCTCAAACAAATGACATCATATTTATCCTCAAAATTCACTCAGATTTTAAAAGCCCCAGCCAAAGTATTCATTGAGTTGTATGATTTTTGTTTGTTCCCTCTCTATAGGTTTACAACATGGAAATTTTTTTTTAAACATCCTTAATTAGAAAAGATATTGGATAAAAAATATATCAAGGGGCTGAGGTTGTGGCTCAGTGGCAGAGCGCTTGCCTCTCAAGTGTGAGGCACTGGGTTCAATCCTCAGCACCACATAAAAATAAATAAACAAAATAAAGACACTGTGTCCATCTATAACTAAAATATATTTTTAAAAAAATATATCAAAATATTATTTAAGGAAAGAAGTTGCTGAACATATTTTTAAAAAATCAAAAGCCATTTCTGAGTAAATATAGCTACCCAGAAAATAAAGTTAAAATTATATATCATTCACAATAGAAAAATGCATGCATATACATAAATTTACCAAAATCTTATATATGTTATCCAGGCTTTTACTCTGAAATACACTATTTAGATACATGAAACCAGAATCAGGAACCCATGCAACTCCTGATTTTTGTGATGGATTTTATTTTCATTTCTTTACCAGTCCTAATAGGGTTCATTCATTCATTAATTCTTTAGTAAAGCATCATTTTAGATTAACTATTCTTTGCACTGGCCCTTAAGTCCTGGAAGTCAACAGTAAACAACACAGATGTCATTTCTGCTCTAGTGGTGCTTGCATTGAACTACGGAGATGAATGATAAAGAAATCAATAGATATGGGGCTGAGATTGTGGCTCAGCGGGAGAACGCTTGCCTTGCATGTATGAGGCCCTGGGTTCGATCCTCAGCACCACATACAAAGCAATAAAATAAAGACATCGTGTCCATCTACAACTAAAAAAATATTTAAAAAAAAAAAAAAAGAAATCAATAGATAAACCAGATGTGGAAGTGATCTACCTCAAAGTTTAGGTAGTATTGGGGTTTGTTTTTGTAATGTTGTTAAAGTTGCATAACCTACAAATCATTATAGTCACATAGAACTTAGTTCTTGAATAATGTTGCATATTTCATGTTTATAATTGAACTTGCTTTTAAGAATACGTCAACACTCTCTGATTTCCACATTTTACACAAAATTTCAATAAACAAAACTTAAAGTAATTCCCTATCATTATATGGATTTCACAAATGCTATTTCAATGTTTGCAGAAACGCTCATTGAATTATAAATAATTTTATATGACTTTTATATTGAGCATTTTTTCATAATAGAAAATTTTATTTTCATGAGGTCCTAAACATCTTAGTGAGACTCTGTCTCAAAATAAAAATAAAAAGGTTTGGGGATGTAGCTCAGTGTGAAATTTCCCCTGAATTAAATCCCCAGTACCAAAAAGAAGAAAAAAAACAGCCTTTTAAGAATAGTAGATGAAGGAGATGATTTTGCAGTTAAGGCCCAGAGGCAATCTATGAAAAAACTGAAATATATAAAATCATATGCAGATCTCAACTTCAAAAGTTCTTCCTGAATTCAAGAAGTAGAAATAACTTCCTAACTGCATGTGGAAACATATCCCAGCATTGTAATCCCCTCATGATCATGGCCCTTTCTTCACTTCTATTACAGAAATGATCATTTTCTAACCTTTAAGACTATTTATGTTAAATCTAATGTTCTTCAGTACAGCACATATATACTTATACTAAATTAACTTGAAATATATCTTGGATTTTATTGCCTACATATTTTTATAATATGAATTCCATTTACTCTCTACTAAACATGAAATAATAATTAATGATGGAATAATTCTGTCTCAAACAAAAAACCTCAAAAGTGATTTGAATTTGGATGGTTTTGCCAGTCAAAGTAATTCAGGTTTAAATAATGAAAAAAAAAACACTCTGTATAGTACACATATGATACAAATTACAAGGCAAAGTAGCAATGATTTCCCAGGAAAAGCTGATAGCTCTATATAATATATAAAAATATATCATCAAAACCTCAGTTGAAGGATTACATACAGTATGTATATGAAACACATAAATTCATAATTCTGAAATTTTTCCTACTGTATTTGTCATAACTATGCTATTTGCAAAAAAAAGGATGTGTTATTATGAAGCTGTGTTCCATACAAAAACACAAGCATGCACATTCACATATACTCCCATTTAATAAGCTTCAGTAAAGGGTTTTATGCATGTCTTTAGAATTTACACAAACACACACACTGGAAAAAGTAGTGAGTGAGTAAGTGCATAAAATTATAGAGTTCATCAATTTGATTTCTTCTAGAAGTCATACCATGGCCTATTATTGATCTACAGAATTGATGGTTTCTTTTCTTTTTTTTAATTTGTTCTTTTTAGTTACATACTAAAGTAGAATATATTTTGACATATTATACATACATGCAGTTTAACTTCCCATTCTGGTGATTGTACATGATGTCAAGTTAGACTGGTCATGTACTCATATATGAATATAAGAAGTTATATCCAATTCATTCTACTCTTTCCTTTTCCCATCCCTTCTCCCTTCCCTAGATTCCCATTTGTCTAATCCAAAGAACTTCTATTCTTCCCTCCCCCCTCCATATTGTGTGTTAGCATCCACATATCAGAGAGAACATTCGGCCTTTGGTTTTTCAGGATTGGCTTATTTCACTTACTATGATCATCTCCAGTTCCACCCATTTACCAGCAAATGCCATAATTTCATTCTTCTTTGTGACTGAGTAATATTCCATTTGTGAATATCACATATTCTTTGTCCATTCATCTGTTGAAGGGCACCTAGATTGGTTCCATAGCTTAGCTATTTTGAATTGAGCTGCTATAAACATTGATGGTTTCTTTTCTTTAACCAGCACCTCTCCTGCCACAGAACCCACAGAAAGGCCTGTTTCAGCTCTTTCCTTCCCAAATTAGGACGTATGAATGGCTTGAAGAATAAACGATACCAGTAGCCTGGCAAAGCAGGGGGATCAGTTTATTAAGAAACCTATTAGAGGCCAGGCGCGGTGGCGCACAAAGGATGAGAAAATTAAATGACCAAAGTTTCCAACTGTGTTACTAGAATAACACTCTTATCTCTCATCTCTTCTCTTTAGGTGAAAACAATGAAGGATGGAGAAATTGGCTATCTAGAATAAACAGAATATGCTTAGGCTAGTAGCAAGACAGGTGCCAAAATTTTGGGTTACTAACCAGGCAATAAGAACAATAATTCTTTCTTGTTCCCTCCCTGCATGAACCTAGAAAATCATAGTTACATATCATTGTGTTAATTTTCCCAAAACAAACAACTCTGGAGATACCCCAAGCACACAGGATTTAATCACCTGAGGAATATTTTATTTATTGACCTGGGCACTGAAGTTCACTGTATTACAAAGACGTGGGCAAAAATTCCAAAACAAATTCTGCCATTACTTGGATTGAAATGATGTTCAGTAGTAAACATACCAAGTGTGAGGAGGGAAAAGTCAGACCTAATATCCTGGTTGTGATTCAGTATCTCCAGACCTGGAGCTCTATCAGAACCACGTTTCTGGGTACGCACTTAAGTTCTTGTTTTCTTTTATTTTCTGTAATCAGTGTTAAACAGAAATTGATGCAATATGCTAAAGGATACATTTAATGGTGCTCTTAGAGAAAACACTGTTATTCTCAAAACATCTTCAAATATCTTCTTTCCAAATGCTGTATGTCTTCACCATAAGCTAGAACCTTTCAGAACAGATGTTGGAGTGAGAGCTAAATTCTCATTTGCTAGCATGCAAATGAAGACATATTCTATTTCATAGTTTTGCAGGGATTTTTGTGTTTGTTTTATTTTGTTTTGTTTTAATCTCTGCCCAGATTGGGTTCAACAAGTTTGGATGACAGCCAGTAAAATTTTGAACCTAATACAATAGAATATTCCCAAAAACCTATAAACTGATAGATGAGACAGTTGTGTGGAGAGGATATGAATGGTTTATCATCACTGAAGATGTATCTTAACAAAAACACCACACATATAGAAAGATGAAAGGAAACAGTCCAGAGACTTCCATGTCTTTCCTTTCAAAACCTTCCTATTTATTTTGATGAACCCCCTTTGAAAGCTAATCTCTCTAAACTTGAGTGATGATAGCTAGTATGTATATGTAGCTTTATTGTTCACAAGCCATAAACACAAATTTGCCACTACCACCCACACATTTGGTTTGGTTTCTGAAAATGCCAAGGAACTGAAGGAGATGAATTATTGTTCTGTAGATTCCAAAACAAAAATGAGGCTCTGAGCACTTATTGAAATTTAAATCCCCTTCCTTCACACTTAGGCTGCTTAGCCCATAATATTTGCTAATCATGTCTCTCACTTGTAAGTCTTGTACAATGGCTTCTATCCCGACTTATTTAATTTTTAATCATTCTTTGGTTTAAGAAAAGATTCAGGAATTTTCTAGAGATTCCTGAAATCCATTGTGATTTTCACTGGAATCATCATGTACACAAAATCTACGTTAAGAAATTGATTTTATGTACTCAAGAACATAATACATATCTACATTTTTCAGATTTTTTAGGTTTTTCAATACAATTTCAATAGATGTCTTAATGAGATGCAACATATGAGAATGTTTTCCAGGCACTTTCTAGTTTTTTGGTTTTTGGTTTTTGGTTTTTGGATTTGGGGGATTTGGGGAGGGTTTTGTTTTGTTTTATTTTGCTTTTGCTACTGTGAAAGAGTCCACTTTCAAATATCATATTCCAATTAGGTATTTTATGTGAATAGCTATATCTCAATATCATAATTGCTAATTTTCCTAAACTTATTATTCTATTTGATAAAATTACTTAATTGTTTTTGTATTACATTAGAATATCCATATTTAAAAACACTATGTGTCAGAAAAACACAATTTTCGTCATTGGCATGTAAAATTTCATGAGTTTATTTTGTGTGTTTTATTATTTCACTGGCTAAAAACCCTAATACAAATCTTTCTTTAATTCTGGTATTAATGTGGAAGATTCTACATTTCAACAGCAAACATAACATTCTTGTATTCATTTAGTATACATAATTTACTGGGTTAATACTGTTTCCTTGTACATATATTGATTCAGCTAAAATTTGGGTTGTGTAACATTTTGTCATCAGTTAAGGATCAGTTTCCAATCAGGAGAGAGATCACACTGGAATTGGATCATGAAATGTTCACCATAAAGAATTATTAACTATAACAGGGCTGAGGGAATAATGGGTGATTAAAAAGAAAGAAAGAAAAGATGACTCTACAGAATACAGAAATAACACATAAAAGGAATAGCTGTTATCCTTAGGGCTAACATGTGGCAACCAACAAGGAGCCCCCTACACACACACACACACACACACACACACACACATACACACACACGGGCACACACACCAATACAAGACTAAGAAGAAGACTTCATTGAAGAAAACACAGCCATTGTTCTCCAAGCTGACCCAACAGAAACAGTTAGAAATCCACTGCCTAGACCTGGCCAGAAATCCTCCTCCTGGATGTGAGGAAAGCTGCTCATAGACAAGATAGCTTGGCAGAGATGCTCTAAGAAAAGCTGCCCGTGGTTAGGTGTTGTTTTCCATCACACACCTGGGGAGTTTGTCCTGGAGGACCTGCCCATACTATGGGATCCAAAAACTGGCCAATGATCTAAATTTTGTATTTTTCCTAAGTGTGTTCATGTGTGTGTGTACATATTCTCCTCTATGGACTTGTATTTCCAATGTTATCTATATTTGCTTTTTTTCTCTTTGTTGAATTTTAGAAACAACTCTTCCGTTTCTACTATACCTATATTTTATTTTAGTTTTCTAAGTAATTAATCTCTTATTATACTCAGCTCCTCATAACATCAGTGGATTTAGGCAACTGGGTATCGAAAATCACTGGGAAAAACACTTTCATCTGTGCCGAACACGTACACACTTTTTTGTCATAATTTCCTAAACTATTTACATAGAATTTACACTGTATTGGGTATTATAAGTAATTTAGAGGTGATTTAAAGTATGAGGAAGGATGGGGCAATGGCTTGGATTCAACCATTTTACAGTTTGTCACTCATTTTACAAACTCTATTGATTCTGTAATCAATAGATTAATTGATTCTGGAATCTATTGATTCCATGAAGAGGACACCTATTTCTCCTACTTTCCTTCTCCTTTTTCTAAGATTATTTTGTCATTTTTTTTCTGTCTTCTTGAGTTAAATATTTTACTCATATATCTTTTTAACTTTTTTTTTTATAAAATGCAATCATAGATATGAATTCTCCAAATTGGCTGAAACTTTCAAGCTTCAGTTTAGGTAGTGCTGTCATTATTTGTTCATTTCTGAATTTGAGATTATTGCTAAAGTGTTGTCTTCTTATTTGTAACTCATCGGAGTGCAATTTTCCTTCCAAATTTATAAGATATTATTATTAGAATTACTACCATTATTTCGTTAAAGTATTATTGAGTCATGGTGATAAAGAATACATTCTGTGTAATAGTCACTCTGACATATAATCAAGAATTTTTTGGCTAATTTAAGGTATATGTTCACAAAAGTTAAAGGTTTCTTTAAATAACTGTGTATTCTATATTGGTCTTTTAAAAAGCTTTACATTTATCTCTTAGATTAAACTTATTGTGTTATTCACATCTCTATGAATATTAATTCTGACTGATACATCAGCTTATAAAATATTTAAAGTTTCTACTATACATGGATTCAGTCTTTTTTCCACTTTTAAAAATTGGATGCATTTTTTTTAATGCCAGGGATTAAACCCGGGATCACTTAACCACTGAGCCATATCCTCAGCCTTTTTTTTTGTATTTTATTTAGAGACAGGGTCTCACTCAGTTGGTTAGTGCCTCGCTAAGTTGCTGAGGTTGGATTTGAACTCGCAATTCTCCTGCCTCAGCCTCCTGAGCAGCTGGGATTACAGGTGTAAACCACTGTGCCCTGCAGATGCACTCATGTTGATACAATATTTTTTAAAGCACTCATGGCTCTATTTTCCTGTTTGCTATTCTTTTATCAATTTAAACATCCCTCCTTAAATATTGACACATTTTACCTAAATAGTTTTCATTTGGTATTAATTTTTGTCCACCAGCTTTTATTTAGTTGATATACTAGTACAGAATTCAGCTTCATAAATAGAGGAGTAACAACATAGTGATTTAATTAGACAAAAGTTTATCTATCATCTAACAAAGGCATCCAAAGCCTAGTACTTTTTCTTTCTTTCTTTTAGGTATGATTCTCATATATAAGATGTAATATATGAAACAAAATATGCATATCAAGTTCATGTTTTTATAAAATATAAAAGATTGAATCAAATAAAATATGGGATATGTAATCCTAAAGACAGGTGTGCATAATAAGTATGTGCTAATCTCAGCTCTGAGTGCATCATCTTTTTAATGACCAAGGTACTTCATATAGGGATTTCTGATAACTTTGTCTTACCAGACAGGGGTCAGAGGAGGTCCCTCCAAAGAGGAGAATGAGACTTCAACTTGGCCTAAATGGGTTCTTGACTTTGCTGCTGAAAAGACTTCCATGACACATCAAAAGCAAGGCACAAGCAAAGATTTATCGAAGGACCCCAAAGGTATACACACCCCAAAGGCAGGATGCAGGAGCCCCTGGCCTCTCAGAAAAGAGGAGTGACTGCACCCAAGATTGAGCTCTCTGACTATATATATTATTTTCCTGGGAATAAATGTGGATTCTCAGGCAAGCTTCTGTGAAAATCAATCCGATGGCAATCATTTATATTTAGGGTTCAGAATGTTTCTTTTTGGTTAAACAGTCTGGTCATAAGTCAGTTGTGGGTGCCTTGTAGACATCTTTGAACCTAGAGACATTTAAATGGAGCATATTTTTGTTCTAGATGAGCTGGTGCAAGCACACACTGGAGGTTTTGTTCATCTAATTAAAAAGCAAATATGACTGGTCATAGCTATAGATCCAAGTCTCCATCTACTAAAGGCCTATTTTCCTCTCTCCCTGAGAGCCCACCTGTCTCACGAGACTCTTTGGTGTCCTACTCCTTGTAGTCTGGCATGCCTTCTCCAATTCTTTTTTCCTGCTTTATCTTGGATTGATGGAATTAACATTATTCCCTCTCCCTCCCTCTCTCTCTCTCTCTCTCTCTCTTTCACTCTCTCTCCTCCCTCCCTCCCTCTCCCTCTCTCGCTCTCTCTCTCCCCTCTCCCAGCTATTTAGAGTTTGCTTATTATTTTTTTTTATTTTTGATTGGTTCACACACTCTTGTTAATACATTGTTAATACACTTATCTTTCTAATCATTCTGAATTACATGCTGTCTCCTTTAAATCTAAGTGAAGGTCTTTTGACATGCTTAAAAATACTCTTCTAATATGTATGTGTCATATAAATATTTTTACTTTAATACCTGGCTTTACTAAAAGAAGAATTTATGAAGAATAAATTGAGTATTATGAGAATGAAGTTAATTTCATGTAAAATCTTAACAATAGTTTGCTTTGAAAAAAATTCAACTTTATTACAACTCATATGAATTCAATTCTTATCTTGTCAGCACCTTAGCTTTTTGTTTCAGGAACTTTCTCTCTCTCTCTCTCTCTCTCTCTCTCATACCAGGAATTGAATCCAGGGATGTTTAACCACTGAGCCATATCCCCAGCCAATTTTATTTTTTTTTATTTTGAGACAGGGTGTTGCTAGGTGTTTAGGGCCTTGCTAAGTTGCTAAGACTGCTTTGAACTTGAGATCCTCCTTCCTCAGCCTCCCCCAGCAGTCCCTCTCATCCTGTCATTTATATCTTTCTATATTAGTGTTCCCAGACTTCCATAACAAAACCCCAAGAACTGGCCGCTTAAACAAAAGATTTATTTCCACATAGTTTTCAAGGCTGGAAGATCCCAATCAAGTGGCCATCAGGGCTAGTGAGGTCACTCTTGCCACTGGTCAGCAGGCCACCTTCTCACAGGATGACATGTCCTCTTAAGCACACGTGGCCTTCTCTGCACACTCAGATGTCAGGGTCTCTCCTCATAAGAACACCAGTCCAACAGATTAGGGCCTCAGATTATGACCTCCTTTAACCTTAATGACATCCATACTTTCCTTATTATCAAATAAAGTCACATTGGGGGGTTAGAGATTTAACATTTGAATTTTGGGGGCAAACAATTCAGTCCGTTGCAATCTTTCTGAAGTAGGTCAATTAGTAGCATTTACAGTGAGGAGATGTATGTAGGAAATTGCCCCAGTAATTTATATATGAAATAATATTAATTAATTGAATCCCTACAGACATATTTTAGCCAAGAATTTAGAGCTATCAAAGGCCTGACACTGAGGGTCTAACAAATCAGGTCTGGCCACTGGCCCCCAAAAACAAACAGAAAAGCTAATGGTGAAAAGCAGGAAAGGGACTCTAGTCAATATGCCCACATTGGGAAGGCAAAGTAAGATCAAGCATCTCAGGCCGGTCTTTGGAGCACTGAGGCAGGCTTGGTCCGAGTGTGGTCTGGCTGACCATTGCTTCAGTTCTGATGAAGAAGTCTCATCACTTGAGGGGCAATCTGCATTTGCTGTTCAGGATGTTCACCCATCAGACCTGTGATCCTGAAGGAGCAATTCTATTCCCATGAGATGATCGCCACTGCTTAGGGGGGCAGCATCAGTTCCTTTCATGGGGTAATTGCTCCCATTTCCAAGGTGATCTCATCACAGGGTGACATATCTTGGAGGCTCCGCTGTTCCTGGGATTAAAGGTGACTCAGGTTTAAGGCAATGGCTAAAGACTTGTAGGTGCCACTCTAAGGGACTGAAATAAGATGTTATAAAAGGTGGGCTTAAAAATCTTGAAAATAACTTAGTCACTCTTATGTTGGTGTTTTTGGCATTAAAGGCATATAAGTTAACTTAGAACTAATAAAACCTCATATTACCAAGTTTTTACAAACACTCCTCAAATTACTAATATACCTCCCTGCATATTGGGGCAGGAATCTGAAGATTTATCCTGCTTCTAATTACCCATCAGACACAGCAGGTCTAAACGAAGGGTCTGTGCATTTAGTAAAAACAGCTTTTCTATCACCTTTGGATATCACCTGTCATTATTTTATAGTTTCTGAATTTCACTTTGCAGAGGCTGGTCACAAGTTTCTTAAAATACATACAGGTGAAAAGTTAATAAGACGTTTCATCAAATATAAAAATGCATGCTCTAAAAGATGTACCATTGTTTCATGTGCCACTATTAACATATCATTATTTTCATTGGTCAGAGGAAATATATAACCATATTTATAAGTAATAATACATATTTGATAATAATACACATGTGTATTGCCTGGCATGTGTGAGGCCCTGGCTTGGATCCTCAGCACCACATATAAATGAATAAATAAGTAAATAATCCATTGACAACTAAAAAATGTTTTTAAAAAAACCCAAAGACACCAACAAATTTCTAGAGGCATATGACATACCCAAACTGAACTAGGAGGACATATACAACTTAAACAGATCAATTTCAAACAAGGAAATAGAATACACCATCAAAAGCATACCAACTAAGAAAACCCCAAGGCCAGACAGATTCTCAGCTGAGTTCTACAAGACCTACAAAGAAGAATTAATACTAATACTCCTCTATTTATTATTAAATATTAATATTTAAGTATTTTTAATATTAAGTATATTTAATATATAAGTATTAATACTAATACTCCTCTATTTATTATTATTTCTATTTATTCCATGAAATAGAAAAGGAGGGAACCCTCCCAAACTCGTTCTATGAGGCTAGTATTACTCTGATACCAAAACCAGACAGAGACACACCAAACAAAGAAAATTTCAGACCAATATCCCTGATGAACATAGATGCAAAAATTCTCAATAAAATTTTGGCAAATCACATACAAAAACATATTTTAAAAAATAGTGCACCGTAATCAAGTGGGGTTCATTCCATGGATACAAGGTTGGTTCAACATACAGAAATCAATTAACATAATCCATCACATCAATAGACTTAAATGTAAGAATCATATGATTATATCCATTGATGCAGAGAAAGCATTTGACAAAATACAGCACCCTTTCATGTTCAAAACACTAGAAAAACCAGGGATAGTAGTACATACTTCAACATTGTAAAATCTCTCTATGCTAAACCTAAGGGCAACATCATCCTAAATGGAGAAAAATTGGGAGCATTCCCTCTAAAAATGGGAACAAGACAGAGATACCCTCTTTCACCACTTTTATTTAACATAGTCCTTGAAACTCTAGCCAAAGCAATTAGACATACAGAAAGAAATTAAAGGGATACAAATAGGAAAAGAAGAACTCAGATTATCATTATTTGCCAATGACATGATTTTATACTTAGAGGATCCAAAAAATTCCACCAAAAAACTTCTAGAATTAATAAATGAATTCAGCAAAGTAGCAAGATATAAAATCAATACCCATAAATCAAATGCATTTCTATATATCAGTGATGAATCCTCTGAAAGAGAAATTAGGAAAACTATCTTATTCACAATAACCTCAAAAATAAAAAATAAAATACTTGGGAATCAATCTAACAAGAGAGGTGAAAGACCTCTACAATGAAAACTACAGAACACTAAAGAAAAAAATTGAAAAAGATCTTAGAAGATGGAAAGATCTCCCACCATCTTGGATAGGCAAAATCAATATTGTCAAAACGGCCATACTTCCCAAAGTGCTATACAGATTCAATGCAATTCCAATTAAAATCCCAATGTCATTCCTTATAGAAATAGAAAAACAATCATGAAATTTATTTGGAGACCCAGAATAGCCAAAGCAATCTTTAGCAAAGAGAGTGAAGCAGGAGGCATCATAATACCAGACCTTAAACTATACTACAAAGCTATAGTAACAAAAATGGCATGATATTGGCACCAAAATAGACATGAAGATCAATGCTACAGCATAGAAGACACAGAGACAAACCCACATAAATACAGTTATCTTATACTAGACAAAGGTGCCAGAAACACACATTGGAGAAAAGATAGCCTCTTCAACAAATGGTGCTGGGAAAACTGGAAATCCATATACAGCAAAATGAAACGAAACCTCTGTCTCTCACCATGCACAAAACTCAACTCAAAGTGGGTCAAGGACCTAGGAATTAGACCAGAGACCCTGAGCCTAATAGAGTAAAAAGTAGGCCCAAACCTTCATCACGTCTGATTAGGCCCCAACTTCCTTAACAAGACTCCTAAAGTGCAAGAAATAAAATCAAGAATCAATAAATGGGATGGATTCAAACTAAAAAGCTTCTCAGCAAAAGAAACAATCAAGGAGGTAAATGGAGAGCCTACATTTTGGGAACAAATTTTTACCACATGCACATCAGATAGAGCACTGATTTCCAGGATATATAAAGAACTAAAAAACCTTAACATTAAAAAAACAAACAACTCAGTCAATAAATGGGCCAAGGAGCTGAACAGACTCTTCTTAAAAGATGATATACAATCAGTCAACAAATACATGAAAAAATGTTCCACACCTCTAGCAAATTGGTGCAACCACTATGGAAAGCAGTATGGAGATTCCTTAGGAAACTTGGAATGAAACCACTATTTGACCCAGCTATCCCACTCCTTGGTCTATACCCAAAGGACTTAAAATCAGCATACTACAATGATGCAGCCACTTCAATGTTTATAGCAGCTCAATTTACAATAGCCAAACTGTGGAACTAACCTAGATGCCCTTCAATAGATGAATGTATAAAGAAACTGTGGTATATATACACAATGGAATATTACTCAGCATTGAAAGAGAATAAAATTATGGCATTTTCAGGTAAATGGATGGCGATGGAGAATATCATGCTAAGAGAAGTAAGCCAATCCCAAAAAACCAAAGGCCAAATGTTCTCTCTGATAAGTAGATGCTGATTCATAAGGGAGGGTGAGAGGCAGAATAATGGAGGAACTTTGGCCAAAGGGTGGGGAGGAGAGGGCAGGGACGTGGGAGCAGGAAAGATGGTGGAATGAGATGGACATTATTGCCCTAGCTTCATGTATGACTGCACATATGGTGTGACTCTACATCATGTACAACCAGAGAAACAAAAAGTTGTGCTCTAGTTGTGTACAATGAATCAAAACGCATTCTACTGTCATGTATACCTAATTAGAATAAATAAATTTTAAAAATCAAAACAAAGAGTTCTTGTATTTAAGCAAAGGATATATTTATAAATATTCTAATATACATACTTTTATATATCCTGCTAGAGTTGTTAAATGCTTAAATACTGCTTAATCCAAACTATTTTGTAAGTTTGATAAAGTTACATACAACAAAAAAAATTCAGAAAGTATAAATTCATAAATACAAGAATTTCTTATGATCTAATTTTCCTTTACAGTACACCAGATAATCCTCAAAATGTTTTAGGGACCCAATGGGTCCACATCTTTGAACCTGCACCTGAGCCACCACAACACTGACTGACAGGCCCGTCTCAGCTTACTGTTTCCCAGAATCAGGACAAATGAATGGCCTGAAGGAAAAGCTGTTCCAATAGCCCAGATCAATGAAACAATCAGATGTTTCTCTGGAAATATCCAAACTTGTACAAAATGCGACAGAAAGTAAATGGCGTACAGTAGCAGGAAGGCGATCAGAGCTTGCAAGGCTTTCACGTGGGCCGTGGTGCTGGCATCTCTGGACCCTCTGGCATTGCGCTGCATCCTCTTCAGGTGTTTCCACAGGGAGATGATTAGCAGGAGAATAGTTGTCAGAGACACAGTGAAGGGCATGAGCATGAATATACTGTCCGTGATTAAAAGGAGGTTGAGAAGATGTGTAGCAGTGTTCAAACTGAAACTGTAAGACAGGTTTCCTTTATATCCACTACTCCAGACATCAATTTGTATATTTATAAGTACAGTATTTAAAAACAAGAGAACCAGAGACACCAGCAGTGTCACCAAAATAACTATTCTAACTCTCCATCTTAAGTAAAGAAAAAGAGAATAAGAAAAATTGGCTATCTTGAAAAAATAAAAGATGCTAAGGCTTGTAGCAAGCCAGATGTTGAAATGGTTGGCCACTGTCCAGGTATTAAAAATGATTCTTGACGTGTTTCCAGTCATAATTAAACCTGGGTTTAGTGTAGATATCAATAAATATATAATGTCTGACCAGAGCACACCAATTCTGGAGAGTGCCAAAGCAGTGAGGATTTGGTCAACTGAAGAGATCTTTCTTCTCTTAACCCAGTCCACACAGTTCACCAGTGCTATGAATCCATTTCCTAAATTCCCGAGTACCAATTCCACATTGAAAATTATTCCAAATACGTTCTGTACATAACTACTCATTGTCTGTAAAAGAATGCCCCAATTTCTAGTGTACTGCTGATTTGTTAACACGTTTATTTAAAATGCCTGGTATATCTGACTCTTCAATATTCATAACATACTCACTTTTTACAATTCCCATCTACAATAAGCGAACATCAAGATTTGTCAATAACCAGTTCATAGTTTTCTTTATGAAAAACTTGCATTTTCGAAGACAGACCAGCTGAGCTTCAATCAGATACTGTGCCTCACACACTGTAGACAGGAGTCTAAGGATGAAGGAAACACTACAATCTCATATGCTAACATGGAAATAAAGATACATGTATTTGCGTTGATTTGCTCTGTCTTATTTACATATTTTAATCTGGCTACTTGAGTTCTGGGCTAGCAACATCACAATATTCTAATGTGTATAAAAGACAATGAGAATCTCAATAGTATATGGGACTTCTCAAGCACTGAGGTTCTATAAACACTTGAAAATTTGGTCTCTACAAGGACTGATGCACACACTGTACAAAAATTTTCTGTAAATCATCAGAGTTGTCTAATGATCTCATGGAGTTGTTATTCCTCGAGTATTCAGTTCTTCATTGTTTTACTTTGGAGGAGGTCACACACACACACACACACACACACACTTCACATATAAACATTATTTGGATCCAAATCCCTGTTATTGTCCACTTCAATAATTCAGGCTTTTCATTTGCTCAACATTTATTATGCATCTGACTCATGCATAGTACTATAACAGATGTTAAGACAAAATGTTTTCAAGTATAATTGATGCAGTATTAATGTAATACGTGGGACTATTAACTCTGTGCACCTGAAAAGCAGTGGAAATTTCTCTGGTCCCCTGAAGCAGTCACAGCAGCAAATGTGTTCATCCAAGAAGCAAGAATTCTCCTCATTTTCTGTCTTTTCTTGCCCTTTAGGGACCATTCCTCCATCAGAACCAGAGACCTTCAGATTTTATCCACCTGCCCTCACCTCCCACCAATATCTACACCCTGACCCTCACTACAGGTCTCCAGGTAGATGAAGGATGGTAGGCAACCTGGGCAAGATGGAGAATTAGCAGTATTTCACAATCTTTCTATTAATAGCTAAGGAATAATCAAGGGACCAATGAAAGGTATTCAGGAACTAATACAAAAGATGGCAAAAAAAACACATTTCAGATGGCAACAAAAGACCCAGCCTCAGTCCCCTGAACATTACTAAAGAGTAAAACATACTTTTCACATTTCAAGGAACAAGAGATTAATAGACAAATAAAGATGTCAACCTTATTCATTCTAAGGAACTGTAGATGTAAGTGTATAGTTACACTCTCTGAAAAGAAACTGCATGAAAACACCAGCAAGATCTGCCTAACTGAGCCCTTAGCCTAGTTTTACTCCTTAAGAAGAAAAAAGAAGGGGCTGGGGCTGTAGCTCAGTGGTAGAGCGCTTGCCTCGCCTCGCATGCATGAGGCACTGGGTTCGATCCTCAGCACCACATAAAAATAAATAAAATAAAGATATTTTTTAAAAAGAAGAAGAAGAGAAGGGAAAACCACCAGAAGAGACTGAGAATCTGTCATCAGTAAACAAGTATATAACCAGGAGTAAGCAGTGTCCTGGGAAGAAAAGATTTCTGGGAAGAAAATTTCTCTCCAGTGCTGTTCACAGGCCATGCAAGCTGATCACTCACTGGAGACCCTGCAAGGTCAGAGTAAGGGAGTCCTGAGAGCAAAACCCTTATGGAATGGGTTCAGAAGACAGAAGTGAAGAGGCTTTGCTGTCTGTTAAATAATATAAACAAAAAGGAAACAAGAGAAGTTGACTCCTGAACTCAGCCTTTGAAGAGGAAAGTTACAGGTCTTCACTCAGCTCTGAGCATTTCACCAATGCAGAGAACCAGTCCAGTGACCGAGAGGGATCTAAGTGCCCTTGTTAATGGACTTTCAAAACGCACAAGAATGACCAGAAGCCGGGCATGGTGGTGCACGCCTGTAATCCCATCAGCTCAGGAGGCTGAGGCAGGAGAATCAAGAGTTCAAAACCAGCCTCAGCAACTTAGTGAAGCCCTAAGCAACTTTGCAAGACCCTGTCTCTAAATAAAATACAAAAAAGGACTGGAGATGTGGCTCAGTGATTGAGTGCTTCTGAGTTCAATCCTGGTACAAAAAAAAAAAAAAAAAAAAAAAGAATGGCCAGAAAGTATTCATGTGGTATTTCCCAAAGACCTGAGGCCATTCATTGTAAAACAGTCCTCAGAAGAGATGATGCATATCCACATTCCCTGGGACTTTCAGGTATGGGGTCAGAACTTACAGTAAAATTGTGAGCACAAAGAGACCCTGTGGTCTACTGCATGGAATGGGAGTTCTTAATGCCAGAAGATATCTAGACCTTGAACTCATGTTCATGCTAAATTGGGTCTACCGAGTTTGTAGTTATTTACCTAATCCTAGGATGTTTTGTTGAAATTTGGCAGTTATCAAACTCTCACATTGCTGTGAGAGTTTTGTAAAGGGACATTGTTGTAAAAGGACCATGGCCAAAGGCCTCTGAAATTCTTCCTCACTGTCAGACAATTTAACAAGTAAGATAATATAACTGCCTTCTTTATGGAAAGAAATTAATTCCTGACATGATCAAAAATTGGAAATTACAGGAGTGGTGTTCCTTCTCATGTCACTATTAAATTAACCTATATTGACTCTGCCATAGCCAAATGCAATCAGAGCAGAATCTTAATGGAGCAGAAAATCACCTCTGATGCTTGGTTTCTGGCTATTGACTTGGCAAGTAATTTTCCATCTATAGCCATTTTGGGGGAAAATCCAACAATCGAACATTTGTTTATAACATTGCTATAGCACACCTCACTGTGGTATGTCAGAATTACATCTCTTGTGCTCCCAGTTTCATTAACATTTTCAATTTATATTTAATGTGCTCATTAAATATAACATGTTAGTGATATTCTATTAATTAGTACACATAAACAGGAAGTGGCAAGTTCCTGAAACATTGTAAAATATCATAACAGCACTGAAGAGGAAAACACTACAGAGAGAATAAACAGAGGATTTAGGGACCTGTCTTCAATGTTGTTTAAGGGGTCCAGTGGTCTGATCTACATGTGCCAACATCCTTATTAAAATAAATGGCACATTGTGCTATCTTCTATTTCTTATCACTAAAAAGGTGTCATAGTATGTGTTGTGCTTTGGAGCCAAAGTATACTACATTTGAGAATATCGCACTGAACCATTTATGGAATTTCCCTAAAAGTTACTGGTTTCAAGTGGACTCCACAGCAAGAGACAGCTGTATAGCGGGAGCAGACTGATGTCCACAATGCTCTGCCCATTGCTCTGCCAGATGATTCAACAGTTCAAAGCTAATAGAAATATTTGTAGTGGGCAAAGATGCTGTGTATGTCTCTGACAGAACTCATAGGAAAAGGGTTGTCTGAACGCCCACTGAATTAGGATGAAGCCATCCCCTCTTCAGCAGAGGCATACACTGTGTCTGAGAAATAAAAAGGTAAGAGCTGATGATTACAACAAGCATAAAGTCCCTCTAAGCACAGGGCTCTCAACAACTACACAAATCACACATTTACAAAGCCAGTCACTGTAGGAGGGCATGAGCACACCTGATTTTCCAAGAGGTGGACTGTATTGGACACAAATTTGTGTATCTCCTCAGATATCCTAACTATCTCCTATTCTCTTGATCAACATCTTTTTTTTTAATTTATTTTTTTATTTAAATGCATTTCAAGTCATAGTACATAAACAGAGCTCAGTTTTTCCATTTCTCTGGTTGCAAATCATAAAGAGTCACACTATTTGTGTCTTCATACATGCACCAGGGGTAGTAATGA
>CM053403.1:87815163-87841953 GCA_028644305.1 Xerus rutilus | reverse complement strand
GCTAATCCTGTTCTCCCAGTGTCCCCAGATGGGCACTGCTGTCACTAAAGTTGGTGGCGAAATTAGTGGATGTACCTCTAGAGTAAAGTGGGAGTGGCCTTGGCTGGGCTCCTGAGGCGGCCCCTGAGGGCTGTTTTGGCCCTCTCTTGCACTCCTGCTGGTAAACAGGAACTTCTGAGTTTGGGATCCTCAGTGGCTCAAAGTGGCAGTTCCTGGTCGCTCTCTTGCTGGACACCCGAGCTGGTTCCTGCGGGCGGATCTGGACCCTCTGTGGCTCCTGCCGGTGCACCGGAGCTCTGGAGCGGAAGTGCGGCGGGCTGTCTCCGCTGGGGTCTCTGGAGCGACTCTTGCCCTGAATATGGGCTCCTCAGTGGCTAGCGACTGAGGCTGTGTGCCCACAGGAGCAGCTGCTAGGGGTTCTGCGTGGTTGGGTGGGCGCTGGAGCCAGATCAGCTAGTAAAATTTTAAAACCTAATATAAGGATACATCAGAAATATCTAAATTGATAGATGAAACCTAGTCAGTCATGTGGAGATGACCTGAATGGCCTATTATCATGGAGGATTTATTTTAAGGAAAACATTGGATCCACATAGAAAGGTTTAAAGGAAGTGATTTGTAGGTTTTTCCTCTTTCCTGGTTTTTTCTAGGAACTCCCAGAAAAGCTAAACCTCTCTACAATTAGCTATTGATAGCAAGTACTTATATGTAGCTGCATTGTTTACAAGCCATAAACACAGACACACATTCACCACCACTCACCGTTCCATTTGGTTTCTGAAAAAAATCCTAAGGAACAATAAAACATTTTATCCTGTAATTTTCAAAATGAGAACTCGGAGAACTTGAAATGTCAATTCTCTGTGAGGTAAGGGTTCTGGGAATTGAACCCAGAACCTCACACATGCCAGGCAAGCTCTCTTCCACTGAGCCACACCCCCAGCCCTAAATCCCTTCTTTCACACTCAAGCTTCTTAGCCCATAATATTTAACAAGCATGTCTCCATACTTAGGTCTTTTACAAAGGTTTTCCTCCTAACCCTACTTAATATTTAAATATTCAGTGTTAATGAAAATATTCAGTAATTTTACAGATATTCCTGAAATTTGTTGTGATTTTCATTAGATTCATATTGAACCTGAGGATTTGTGCACAAGAGTCACATTAGGAAATTGATTCTATAACTCAAGGACATGGTGCATATATACATTTATGTAGTTTTTTGTGTTCTCCTATACAGTTTAATAACTGTCTCAATAAAAGCCAGTATATGAGACTTATTTCCATGCCCCTTCTAGCTTTTGTTGCTACTGTGGAAAAAGTCCAGCTTCAAATGTCATATTCTAAGTAGTCTTTACTAGTGAATAGTTATACCTTTATATCAGGTATAACTATTTATTATAGTTATACCTATACCTATACCTATAACTATTTTATAACAGATTTACTGATTGTATTTGGTACACTCACTACCCATTTCTTTGTGGATTCCCCTGGATTATCCCTAGACAAAACTCTGTCTGCAAGACAAATAAATAATTTTGTCATTTTCATCCAATTTTTTATAGTTTTTTATTCATAATGTTCCTGTATTTCTATGTGCACATAAACACACACACACACACACACACATGCCATCCAAGAATAAGAATAAGACCCCATTAAAAACAGCCATGGCTCATCCAGCTGAACCACCAGAAATGGATGAAAATCCACTGCTGAGGCCTTTCCAGAATTCCACCTTGTGGATGTTGGGGAAGCTGCTCACAGACAAATGTCTTACCAAAAGTGCTCTGCATGAAACTATTTGAGGTTCTGCTGGGAAAAGCTGCTGACAGAGGGATGCTGTGGTCTACTGGGCACTTCCGGAGCCTGGCACAGAGAAGCTGCCTATGCCACCAACACAAGCATTAAAAATGTTGACTTTATTTGAAATTTGTACATTTTGTTGAAAAATCATGCTCAAACACTTTTACTTAGGGACCATTATTGTGTTTCTAATTTTATTTATATTTTACTTTTTGTCTGTTTATTGATTTTTACCAAGAAATGTTTGCTTTTATCCTTACCCACATTTTACTTCAGTTTTCTATATCACTAATTTCTTCTTTTATTATGACAGTCAGCTTTCCATAGCCACTAGTTCCATCTCTGCAAATTCAAGCAACAGCACATAAAAAATAATTGGGAAAAATTGTTGACACTACTGAACATATGCAACTTTTTCTAACTACTATTCCCTAAAGAATACATTATAATAACCACTTACATTTTATTTATATTTGCTAGGAATTACAAGTAATCTAGACACAATTTAATGTATACGGAAGGATATGCACAGTTTACATGCAAATACTGTCATTTTTATAAGGCACTTAAGCATCCATGGATTTGGGAAACCATGGAGAGGATTGGAATCAACCTGCACAGATACCAACTGATGGGTATATATGCAGATCATAAAGTAGTTAAGCTTAAGAGTGAGACTTGTGCTAACATTTGATTTTTTCTGCTTTCTAGCTATGGGATCTTGGGCAAGGTACTTAACCTCTTTACTTGCTGTTTTTGTTGTTGTTGTTGTTATGTAACAAAAATTATGTCATTGTTTTAGACCCCTGAGTATACTTATCTGTATACAATAAAACTAAGTAATATTTGTTGTTGTTTTTTTTGGAACCAAGGATTGAACTCAGGGGTACTCAACCACTGAGCCACATCCCCAGCCGCATTTTGTGTTTTATGTAGAGACAGGGTCTCACTGAGTTGCTTAGCACCTCGCCGTTGCTGAGGCTGGCTTTGAACTCGCGATTCTCCTGTCTCAGCCTCCCTAAGTGCTGGGATTACAGGCATGGGCCACTGCACTCAGCTTCTTTCTTTTCTATTTTTTTTAAAGATTACTTTTAGTCAGGCGCAGTGGCATACCCCTGTAATCCCAGCAGCTCAGGAGGCTGAGGCAGGAGGATTGTGAGTTCAAAGCTAGTCTCAGCAAAAGTGAAGTGCTAAGCAACTCAGTGAAACCCTGTCTCTAAATAAAATACAAAATAGGGCTGGGGATGTGGCTCAGTGACCAAGAGCCCCTGAGTTCAATCCCCAGTACTCCTCACCCCCAAAAAAGATTACTTTGTCATTCATTTCCATCTGCTCATGTTAAATATTCATCTCTAAACATGTTTTTCACTCAATACTCTCATGGACATGAATTTCCCAGATTTGGCCAAATTTTCAAACATCAGTTTAAGAAGTGCTATCATTATTGTTTGGTTATAATTTGGGAATTGATCTAACGTAGCTTTTTAAAAACTTTTTGCCTATGATTGAGTTAAAGCGTAATTTACAAACTCATGAAATACTCTTATTTCATTGATTATTTGAAGTGTGACAATAATAAAATAGATTATAATAGTCATTCCTTGACATATATTGAGAAATCTGTGGCTTATTAAAGGTCTTTGCAAAAGTTAAATATTTCATTGAAATGATCATATATTCCATGTTTATAAAGGACTCTACATTTATCTATTCGATTAAGTATATTAATTAAGTTCTTCACATCCTCTTATAATTACTAATTTTGCTTGATCTGTCAGTTTGTGAAATATTTAAAATATTTACTATGATTTAGTATTTTGTTGATTTTTTAAAATTTCATTAATGTATTCTGATACTATATGTTCGAAAGAACTATGGTCCTAATTAGTGTGTCTTGTTTATTATTCTTTCCTAGAGTTACTTAAATATCTCTCTTTCAGTATTAATACATTTCATCTTAGAGAGCATTTCATTTGATAATAATAATAGTATTGTTCCACCAGTTTTTACTCGTTTGGTATGTTAGTTCAAAATTCAAATTCTTAGTAAGAAGCTAAGTAAACAAGTAAAATTTTACTAACTTAATTAGATAAAAATGTAACTATCTCTCACCTAACCAAGTATTCAATGTTTAGCATTTGGACACCAACATAAGCTCGATGACATTGGGGTTTTATCACTAACCATGAAGGGAAGAATGAATACTGCAAACACCTGACAGTCCTTTGACCATTTGTATTCTTTCATCTTTATTCACACATTTTAAACCATTTTCCATTTATTTATTTTACATGTGACTCTTGTATATAAGATGTAATGTATGAAATAAAATAATTTCAAAATGTACAAAATATATGATGATACTATATAAAATGTTACACAATATCATGTACATATACACATTCATAAATATGTGCTACTCTAAAATTGAATTGTTTCTGCTTTTTTAATTTTTTTTTCTCCCAGTACTGGGGATTTTATCTTAGCTTTCTATCTTCATTCATTTAGTAAACAACACACACTTGCATATATATACATACTTTCAAATCATTTTTAATTAAAAAAATCATGATCTTCCCCCTGATCCAAGCAAAGCCCATGAAATGGTCCATAATCACCTTAAACTAGTTACCCTTTTCAAGAGTGTTATGTAGATTGTTTTTTATAAACCAGTTTTATTTGAGAATAATTTATATAGATAGAATTGTGTATGTTTGTGCAGTTCATGCAATAATCTTATCATAGCTTGCTTTAAACTATAAGCTACCAACTTTATTACCACTCATACAAAGCCAGTGCTTATTTATTTTCTCAACATATTTAGCATTTAATTTACTCAGCATCACTCCCTATTGAATTTTTACCTTTTTTTTTTTTTTTTAATTATAATGTCCTGGTTTCCCTAACAAAATGTCACAGACAGTTTATTTCCTCCCAGGTCTGGAGACTGGAAGTCCAGATCAAGGGGCCAGAAGTACTGGATTCTGGTGAGGCTTCTGTAGTCAGCAGGCCACCTTCTCACAGGACCCGTCCTCTGTGACCTCGCATGGCCTTCTCTGTGCACTCAGGTGCATGGAGTCTCTCCTCTTCTCATAAAGATGCCAGTCCTACTGGATTAGGGCCTCAATTTATGACCTCCTTCAACCTTAATGTCATCTATACTTCCCCTGTCTTCAAATACAGTCACATGGAGGGTTAGAGCTTTAACACCTGGATTTGGGGGGCAAACAATTCAAGCCATTGCAGTCTTTCCAAAATAGGTCCATTAGTGGCCTTTACAAAGAGGTGTGTGTAGGGAATTGCCCCAATCATTTTCATATGAAATGTTAATTAATTGGATCTCTAAGAACATATTTTTAGCCAGGAATTGAGGGTTATAGTTACAATGCTCAGCATTTTGATAATATGAATCAGTTGTCTTCTAACATATGATTTTTTTAAAATACATTTCTCCCATGATTCAATTTTGTTATTTCCCTTTCGGATATTTCCTGTCATTAACTTGTAGATATATTCTGAATTTCGCTTTGTCTCTAATAGTTACAAATTTCTTACTCTATATATACAAATGGGAATACTTACACAACGTTTCTTTGAATAGAGAATGCATACGACAGAAGACATACTGTTTTATACAAGCCTATTAACATGCATCATTATTTTAATTGGACAGAGGAGAGGGAATATATGACATGTTAATAATAATATACATTTCATGCCTTTTACACAACTTTTATCAGAAAAGATAAGAAGAGAATGAGTTGCTCCAAAGATAATTTTTAAAAGTATTTAATCTCAAAGCTGAAGTCAGTATCACAGTTAACTGGTGACACTCCAGGAAACTCTCCACTGACAAAGAGATGCCAGTTAACACCAGTTACATAAGATTTTGAGTATTTGAGTCATTTCAATATGCAACCCAACCAAAATAAAATGCAATTATAAATAATTACAAGGAAAAAGTAAAATAACCACTATTCAATATTTTATGCCCATGATAGAATATTCATTTGCTAAAGAAAAGAGAACAAGCTAAAGACACAAAGCTCGTGTGACACATTAGTAAGGCAGCTGCCTTCTAATTAGCAAACAAACAAAAACAATATCTGCACCTCTTTGTGTACACATTAGCCATGTTCCTAATGTCATAGAAAAAAGTAACAACATTAATTATAACCTCCAAAATTGAGCATTCTTCCACCAGTTTCCAGAAGTAGCTGTAAGCAACATCTTTCTGTTGATGTGTCAATGAATTGAAGGGAGCCTCTCTCTACCAGGGTTTATTTTTCTGGCTCTCTGCTGCCATTTCCACGTACTGCTGGATAAGTCTTTTAGCATCTCAACATCACAGTAGCTTCACATGTAAAATAGCATTACACATATGTGAGCACTAAAAAGATACTAAGTATACAGACTACCTATCACATAAATATTATAATATTCTCTTTTTAGAGGTCACCTGTTACACATCCATGTTTTATTTTATAACATCTATTTCTTATCAAAATATCTCAAAAGACACTGAGAAAGTATGTTTAATATATTTGTTTTCAACGAATAAATAAATGAAAGAATTAAGTTAAAGAACACCTATATAAACACCAACCAGCCAGTCCGAACAGATCTGTTTGTGAAAGGAAGTCATGACCAAAGAATTATTCATTTCTAAAAATTTATAGAATTCTATTTTTCTGAAGATTTAACAACACTGAACACACACAGCATATGACCATGATTCCCTCTCTTTATCTCCCCCTCTTGAACTAATTTAAATTTTCTCATTAAATTGGTATAACTTTTTATTTACTTTTAATTTCTACCAGAGTCAATACTAAAAATTGATACATAATAAAAGTTCACGTTAATTGTCTGTTGGTTGCTCACAATTACTCTAAATTTCTCTTCCTATGACAACATGATTGTTTTCCACCCTAGTAATATACAGGTACATGATGACATAAAGTATAACAAAAATGCCAGTTTCCCAGTATGACATTCAAAAAGACCATCATCAGCCATCATTCAGTATTCTCATATATTAAAATTAAAATTAAAACAGATTATAGTACATACTTGTAAATTACCTAGAAAAAATGCAACATATTTCAAAATGTAAATTACATATTCCTAATGATGTCATTGTGTTCCAAGAATTCTTGATTATAAAGTTAAGATAGGTAGGGTAATCAAAATAATGTAGCCTCATGATTCTGAGGAATTTCTAAAAAGCTTCTTAAAATTGAGTCTTACATTTGAAACATTGTATTTAGTGCATCTGATTCCCAGTCTATGTTATTCTTCATTTTTCATCTGGAATTTTAGACATATATTCTACATTAGGAAATTACTTTTTGTGTACATAATTATACAGTTTCATTTTACTGTGTCTCTCATGCATATATGTATATATATCTCATACATCATAGGCTGATCATTTTAAAGACTCAAGAAGGCTAACGAGTGACAAGAAATAGTATAATGTTAGTATGAAGAGTTCTTATATTTAAGTAGTCTATACTCATATCTTTCTTTTATAAGCATATTAATATACAGCCTATGTATATTCTGCTGAAGTTGGAATATGTTTGGGCAGGGCTTATTCCAAAACATAACTTTTGTGAAATTCACAAAGAAACAGAGAATGGAAGAATATTGGAAAATTATAAATTGAAAGCATATAACAATTTCTAATGACCTGATTTTCCTCTAGAATATGCAAGGTGATGCCCAAAATGTTTTGGGGATTTTAGGGGTCCACATCTTTGAACCTGCACTTCAGTAGCTCCAGCACTGACAGAGAGGCTTGTCTCAGCTTCCTGTTTCCCAAAATCAGGACAAATGTGTGACCTGAAGGGAAAACTATTGCAGCAGCCAAACAACCCAAAACCTTCAGACTTATTTCCACAAGCTCAGACATCCAAAACTGCACAAGAAGCAACAGAAAGAAAATGGCGTACAGTAGCAGGAAGGCGATCACAGTCTGCAAAGCTTTCACGTGGGCCGTGGTGCTGGCATCTTTGGACCCTCTGGCATTGTGCTGCATCCTCTTCAGATGTTTCCACAGAGAAAAGATGAGCAGGAAAAATGTCATCAGGGACACACTGAAGGGTGCAGAAAGGAAAACAGTGTTGATTACACTAATCCTAGAAAGTTGTGCAAACTTCCTTGAATGGGAACTGTAAGACCAATTTCCTTTATGTCCACCAATCCAGCGATCAATTTGTCTGTTTGTAAGCACAATATTTAAAAACAAGAGGACCAGAGACACCAGCAGTGTCACTGACACCACCTTTTTAACTCTGCGCTTTAGGTAAACAAAAGCAGAGTTAGAAAAATGAGCTATCTTGAGAAAATAAAAGATGCTGAGACTTGTAGCAAACCAGTTGCTGAAATGATGGGTCACCATCCAGGTAAGATTAATCATTCCAATGAGTTTTCCAGTTACCCACAAATCTGGGTTCAGCAAAGTTATCCCTAGAGCTGTGATTACTGACCAGAGCAAACCAATTCTGGAGAGTGCCAGAGCAGTGAGGATTTGATCAATTGAAGAGATCTTTCTTCTCTTGACCCAGTCCACGCAATTCACCAGTGCTATGAATCCATTTCCTAAATTTCCAATTATGAATTCCACACTTATAATGATTACCAGTGTTCTCAGTATGATAGGACCCATTGTCTGTAAGAGAATGCTCCAATTTCTAATATACTGCTGAAGAGTTCTTAAGGCATTCATTTTAAATGCTATGTATATCTGACTCTTGAATATTCATAATGTACGGGCATTTAAAAATTTTCATATACACTATGAAATTCAATATATAGATAGCAAAAATAACCTAAATGGTTTATAATACTTTCTAAGCCCTGGCATTCTTTAAACACTTCAAAATTTATTCTGTACAAGGACTGCGCACATTGTCCAAAGCTCTTCTGGAAGTGTTGAAAATAATATTTACCATTTTACTTGTTATAAGGTCTCCATCCTCTCTCTCAAACACACACATGCACGTGCACACACACACACGTAAACACTAATTTGGATCCAAATCCCTTTCATTTTCCACTTCGATAACTAAGCTTTTTCATTTATTCAGCATGCATTATGCAGCTAGCGCATGCTTATTTCTGTGATATGATAGTTAACACATTGTTTAAAAAAGGATTTCAAGTATAATTGATGCAGTATTACTGTAAACAGCCAGTAAACTAGGGACTACTTTATCTGTGCATCTGAAAAGTAGTAAAAATCTTTCTGTTGTGCCATGAAGCAGTAGCTGAGGTTAATGAGTTTGTCTACACAGCAAGAACCACATCTTCTCTGCCTCTCCTTTGCTCAGAATGATAGGGAGACTCTTCTCCCATCAGGACCAGAAACCTTCAGATTTCATCCTCTCCACTCACCTCCCTTTAACATCTGCTCCATGACTGGCACTCAGGCAAATGAAAGATGATATGCTACCTAGTCAAGAGGAGAAATAAGCAGCCTGAAAGAATAGCTGAAGAGTAGTCTAGGGACCAGAAATAAATCCAGGAACAACTACTAAAGACAATGTGAAAACATGCATAGTAAACCTCATAGCTAATAGAGAAAGACATAGGGTTCACTGTGAAGGACTGAGGCTAAGCTCAGTCCCTTAAAACAGTACTGAGCAAAGAAACTGAATCTCAAATATCTTGAAATTTCTCACAAATGTCTAACATTTAAGGAAAAGACATACTGAGAAAGTACATTAGGTCAGCATTACAACATATTTAGGGAAAACATACTAACCCTGCACAGGCAGAAGCTTCCTGGTTTGACTCCTTTCCTGTAACCAAGAGGAGGTAGAAAACTTGACAGAGAGCAAACAACCCTAGGGGTGGGGCTGTGTGGAGATGTGCTGGTACAGGAGCTTCAAGGGCTTTTAGGAAAAAACAGAACTCTGGTGCCCAGTGAAGGCTGTGCTCACCCCAGAGCAGGTCTTCCTGAGGCCCCAACCCTACACTTCTCGTTCCAGACTTGGACACACGTTAGGTTTCCACCCGAACATCAGCTTCTGGGGAAAGAGGCTTTTCCAGCAAGGCAAGGATGGCACTCAGGATAATTCCCAAAACTTATATCCAGAAAACAAAATAACAAGTCAGCTCTGGAGAGAGGAACAGGGTCTCCATGCATTTCAAAGTCAGTGATATACTTAGATGTATTTAGAAGAGGTTAGTTCATTTCATTTTAAAGAAAGAAATTTCATAAGTTTGAGACTGCCTTTAACAAATAATCAAAAGGAGTTTAAGCAACCAAAAGTCTATCTACATATCTCTCTACTTACATCATTATATCCATAATGATAATAGTCTACCTATAAATCTCCAATACTTATGTTTTTCTTTTAAATAAAATTAAATTAGTTTCTGGACCCAATATCATTCTTATTTAGCAGAAATTCAAGCAAATTATTATTGAAGCTCCCTTCTATCTAGATTTTGGTGTGGGTTGTTTTATTGTTTGGGGGGGGGGTTGTATCATTATTTTTGAACATATCTTTCCCATTAAAGAATAAAAGTACACTTTCCAATTTAAGATAGATAGATGATAGACAGATTTGAACAGTCAAAATATTCATCTCAGCCGGGCAAGGTGGCGCAAGCCTGTAATCCCAGCACTTTGGGAGACTGAGACAGGAGAATCACGAGTTCAAAGCCAGCCTCAGCAAAGGTGAGGCGCTAAGCAACTCAGTGAGACCCTGTCTCTACATAAAACACAAAATAGGGCTGGGGATGTGATTCAGTGGTCGAGTGCCCCTGATTTCAATCTCCAGTACCAAAAAAAAAAAAAAGATATTCATCTCTTGTGGACTGTTTAGCTAGGCTCTCAGTAAGGACCAGCAGCAAGGTCAGCATAACTGATTCCAGTTTGTAAAACTGAGCTCTTGGTCCACCTAGTATTTAGGGAGAAGAATAAGCAATAGCAAAAAAGAGAATCGAGAATCAGTTCTCAGTGGACAAGGATATAACCAGGAGAGGGCAGTATCCTGGGAAGCAAGTAGGTTTCCTTCAGTGCTGCTCATAGCTCATGTGTGTTGAAGCCTGAGTGCTGTCAGCTTAGACTCACTGGAGATCCTGCAAGGTCAGGTTCAAGGAAGTCCTCAGAGCAACACCTTTATGGAGCACATCCAGAAGACAGCAGTGAAGAAGATTTGCTGTTTGCTAAATACTATAAATCAAAAGAAAATGAGAAAATTGGATTTCTGAATTCAGCCTTTAAAGTGCTCGCTCAGCTCTGAGCATAAGCCAAGAAGTAGAGTCCGGTGCTAAGCCCCCAATAAAGGACTCAAAATGCACCTCAGTAATAGTCAGGATGTCCCCATGTGGTGTTTTCCAAAGACTTGGAGCATTACCAGCAAACAGTCCCCAGCAGAAAGGGCACACATCCACACTCTCTGAGATTTCCAAATCTGACCTGACTCTAATATCTGGGGACCCCAACAGGCTTTGTGGTCTACTACATGGCATGGTAATTTCTGAATATTGGAAGCTCCCTAGATCTTGGACTCATGTCCATCCCAAGATTAGTCTAATGGGGTTATAGTTATTTACCTAATTGAAATGGACAGACTTAGCCATTAACAAAACTCTCACATTGCTCTCGGTTCCTACAATAATGGACATTATCTTATCCCTTACTGACAGACAATGAGGAAGATATAATAACCACATTCTCCAAGGAATGAAATTACTTACTGCCACCATCAAAACACTGGAAAATAGAGGAGTGGTGCTCCTTCTCATGTCACTGTTAAATTAACCTATATTCGACTCTGCCATGGACAGATGGAACATACAATGAATGCAGATTAATATATATTGATTTACAATAACAGATGCTCCAGCAAGCAGAATATTTACTGAGCCAAGTGTCACCTCTGACACTTAGTTTCTGGCTATTGACTTGGTGAAGGATGTTCCACCTATAGCCATTTTGGGGAAAAATCAGTCTAACATGTGTATGGTAAGAGCTGTCACACACCTCACAGTGGTATGTTAGGACTACATCACTTCTGCTTCCGGTTTCATTAACACTTTCCAAACGCTGTGCTCCTTAAATATAACATATTCATGATACTATATTAATTAGTACCCATAAGCAGGAAGTGGCAAGTTCTTGAAATATTGTAAAATATCATAATATTGCAGAAAAGGAGAGTGAAGAACTTGAGAGGATTTAGAGACTTCCACCATAAGTAATGTTCTAAGCATCCAGTGGTCTGATCTACATAGGCAAACATCTTTTCTAAAGTGTCATGTCAATGTATCTTTTATTTCTTGCCACTAAAAAGTGCCACAGTATTTCTTGGACTTTTTTGTTCTTTGGAGACAACATCACCACATTCAGGGATGTTGCACTAATTCATTTATGGAGTTTCTCTAAAGGCTGCTGGTTTCAAGTGACCCCAGAGCAGGAGAGGGCTCAACAGCTGGTGCAGACGGATGTCCAAGATGCTCTGCCCATTGCTCTGCCAGATTATTCAGCAGATCAAAACTGATAAAGGCATTTGTAAGTGGGCAAGGATGCTGTGCATGTCTCTGACACAACTCATAGGAAAAAGGTGACCAACCCCATCCCCCCATGCTAACATGAGGCCATCTCTTCTTCATCAGAAGAGTATTATGTCTGAGAAATAAAAGGGTAAAAGTTGGCAATTAAAACAAACGTAAGGTCCTTCTAAGTACAGGGCCCTCAACAATTGACAAGTCATACATTTACAGAGCTGGTCACTGTTGGAGGGCATGAACACACATGATTTTCTAAGGGATGGGCTGTATTGGCCACAAATTTGTATATATCATCAGGTTTTTTGACAATTCCTGTTCTCTTGGCCAACAACTGTGTGATCCAGGTTATCCTTCTGTTTTGCACTGTAGCAAGACTCCATCCTGTGAGCGTGAGATCTAACTTTGTAAATGGCCACCAAGGAGCTATATGATGTAAGCCTTAAAAAACAGAGACATTGGTTCTGCCTTGAGTAAACCCTGAACAATGGATAACTGAAGACAGAAGAGGCCTGAGAAAACCAATCTCTAGTCTTCTCCCTCTTTAAAGGACTAAGGCAGGGTCCAGTTCACGTTTGGACCCTCCTGGGGAAGTCCTGGGCATCAAGTGCCCTCATGTGCTGAGCACCCTGATTCTCTCAGCTCATTGTAAACTAGCAACCAGCAGAATAATACATCACTTCACATTGTTTCCCATCTTCTCTCCTCTCAGATTCCATGTCCTCCACAATTAAACCCTGGATCTGACTTCCCAAATATCATCAATTTAATCCCTGACATTGAATCTGGTTTTAGAAGCCCCAGGCTTAAGATATCTATTGAATTGTACGATTTTTATTTGTTCACTTTTCTTTGAGTTTACAGAACAACAATAAAATGTCTATTTGGGAATCCAGGCACATCCTACCTTCTCCATCCCTTTTATAGAAAGTTTCTTTTTCTAAGCTTCTCACTTCTTTGTACTAAATCTAATATTCTTTTGTACAACTTATGGTACTCATATGCTAAATCTACTATCGATGTCTGTTAGTCTTGAATATTATTATGTGCATATTTTATAATAATTCTGTTTAGTCTATTAAACATGAAATAAGAATCTTGAAAAAATAAAATTACCTCAAATGTACATCTTTGATATGTGATTTAGAATTCAGTGTTTTGCCATCCAAAAACAGTTGGAGGTTCAAACACAGAAATCTAATATACTTTGATACATAGATGTGGTACAAGGAACAATGGAAAACAATGGTTTCCTGAAATAACCTGACAGTTCTACATAGTGCATAAATACAAATTACGAATTCTTCAAATGGAGGATAAAATAGAATATGTATGTAAAACACATATGGCTTCATAATTCTGAAACATATTTTGTATCCTGTCATATTTTGTATAATTAAGTTATTTGCAAAATATAATATTAAGAATATGTTTTTGGCAAGCAGTCTCATGTTTTTCGTACATACACACAAACATACAAGCTCGTATCTTTTTATTTAATAAGCATAGGTAAAAGCCTTTCTAGGAATATTTTCAGAAATTCCTCAAACTTATACACTATTAAAAAAGTGGTAAGAAGCATAAAAAGTTGCAGAAGTTTGAAATCTGCCAGAAGTCACATAGTGTCCTCGTTATTGATCTGTGGACTTGGTGGTTTCCGTTCTTTCAGACACCATCTTGCCTGCCACAAAACTGACAGAAAGGCCTCTTTCAGCTTCCTATTTCCCCAAATCAGGACAAATGAATGGCTTGAAGGATAGAGCAGGCCAGCAGCCTGGCAGAGTAGGACAGGCCCAGTAGAACTCCAACCTGATACAATTAAGGACACAAAGTACACAGCAAGTAACAAGAGAAAGGAGATCACAGTTTGCAGGGCCTTCAGGTAGACCCTGATGCTGGGGTCCTGGAATCCTTTGCCGTGGAGCTGCATCCTCCTGAGATGTTTACATAGGGAGTAGGTTAATAGCAGAACACATATCAGGGATATAAGAAAAGGCATGGTGTTCAGTAGAGAGAATACAGTCATATTTAAAAAGTGTGTGATGTCCTTCAGTTCAGTATTCTCAGTCACATTTCCTATGTTTTCGTTCATCTGCCTTATCTCCAAAATACTTGCTATCACAAGATAAGAAAACAAAAGCACGAAAGTCCCCAATATTATCACAAGAATGACACTCTTCTCTCTCTTCTTTAGGTGAAGAAAAATAAAGTTGGAGAAATTGGCTATCCTGAGCAAATAAAATATGCTGAGGCTAGTTGCAAGCCAGATGCTAAAATGGTTGGTTACTGCCCAGGCAATATGAATAATAAGTTGTGCTTGTCTTCTGTAGATACCTGGATTGAACACAGTTACATACCAATTTATTAATATTACCCATAACAAACCAATTCTGGAGACAGCCAGAGCAGAGAGAATTCCATCAGCTGAAGAGATCCTTTGTCTGTTGACCCAGTCAATGCAGTTCACCAGGGCTATGAAGACATTGGCAAAATTTCCAATGACAAATTCTGCTATTATGAGCATGGAAGCAATGTTTGCTAGTACATTAATCATGTTGAAACAAGATGGGGGAAAAGGAAAAAGAAGACAGGCCTCGTATCACTAGATGTGATTCCTTTAATATACTGAGCTTAAATTCTACGTGCACTTGCTTTCTGGATGCGCAGTAATGTTCACATTTCTTTTACATTCTGAGACCAGAGACAAGCAGGAAATCATCACAGTGCTTGCAGATGAATTCAGTCCTGTTTATGGAAAACAGTGCACTCCTATAATAGTTCAAATTAACTCTTACTCATATACTCTATGTCCCTGCCGTACACTGGTATATTTCATAGCTGACGTTGGAGTGAAAGCTACATTCTCATTTGCTAGCAGGCAAATAAAGACATATTCTCTTTCATTGTTTTGCAATTTTTCCTTGTTTAACCTCCTCATAATTTGTGTTCAGAAACTTCAGTTTTTGTTAGTAAAATTTTAGAATTCAATACTTCAAACATATAGTGAGTATTCAAATTGTTGGATGAAGCTTGGTCATAACTAGAATTATCACCTCTCTGTCTATTTTTAATACCATCTTTAGGTAGAAAGAATCAAAATTTTTCCTATCAAAAACACCCCAGTTCTTCTTGGAAACTCCAGGGAAGCCCATACTGCTTGAAATCTGGTAGCTCATAAGTAATACTTATGTGTAATTATTATTTATTTATTATTATTTATTTTATTATTATTCATTATTATTTATAAGCAAGCGCACGTGTGTGCCCACACACACACACACACACACACACACACACACACACACCATACACATTTCACATGGTTGGAAGGAATTATTGTCCTATAATCCCCAAAATGAGAAATGGATTTCAGGGAAATCATCTAGGTTTAAACAATTCTTTTTTCCTTATTAGGCTTTCAGTCCATTGTTAATATTTTTCAAACATATTTTTCATACTTAGACTTTTGGTAAAGTTACCCCTTAGGGTCCATTTAATACTTAAATATTTATTATTGAACTAAAATAATCTGCATTTTCCTAAATATGTCTTGGTCACTTAAAAGATCATATGTTTTCCATTGTAGAATCTAGACTTCTTCACATACAAACATTCGGTTTTATTTTTCTCTACTTAATTCATTCTTGATGACTTCATTTTTTAAGATTAGTAAAGTTAAAATTAGACTAGAGTTTGGATATTACTCCTTTACAGTTTTATGGTATAATTGTTTTTAGGAGAGGATTTTGGAGTCAGCATGTCAGGACAGAAACAGATTCTGTGCTTTGTACAGTTCTGATGTTAGACTCTGCTTTACAACTACTTTCTTCCTCAGTATAACCATTCATAAGATGTGGAGGAAAGTAATATACTCTTCAGGTGATCTTGGGAGGGAATTAGTATCCTAGTTGTAAAAAGCGCTTCCTATTTTTCCTGTCTGGTATATGGCAGGCATTGTTATTTATATATTCAAATATATAATATATTTTAATAATAATCTTAATAGTTACCTGTGAGAGGTTGTGGGCATAGCTCAATAGTAGAGCATTTGCCTGGCATGAGCAAGGCCCTGAATTTGATCCCCAGCACACACACAAAAAAAAATTTATGAGAATTTCCAATTACATGTAAAGTATGGTAGTTTAAAGAGGGCCTAATAGCCTCCCACAACAACTAGGCTAAGAAAAATAAATGGCTCTACCACCAAGCTACATCACTAGCCCAATTAATGGATTGATTGATTGATTGATTGATTGATTGATTGATTGAGACAGGGTTTCCTGAATCTCTGAAGGTCTTGCTAAGTTGCCCAGGCTGGTCTTGAACTCACAATCCTCCTGCCTCAGCCTTTCAAGTAGCTAGAATTGCAGGTGTGCACTACCATATCCACCCAAAAATTTTAAATTGATCAAAGGACTGTACCAGCAAAGACAACCAGCTAAACTGAATTCCAAGAGTCTTTTTAAGTGAGATCAACTTATATATTCAATGCAATCCCTATCAAGTCCAAACAGCTTTTTTTTGCAGAAAGTGAAAAACTATTCCTAAAATATATATAAAATATTTTATATATGTATATAAAAACTATTCCATACATATAATGTATACTTATCTAATAGTTTTGTATATAAATATACATTATCTACAGAATAGTGTATATATATATGTGTGTATATGTATATATACACACAATATACATATGAATGCAAAAGGCTCAGGTGTAAAAATAATTTTTTAAAAAACAAAGTTGAAAAATTATTGTCTATGATTTCAAAATTGATTACAAACCTGAATTAATTGACCTGGTGTAATACTCACATTAAGGAGACTTATTGACCAATAAAACCAACTGAGAGTCCAAACACTAACACATTCACAGTCCATTAATTTTTAAAAAGGTACCAAGGCAATTCAATCAGAAGTGATTATTATTATTAACAAATGAGGCTAGACAAAATGAATATCCGTATTCATAAATATGAGTTTAAGCTCTTATTGGGTTCAATCTCCAGCACAGCAAAAGTAAATAAATAAGCAAATAGAATTATCTCCAATAATAAATTCTAAAAAACTGAATGATGGTATGGAAAATGAACTTCAACATTTACGTCCACAATACAAAAAGTGAATTTGAGATGATCATAAACATAAATACAAACAATAAAACAATATTTCTAGCTGGGTGTGGTGATACATGTCTGTTATCCCAACAGCTTGGGAGGCTGAGGTAAGACAATCACAAGTTCAATATCAGCCTCAACAACTTAGAGAGGTCCTAAGCAGCTTAGAGAGACCCTGTCTCAAAATAAAAAATAAAAAGGCTGGGGATGTGGTAAAGTGCCCCTGAAAAAAACCAATACTTCTAGAATAAAAATTGGATAATATTTTTGTGATTTCCAGATAGGCAAAGATTTGTTAGCTGGGACATACACATACAAAAAAATTCTAAACATAAAGAAAGGAGATGATGCTTCAGTAGAAAGACATCATCAAGAAAATTAAAATGCTCGCTATAGACTTGGAGGAAAAAAATACAAAGAAGCAGATAAGACAAAGGACTGGTTTTTATGGCTGTATCTATAATAAACACTCTTTTAAGTCAAACCTAAGAAAATAAGCATCTAAATTTATGGGAAGTTGACAAAAGTTTTAAACAGATTCTGAACAAAACATGATATAATAAGCTCATTAAAAGATGCTCAACATCAGTACTCACAAGGGAAATGTCAGTTAAAGCTACAATGATTACCATGTCAAGCCTACTACAATGCTAAAATTTAAAAGACTGAGTATACCAGATTTGGGCAATAATACGAAGCAACTGAAACTCTCACATAGGTCTTCTGTAAATACAAAATAATTTAGTTGTGTTGGAGAAGAGTTTGACATACATATTGCTATCTGAAAACAAAAAGTATGTTAATTGAAAAAGAACTAGACAAAAAAAGAGTACCTACAATATAATTCCACTTATACTAAAATAGGCAAAATTAAGGCAGAAAGTATGTAAGTGTTTGTCTGGAATCCTACTGCAAAAAAAGTACAAATTAACCCTTGGAGGCAATAAGATTTATTGTGGTTATTGTTTCAAGAGTGTATACAATTGTTAATGTTCACCAAACTATACATTTTAAATGGGCAAATTTTACTATATGTCAACTGCAGCTCACTAAAGTTAATTTTTAAAGTAAGCACAATAAATAAAAATGCAAAATAGACATTTTAAGACAAACAAAATCCCAGCAGGATCTCACAAGTGGAAATTCGATAAGATGCTCTTCGAAGGAATCTGATCCCAGATGGAAAACCAGCAATACAGAACCAGCCTTATCATCTGCTGCTTTCCTCATTATTGACCTAAATAAAGCTTTGATGCATGCTACTTTTATATTTTTAGAAGACATATGTTTTCAACTTTTTAAAAATTTTAGTTTGTCATGATGGTCCTAAAGAGATGTCCAAGTGGAACAGAATTTGATTTGTCTTTGTGTGTATCTATTTGTCTGTTTATGCGAGAATATATCTCCCTTCTAGAAAACAGAACAGCACTTTTATATCCGTGCTAATGACTTTTCATTTTCTATATGAATTCTATTTTGAGGCTTTATAGTATAATTGAAGTAGTAAGTAAGTACTTCCTGTCTCTGTTAGCAAGTGAGGATAGTTTTGCCTGTTATTGTGTGAGTATGACATCTTTTTCTTCCTCTGGAGAATATCAATAAAATATGTTATATTGTCTCTAACTGGAAAGGAGCTCTGTTTTGACTGAGATTAAAGAGATTAAGAAATGCAAAAAATTAACAGTCTGAGAATTACCAGAAAGTAAAGAAACTAAACTCCTACTACTTTAAGTAAGCTGGTCCTTTTTAAAAAATTCCAGTAGATACTGCTAGTTTAGGAGCACTTTTCTACAAGAAACCAAGTACATCCCATCAAAATTACTCCTTCAACAGATTAGGCAGGCTCCATACATTTCATTTAAAGACAGCCTCCCATAGTGTTTTCAGCAAGATTTATGTTTTACTTTTTATAAGATTTGAGATTGTTAATTTGAAATTTCTAAACCACTTATACTGGTTTACTAATGAACTAATATGCCCACATAATGTTAAGATATAAAAAATGTCAATGTGTTCAGATAAACTAAATAAGAATTATAAAAATTCTTCATATCAATAATAATTCTCTTGTTTAAATATTAGTTTAAATTAACTTCCAGTACTCAATCAAATTTAAA
Source organism: Xerus rutilus (assembly GCA_028644305.1). NCBI lineage: Eukaryota > Metazoa > Chordata > Mammalia > Rodentia > Sciuridae > Xerus > Xerus rutilus. The sequence continues at coordinate 87,822,379 of CM053403.1, read as the reverse complement.
ACCTTAAACTAATATTAAATTTCTAGGTAAGATTAAGTATTAAAATGCAGTCACCAAATACACATACATACAACATCATATATATATATGTAACTTTAATTTTTATTTTTATATATTATATAGTGGCTATTTCTTTGGGTTATAGTAACAAACATGGAAGTTGGTGCGCCAATTCAAGCAAGTGCAGAAAGAATGTATATGACGTAGAATGCTGTAATATATGAGCTTAAAATTTTTGCAGTTCAGTTGATACAGTTTTTTTTCTTAGTTGATGGGTCTTTATTTTATTCATTTATTGTTTATTTATATGTGGTGCTGAACCCAGTGCCTCATGCATGCTAAGCAAGCGTTCTACCACTGAGCTACAGCTCCAGCCCCAATACAGTTATTTTTGATAAACTTCAATTACAGTTTTCTTTTTTAAAGACAAGTTTATTACTCCAACTTGTAATTAACAAAAAGTATCTAGAACTGCGGCAAGGATTTAAGACTCTTCGATTTTGCCTGGAGCTCTCCAAAGGCTGGCTAACAGCAACGTTAAAGATTTGGCGTCTCTGCCTCCATTTTGCATCTGTCTCCTTTGCTCTAAGTCACCTTGGATTCTCTGAACTAGGTCTGATCTGATAAACCTAAGGAGTGGAAGCTACCCCGCCCCCAACCCAGGGCAACAGCAACTTTCTTTATCAGGTAAGGCCTACCCGACCAATGCTGAGATAATAAATAGAACACACGATCAAGATCAAGCCTCCAGCTGTACAAAACCCCAACCTTGCCCTCCTTCCCCTTTTGATAAAACTTCAGGGTCATTATCAGCCCCTCTGGGACAGGATTAAGGGCATGAGTCCCTTTTTCTTCCCTGTGTAGTAGCTACTCTGATTAATGTTCTTTTCATGTTTTTAGCTATTATCTTTTCTGTTTGGGTTTTTGGGCAAGTAGCCAGGCCTGATTTATTAGACCCTGAGAGTCAGGCTTCTGGCCAAGGACTCTGGTAACAGAACCATACTAGGAACAAAAATGGACAAAGAGTATGACTGTTAAGGTCATGGAATTCACTTTGGTTTTCAGGAAAAAAAGGAAATGAACAAATAGAATCTAATTCCCCTACCCTTCAATAAGGACCTCAATGATCCATTTTAGTAAGTAGTATATCTAAGATGTTCTTGGGTTAACACTCATCAGTTCCTAGAAAAGCTTTCAGTGATGTAAGAAGGACTCTAAAAGAATGTGATAATGAAGAAATGGAGAAGGGACTTGGCCACTTTCCCAGTCTCTAATCTTTCGGGGAGGATCTCAACAGTGTGACCCTGGTTGTGAAGTAAAGGAATGTACTCATATAAGATCTTCGAAAATCCATCTGTGCAGTGGGCAAGCAACCTATCCTATATATTCCCCCTGCTTGTAGACACAGTGTGGCCCTCCATAGTATCCTGGCCTGCCACCAACGAGAAGCAAATAAAGAGAAAAAAACAAATGGAGGAAATGGAACGGAGAAGCAGCTCAACAGTAACAGGTTTACTGAGGACAAACCTGCAGAGAAAGCCCGGTGGAGACTGACACCCATCTTCTGCTAACAACCTCAGGTAGTTATAGGGGAGTGAAGGAAGGGAGAATTTTTGTTATTAGGCCATTGCTAGAGGATTGTCAGAGAATGGTCCTTGTTTCATATGTGGAAACCAGGTGGGGTTTTTTGGTTTGTTTGTTTTTTTGTTTTTTTCTGTAAGATTTCAGTCCCAGATAACAATTTCCTCTTTGCATGATAATGGAGTATTGCCTAGGGTTTAGGTCAGACTGAGTCAGAGTGACTCTTGTTCTAAGATGACTGTTCTAATGTAACTATTGTTCTAAGATGAATTGACTGTTGTTTTTAAGGAGGAGGTACTTCACAATGAATTTGCCTGTGTCAAGTTCTTTCTAACAACTAATAATGTAACAGGGACCCATTTCATGGTTTGAACATTAACCCCTGCTGCTCTGCCACTGGGGTTTATTTTAAAACTGGCTCTTTTTTTTATTTTCTTCTCCCTCACCTGCTCCAGAACCTTGAGGGAAGCGGGATTAACTTTACTCTCATCCTAGTCTGAGTTATCTGTTCTTAAGCACACACACCACAGGAATGAAGTAATTCCGACTTCAGGATTGGCATCAGAAGATCTAACAAATGGCTCTCTCTCAAGGCTACAAGTAAACTATGGCCCCTGACAGGGTAAATTTGGAATGCAGTCTTTGAATCATCTCTTTTAAAAGCCCTCTGTTTCCCTTAACAGGTAGAATCACAGCTTCTGGGACAAAAATCCTTATGGCTTCTCCTTTGCTAGAAAAGTAATAAAACTTCTTTTTTCTTTCTTTCTTTTTTTCAAAACCTTTTCCTCATTATTGGATTGCCACTGGGGACAAAGACTGAGCATTTGGCAACAATAAAATGTCCACAATCTCTCTGTCAGGTCCTCCAAATGCTTTCTTTGAGATGGGTAAGCAGTACACTTAGGGTCTTTGCAGCTCTGGGTCTGAACAACTGTATAGGAGGCCACTGGTTTAGACTAAGCTGCAAGTCCAAAATGGAGTTGCTCATGCTCAAAGTCAATATCACAAAACTAAGTTGTTTATCTGAATTGCCAAGAAATGAGAGAGAGAGACAATAGGCAAATCCCCAAATAGACCAGTTTTAGCAGCCATGATAAGAAAGTCCCTTCTGCTTTAACATTTACAAAGAATGTGACTTTGAAACTACCAACCTGCTTTCTGTTCTGTTTCTTCAACCCCTTTCCGTCTACAGAGCCAATGCCTCTGCCCAGCTCATCAGAATACTTTATTCTATAGAATGAGGACTTGCTAGATTCTAGAATTGTAAATAAAAGCAAATTAATATCCTTAAACAAAATTTTTAATCTTCTTTTTTAATTTATTTGCTCTAATTAATTTCACATGATAATAGAACCCATTTATGCACTTTGATATATATATCACACATAAAAGGAGTATAATTTCTCATTTTTCTGATTGTACATGTTGCAGAATCACATCGGTCATGCAGTCATATTGTCATAGGAAAGCAGGGAGCTGAAACTCCAAACCTCAGCTCTGATGTTCCAACAAAGGAAGATTTAAAGTCAGACACCAAAAGTCATGCAAGAGAACTTTATTAGAAGTGAAAGTGAGGAGAAAATGAAGTAAAAGAAAAGTGAGGCTTTAGCAAAAAGCACTCTCAAGGAAGAGAGTGAGCTGTCTCCAAGCAGAGAATGACGAAAATGTTTTCCTCCAGTTTTACTAGTTTTATGGTTAACTTGAAAATTGGAGTCCTCCTTCAGCAACTTTCACCAATCAGGTGTTCAACTCCTCCTTCATGTCCGGGCAGTGGAGTTTTTGACCTTACTGGTACTCTCCAAAACTGTCATGGTAGCCATCCTATTAGGGGGAGGAGAGCTTCATCTACAAGTCAATCTCATGTTAATGTGGACATTGGGGTCACTTGCTGGTCAGAAGTTACCTTAGTGTGCCTGCACTATTAAAGGAATATTCTTTCCCAGACAAATAGAGACATCTTTAGCCATAACTCCTAGTTTCACACCAGCTTCAGTGGACCCTGTCAACAGTTAGTACCATTAATCCTTTTCTTTTGATGTATCTTCCCATTAGCTCCTTTATTTCCGCTTATTTTCTACAAATTAACTACCATACTTTGCTTTGTCAGTTACCTTGAAACTAGTTTAAAGTAGTTTATACTTGAAAGTAGTTTAAAGAAGACCCTAGCGGGGCATGGTGGCACACACCTGTAATCCCAGCACTTTGGGAGGCCAAGACAGGAGAATCACAAGTTCAAAGCCAGCCTCAGCAATAGTGAGGCGCTAAGCAACTCAGTGAGACCCTGTCTCTACATAAAACACAAAATAGGGCTGGGGATGTGGCTCAGTGGTCGAGTGCCCCTGAGTACAATCCCTGGTAAAGACTCTAAAGTAATTTAAAGAACACTTTTGACCTTGCCTGCATTTCATTGCTCGTTGCTTGCACTACCCGACAATATATATACATTAGGTAATAATATTTCTTTCATTCTATTATCCTTCCTACCCCATGTCCCCTCCCCTCACTTCACTCCTCTCTACCTAATCTAAAGTAATTCTGTTCTTCTCTAGCCCCACCCCCGTTATTGTAAATTAGTATGAACATATCATAGAAACATTTGGCCCTTGGCTTTTTGGGATTGGCTTATTTCACTTAGCATAATATTCTCCAGTTCCATCCATTTACAGGCAAACGCCATAATTTCATTCTTCTTTAAAGCTGAGTAATATTCCATTGTGTATATATACCACATTTTCTTTATCCATTTATCTGTTGAAGGGCACCTAGGTTGGTTCCATAGTTTAGCTATTGTGAGTTGAGCTGCTATAAACATTAATGTGGCTGTATCACTGTAGTATGTTGATTTTAAGTCCTTTGGGTATAGATCAAGGAGTGGGATAGCTGGGTCGAATAGTGGTTTCATTCAAGGTTTTCTGAGAAATCTCCATACTGCTTTCCAGAGTGGTTGGAACAATTTGCAGCGCCACCAGCAGTGTATGAGTGTACCTTTTCCCCACATCCTCACCAACAGTTATTATTGCTTGTATTCTTGATAATTGCCATTCTGACTGAAGTGAGATGAAATCTTGGAGGAATTTTGATTTGCATTTCTCTAATTGCTAGAAGTGTTGAACATTTTTTCATATATTTGTTGATCGATTGTCTTTCTTCTTCTTTGAAGTGTCTGTCCAGTTCCTTTGTCCATTTATTGATTGGGTTATTTAAGGTTTTGGTGTTTTTTTGGTGTTCAGTTTTTTGAGTTCTTTATGTAATCCTGGAAATTAGTGCTTTATCTGAGGTGCATGTGGTAACAATTTTCTCCAAATCTGTAGGATATCTTTACATTATTGATTGTTTCTTTTGCTGAGAAGAAGCTTTTTAGTTTGAATCCATCCCATTTATCGATAATTTATTTTACTTTTTGTACTTGTAATGTTTACTTTTGATATCATGGAACTGATACTGGATCACTTCCAAGACTACTTCAAAAATATGGCTTATTCATTGGGACTCAATCTGCCTTTGGGGTCCTATGGACACCATATAAAGAAGCAAACTAGAAATAGAGATTGGGATGCATGTGGAGCCTCAGCTCTTCCAACCTCCAGCTCTTTGAGCCTTCATATTATAGGCACTTGGGAAGAACATTCAAAATGACCCCAGACACTGTTTGACAGCAACCTCAAGAGATAGCCAGAGCCACAGAATCCAGCCAAGTTGCTCCTGCATACCTAACTCATAGAACCCTAAAAGAGGATAATGATTATTGCTGTTTCACACCACTAACTTTTAAGATCATTTGTAATATAAAATAGATGCCAATATAGTGAGGGATTTGTTTTTTCGATGTGGAATAAAAGATGAATGTCAAGGGGCCAAAGAAACTGATTGAAATGGAAAATTTCAGGCATCCATGCTTTACTTAATCTTTCATTTTATAAAACTAAATTAAGATACTTTCCCAGCCCTCCTTGGAGTTATGAAAGCCACTAAGATGGTCCTTTTTAATGTGTCAGGTTAGCTAGGATAAATTGCATCCCTAGAGTTTTTTTCTCTAGTATGTTTCCCATGGCAGTGTCCTATTCCGGAGATTGTAAAAGGCAAGAGGGCTAACAAGCAGAAAGAAGGATTTTTTTTTTTTTAGTTATTTTATTTAAATGCATTTCAAGTCATATAACATAACCAGAGCTCAGCTTTTCCATTTCTCTGGTTGCAAACCAGATAAAGTCACACCATTTGTGTCTTCATACATGCACCAGGGGTAGTAATGACCCTCTCAATCAACCGTCATTACTATGGCCATTCCCCTTTCCTTCCTCCCACCTCCCCCTGCCGCATCCAGAGTTCCTGCATTTCTCCTATGTTTCCTGTTCCCACCTCCCTTATGTATCCTCATCCACTAATCAGAGAGAACATTCGGCATTTGGTTTTTTGGGGATTGGCTTACTTCACTAAGCATAATGTTCTCCAATTCCATCCATTTGCCTGCAAATGCCATAATTTTATTTTCTTTTATTGCTGAATAATATTCCATTGTGTATATGTACCACAGTTTGAAAGAAGGATTTTTTTGTAGTACACAAGCATTTTCCCAGTTATTTATTCAAACACTAGCTGTGGTACTTCTGGGAAGGTAAATTGCAGATGTCATTGAGGTCTCAAAGCAATTGATTATGAGATATTCAGAAGGGCAGTTTTCCCATGAGGAACTAACTTAATCTTGGAAATACTTTGAAGAGGGTCTATGTTGGCTCTGATATTAGAAGACTCAAAGCAGCTGTTTATCTAACTCTTGGGCCACTTATGTGCCTTTGGCTTATGACAAACAATCCAACTATTACAGGATGTCCTTGTCACCAAAGTGAGCAGCACAAAGAATAGACATGATTTCAATGCATCATTCTGGGATCTTGCTCATGTTCACAGGGTGAAGGGCATCTGCCTGTGATATACCCTCACTATTTTCTCTCTATTGACATTGGGCTCCCATATTACACTATCTTATAAACACTGTTTAGCAACACCCGCAACTGCTTAAAACAATTCCCTATAATAAGTATTAGTGACTCTGATTCTCTGGCTGGACCCTGACTGATAAACATACATTATGAAATCTATCTCCTATTTTATTAATTATTTATGGCTGCCTAACAAACTACCCTCAAACCTTGACAGTTTAAAACAAAAAATATTTACTATGTCAATTTCTGTGCGTCAGGAAACTAGATGCAGTCTAGCTAGATGCCTCTAGTTCTATTTCTCTCACATGGCTGGGATGAGAATTTGAGGATACAGAAAAAGAAAGGTAGACTGAGAAGCCAGGGTGGTGGCTCAGTGGTAGAGCACTTGCCTAGCATGCTTGAGGCACTGAGTTCGATTCTCAGCACCACGTATAAATAAATGAATAAAATAAAGTGTGGGGGCGTGCCACAAGATGGCGCCGAGCAGTCAGCTCAATACTGACCACGCTGCCCTGAGGAGCCACCTCCCTGCACTCTTATTGGCTGATTCCTGCTCCCAGACTGCTTTGGCCAGGGACCCTACTGTTCCCAAATGGACAAGCCTATCCTGACCCTTTAGCTTGGAAACCAGATACCACTGTTCCCTCCTCCTATATAAGTCTGTGAACCCCCTCAATAAAGCGGTACTTGCTCAA
>CM053403.1:87763084-87815063 GCA_028644305.1 Xerus rutilus | reverse complement strand
GGTTCGTCTCCCCCCCGACATATTGTGTTCATCTACAACTAAAAAAATATATATTTTTAAAAAAAAGAAAGGTAGAGTGAGTAGCAAAAGAAAATCACATAAGCCATTGGAATGCAAGAAACACTCATAAACATTTAAAATGCAAAACAATCATTCTTCAGCAATGCAGCCATGTCCTTAGCCAGCCCTTGGCCTGAGCGATGCCTTAACCTGCAAAAAAGCAACTCATGAGGGCAACGTGCAAATGCAGGGAAAACTGCCATGAACTTGTGTAACTCACCAGGCATGGTGGCAACATACCTCCAATCCCAGCAACTTGGAAGGCTGAGGCAGAAGGATCTCAGGTCTAAAGCCAATCTTGGCAATTTAGTAAGGCCCAAAGCAACTTATCAAGACCCTATCTCAAACTAAAAAATGAAAATGGCTGGGGATGTCACTCAGTGGTGAAGCATTCGTGGGCTCAAAAGAAATCCTTATCTCCAATGGCAGAATGCCGGTGCCTGCACCAGCACAAAGTGAATCCAGGATTGGCAAGGGAGCTGCAGCTGAGAATTACACACACACACAAACACACACACAAAGGACAAGACTCCAGACTGGATGGTCCAATAATCAATCCTTTATTGAAGTCACTCTGGAATATATATATGTTGCTTTGACCCCCTTTACCCAGAAGTGCCACAGGGCACCGCCAGATGCAGCGGAGTCTCACAAGTGCACCTACTTTACTAACTTTATGTTTACATAAGAATGCAGATGTGAACTGAGGACATGGAACTTAGATCATGAGCCATGGTTGCTCACCCTGGGCCTGAGACCATAACAACAGCTTGGTCCAAGGACACATCCAGGCTATCAGTTTTGTACTGGGAACACGAAGGCCAGCTCTTTCCCACAATTCCCTCTCTCTTTTCCTAGAGCCTGTCTTAGGTTGTGGGAACTCTGGACCACAGCTTACCCGTCATCGGAGAGCACACCTTCTGATGTCATGGTATGCTTCCTGTCTTAGGTTGCTTGTGACCATGCTCCCATCTTACCCATCATTGACTTTCCTAGGATTATGCCAAGCCCAGCCAGTTTTGGGCAGAGGGGTTTTTCACAAAGAGCCATTGTGGCCTAAGCAGCACTCCAGGAGTGCTCCCATGGTCATGACTTCCAAGCTCTAGATAGGATGTGAGCGTGTGCCAAAGGATATGCACAGATAGCATTGAAACATACAGGAACAGATTAAGAGGAGCAAGAGAATAAGACACCCACCTAAGAACAAATGTTTCACCCAGGTCAAATTGGGTATCCAGGATGTCAACCATGATAAGAAATCATTGCCTGAAGTGTCTTGTTGAATACGATTAACAATCTCTATTAACCTTTTCAAATCTTTAGTAATAGAATTACTGTTGTCAGTTAAAGCAACACATATTTCACACTTCAGTACAAGACTTATGATGTAATAACAGTAAATAATCAATGGCAGCTCGATTATCTAATATAGCTTGTCTATGCTGTTTTTGCTCATCATTCAATAGTACAATAGCATTAGATGTATAATTAATATTTTTAGCTAAAGCACATGCTAGCTTCATGGTTCCTTTAAAAGCCCCCACAGCTAATGCAGGGATTCCTACAAGTGAAAAAGTCAAAGCATTAAATTCAGCAATGGAGACTAAGTGGACGGAGTCATCACAGTCTTCAGACAGGGTCACAGATCATGTTTCTCGTTGGTGTGCGGGATGCTCCTGCAACAGATCTATAGATTTAGGCAAGAAGATAGTCAATCTTCTTAGACAACACAAGGTACCATGAGACATATTAGTGGGAATGTAGTTAAATGTATAGCATCCACAAGAGAAAAACCATCCAGTGGGTAAAGGGATATGTCCTGTTCCATAGAATATGGGCTCTTTCGATGTACAGTTAAAAGAGGGAGCCTTCAAATAAATACAATTAGTGGTGCACTTTTGAATCTCAGCACAGGTATCATTAATAGCGAAAGCTACAGTTGGAGTGATCAGTTTTAAAGCATTACTAGGCAGTTTATATTGGGGAGTTCCCCAATTATAGGAATCTTTATCTGATAGAGGTTTCTGGATGCCATTTTTAGAGAACATAGTCATATTTGCAATGTCTGCTACAGGATGACACACTGGTAATAAGCAAGATCCAAGTATAGTACTCATGTCCACATTTTGTCAAATACAAATTTCAGTAGTATTGATGATATCAGCTAAGTGGACCCAGATATTATAATGTAAATGATCATGCAAGGTGGTAAACGCAAGGGACCTTACACAGATCAATACAAGTAACTCCAAACATACTAGTAAGTTCATGATGAACTGTTTTGAAAATGTTTTAATGATTCCAGGAGCTCACTAAGGGCTAGGCCAATGACAGCTGCACTCCAGATGAGGAGGATACTCACCAGCCCGATGACAACAGCCCACTGCCAACACTTCATCCTGTAAAACAGAAGAAGGAGTATTCTCAGGAGTAGCCCCCTGGGTGGAGTCATTGTTATCATGAACAGGTTTAACACACCTTTCTGGTACCCATACAGGGGACTCAGCATTCTTAGGAAATATGCAAACAGAGCCTCTAGTGCGTGTCAAAATGGGATCCGGACCACGCCATTCTCCAGTTTGTAAATCTTTCCAATGGGCAAGGCCCAGATGAGGGCAGCAAGGATTCCAATGCCGCAGCGCCGCTGAGCGTCCATTGAAATCAACAGTCAAAAAATTTAAAATATAGACAACATGAGCAAGTCTACCATGTGGAGAAGGGAATTCCCCCTCCTTTGTTTTGGAAAGATAGGATTTAATAGTTATATGAGTACGTTCAATAATTGCTTGCCCATGAGGATTATATGGAATGCCATATTTATGGGTAATCTGGTACTCCTCACAAAATTTTTGAAAGCCTGTGGTGGTATAAGCCGGACCATTGTCAGTCTTGAGAACTTTGGGCACTCCCATGAAAGCAAAGGCTTGTAAACAGTGAGCCTTCACATCTTTGACCTTTTCACCTGAATGAGCTGAGGCATAAATGAGACCAGAAAATGTGTCCACTGAAACATGCACATATTGTAACTTCCTAAAAGTCGCTATATGTGTAACATCCATCTGCCACAGATCATTGGGGAGCAAACCTCGTAGATTTACTTCATGATGAGGCACATGGATAAATGGAGCACATTATGGACAGGTAGTTGTTATTCTAACAGCTTGCTCTTTTGTTATACCAGCATGATGTTTAAGGGACTGAGCATTGCAATGATATTTATCATGAAATTTAATGGCCTTATCCAAGGAAGAGAGAGCGAGGATACGAGTATAAGCATCCGCAGTCTCATTACCCCTGGAAAGAGGTCCAGGGAGATTAGAATGCGCTAGAATATGGGAAATGAACAAAGGTTCTTTATGGCTCCAAAGCAAGTTCTGAGCTAGCACTAGAAGATCTTGTATGGAAGAACCCATAGAAATAGTGGCAGCAGTCTCCAAAGGAGGGACCACTTTGGAAACATAGATGCTATCAGTATATATATTTACAGGTACTTGGTGATACATTTGCAAAGCAATCAATAGAGCTCTAAGTTCAAGCTGTTGTGCAGAGCCCGGAGGAAAATTTTGTGTGCATACTTTTTCTGCAGAAATGACTGATATAGTTCCATTAGAAGAACCATCAGTGAAGACAGTCTGTGCTCCAGGGATTGGGACAGACTTGACAATTTTTGGAAAAACAACAGGGTGCTCCTTAAAGAACTGAAGTAGTTTACAAGAGGGATAATGATTGTCCAGTTGGTTATTAAACATGCACACAAAAATGGCCCAATCATTGTTATTATTAGCTAACTGTTGTATTTGAGCTGCAGTATAAGGTTGTATAATAACATCTGGCTCTTTACCAAATGTCTGCAGAGACATCTTTAATCCTTTAAACAATAATTGACAAACAGCAGTAGGATAGGGCACAACACTGGAAACAGGGGATGTTTTTTGATGCACCCACAAAATAGGCCTTGTCTGCCAAAATACTCCTGTAGAATATTGAGACGGGAATACAATCAATTTAAGTGGCATAGAATATAAGAGAGGTGTGCTTCCTCCAAGTCTTCCTCCACCCTCCTGATGCTTTCTCAAGCTTCTTTGGTTAAATGCCTTGGGGAGTTAGGATCAGAATCACCTCTAAGAATATCAAACAAAGGCTGTAGGTGACCTGTAGTAATGTGCAGGGACGGACGCAACCAATTAATGTCCCCCAAAAGTTTTTGAAAATCATTTAGATTTTGCAATTTATCCATTCTAAGTTGTATTTTTTGTGGCTTAATTCCTTGAGATGACAATGTATGACCTAAATATTGATATGGAGCAATGAGTAAATTGGCATTCCTCAGGTATACAATCAAATCACCAAAAGCTGCTAATAATTGGCTTTCTACAGGTGCAGCCATTAAGATATCATCCATGTAATGAATAATATAAAACTGCTCATACTTTTTTTCTCATGGGTTGTAATGCTGCAGATACATACATTTGACAAAGGGTAGGGCTATTGGCCATGCCTTGAGGCAAGACAGTCCATTGATATCTTTGAGAGGGTTGTTGCAGATTAATAGAAGGGACACTGAATGCAAATTTTTCACAATCATTTTTATGTAAGGGTATGTGGAAGAAACAATCTTTGAGATCAATCACTACCAAATGCCAATCTTTGGGAATGGTGAACGGAACTGGCAAACCTAATTGCACCGGCCCCATAATTTGCATAACTTTGTTAAGAGCTCTTAAATCCTGTAGCAATCTCCATTTTCCTGATTTCTTTTTAATTACAAAGATTGGAGTATTCCAGGGAGAAATAGAAGGGACGAGATGTCCTGCTTTTAATTGTTCTTCCATTAATTTATTTGTAGCCTCTAATTTTTCCTTAGATAAGGGCCACTGTTCCACCCATACAGGATTATCAGTTTTCCAAGTAATAGGTATAGGTTCTATTTTAGAGGCTGTATTAACAATAGCCCTTACCAAAATTTTCCAAGGCCTGTTCAATCCCCAGGAAGTCTAGTTATTTGGTCTTCAATAGTTAATGGTTTATGGATTCCTTGTTGTTCCTTCCCTAATCCTAACCCAGGGATATATCTTTGCCTTTGTAGCATCCGAGAGACAGGTTTAGTGGTTAGAATAGCTTCCATCACATTTAATATTTCTCTTCCCCATAGATTAACTGGCAATCCCGGCAGAACATATGGCTGAAAAAACCCTTGATGTCCTTCATGATCTCTCCAAGGCAGGACCTTGGCACTCTGTCGAGGAGCAGAATTATAGCCCAAGCCCTGTAATATGGTACTGACTTGATGTGTCGGCCAAGATGTTGGCCAGTTATGTTGAGATATAACAGATACATCTGCCCCTGTATCTAGAAGCCCTTCAAATTTTCTATCTCAGATCCATAACTCCAATTTAGGCCTTTGAGACAAGGTCACAGTCCAATATATGTTTGGTCTCCTGGAGGATCCTATGCCATTTTTTCTTAGAACAGATGCCCGGTTATCTTGACTAACGGGGATTATCAATAATTGTGCAATTCTTTCTCCTGCCGGAATAGTTAAAATTCCAGCAGTGGCTGCTGTCAACAGTTTTATTTCCCCCTCATGAGATGAATTAATAATTCCTGGAGTAATGTGAACTCCCTGCAAAGTGGTACTAGCTAGGAGTATAATTAACCCAATCATATTCGGGGGTACAGGGCCATGTATTCCAATAGGTATGGCTTGCATACCCATCTGTGGGGTTAATATCGCTCTGGCAGTGGAACAGAGGTCCAGTCCTGCATCCCATTGTCCTGCTCTGATAAGGTCCTTGATGTGAACAAGTTGTTCTGAGGCAGAAATTGTATGGGATTGGTCATTGCCCCATACACTCTCTGTGCTTGTGGGGCCCGAGGCTGGCCCCGCTGTCTGTTTCCCTGCAGTGAGTTGTCAAAATGATCTGTTTTAGAACTACACTCCCTGGCCCAATGATAGCCCCTCTGACACCTAGGGCAGATTCCAGATGGTTTGCAAGTGGTGGTGTCAGAAGCTGGAATAGGACATTGCCTTTTAATATGTCCTGTTTGGCCACATCCAAAACATGCTGTAGGGCACGCTCCTGCCCTATTTTTGGGTCCATGAATAGCAGAAGCAATAACTTGCCCAAGAATGTGAGTATTGTCAATATCTCTGCATAATCTGATATAATCATTAAGACTTTTGTCCCTATGAGCACGGAGGGCTTGCTGACAGTGTTTATTTGCATTTTCATATGCAAGCTGCTTAACTACTGGCATAGCATTAGTAACATTTCCAAATAATCTCTCAGCCAATTGTATTAACCTATCTGCAAAGTCAGCAAAAGGTTCTGAGGGCCCTTGTATGACCTTGGAGAGACTTTCTCCAGCTGCTAAATTAGGCAGGGTCCTCCATGCTTTTGTAGCAGCCGTGGCTATTTGAGCATATACCCCTGGATCATAAACTATTTGAGCTTGAATATTGTCATACTGCCCTAGTCCAGCAAGCATGTCCAAGTTAGGTTGTGGAAAGCCAGCCTGAGCATTTCTGGCAGCTGTTATTTTACATTGTTCATGATATTCTCCCTTCCAGAGGAGATAATCTCCTCCTGACAAAACAGCTCTGGTTAATTGTTGCCAGTCAGAGGAAGTAAGATCTAAAGATGAAAAAGACTCAAAAATAGCCAAAGTAAAAGGAGCATGGGGGCAGTATTGTACCACAGCATCTTTTAATTGCTTTACATCTTTGAAGTCTAATGATTGATGCTGCCTAACAGCCTGCCCTTGTTGATTCTGTATCTCAATCACTGGAAAACATATACCTCCTTTCTTTTCTGGCCAAATACCAGAGGATGCTCCAGGCACAGAAGCTGCAGGCGCTTTTTGAGAAGGTGTATTCTGTCTATCCTTAAATGGATTATAAGGAGGTGGACGCCCTCCTGACTCTATACGCAGCTCCTCCTGTAACTGCTCTTTAAGGTTATAATTTTTAAGTTTCTCAGACAAATCCTCAACCTCTCGTTCTAGCATTTCTTCCTTTTTTTCCTCCTCGTTTTCAGAGTTTAAATCCTTTTCTGACCTCTGGAGCTATTGAGCAGACACAGTTTCCTGCGCTATCTCAAACGTCTTGGCTATTTCACTCATTTGCTCTTGGATCAGCACCTTTTTATTTAACAAAGAATCCTTAATTAATCTCCATACAGAGAAGGTTGCAACAGGGACAGCATCTGGCCCATCTGTGCGCAACTTATTTTGTAAGTCTGCTCGGACTTGCTCCCAATCTGGAACATTAAGTCCACCAGAATGTAAAAACCAAGGACTATTCTGTTCTATAGTTTTAAAGAAATCTGATATCGTGTTTTAACTTAGTACCTTGCCTTTGTAGCAATCCAGATACCTGTTTTTCTAACAGTTTCTTACTTTGTTGCGCACCCATTGGAACGCTTTACCACAATTTAATGTGAATTCACCCCACTGACACTTACCAGCTGGCTTTCCCGGGGTGGCCGTCAGCATGTTTCCCCTTTTTCCAATATCTCGGTGGAACCTCCAGATGCCAGCGCCTGCGTCGGCACGAAGTGAAATCAGGATCTGCGAGGGGGCTGCAGCTGAGAATTACACACACACACAAACACACACACAAAGGACAAGACAAGACTCCAGACTGGATGGTCCAATATTATTGAAGTCACTCTGGAATATATATATGTTGCTTTGACCCCCTTTACCCAGAAGTGCCACAGGGCACCGCCAGATGCAGCAGAGTCTCACAAGTGCACCTACTTTACTAGCTTTATGTTTACATAAGAATGCAGATGTGAACTGAGGACACGGAACTTAAATCATGAGCCATGGTTGCTCACCCTGGGCCTGAGACCATAACAACAGCTTGGTCCAAGGACACAACCAGGCTATCAGTTTTGTACTGGGAACACGAAAGCCAGCTCTTTCCCACAGCAGAAAGACTGTATTTTCTGAAAAGCAAACTCAAATCAAATCCTGCAATAGATGAATCATATAGAAAATTAACTTGAAAACCTCACAACCTTTGTATTAAAGTCTGGGCATTTATTTAAAAGGAATGGAACCAGCCGGGCCCAGTGGTGCATACCTGTAGTCCAGTAACTCAGGAGGTTAAGGCAGAAGGATCACAAGTGTGATGCCAGTCTGAGAAATTTAGCAAAATTACATCTCAAAATAAAAAAGAAAAAGGCTGGAGCACCCCTGGGTTCATTGCCCAGGATGGCCAAAAAAAAATTTTAAATAAAAGAAGGAATGGAACCCTGGAAATTAGGATGGGAGCATATGGACAGATTGCAAAGGATTTGATGACCTTGAAACCCTAAATTCTGCAAGACACCTTTACCAAGAGAAGCAGCCTCCCTCCTCTCACTGAGGAAGCCTATCTTCTTCTCCCTCAAAATCCTGTAATGAGTTCTCCTGAGGTGGTTGCCTTACAGGAGAATGCTGTCCTCCAGAAATATCCTTACCTCATCTTTCAGCCTACAATAACACAAATGATAAGGTATAAGATGTGATTCAGGACAAGGGAAAATGCATACCAAAAGAATTATTAAAGCTGGGCACGATGGCACAAGCCTGTAATCCCAGCACTTTGGGAGGCTGAGACAGGAGAATTGCAATTTCTAAGCCAGCCTCAGCAACAGCAAGGCACCAAGCAACTCAGTGAGACCCTGTCGCTACATAAAAAAACACAAAATAGGGCTGGGGATGTGGCTCAGTGGTCGAGTACCCCTGACCCTTGAGTTCAATCCCCAGTACCAAAAAAAAAAAAGAATTATTAAGATCGTGTAAATTTTATATTGACACATGTGAGCAATATGAGTGGAAATGCATCTTAATGAGAATATTATAATATAATATATATTACTATTACAGGGATGAGACCTTCCAGGAAACTGAGGCAACATGAAGACACCCCCTGTAAACTCCAAAACCTGCAATCAAATAAAAAATATTGCAGACATGTTACTCAGAATTATAGGCATTAGTTTATTTAATAGATAGGAAAAGGGAAAGGGGACACTCTCAAGGGAGAGAATGGGTCCTCTCAGTAAGGAGAGGCCCAGCATGTGTTTTCTGCACTCCAGTTTTATTGAGAACCCCAGAGACATTTCCAGAGAGTCCTGCCCATATCCAGCTCTTGACTTTTGACTAACAGCAGAAAGACATCAAACTTTTAATTCCCCACTGCCATAACAACTCTAAATCACTTTCGTCCATGCTGACCAGTTCTAATCAGATTCTTAACCATAAATACTTACAGATATTATGGTTAGGAGGAATTATCCTTATCTCCCTGAGTTTCAGGATCTGGTCTGTGAAAAGGGTCACAACATCTCCCCCTTCAAGGTCACTTGGGTTCCTCTTATCAATATTATTTCAGGCCTACATTTTTCCTGCAGATAACATGTAGTTTGCTGAGGAATATGACATATCCCGTCCACTTAAGCCAGGTAGGGTTGCCTGTAAATTGCTATTTGGCAAAGAAACTATGTGAGGATTACCACAGTGAGCCCATTTTACAGAATTATTCCCTTAATCTTGTGTTCTCACCACTCTAATCTGTCTGTCCCCTATAATTATAATGAATATAATAATATGGGCTCACTAACAGATATTCTCCCCTGCCCCACCAAAAATGGCAAATGAGAGTTGAATGAGTAGTCTGTGTCCAAAGTAGTTGTGTTTTTTCTAGTGATAAAAATATTATAAAACTTTTTTGAGTTAAAAAAATTTAAATATTTTTAAATGCACTTAATTCTGTAGATAAATTTTGTAAGATAACATCACCCAAAAAAACTTATTCTGGTGCTTGAGCCAATAATGTAGTTTGTGGATACATAATAAAATAATTACAAAAATTCCTATCAAGAATCTTTCTAATTCTGCCATCAGTCACATATACTCCAATTCAACTGAATGAAATACTTGAAGAGAAAAATTCTAATCCCTAAGAATATAATTATAATTTGGTTCACTTTGCCATATCTTTTATAGTGTGGCACATATCTAATGCATTATTGAACAGTTTTAATTGAGAAATCTTTAAGATTTTTTTGTGAGCATGAATTCTGTTTAACATAAAAGTTTTTGTTTCTGTCAAACATTTCTGCTAATCCTAAGTAGTAAAAGTCTATTTGTAATTTTGATTTAAAGGTTAAATTCCATTTTGTTAGTATGCAAATATGAGAGAATAATTTGCACGGATTTGCATTTTTTTCCATAAAGCTTGGAGCATTTGGATCTAAATGCCAGGTTTACAGAGTCTCTACTCACAAAAGAAAGGTTGAAAACTTGCCCACATAATTTATGATAGGGACTTAGTTGTAGATTTTCTCATTTAAGTTAAACCAGAGAAAGGTGCAAAAATCTGGGGAAATGATAATCTTTTCTATAAAATCATAGACCACTGAAGTCAATGAAATAAAAAAATGTAGAAACTAGAACTTGATGTAAAACATAAAGGAAATTAAGAAAGGAGATAAGCATCTTAAGAGCAAATGGGCTGCTGGGCACATTTTCCAAGTCATTCTTCATATTTGGGAAATTTTCTGATATTATTTCATTGAAGAGATTGTGCATTCCTTTGGTTTGTATCTCTGTGCCTTCCTCTATCAGATAATTCTTAGGTTTGGTCTTTTGATGTTATCCCATAATTCTTGGATGTTTTGTTCATGGTTTCTTCATTGTGTGGTCAATTTTATTTTCAAGATTATATATTTTGTCTTCATTGTCTGAGATTCTATCTTCCAAGTTATCTATTCTGTTGGTGATGCTTTCTATTGAATTTTTTATTTGGTTTATTGTTTCTTTCATTTCAAGGATTTCTTCTTGGTTCTTTTTTAAAGTCTCTCTTTCTTGAAGTAACCTTTTGTTACCTGTATTTGCTCTCTTATATTATTCTGTGCTTCATAGATCATTTTAATTATGTATGTTCTGAAATCCTTCTCTGACATTTCGTTTACTGTGCTGTCAATGGATTCTATTATTGTAGCATCTTGGTTTGTTTGGGGAATTTTCTTCCCTTGCTTTTTCATGTTGCTCACATGTCTTCCTGTCTAACAGCACGAATCTGAAGTATTACAGTCTCTACCCTACAATCTTGTAGTGTCCCTACAAGTTACCAATACCTCACCTCTGGTATAACCAGGCCTGCAGGGACCTCAAGGATGGTCTTCCTGGTCCTGGCTGTTGACTCTAGATGGATGTAGACTGAGACAGCCACCAGTTGGTAGATGGGGTGGCCGCAGCGTGGTCGGTCTCCTCCTTGAGTGCACATTGTCCCGGGGTTGGTCTGCTCTGCTTCCTCTGTGTGGTGGCCCTGGGTTGGTCTCTGTTTGATGTATTTTGAAACATGATATTTGACTTTTTAATCTCCACCAAGATATATCCTAAAATAAAAGAACTCTTAAACTGTATAAGAGTTATGTTGCTAGAATTACCTAGGTATTACTAGTTTGAAACTATTATACATATAGAAGCACACAAACTATGTAAATGTTGTTATTAGATAACAAGATTTTTAGAATGAGAGAAAAGAGATAAGCATACAAAAGTTGAATTGGAAATGTCAGTATGAACTCATTAAAATGTTTGGAAGAATCTATTCCAGTAGGTTATACATAAAACGCATTTATTAAAGGGTATCAGAGAGTCTTTACAAGGTCTGAAGAAGCAAATACAAAGCTAAGCATTTAAACATAGTGGGTCTGTCAGATATTTTTTAGATATTCTATACCATTCCCAATTTCTAAGCTCTCCAGTTGGCTTAATAATACATTTAACTTCATTAAAATATATATTTGTATGTAAATATATAACTCTTGGTCTGGAGTTATGGCTCAGTGGTAGAGCACTTGCCTAGCATGTGTGAGGCCCTGGGTTCAATTCTCAGCACCACATATAAATAAATGAATAAAATAAAGGTCCATCAACATCTAAAATATAAAATATTGGCCAGGCGTGGTGGCTCACGCTTGTAATCCCAGCACTTAGGGAGGCTGAGACAGGAGAATCGCGAGTTCAAAGCCAGCCTCAGCAATGGCGAGGCACTAAGCAACTCAGTGAGACCCTGTCTCTACATAAAACACAAAATAGGGCTGGGAATATGGCTCAGGGGTCGAGTGCCCCTGAGTTCAATCCCCGGTACCAAAAAAAATAAATAAATAAATAAATAAATAAATAAAAATAAAAAATAAAATATTTAAAATATATATATATATAACTCTTATCCAAAAACACTGTACCATTTTGTATCTCCTAACACATAAAGATTTCAGTTACCCCACATCCTCATTAACAAATAATGTTGTTAGTGTTTCCAGTTTTCTCTCATCATCTCTCCCTAGTTTGACTCTTTATGTTTGTGCAACTTTTATTAATGCACCTTCATTTATCATAGATTCTCTCTACTGTGTCCAATCTGTTGATCAATGTCAAAGAAATCTTTCATCTCCAACGTTGTCTTCCGTTTCTAGCATTTTCATCAGAATGCTCTACGTAATTCCCATCTCTGCTAAAATTTCCCATTTGTCTGCACATTAATCACCTTTTCCACTACATTTTTAACATATCGTGATTATTTTTGAACTCTTTACTATAATTCTAAACTCTGGGTCATTATTTTCTCTTAAATATGGCTACTGGTTTCCATGTGTGCATATACATGTAAATTCTGAGGTAAATATTACCAAGAAGAAATAGGCATGCCTCTTACTCTGTGAGGCCATTAGGTGTGTGAAATTGAGACAATCCAATCCATTGTTTATCTGTCTTAAATTAAAATTACTCCAGTGGTAGAATGCCACTGCCTGTGTTTAGCAGGAACACAAAAATGACACCCGAATTCTCAGTATTTGTGCTCAGCTTCAGGAGAACATACATCCACCACAAAGAAAGAACACTTTCCACAGCTCGCCCCTTTCCCAGTGATATGATATTGCTTGTTTCTCAGAGCAAAGTTTATGGGGGGCAATGAGATTTCTCTGTTCCCCTCCAGCAACTGCTATATGGTAGTGTTTTTGTCAGCTTTTTCACTGCTGTGACCAAAAGGCCCAAAAAGGACAAACTTAGAGGAGAAAAACTTTATTTTGGGGCTCACAGTTTCAGAGGTCTCAGTCCACAAATGGAAGGCTCCATTCCTTGGAGGGCAAGGTGAGGCAGAATGTCATGGCAGAAGGGTATTGTGGATGAAAGCAGTTGGGAACATAGCACCCAGGAAGTAGAGAGGACACTCCAGTCACCAGATACAAAATGTATTTCCCAAAGTCACACCCCCAATGACCTACTCCTCCAGCCACAATCTCCTTGTCTTCAGTTACAACTCATTTAATCTCTTTCAAGCAATTAATTCACTGACTGGGTTAGGGCTCTCATAACCCGATCATTTTGCCTCTAAACCTTGCATTTTCTCACATGAGCTTTTAGGGGAACACTTCATATGTAAATCATAACAGGTAGGCTAGGTATGTTTTCATGGGAAGTGGGCATAGTGTTCTTACCAGTTCTGAAAAAAGAAAGAAAAGTTCAAAATCATTGCTGGATTTTGATTAAAAGTGGGTTTCCTTTTCTGTCTTCCAGTAGTGACAAATGGATTTCACCTAATGTCAATACAAGAATCCAAGTCAGGCATCCTTCCTGATCTTTTTTTAGTGTCAACCAACAAATGTCTTGTCACTGGAGGGGTTAGCTTGGTATTATGAGGTTAACTTCCCTCTTCCAGCAGCAAATGGCTTTTGCCTAGTTTCCATGCAGAGTCAAAGACAGATAGGCTTTGTACCTTCCCTCAGTGGCAGATAGCTTCCATCTAGTATCAATGTGGGACCCAGAGTGAGTTTCCTGTCCTTCCTCTATGGCAGTAGACCTCTAACATGTATCAGTGCAGATTCAGGAGTAGAGTTTTCTTATTCCTACTCTGGTGCCAAACAGTTTCTGCCTGATATTACAGTAAGGTTCAAATTGCAACGGATTCCCTGTCTCAGCAGCAGCAGGCAAATTTTGCTTAATAAAGGATCCAGGACATGAGCAGTTTTCTTGCCTGTCCCCAGGTAGTAGCCAATGACCACCTTCTACTCATGAAGGATTCAAAGTACAGATAGGCTTCTCCAGTTTCTAATTTCACCTTCAAACCTAAGTAGGCCTTGCTTCTGTGTGTTTTAGATTTCTACTGCTGCTAGAAAGATTTATCAGAAATTTAGTAACAAACACCACAAACTCATTATCTTACGGTACTATAATCAGAAGTCTGACAGAGTTTTCACTGGGTTTAAAATAAAGTTGTTGCCGGGTGCAGTGACACACACCTATAATCCCAGCACTTTGAGAGGCTGAGACAGGAGAATCGTGAATTCAAAGCCAGCCTCAGCAACAGCGAGGAGCTAAGTGACACCCTATCTCTAAATGAAACACAAAATAGGGCTGGGGATGTGGCTCAGTGGCCGAGTACCCCTGAGTTCAATCCCCGGGACTTAAAAAAAAAAAAAAAATCAAGTTGTTGACAGGGTTTTATTGCTTTCTGGAGACTCTTAAAGGGAGAATCCATTTCCTTTCTATTCCCAGCTCCTAGAAATCATTTGCAGTCTATGGCTTTTGGCTCCTTTTGTTCATCCTCAAAAACAGAAATGTTACCTCTTTCCCTCTCTCTGTCTCTCTCTCTGTCTCTCTCTGTCTCTGTCTCTGTCTCTCTCTCTCTCTCTCTCTCTCTCTCTCACACACACACACACACACACACACACACAATTAACTCACAAAGAAGGTCTTCATTTAAGGTCTCATGTTATTAGACTGGATCCACCTACATAATCCAGTATATCTCCCATCTCAAGGTGCATACCCTTGATCACATCTGCAATGTTCCTATGCCATATAAATCAATATATTAACAGGTCCCAGGAATTAGAACATGAACATCTTTGGGCAGGGAAGGCATTACTCAGCCTACCATGCCATGTACTTCAAAGGGGGTTTTCTTGGTTATCCTGCACTATTCCTAATGTTTAGGAAACCTGGTAGAGGCCTAGAGAAAACAGCTGGTATTTACAAATATCTGAGTTTCCCAGAGGTTCAAAACTGTCCCACTAACCTACACTCAACCACTCTAGAACTATTAAAATTTCAGCCTGCATTTATGGCAGGTATCTCTTCTTTGTGAACTCTACAAAGATAAAACAGTTCACATATTCTACTTGGAAAAGCTGGTCATCTTTCAGAATTCAATTTACCTGCTTACCTTGCAACTTCAGCTCTAACAACCACAAAATAAATTATGACCCTGTAGCCAGTTTACTTTCCTTGTTATAGTAGAAGCAACATTTTCTCATAGTTTCCTACCCCCAGAATAAAGCAGGATTCTCAAATTATTTCTCAAAAACACATATTAATACATATATATATATATATCATATTCTTCCACATGAATGGTTTGCAGACTTGTTTTTTTTAATTTTTTCAGTAAAAGATTCAGAGGCAATTTTATGGAAAGTATCTCTGGCCATTGTAACTAAAAACAGAGTACATCTTAATAACTTGACAATTACTAAGTATGTTCCAATTCCAATATCTAAAAAAGAAGTGTGGCAGGGGGAGAAGAGAGGGGAAAGTCTTCCTGGAAATGACTGTATATGTAGCTCTGAGAATATTCTAGTGAGAATTCCAATGATGTCAAACTATACATACATATTAAAGATATTACAAACCAGGAGTTTGGGTGGATACCAATAGTCCCAGCTACTTGGGATACTAAGGCACAAGGATCACTTGAACCCAGGAGTGCATGGCTACCCTTGGCAACATAATGGGACCCTGTCTCAAAAAAATAAAAATAAAAATAAAGCGATGGCAAAAAAAAAAAAAAGAGTGGGAGTTCTTATAAGGACTTCTACTTGATTTCTCTTTTCCTAGAACAAAAAAATGAGGGTGATATTTACAGGGTTTTTGCAGAGCCACGATATTTATGATGTAAGGTAAGGTTTAATTTTCCATAGGGTTACCAGTGAGGCACATGTCAACTTGCTCTTCCCTAGAATCAGAATCAATGAAGTGAACAGAAAGGTAGAAGATTGCTACTATCTCTGAAGGCATCACAACCAGCTGGATTTTTACAATAAAGAGAATCAGATTTGCAATAAATATTTAAAAATAAAAGGAAACTTAAGAGAAACTATATCTTTCATGATCTCATATGTCTCTCTTTTCACATCTTACACTGACTGGTCTCCATAAAACACTGAATATATTTTCCAATGTAAATACTAATAGACCAAAGACTCCATTAAAATTATAATGATCGTATGATTAATTCCACACTTCATCCAGAGGAAAATGGTTGAGAAAATTAGCCATATTGAACTCAAAAAACAATTATTAAGCAGAGAGCAACTAGAGGGTTGAGTGTCTGTCTGATCAATGTCCAAAGGAAACAGTATTTAAGACTGGCATGAGCAAAGTTAATGGTGTGATGTAAACACAAGTATACAAATATTACATATTTTTAAACACAGCTGACAAATTCTGGAGATAACTAAACTGATGAAAAGTCTGTAAAAGAGATCTTCATGCCTGAGTCAGTCAATGCAATCAACCAGTATAATCAAGCCATTTCCACACATTCCCATCATGGTATCTCTTAATACCATCATTAGCAAAATACCTTTCCTTATCACTAGCATACAGAGAAAAATCTTAATCTCTGATGTTGCAACTGATGGTCTACTTCAGTGTGATAATCTGTGCTTAATTTTAGTCATGATCCAGAAACTGACCAGTGTGCTATGAAACATAGTCATCATTACCCACCTGATATGATTTTCCTCTCAGAATTTTACTAAACCTATGTAACAGTCTCCACTAACCTCAAAGTGTACATGTACGAAGATTGAATAATTGAACTTCATTTGTTAGCATGCATGAGACACTCACTCAAGGATTTGTAGTTTTTCTCTTGCATTAAGGCTTGGATCATTTGGATCCAATCCTTGCATTCTGAATGCATTCTTTATAACACAGAGCACTTATATTGGCAAATCCCTTTTAAAAAAGGAAAAAGAAGAAGAAGAAGAAGAGGAAGAGGAGGAGGAGGAGGAGGAGGGGGAGGAAAGAAGGAAGGAAGGAAGGAAGGAAGGAAGGAAGGAAGGAAGGAAGGAAGGAAGGAAGGAAGGAAGGGAGGGAGGGCGAGCGAGCCATGCAGTGTCCCACACCTATAATCCCAGCGGCTTGGGAGGCTGAGACAGGAAGATCACAAGCCAGCCTCAGCAACCGTGAGGCGCTAAGCAACTCAGTGAGACTCTGTCTTTAAATAAAATACAAAATAGGGCTGGGGATGTGGCTCAGTGGTTGAGTGGGCCTCTGAGTTCAATCCACAGTACCCCCCTCAAAAAAAATGAAGATTTGTGAATATGATACTTTGCAGACCCACTGCAGCTTACCTTAAAATTTTCCAAAGGATTATCAAGCTAAACAAGCCATTAAAAAATATAAAAGCTTGGCTGCAGAGTCAAAAATAAGGGAATAAAACTAGAAAAAGCCAAGTGAAGTATCATTCAGGTAAATGGTTTAAGTCATGCATTGTTGATCATATGTATCTATTGGCAAGAAGCATAGATTAGTCTTTCAAGTTTAAAATTCAAGGAACAGAATTAAAAAACACAACCATCTAAAATATTGCTCCTGAGATTAGTGTGGTGGAACACACCTATAATCCAAGTGACTCATGAGGCTGAGGCAGGAGGATTGCAAGTTCCAGGCCCTAAGCAACTTATAGAGACCCTGTCTCAAAATAAAAACAAGTGAAATTTTTAAAAGGGCTGGGCATGTGGCTCAGTGGTTAAGCACACCTGGGTTCCATCCCCAGTACCAAAAAGAAAAAAGTATATTGGTCCTATTGCAGCTTCCACTGTCAGGAGAATACTTGATGGAAATCTTTCATCAGTTCTAGAGAATTAAGGGGTAGGATTTGGAGCTTGAAACTGGTCTTCTCTGCCTATCCCTTACCATTGGAACAGGCATTCAATCTGGCCATTTTATCAGTGGGTAGCTGCTATATTTCTCATGTGGTAAGGGTGGAAAACAGGATTCTCATGGAGTTAACCAGAGTTGGGCTGAGGACTGTGAGTACAAAGAAAAGTGGAAGAGATAATGAGTGCATATAGTTTTTACATAGTTGGACATAGAAGGCCAGAGACAAATTGATTTCTGTGATCCTGAATGCTGAATGGCTCTATGGTATTTAAGTTTGCAAAGAGAATTGCTCTGGTGTACTGAAACTATACATATTCTCCCAGTTCTCAGAGTTGTCATTCATCTTAAACTGCTCTTCAGTCTCTATACCAGTATTTTAAGAGGCTGTCCTAAGCAGTTTCTTTATCTGCTGTCTAGGGCTGGGGCTGTATTGATACAAAGTAGCAAAAGAATAAATTGTGGCTGTGGGCATACAATTAAGCTATACAAAATTTCACTGGTATCAGTCCTATCAGCAGGACAATAGAAACAGAAGTACTCCAGGTTACAATAATTATGCTTTGAATAGTTACTATAGCTATGCTGAACAAGGTGAAGTGTGGAATATTAGAATAATGATTTTCAAAACTACATTGTAATCTGAAGGTTATGATCAAAAACTAAACGTTTGCATAATTCCTGCAGAGGTTATGTATGATGAAAAGTGCAATGCTTTCTGGTTAAAAATGAATTAGTGAAGGTAATGAATACTAAAAAAGCATTGTGGCTATGGGACATCCATTATGATGTTACTCTAAAGTTATTAAGGATATGGGAGTAATATTCCAAGCCAAGTCCAGGTTTCACAAATGCATCTCCATGAAGAAATTAGTGGAAATGACTTTATATTATATATGCTCTGAAAAAAAATTCAGATGTTATCTACTATTAATTTTTTTCTTAAATTGTGATTTTTGTTGCTTGCAACCTAAATAGTCTTAATACACAGGAATACTCATAGTCCAAGGGTAGACTTTTATACTATTTTATGTGCAGAGACTGCCTGTACATAAACTAGTACAGGCAGTCTCTGCACATAATATAGTTTAAAAGGTTTAGGTCATGCTGCCCTAATATAATTATAAAATTGAAAGGGTAAGATCTCAGATCACAGCAGACAAACCCTAATTTGAACCATTTTTAGCCCTTACAAACTGTGTGCTCTTGGGGAAATTATGTAACTTCACTTTAAAGTGGAAATAATGACTGTGCGGCTGTTCCTACTAGTTACATAACACATCCTGTTGCCGACCTTTCACTGGGTACGCTCTAAATGGTAAATATCGCTCGGAGAGGCAGACAGGAAGGGGCGGAGCGCCCGCCGCCCCAGCACCGCACAGGAGCTAGCGGCGGCTGCGAAAGGCGCGGGTGTGAGCCGCCGGCTGCTTTGCTCCCCAGCCTTTTGCCGTTCCTCCGGGGCTAGAAGAGCCTACGATGAACCTCGGCTCCAGGCGCTGGGCAGGCAGAGATATCGGGTCCATGGCTCCGGCGACTGCTCCGCTGTCCCTGGCCGTCAAGGCCTCAAACCCGGCAGCAGCCCCCACTTCGTACGGGGTCTTTTGCAAGGGGCTCTCTCGCACCCTGCTCGCCTTCTTCGAGTTGGCCTGGCAGCTGCGGATGAACTTTCCGTATTTCTACATCGCAGGCTCGGTCATCCTCAACATCCGCTTGCAGGTACACATTTAGAAACGTGACTAAGCTGGCGACCTCGGGCGGCCAGCATGATGGCCGACTCCCAGGCATCCCCGGGACTTAGTGGAGGTACGAGCGACGAGCTCGGAGATCTCGCGAGAGGCCCCAGGCGCACTGGCCGCCTGCGCTCTGCGCTTCTAAGGATCCCTGAACGGTGGCGGTCGCCTGCTGGGACTGAAAAGAGGAAACAGGGGATCCCGGGAACTGTGAGACCTTCAGCTAAGACCCAAGAAAATAAGAAACTTTGTATCCTTAAACTCCGATGGAATTCCAGGATATGACAAAAGGGCATAGAATGTGTTATTTAAAAGGAAGACCAAATTTTTCAGGAAAAACAATTTTTGAGTGTACAACAGATTCATGGCCTCAGTGAAAATTAAGAAATCAGTAAACTTTGGGAATACCGATTTGGATTGTTAGCAAGATACCGAAGAAGAAGCCGATGTATTAAGGATATGGAGCAGGAGGCATATATTTTTTCATCCCACAAGAAAACATTGAAACCTAAGTGAAGGACAAAGCAAAGCTGTCCAGAAAAACGTCCTTCAAACACTAAACGTGAAATGCTGCTGGATTTTGAACAAATGGTGGAAGCATGAGAAAATGCATTCTGCTTTTACGTCCCGGTTGAGCAGCGTTTGGATTACGACCTTGGCAAAGAAGGAAATCCAAACAGCATAAAACTTGGCTATTCATTGAATAATATTTAAACAATCATAATACAAATGCTGTGTGTGGTTTTTCCCCTTTTAAGGGAGTACTTAATTATGGTTACAGAATAAAATGTGAAAGTCATTAGCCTTGATGTAAAAATACAAGTGGGACTGTTGCAGGAGGGAGGAGAAGGTAAATGGAATGGTTGTCATGTTCTTATAAAATGTAAAGTTGAGAGGCACAGTCTGTTGTGAAGGGGAAAGTAATTGTTTTTGTTTTTTGGTATTAGGGATTGAACTCAGGGGTACTCAACCACTGAGCCACATCCCCAGCCCTATTTTGTGTTTAGGGACAGGGTCTCACTGAGTTGTTCAGCTCCTCGCCGTTGCTGAGGCTAGCTTTGAACTCTGATTCTGCTGTCTCAGCCTCCCAAAGTGCTGGGATTACAGGCGTGTGCCACCGCGCCCAGCTAAGAAGATATTTTATTACTTAAGAGGTAGCCATGGTTTTTAAACTAGAAATGTAACTATTAAAGGGGGAAAGTGAGAGAGGAGAACAGCATGAAGTCAACAGGAAATCCTGAAGATGGAGAGTTCAGGTAGACTTCTCAAAAAGAAAAATTGATAGAGTACCTGGTGTATTTGAATGTAGACTAGGGATTTTTCAGAAAGTCTGGGGATGAATTAGTAGTCTGCAGGTTTTTCAAAATTAAGAAAACAAAACTAATAAACCCAAGAAAAAATGAAAAGTTACAAAAACTATATTGCAACCGAATATTAGTAAATTCGGTTATAAATATTGACTATTGGTTTAACAAATGATGATATAGAATTGAGAAAATGGAAGAGGAGAGAGACATAATTGTGAAAAGTCAAATCAGTATTAATATTGGGGATGAGGGTGTGTTGGTGGTAGAGTGCTTACCTAGCATCCACCAGGACTGGATTTAGTCTGCAGGTGGCAGGGAGGGGGGGTACACATATATATGTATATCCAGAAAAAGCGATATAAACATGTTTTTTCAGAAATAACTGCAGTAAGGAACGAGTTACAAGCAGTTGTCTCTGGAGGAAGGAAATAAAGGGTAGGTAGAAAAAATGGCCAAGTTTTGCTGTTTTTCAATACCAGACTAACAGTATTATTTGATTTCTTTTAACTATGTGTAAGCTTTTATTTAGTTAAAAATTTACTTAAATACATTTCATTTTTAAAAGTTACCCAGGCAGTTCAAATGTATATCACTGGTTAAAAGCCACAAGAGTAGAATGAGACTGAGCTGTTCAATCAGGCAAACCTCTTCAAATATTCATATTGTATGGTTTTGTTGTCAGAGATGAATCCACTATATTCCTAAACCTATTTCCTGATCTGTAAATGAGGGTAAATATACTTACCTTGAAAGTTAGTCCAAGAACTAGAAATAAACCTGCCCTAGTTCTTGATACATCCATAATAAACATTTCTTATAACAATACCACATTAAAAAGTAAATAAGGTATAAAAGGACATACAGAAAGCCTGCTTTTCCAAAAGAACTTTTAAATCCTCAAGAAGGTAACAAGTAGGGTAGTGACCCTATCAGGGTGGAAAGGATGCTCTAGAATGATTCTAGCTGAGACATTTGCACAGAAAGAGGCCATTTTTGCCTGAGATAAAGATTTAAACATTTCATTGTTCTATATTCTGGTTGTGTCTGTCAAATAATAGTCTTAAAATAAGGGGAGTCCTGCCCACTGCCTCACCTTATCTGGGTTTGGGCTCTTCCTACTTTTTATTCCTTTTCTCCAGCCAGACTTATCAAGCATATCTCTTCTATCTGCTTTTTTGCCCATAGATGGTCTTCCTGTTTTAAGGCCAAGTTTAGATGGTACTTTTTCCATTAATTTTTCCCAGATTCCCCTGAACAGATTGGGGCTTACTTCTAATCCATCTAAGATCTGTTAATATCAGTGCTGTTTTATAGGCCTCCCACATTTCCCTAATAGTAAGTTAATTATCTGGTTTTGGTTTTGTTTTATGTATTCCAAGAAGACAGGTTTCCTGGATGACCGTAGAGTGTAAGAGCCAAAACGTTTTACTCTAAAATATCAGTAATGTAGTTCAGTCAATGAAATGATAATACTAAAGTACTTAGAATGGTAGGTATTATTATCTCCCAGAGGCACTAATGTCCCACTTTGTAACATTTTAAAAATCTGTTTGCCATTAGCACTAAAATTGTGACAGAGTAGGGTACTTCATTTCGGTAACTATGTGAACGTATGTTTCTATCAGCTTTTTATTCTCATATCAGTCATTTGTTACATTAAAAAACTAAGGCTTTTATAGTAGATAAAATATTTATCTTTTTCCTCCCACTAGATTGGAAACTGTGAGAAGGATGCTTCTATATCCTATCCAATTTTATACCCTGTGGTATCAGCAAATATATAGTAGGAAGTAAATGTCAGCTTGATTTGCCATTTCTTCACAAAGGCTTTCAAATCTTGATATATATTTTTCCTCCTACATGACGCAGTTCAATGTAGTTTCCCAGGGAGAAAACAAGATTTGTGCCCTGACTAAACTTCTTATTGTTCTAATTCACAAATAATTTTATTCCTCTTGGCACACTTAACAGGAACATCCAGGAGGCCAAGGATTTGTTCCCTGCTCTGTCACCAAGCCCAGAGCATTGCCTGATGCAAAGCAGAGAACAAATATTGCTGAATAGGTAAACGAATGCCAATTTAGTTGGTTATTCAGTACAGACAACAGTCAGTAAAGGAAACAAAGCTATGTTTGCTTCTGATATCAGTGTTCCACTTTATTACCCATAAATTGACTTTTTTCAGATCATCATGAGTATTGATTTGTCTAGAGATTCTCTCAAGCATGAAGAAACAAATGGTTTGATTATTACACATACAGAAAAAAACTTGTTCATGAAGTATAACCAATTTTAAAAAACACTGAAGAGTGGTAACTCTGTCATAGTTTAGTTTAGCTTTAACAGAATATGTGAACACATTAACATATATAACTTAAAGGGTAGAAAAGGGTTTTTTTGTTTATTTTTTAATTCAAGGTGAAAGTGTGTGATTACTTGGCCTAAAGAGCAGATCATCGGGCTGGGGTGGTGGCTCAGTGGTAGAGCGCTTGCCTAGCACGTGTGACTCACTGTGTTCGGTTCTCAGCACCACATATAAGTAAATAAAATAAAGTCCATTGACAACTAAAAAAAATTTAAAAAAAAAAAAGCAGATCATCACCATCAACATTTTTTTAATTGTATTGAGCTTTTAATACCAGGAATTGTGAAGTTATTTAAATATATTATCTCTATAATTCTCATGTATCCTGTGAGGAAAACATTTTTATCACTACTTCTCAGATAAGGGAACAAGAGTTAGATTCAGTTCCCATTAGATTCAGTTCCTAAGGTCATGGGAATTAAGTCTCTACATGTCCCTAGAAGTATTTCATAAGGGGTTCCATTTCTTTTTTTCAGTGTTTAGGTGATTCTATATAGTCCTCTATCCCAAATTGCCAAACAGAAATATGACCTGGTTAAGAGCTAATTTCTTTTTCTAATGTAATACTAAGAGCCTTCAGTACTAGAAGATAAATATTAAACAATTTGATATGTTAATTCAAGCATTTTATATTCAAGCATTTCTGCCACCCTTTATCATTGGAAAAGGGACAAAAACAGAGGAAAGACCATTTTCCCCTAAAATGGAAGGGACGTATTTTGTCTTACACAGAGTAGATATCAGGCATCTTGAATTTTGATCCATGTCCTTTGCTGTCCTGATGTGCTCTAACTAAATTTTCTGTTACAAAATCTTGCAGTTTGATTTTAATAGAGGATTTTTCTGCTTTTGATGCAGTCAAGAAGAAATAAGGCATACTCATGGAGGCATAAAAGGTAGAAGTGAAAGTTGAGTATTCAAGGAACAAAAGGTAAGGGGAAGGAAAATTCTACTTCTAGAAACTTTGAGCCTGGAAAATAGCCTAAAGACTAGATTCGGAAGATTTTAAGCAGAGAGACCAAGAAAAGGATCCTTGCAAAAACTATTAGAATTCCCAAAACTTAGGTTGGATGAGGTCACATTACTTAGATTCCCATGAATCTGAAGGATTCTGTTACAATTTTAACAACAACACTTGTGCTGTGATCTGAATGTTTATGTCCTCCTGACCCTACCAAATTCACATGCTGAGGTGTTAACCCTCACGATGGTAGTATTAGGAGATGGGACCTTTAAGAGGCCATTATGTTGTAAGGATGGGAGCCTTCCTGAATGGGATTCATGCCCTTAAATAGGAGTTCAGAGAAAGTTCACCTTCACCACTGTCATGTATAGTTAAGAGTGAAAAGAGCCATCTGTGAACGAGCAAGTGGGCCCTCACCAGATGCTGATTTGTCAATGGCTTGATCTTGGACTTCTTAGCCTTCAGATACATGAGAAATAAATTTTTGTTGTTTATAAGTCACCCAGTTTGTGATACTTTGTTACAGTGGCCTAACATCCTGAACAGATGAGAGACAACTTGATAGGCTATTGCTCAGCATGATTACCATCAGGCCAGCTCAGGCCAGCTCACGAATATCTTCAAGGCAGAATTAAACCTCCCCTCCCCCACTCCCCATAAATACAAAATTAGCAATGTCCTCGGGAGAATTGATAGGCCAAAGGACATCCCCAATTGCCTGCTACAAGTGAAAATAAGAAACTAAGCAATTCTTAGAAGCTGAATGGCAGGACATCTGAGATTACCCCTGCCAGTTGCTCTTGTGATTTGGAATCTACAGTGAACTTTAGAAAACCTTGACCATCTTTGACTTTCAACACCAAATATTCACAGTAAGGTAATGACATGCATCAGCGAATCACAGAGGAACAGAGTACCTTCATAGATGAATAAGGGAAGTTGGGTATGCCTTTTCACGAACTAAAATAAGGAAAATAAATCATGCAACCAATAATATAATAGAGTGTTTTAACACTGAAATCATTGGCACAGAAGTAAATGTTGTGTCCAACAGACAAAAAAAAAAGTTTAAAGTGAAAAAAAAAAAGCTGTTTTTCAAAAGGCCAATTTAGCTTTCTAGTTCATAAATTTAATAAAATCATTAAAAGCATCTCCAGGGCTGGGGCTGGGGCTCAGTGGTAGAGCGCTTGCCTCGCATGCGTGAGTCACTGGGTTCTATCCTCAGAGCCACATAACAATAAATAAATAAAGATATTGCATCCATCTACAATTAAAAATATTTTTTTTAAAAAAAAGCATCTCCAAATGAAGTTAAAAAAATTAAAAGAGAAACTTTAAAATTTAGATACCAGGTTATATCTACAGGAGAGGGAAACCAAACCATTTAGTCTAAAACCATCTAATTTACACATAAACAATAGGAGCACCAATAAAAAAGTTGAGATTGAACCTTTGTCCTCTGAAAGTGCATCTTGCATCTACATTGGTGACCCCCCACCACCACCAAATAGCTAAAAATAGTCCATCTGTTATGTAAGATCTCTTATACAAATAAGTCTGTCACCCACCCAAAAAATTTTAACATTTTTGTAAATTGCTCAGACCAACCACCTGACCAATTTTTTAAATTGGAGGTTTATTCTTGGCAATCCAGCTTAGAGCATAAGTCACTCTACCCACTGCTAACCAAGTGTTACCAGTGAGTAGACTGGAAGTGGAGGTTTTGCAGGTATCTCGTCTATAATTAAAGAGGTCCCTGATTCAAAGGATATTAAATTAAGAGAAGCAGCAAGCCAACTGAACCATCAAAGATTAACTCAAGATTTACATGCTCTGAAAAATGTCTTGATCCATGCATACTTCCAGAAAATTTCAAAATAACGTATCTTGAATGCTCTAAAATATCTTCTCAGCTTAAATTTTAACCTAATGCAGGGCTTGCATATATGCCTCTTTGGGCAGCTCTTCTGTAGAATAATGGCAAGACCACACTGGGGAGAGTTCATGATTTAAAAGTTCATATTTAGGAAAGTGATTGGCAAGAAATCAATGACAATCATTTTCTTCCCCAGATATTTGGCCCCGAGGTAGAATACAATTCTCTCCAGATCACATGACACCAGTTGTAGTAATAGTGTTCTTGGATTCTAGTTTGGGCCTCCAACATGGGCTCTTATTATGAGCGTTGGTGCAGAGTTTAATCTTAAAGTGCCATTTTCATAGAATGAAATACATTAATAGCCACTGCCCCAGCCTATGTCCCAGGCTTCATCTTTTAAAGGTCATTTTCTGTGCTTCTATTACAAGGAATAGATAGGGCCTGCTCCTTATAGCTCCAACTTTCCAAAGTTAGTACATGAGAAGTGGGGACTTAATTCTAACAAAACATTTACATGGGCTGTGTGTGCTTATTTAAATGTGTTTATATTAATCTGAAATAAAAGTTTAATAATACTAAACTAGATATCCTTGGCATGTTCTAATAATTGCAAAGTAATCTTAAACTGTTTTACTAAAAGGGGTACAATGTAAACCAAATTATCCTATCAGAACCTAAATATAGCCAGTGTGATTTTAACTTTACCTTTCCTAAATTAGGAAGATAATCCCAATGATAATCTTTAGGGCATTTCTTATACATGTCTGACAATGAATGGAGTTTTACAATCTAAATGTCTATATAGATCTGGATATATTTGTATCACCATCATAGACACATCAGAGCAGCACGTGGAAGTCCCTGGAGTAAAAATGCTTTTCAAAGCCCTGATAGCTCTTACATTCTTCTCAGCATCTACTACTGAGCTTCTGCTCCATCAAATTTAACTTACAACCAACATATTTTCAGCATTTATTTTCTGTAGTTTGTTTTTGTTTACCTCTATCATCAAAAAGTGTTTGTAGTTATAAATCCTAATATATTTCTTCATTTATAGTTTTGATGTTTATCATAATCACTAAAATATTGTAAAATACTATGTTCAAAATTATAATATCATTAGCAAGCACAATTAACAACCTGCTGACCTTGAGATTATATACATTTTCAACTACTTTGATTTAACTTTAATTATTTTATGATTTAGTCAACCCAGCACTAAACACTCACACAAACATGTCCAAAATTCAGGCTTTTTTTCTATTCTTATTTCTTGTGAGTTTACTGCTTTAGTTTTCTCTAATAAGATATACTAGTATTCATGATGTCTCAGTTCACTTTCTGTTGCTATAACAAAACACTCAAGTGTCAATCATTTATAGAAAAAAGAGGTTTACTTAGCTTATAGTTCTGGAAGCCCAAGAGCATGATGCTGGCTGCATCTGCTCAGCATCTGTTGTGGCAAAAGGAACCACATGGTGGGAGAGGAAGCAAGAGTACAAGTGAACATGTGCTGAAGAAAGGCAGTGTGCTAGAGAAACTAAGAGGAGTGCTAGATTTGCTCTATAACCACCTACTCTCAAGATAACCAATCCAGTCCCCCGAGAACAAGAACTGAGTCTGGAGAGAAAAGTGTTAAAACCTCCTTGAAGTCCTGTATTAGTCAGTTTTCCATCACTATAACAAAACACCTGACATAGGCTATTTATGAGATGAAGATAGGTTTATTTTCCTTCCTACTTCTGTATTCAAGTCCAAGATCAGGCAGTTCCATTGGTAGGGGCCCTTGGTGAGGGAGTGCATATGAGAGGGAGCAAACTAGTGATTACATCTCAATCCAAAAGCAAAAAGAGAGGAAGACAGCATGTCCTCAAGGACATAAGACCCTTCTACTGGGTCCCACATCCTAAAGGTTCCACCACCTCCATATAGTGCCACCTTGTGGATCAAGCCTTTAAACACACGAACCTTTGGAGGACATTTAACGTCCAAACTATAGCAAGCCCACCTCCCAACACCACTATGTTGGCAACCAAACTTCAACTTGACTTTTAACATGGACAAGAAGAACATCCAAAACATAACACATAATATGACAAAAATGCTATTATGTGTCACTTAACAATAGGGACACTTTCTAAGAAATGTGTCATGAAATGATTTCATTATTGTGTGAACTTCATAGAGTGTACTTATACAAACATAGAGGGTATGGGCCGAACTGTACAGCCTATTGTTCTTAGACTCCAGACCTATACAGCACGTTACAGTACTAGGTACTTCAGGTGATTGTAACCCAATAATAAGTATTTAGGTATCTAAGCATTTCTAAACATAAAAAAAAAATGTACAACAAAAACAATATAAAAATATAAAAGATGAAAATGTACACCTGTATAGGGCATTTACCATGAAAAACTTTGAAGACTAGAAATTGCTCTGAGTCAGCAAGTGAGTGGGGAGTGAATGTGAAGGCCTAGGACATTGCTGTACACAACTGCAGACTTTATAAACACAGTACACTTAAGCTACACTATGTATGAAAACTATTTTTCTTTTTTCAATAATGAATTAACCTTAGCTTACTACAACTTTTTACTTTATAAACATTTTGTTTTAAATTTTGGACTCTTGGAATAACACCTGGCTTAAAACACAAACACAGTATATAGCTGTATATATTTTCTTTCTTTATATCATTATTCTATAAATCTTTCTATTTTTAGAATTTTTATCATTCATTCACTTTTTACATCATTTTTGTTCAAAACTAATACACAGCACATGCATTGCCTCAACCTACATAAGATCAGGATCATCACTGTTGCTGTCTTCCACCTCCACATCCTGTCCACTGGCAGGTGTTCAGGGACAGTAATGTGCTTTGAGCTGTTGTCTCCTGTGGCATAGTGCATTCTCCTAGAACCCCTCCTGATGGACCTACTGAGGCTGTTTTATAGTTAACTTCTTTTATAGAAGTAAAAGAAGCACATTCTAAAATAATAGGAAAAAGTATAGTAGATACATAAGCCAATAGTATAGTCATTTATTATCATTATCAAGTATTAGGTACTATACAGAATTGCATGCACTATGCTTTAAACAACTGGAAGTACAGTAGGTCTGTTAATACCAGCATCACCATCAACACATAAGAAATGCGTTGTACTACAACATTGCAATGGCTATAGAGTCACCAGATGATAGGAATGTGAGCTCTATTATAATCTTATGAAAATAGTTGTATATGTGGTTCATCATCGTATGGTACATGATTGTATAAACCTTACACAAAAACACAAATTCATTGACAAAATGTGGTTTTGATCCTTGCAAAGTATAAATAAATGTGTTATTTTATACTTAAGGAAAATTATTCAATTTCCTCTTATAAATTCAGTTGATATTTTTCTCTTATCCTTCAAAGGAAGGAGAACTTGAATTGCAAGCCAGATCTCAATGATACAATGTTTTAGAAGTTACATATGTTGTTATGAGATTATGGACTTCAAACATTTTTAATGCTTGATTCATTTTTCACTTAACATTATACAAACATTCTACCTTCTCTAATTGTACACAATTTTTATTTCTAGATATTTATGACTTTTTCCTTATGTATAAATGTAATTATGTATTTCTAGCACATTTAAAATTAATAAATGTTGCATTATATAGTTTACATTGACATTGTCTCCAATATTTTCTTCTTAGTAGCAAGT
Source organism: Xerus rutilus (assembly GCA_028644305.1). Taxonomy (NCBI): domain Eukaryota; kingdom Metazoa; phylum Chordata; class Mammalia; order Rodentia; family Sciuridae; genus Xerus; species Xerus rutilus. The sequence continues at coordinate 87,785,084 of CM053403.1, read as the reverse complement.
ATTATAATGACAATGATGATTGCTTTTTAAAATCCAATATTATTAGCTTATAGGCCATTCCAGGGAAATTTTGTCATGCTCAAAGTTACCTAAAAGATTCTAGTGAGAAAATCAGAAGTTAAAATGGATCTTTAGAGTCTTATTAGTTTAATTTCTCTGGAGTACTGAAAATTGTTAGCAAAAGTCTATAAAGCCTAAATTTTATTCTTTTCAGGTGGCGGTAAGATGCCACAGTGGTCTGTCTCAGCTTGCTGTGCCCTGAAGGAAAAAAAGTGAATGTTAAAATGATAAGGAAATTCACCTGATGTTTCTACAGTATCAGAAAAATGCAGTTTGTAAAGAGGATAGACAACAACTGGACCAGGAAGAGGAGGAGGAAGAACATCACTATTTTCATGGCATTTTCACACACCTCTATGCTGAGATCCTTACAGCACACAGAATTGAACCACACATTCATGATGTGTCATCAAGAGAGAAATAAAAGGAGCTGTGAGATCAGTGACAAAAGCAAGTCATGTACCATTAAAGCATTTCATATGTGGGCAGCTGCTGAATTTGGCAGGTTGAATCCAAAAAAGACACTCTCTTTATACAGAATGGCATTTGATTTTAGTAATAATGTGCAAATAAGAGCAAAAGCAAAAGTGATAAGCAAGAAAGAAAGACCAGATCAGGGAAACTCCAACACCTGAAGTCATGCAGCTGGGGAGTCCCAGGGCAGCTTTTCAGGGTCCCAACTCTCCATAGAGTGAGGCTCCAATGTCTTATTCCCAGTTAGGCTCTTAAATACAGAGTAGAACAAAGAAAACTCTGTTCTACGCCAATGCCCCGGCGGAGAAGCTGAGGTCAACATCAAATCTGAAATATTTAAAGTGGATACGAAACTATTTCCACAATGCATACGGTTAAGTGCATTGTGGGCGATGGTGCTGTTGGTAAAACATGTGTCCTGATATCCTCCACAACAAACAAATTTCCATCCTAGTATGTACCAACTGTTTTTGACAACTAGGCAGTCACAGTTATGATTGGTGGAGAGCCATATACTCTTGGAATTTTTGATACTACAGGTCAAAAGGATTATGACAGATTACGACCACTGAGTTATCCACAAACAGATGTATTCTACTCTGTTTTTCAGTGGTCTCTCGGTTGAACCAATGCTTCTTCCTGTCTCAATTCTTTGTATATGCATTCTTTTCAGATGCATTAAACAAACAAAAACCCTTCAGGAAAAAAAAAAAGAAGAAGAACAAGAAGAAAGAACACTCTGTTCTAACAACCTGCATGACCTAGTAATCCCCTCAAGGATACTTCATACTCCCAAGGACTGGCCAGATCCCTAAAGGAAGGGAGAGATAGCCTTGAGATAATTGAATGACTCTTGAGTTCTCACGAGTAAGCCAAAACCACCAAGAAGGCAGCATCCTTGAGATGTTCCATCAAGGATGTGTAAAGGTCACAGCAGGTACATGGACCCAGGAAGATCTTTAATATTTTCCCTACCCCTTTAAGGGGATTAGGAGCTCCAAATGGAAACAAAGTGTTAAAATACAGAGTTTTGCTTACATCTAAAGACTAAGTTGTATTTCTTTCACATTGTATATGCCCACTAATCTGGAAGTTATTAAACATATCTGTTAACATAAGGTCAGGAAACAGAAGACCCCACTCAGACCTAAAGTAGCACTCTGCTAACTCCTGTCTCAGCCAGGTGAAGCAGAGATGGAAGATCAGGTGTTAAACCAGAGAGCTTGGTGATTGGTTAATGTCCAAAAGATACCAACAAATTTTGCTCTTTTAACTGCTTTGCTAGTTTTTGACATACAGAAGTGGCCATAACACCATGACCAATGGATTAAATAGCATTATCCAAAGACAGCCCACTCGAGGTAGCCTGGCTGGTGAGGATGCAGTTGCGCAAGGAGCCCTTTTGACTCTTCACCCAGTTAATGAAGTAAACTGGTACAGTGAGCTCACTCCCCTGCATTCTGACTATGAATTTTCCTATTGTCACTATCAGAAAGGTATTTTCAATTCCAGATGACATTTCTATGGAAAGAAATCCAGAAAGATAACACTGTGTTTCACTAGTAATTTTGCTGCCAAAATGTTGCAGAACCATATCTAGTTCAATGCTTTTCACTTTTATATTTAAGAATGCTCAAAGTAACATTCTGCTCACTTATCTTCAAAAAGATATCCACCCCCTTTCCTTTTTTTCTTTTTTTCTTTTTTATTTTCTTTTTTTTTAGTACTGGGGGTTGAACCCAGAAGCATTTAATCACTGAACCACATCCACAGCCCCTTTTATGTTTTATTTAGACACAGGGTTTCACTAAATTGCTTAAGGCTTGGCTAAATTGTTGAGCTGGATTTGAATTTGCAATCTAACTGCCTCAGCCTCTGGAGCCACTGATATTACAGGAGTATGCCACTGCACCCAGCCTTTCTTTTTTATTTTAATTTTAGCCTTAGACCCGAAATATATGCAAAGAAATTCAGTCTCAAAGGTCTTAATGAGAAACTTGAACATTGCTTTCAATCGGCTACTGACTTCCACGTTAAACAGTAAATGTACCTACACAACATTGGCACTGCAACAATTTTCCACCTGCGAGGACATCTGGAAGAAGGAATTCAGATATGCAAACATGCAAATATGAAACAGATTTCTTTACACTGATTTGTACTTTCCTCCTTGACTGAAACTCAATTCCATTTGGATTTGATTATCTTAATTTTCATAAAACTCTGAAAATAATCTCTACAATATACATATCATTTATTAGTTTCATTAAATAATCCCCATCCTATTTCAGATTCTGTTATAGATGAAATAAGTAATGAAGCAACATCAAGGAGCTCACAGTAGTGGAACAAGCAACACTACAGCTATTTTTACTATTGAATGTGATCACAGTTTGATCAAAATCTAGTTATGACACAGAAGGGTACTCCAAAGCCCATGGTCAGTAGTTGATTCTTGTTCATGAAGATAGTAACAATTGGCTTGGGTCCTGAAACGTTTAGGATTTCTTGAAGAAACAGAGAAAATGGGAAATGATTTTAGAATAATGTAAGATGATATGCTGTAGTACCAAATCCATACCTCTGGCTGAACTACTTTTCTCAATTTTTGAACCTAATTTCCAGTAAGTTATTACATAAATGAGTGCTAAGCTGGCTGGTTATACTATACAGTTATATGATTCTCAATAAGCCGTTATCAGGTGAAAGAAAAAAAAGGAAGAAAACTAGTGAAAGGATGGGAAAGAGAATAAGAGGGAGATTCTCCTTTTCATTAATTCCTACTCTGGTAAAATTCTTTGCCTCATAAAAATTACTTCACAATAAAATATATTTTACTTTATATTACTTATTTGTATTATTTTGTAGTTCTAATAATATGATTTTTCAACCTTAACTGCACATCGGAATTTACTTGAGAGCTTTAAAAAATATATTTTTGTCTATGAGTCACCCCCAAATATTTTATTTAATCATTCTGGTGAGCACTGTTGGATTATGTAAGAGGTCCCTGATGTGTGCTTTATAGCACCTCTAGTCGGAGAGGCGGGGAAAAATCTTTCTACCCACAAGGTGCAAATGTATAAAGATTCTCCAAAGTAACTCCAAAGATTCTCCAAATCCTCCAGGCAGGATTTTGCCCACTTGTTCTCTGACAATGCATTTCCCCATTTAGTTCATTTGACTCCAGTAAAAAAATAACGTTAGGGGCTGGGGTTGTGGCTCAGCGGTAGAGCGCTTGCCTCACACATGTGAGGCACTGGGTTCGATCCTCAGCACCACATAAAAATAAATAAATAAAATAAAGACATTGTGTCCATCTACAACTAAAAATATTTTTAAAAAATAAAAATAACGTTAGGGCTGGGGTTATAGCACAGTGGTAGCATGCTTGCCTAGCACACGTGAGTCACTGGGTTCGATCCTCAGCACCACATAAAAATAAAATAAAGATATTCTGTCCACCTACAACTAAAACATAAATATTTTTTTTAAAAAGATCATTTTAAAAAAATAACTTTACACATTAATTATCTAAGCTCCATGAGGAAAGAGCCTTGTTTGTTCTCCATTGATCGATTTCCAATTCATAGACTAGAAAGAGCCTGGCAAACATTGGATTTCAATACCTATTTACTAAATGAATGAGTGCTAAGTTAGTTGTTTATCCTGCATAGGGCACAGAAAAAGAGAAAGTAAGTAAGATTTGACAAGAAACAAGTGTTAAAGCAAGAAGGGAAAGAAACTCCCTAAAACTAGAGAAAGTTTTATGACTTATATATGAACTCATGGAAGATTTCTATACTAATCTCAAAAAAAAATCTATGCTTTCTATAATCTTTCTGGCTTAATTCAGAAGTCAGACAGAATAACAATTTTAAAATGTAGGTCTAGCACCAAGGATGTCAGGACCTTTGTGCTATTTACATGAAAAGAAATTATTCTAACTCAGGGAGTTGGAGATGGCTAGAAAACTCTAGATTTCATGGCATGGGAAGCAAAGGACCCTAGAGATATGTTTCAGAAATATACTGAAAGAAGTATAAAGGGTACCTGAGAAAAAGACTGCATTGATAGGCATGAGTTAGCAGTAAACAAAAAAAAAGGGGGGGGGGGACAGAAAATGAATCAGTCAGGAGTCAGTCATTAAACTCTTGGATTCACTGAAGAAGAAACTCAGTATGAAGGATGCACTATAAGTTCATTATGGTTTGGATATGAGGTATTCTGCAAAAGCTCCTGTGTTAATGCAGGAATATTCAGAGGTAAAATAATTAGATAATGAGGGCTGTAATCTAATAAGTCTATCCTAGTTTTAATGGACTGACTAGGTAGTAACTGTAGGCAGGTGAGGTGTGGCTAGTGGAGGTGGATCACTGCGGGTGTGCTCTGGAAATGTTCATCTTCTTTGTAGCCCCTTTCTCTTCTTCTCCTCTTCTTCTCCTTCTCCTTCTCTCTCTCTCTCTCTCTCTCCTTCCCAACTACCATGAACAGAGGGGTGCCTTTCCACCATGATGCTCTGCCTCAACTTGGGCCCAGAGCAATGGAATCAGCCAACCATGGACTACACCTCTGAAACTGTGAGTCCCAAATAAACTTTTCCTCCTTTAAGTTCATTAACTTGTTCTTGTTAGATATTTTGGTCACAGTAACAAAAAGTTAACACAAAGTATAAAAATCATATGCTATATATCATGAGTGAAATTCAAAGTCCAAGTTAATAATCATACCTTTTATAATCTATATAACTACAGATCCTTTTTACCTCTTGTGTTGAACTGCTTGTATACGTTTCATTTTTCAAATTAGAGTGTTACATGTTAGAGGAAGTGTTATTGTATGTATATGCTTTAGTGACAATCCAAAATAACTAGTCTAAACTTATAATGATGGATGTAATTAAAATGAGAAAATTCAGGAACATTGATTTCATGATTTACCAGAATAAAGAATAGCATTTCCTCCAAGGAATATTGAAAAAGTACATTCAGAAATGCACTTTGTCTTAACTCACACAAAACATTGACCTCTCCTGTGATGTCTTCCTGCAACTGTGTGTGTGTGTGTGTGTGTGTGTGTGTGTGTGTTAAAGTTATGAAATTGGATTTGTTGTACAAGAAGACAGAAAGGTTGACTATGTTCCTCAAATGCATCAAACTTTTCAGATCAATTTGTTCTTGTGAAGATTGGTCATAAGGTCCTGGATAAGACATAAATCACTCTAGACGACATCTCATCCAGTGTCTGGAGTGAGAGAATTGGGAATGACTGTGTCATGATGAAAACACCCCTGACAGCCTGACCTGGGCTCAGAGGAGACAGGATCTAGTCACAGTTTTGCTAGGAGAAGCCACCTACCAAGAGAGAGCAGATACACCATCTGAGACATTAAGGAAATCTATATGCCTTAGTGTGTGTTTATTTTGATAACAGGGATTGAACCCAGGGGTACTTAACCACTGAATCACATCCCCAGCCCTTTTTACAGAGTTTCACTAAGTCACTTAGGGCCTCACTAAGTTTCCAGTTTTGGCTTTGAACTTGTTATCCTCCTCCCTCAACCTCCCAAGCAGCTGGGTTTATAGGCAAGCACCACTCCATAGACTTTGTTCTTAAAGACCAATATGGATGTGAGTGTTTATCTGCTGTATAAATTCAGAAGTGTCAAAGAAAGCATATCTTGGTGTACCTGATTGTTATTTATCAGATGCCTTCAGAAGTAGGCCTAGAAACCAGCGATAAGTCAATTTCTGCAATAGAAACACATTATTTGTTCTTCTTCTACCAGTCACCTAGCTGGATGAATGGGAAAAAACAATCATTACACTCATATTCTTAAAATGAACATTTATTTGGCAGGAGAGAGGAGGGCAATCATCAAGAACCAGTGATCATTTCTACCTCTCCCCAACAGTTTGGCCCCCATAGCGAGATCTAATCATGTCAGTCTTTTTTCTCCAGAGTTCATAGGCCTGGCAATGCATGTGTTGAGAGAGGTTCTTCTTGGACTGTGGCTTGGCTGCTGCTGAATCCCCTGAAAGGCCTTGATGTGGGGATAGTGGAGGTGTAGCACTTGATCTCACTTGCCATTCACTTACACAGATTACCACATGTCAAAATTGCAATTACCCTTGCCTATGGACTGAGTAGCCACAGTCCTTTGCTGTATTCCTATTGTCAAGAATAGGGCTCTGTTTCTTGTAGTTCCATTTCCCAGATTTGCTGCCCAAGTGTGGACTTAGTTGAAGTTAGACATACACTCTTTACCTCAAGGCCCATTAATTAGAATCAAAGGTTGCTCACAAGTTGGCTCAATTATTTTATCTTGCCTATCAATGCTTAACACCAATTCACAATAGCTAAACTGTGGAACCAACCTAGATGCCTCTAAATAGATAAGTGGATAAAGAAACTGTGGTATATATACACATGGAATATTACTCAGCATTAAAAGAGAATAAAATTATGGCATTTGCAGGTAAATAGATGGAGTTGGAGAACATCATGCTAAGCGAAGTAAGCCAATCCCAAAAAACCAAAGGCCAAATGTTCTCTCTAACAAGTGGATGCTAACCATGGGGGTGGTGGGCAGGGTTTGGGAAGAATGGAGGAACTATGGGCAAAGGGGAGGGTGGGGAGGGAAGGGGCAACGGGGGCAGGAAAGATGGTGGAATGAGATGGACATCATTACCCTAGGTACAAGTATGACTGCACATATGGTGCAATGCTACATTGTGTACAACTAGAGAAATAAAAAGTTGTGCTGCATTTGTGTACAATGAATCAAAATGCATTTTTCTGTTATATATACCTAATTAGGATAAATTAGTTAATTAATTTTAAAAATTCAAAAAAAAGTACAGTACCACTAAAGACTAAATAATGTTTTTGATTATCGTATTGTAACGAGTACAAGTTTATCTTTAAATCATTTACATAAAAAAATCTGTAAAACAAAACAAACTCAGTATCTAAATCTAAAATGCATTCAGCTTGATTTGCATATTAACTTTTTCAAAGGCAAGATAATTATAATTTTTTATAAAATTATTTTAGTACCCAAAATAACATACACATTTTATTTTGTAAAATGTAAAGCACCAAGTAAAATAGATGCTATATTATCATTAAATCCATCATCATCATCGACAGTATTGAAACACGGAATTAGCACAGACCTCAGATGTACTTACACTTTAATTTTATGTATAAGGATAGGAAATATTAATCCAGGGCATAGCAGTAGAGCACTGGCCTTACCTACAACTCCATCAAGTTCAAACTAGAAGTACATATGACCTTTAATTGCACCTTTTTGTTTCTTTATTCTAACGCAATATAAAGACCATTTCAAATATTCCTAGTATTAAAGAATTCCACTATATACACATGTATGCATCTAAACAATGCCATAGTCCCTATTATCATGTTGAAAACTTTATAGTAAATTTCTTTACTTTAACCCTATACATAATTTTTAGTTACTATATCTAAACTTAGATTGCCATAGCACTATATGCACATATGTACGTCCAAATTTGGCAATAACTTTATTATTCTATTATAAATTTTGTTTTCTGTGCCTCACCTCTTCATCTTGTTTCTATTTATTGCTCTAAGAATTCTAGAGTTGGGAGAGGATTCTATGTATTTTTAGTTCCATTTCATAACTTGGTAGAAACATTGATTTCTGTCACTGTGAAAATACGTATTATATATTCTGAAATTTAACAAAATTAGCCAGTACCTACGAACATAAAGAATGTTTGTGATCTGGAAATTCAGATTAAAATTAGCAGTACAAGCATGTGTTTCTAGTTTCTACTTCTAGTTTCTACTTAAGGATAATTTATTTTATTTTGTGCTACTGTTGTTGAAAGCTCAGTCCTTGTCCCTGATGCCAATCTATTGATGAGATCATGGTTTGGAGAAAAAGGAAAAAGAAGGTTTATTGCTTTGGTAGCAAAGGAGAACACTTGGGACTCCTGTCCCAAAGGCTGATTCTGCCCATCCACAGGGTCAGGGGGCTTTTATAGAGGTGATTCAGAGAAAATGAGATTAGGGAGGAGAAATCAGGAAGGAGAAGATCAGGGGAAAAAAGATCAGGGAGATCAGGAAGGAGGTTAGGGAAAAGAAGATCAGGGAGGAGAAGTTTAGGGAAAAGAAGATTGGGAAAAATTTTTTAAAAATGTAAGTTTCAAAGCCACAAGAGATATAGTCAAAGCATCAAGTGAACCCCTGTTACACTCTAAATAAAAATGATTTCTTCAAAATTCTATTTTCTCACTGTGTTGATTATCATCAAAAGCTGTCTAGTCAGGGAAAAGTTCAGGCATGTTCAATACTTAAAGAGACCCAGAAAAAGAAAAAGAAAAAACAAAAGCAGAAGTGACCCTCAAAGGCTCCTCATTAAGTTACTCTCTCAGAAAAGACTCTGGAAAGCGTATGTGAAAAAGTTAAAGGACTTGCTCTTTTCAGGTGGCATTTAAGATGCCACAGAACCCTTGAGGCTGTCTTTCGCAGTTTCCTATTTCCCAGAATCAGAATAAATGGGTGGCCTGAAGAAAAGATATTTAATGCTAACGTAAAAAAATTAATTAACTTGTTTTTCGGAAATACAAAATAGAGCCAAGGTACCACTTGTGTGGATAAAAAGTGAATGATGAAGAGGAAGAGGAAAGACAACACCATTTTCACAGCCTTCTTGTGGGCCCTGGTGCTGGTGTCTCCAGAGCCCATCGAGCCAAGTTCCAGATTCCTGGTATGTCTCACCAAGGACAGAATTAAAAGGAGCAATGAGGCCAGAGACAGAACCAAGGGGATCAGGTAGTCCAAGCCATGAAGAATTAGATGTTTAACAGCAACAATTTGACTTTCATCTAAATATAAAGTTAGATTACTTTTATCTGTCGTATAGATATGCTGTAAGATAACAGAAAAGCTATCTAGCAATAGAGAATGACAACTCAGGATGAACAAAGAAAATACAAAAAGTCCAAGAACCACTCTGTTCATTCTCCACTTGAGCCAAAGGAAAAGGGGGTGGGAGAATTGGGCTATCTTGAGGAAGTACAAAATGGTTAGACTGGTGGTAAACCAGGTCGTAAGGTAATCAGTCACAATCCAAAGTGTAATAATGGACTTGTTGTACACAGGTGGAGATACTGCGATCATGCATGAATCAAACAGCGCCACCAACAAATAACTAAATCTGGAGACAGCCAAACCGGTGATGATGCAGTCAGCTAAGGAGATCTTCCAGTTCTTGACCCATTCCAAACAATTTACCACTCCAATGAACAGGTTCCCCAGCATTCCGATGACCAATTCTACTAATGACAATATCAGATACATTATATCCAATCCAGAGAACACTTCCATAGGAAAAAAATCCAAACTTCTAATACTTTAAATACTTTATCTGAGGAGTTTGGAGTTTGGTCAATTTACAATCAAATTTTTGAAGAACAGCATTCATTTCTGGTTCTTGTCTTCATTGCTTTTGTTGCAATTTCAGTCTTGCTCAGAACTGCTTGCTGTTGGATACACATACGCTTAAGAAAATCCTTTTATCTTAAAAAAGAAAAGAAAATCCCTTTCTCTGCTTCTATTGTAATCCTGATCTTAATCCAGAAAGATCTGCTAAGGAATGCAGTCATGCATCGCTTCATGCAAACATTTCTATTTCTTTGAAAGAACTTTTAAATTCTAAACCAAACAGTTTCTGTATCTCTGGCTTGAGCTTTCAATGTTTAAAAGGTTAAAATCAAGCATGTTAACATGCAAATTTGGGTCAGATTCCCTTTCGCTAATTTGTACTTTCCTCCTCACCTGAAATAGTACACTATTTGGATCCAAATGTCTTTGTTATTTTTCATAGAAAACTCTAGGAAAAAAACCTAAATGATTTAGCTATGCAATCAACACATTTTGGGAGAATCTGCTGTGTCTGACTTTTTCCAAATGCAATATATGTTACCACAAGAAAAGAAAGCACTAAGAAATCCATAAAATAGTGACAGCAGCTGGAAACGATTAGAACCAAGAATAAAATGAAACGTGAACACAGAAAAAATTCACCACAAATACTACCCTGGGGGATAAAGGGAAAAAGGACATTTGCCTTGGATTTTGAAGGTATTTAGAATTTATGAAGAAACTGATAAGTCACATTTTGGACTGATCAAACAATGTGCAAAAGACACCAAAACTGAAACTACTTTTTTGAAATTAAAGCCTGTAACTGATCATTTTCTCTGACTTCATTCTAAATGTTTCTCAAGTATCTCAGGGTAACATGTTCACAGCTAAATATGCCCCCACAGTTTTGCTCTTTGCCTTTGTACATGTAGAATTTTTTTGGCCCCAGACATGATACTGACAATTTGGCCTTAAAAGGCAGGGAGAAAATTGTTTTGGACAAAACAAAAAAACAATAAAAAAGAAAAAAGGAAAGAAGAAATAAAGAAAGCTGAATTTATTATAGCAATGCTAAATGAAAATAAAGAAATGTGGTAGTATTTTGGAAAGGAGAATAATAGCTTTGGCCAGATTCATGTCCAGAGAAGGAGAGAAATCCATGACTATGAAAAGTATTTAAGAGCCAATGATGGTGATCCATGCCTATAATCCCAACAACTCAAGAGGGTGAGGCAGGAGGATCGCAAGTTCAAATCCAGTCTCAGCAACTTAGTGAGACCCGCAGCGATTTAGCGAGACCCTGTCCTCCAAAAATTAATAAAAAGGGCTGGGGATGTAGCTCAACGGTAAAGCACCCCTAAGTTCCATCCTCATACCAAAAAAAAAAAGACCTAGTTAATGTAATTTAATACACTAACAGATTAAAGAAGAAACACCAGGAAAAATAATAATAATTTGGTCAATTACACATTTATTCATAAGAAACATTCTTAGCACAGGGAATATAATGAAAATTCTGTTTTTTCTGATGAAAAGTTGCCTACAAAAACCTGGAGTAAATATTATACCCATCTATGATCGATTGAAATCATTCTTCTTGAGTCTGGGAACAAATCTGTGATAAGCATCTTAATACACCTATTTTTAGAGTTTTTCACCAATTGCAGTTTGGCAAGAAAAAGACCTACAACATAAAAAGTTGTAAAATACAAACTGTTTTTATTCACAGATTATATTGGCAATTATACAGTAAATGCAAATATATCCTTCAATATGCTATTAGAATATGAACATTTAGTAAGGTTTCCAAAAATCAACCTAGTCCCATCACTTGATTTTTTTCTTTTTTACCATACGATAGCCTACTTTTCCATGACAAAATAAACTCACTTTTGTTAATATGCAAATGCAAACTGATATTCCATCACTCTTTGCATTTTCTTTGCCTAACAAATTTGCGTTTGTAGCCATGGAAGATCTAGGGAAAACCTTTACAGATTATAAAATTTAAAGGTCAACCTAAATATTTCTTCATTCAAGTATGTGAGAAAAAATATTGGTCAGAACATGTTCCAGCATAGGAAGAACAGTGTCCAGGACACATCCTATCATCTACCATCAGCGGTGATTTGATCATTTATAAATAAACATACCTAGCTGCATGGCACCATAGGCCTCATTCTGTTTTGCCCACATGTAGCTGGAGGATCTATATCTGAAACACTACTGGAGTCAACACCTACAATATTCTCTTACCTAATAGGTCAAAAACCTGAACCCAAAGGAAATAATTTACCAGAATTTGCCCTTTTTGTTAGCCTAAAGGATGTTTGTGCTAATTTAAATGACTCTTGCTGAGGTCCCTGAAGTAATTAACACATTATTTATGTCTACTTGCTCAAGTATCTTTTTTTAAATATTTAAATGATTTTTAAAGTGAGTCTACAATTTAGTTTAGAAGAAACCAAACAATATCTAGTGGAGAAATCATAAACAACTTTAAAGGTATATTTGGCTAACTATAAAAAATTGTAACAACAGTAATAAGCATAGATAGCATCATATGTGCAGCTCAGATTAATATTATTTATTAACATTTGTGCATATGTACCCCTAAGATCATGCATGAGAATATTCATAGTGGTGCCGTTCATACTACAAAACAATGTAAATAAGCTTCGATGAGGTGAAATGTGGACAAATCCTACAAACACAAAGACAAAAGTTTATATATACATTTTTACTAAGAGCCAAAGCCACAGTGTTAAAAATCAAGATAGTGGTTATCTTTGAGAAGTATATGGTGACAGCGATTGGGAAGGGACAGGAAGAGAGCTTTTGTGGTGCTGACAGTGTTATATGTCTCTTTTGTAAAACAGCAACATTATCACTGCTTTGAAGTTTATTCTGATAACTAAACAAGATAATGTACTAAAAATGCTTAGCACTGTGGCTGCCACTTACTGAGTATTTAATAATAGATCCTAATCTTGTTTTAGAGCTCCCATGCCCTGAATTTTCCAAGTAAGTGATCATAAATTGTTTTAATCTCCTGTAGCCAGAATTTCATACTCTTAATTCACAGTTAAAAGAAGATTCCCAAATTCTATTTGTGGTTATCAAAATGATCCCAAAATCTTGGTCCATGTCCCTGATGCCAATCTAGTAACAAGGACAAGGTTTTAAGAAGAAGGAAAAAGAAGTTTTATTGCTTTGCTAGTAAAGGAGAAACATCAGGGACTCTTGTCCCAGAAACTGTGATTCTAGCTGCCAAGCGCAACAGTGGACTTTTAAAGAGGGAACCACAAAGGACACCCTTCAGCTGTGCCCTGTCAGGAGTCATAATTCATGGATAGCCTTGAGAGATAGCCTTTTCTTAGACCTGCTGATACCAGCCCCAAAATATGGATTCCTTCACTCCTGTGGTCCATGACCGTAAGGACAGATAACTACACCTAGAATAGGAGAAAGGTTAATCTTGCTTCCCCGGGAGTTAAGAGATGAGGGAGGGAGAAGAGAAAGAAAAAAAAAATGTGAGTCTTAAAATAAGCCACAGTGGCAGCAGCAAGGGTTATATTCAATGTATTAAGTGGACCCCTGCTACAAAAACTTGGTTAGAAGGAGGAAAAGTAAAATAGATATTAACCTAAATAACTGAAATTTCCTTCTACAGCATCTTGGTATTCACTGAAAATAGTTGGTATTTACATAATGGCTGAGTTGTCTCTGTTTTAAAAAATGAACTAAGATTAACTGTGCAGGCTGAATGACATGGGCAGAAAACAAATGTTTGACTTATTAAATATGGTCTTTTTGCTAGGAGTACAGAGCAGTGATAGAGCAAATGATTTGCATGCACAAAGTCCTGTTTCAATCTCCAGCACTGCAAACAAGTGAAAAATAAAAATAAATAAATGAATATGGCTCCCTGAGCCAATAGAAATTAGACCCCCCCACACACACACACACACACATACCCAGGGTATAAAGTGAGAAGAAATGAGTCCATGGAAGCAAACCTTTGCCCAAGCCCTACTACATGTTCACATGCCACACACAACCTTAGAGAAAGAGACAGAAAAATTAGTTTGGGTCCCATGAACGAAAAAAGGAGGAGGTAGAAAGAGTCCTGTCCACTAGATATAACTGTTGATGTTAAAAGAATTTATTAGAATGAAACTCTGATACCTCGATTTACTTTTGCAATTTTCCCAGAGATGAAGACAAGGATCTGAAATGTTTAAGACATGGTCTTTTGTGCACCATTTAATACTATGACAACTTTAAACTGTGTCTATTTCAAGGATGACCCTCAGACCCAAAAGTGGTTTTAGGGATGAGTTGATGCCCACCTGCATTGGTAAGGGTGATCTTCTTTTCGCTGTCTCCCAATTCAAATGCTAATCTCTTCCAGAAACACCCTTATAGAATTTCTAGAAATAATCTTTTACTAGCTATCTGGGCATGACTTAGCCCAGCCAAGTGAAAATATGAATTTAATCAGTATAGCCCTCAATTTGTTCACGATTGCCATGTCCTTCAACAAAGTTTTATATTTTTTTAACATAGCTAGTGCATTTTTCTGATGATATTCATTAGTATTTATTTTATGGCTTTTATAAGTTAGTTTCTATTGTGAATATTTATTTCATTATATTTTACAATTATTGTTTTGAAAAAAATCATTTTTTTAATATTTGTCTTATGTCTGGACTATACTGTTTTTCTTAGAGATAACAAAGTTTTTCTAGAGTCAGGAATGGTGGCACATATCTGTAATCCCAGCCACTCAGAAGATCAAGGCAGGAGGATCCAAGTTCAAGGGCATCCTCAGCAACTTAGCAAGATTCTCAGGAACTTAGTGAGACTCAAAATAAAAAAGAAGGGCTGGAGATGTTGCCCAGTAGTTAAGTACCCCTGGGTTTAATCTCCAGTATTAAAACAAAATTAAAATTAAAAAGAACTGAGGTTATAGTTCAGACATAAAGTGCCCCTGGGTTCAATCCCCAGTATCCACCCACAAAAACGTTTCTCTTTAAATTCTACTGTGTTAAAAAGTAGACAATTATAATATTCGCAAGTAAATAGCATTCTTTTTCTTCTGTTATAATGTTTAAACCTCATTTTTCATATTTTCTATTCATTACTTCTAGAAAAATTCTGAAAATAGGATATTTAAAATCTCCTTGACTTATTGTGAATTTAATGATGGTATTTAAAAAGTTTCAATTTTAAGCATGAAGTTTCTTATGTGTTTTCTGTAGGTGACTCCTTTTTTTATTCATACCGGGGATTGAACTCAGGGGTATTCAACCACTGAGCCACATCCCCAGCCCTATTTTGTATTTTGTTTAGAGACAGGGTCTCACTGAGTTGCTTAGCACCTCGCCTTTGCTGAGGCTGGCTTGGAACTTGCAATTCTCCTGTTTCAGCCTCCCAAAGTGCTGGGATTACAGGCGTGTGCCACCATGCTCAGTGTAGGGAACCCTTTTTAAAGTTAGTGTCTCACAGAAATGGACCCTAAATTATGTCAAATACATTTATATATTATATCCACAAATGATAAATATGGCTTTTTGTTTAATAGAATAATGAGATTATTTATATTAATAAGTTCTAGATTTTCAAGTATTTAGAATTAATTAATAAAAATTACTTATACTACTGTTAGTCATAGTGCTATTATAGTACTGTAATTATAGTACTTATAGTACTATTTTAATACTTATAGTACTATTTTAGTATTACTTATAGTACTAGTCTTAGTTATAGCACTATTCTTTAAAGACTTGCAATATAGTTAAAATTATTATTTGAGAATTTTTGCTATTTTTTTCATAAAGCGAAGTTGTTTTGTCATTTTCTTTTCGAAGAATACCTCTGGGTATTTTGTATTGTATTGCATCAGGGATAAAGAGAAGGATCCAGAGCTCACCATGCCTCAATGGTCACCACCATTTTCTCAGCCTCCACACATGCATAAGCAGAAGTAAAAGGGACCACACACATGCTCCTAAGAAGACCCCGCAGTTTGGAGTTCAACATGCAGCCTACCATCACACCCGGAGATCAAATGACTAGGGACTGAACTTACCAAACTTGGTAAGTCCCCACTAAAAGCCCAGCAGTCCCGGCATTGTCATTAGCAGGCAACTCTGTAAACTCTTTTAACCCCCATTTTTGGCATTAATTCTGAACAATATAATCAGTGGTCACACACTCAAATGCCTCCAAGTACCGTGACATTGATAACAATTAATTGTGTGAAGAATGCTGTAAGAGGCAAAGGAAGAAACAGAAAGAGAAGATGTGGGATCCAGGCAAAGACACTCACTTTTTAAAGAATTAGGAAAACATTGTACTGGAATAAATAGGCCAAATTCCGGCTGGAAATATCAATTTCAGAAAATACATCTCAAGGAGGAGAAACATTTTCTACATGTTCAATTAATCACATCTGAGACTTAATTTTGTTATGTCAAATATTGTCAGTTAACTCTTAATTTTATTCTGATTATTCCAGTGAACATAGAAACAGATATAAATTTTCAAAGTCAACATTGATCCGTTTATGTTTAATTTAACATTACCAAGCCCCACAAAACCCACTAGAGTCAAAAATCTAATTCATCAAGTCAGTATTTTTTTGAATGCTATGAAGTGATAGACTATGGCAGTTCTGGGGGTACATGAAAGACAGGGTTCTGCTTCCTAGAAGCCACAATGTAATGAGGAAGACAGAGAGAGAGATTATACTGAGGTGAAAGTACAAGCTGAAGCGAGTCATTTGAAATGAAATAAATGATTATCTCTAAACTTTCTGAGGACGTGACATTTGAACTGAGACTTGTTGGAGACTAAGAATCAAGGATGTTAAGATAAGATGAACGAGTTTTCTAGGTAGGGGGAGAGGTCCAAATGTGTCAAGGCAGGATGAGATGGATTTTTTTTCTGGTTTTAAAACAGGCTATTATAGAGTAAGGGAGTGAATGCTGTGTGAGATTTCTTTAGCAGTGGTCAGACCATGGAATATAAACAATTTTAGTCTTTATTGTCAAACTAATGAAAAGGCTTGGATAGATTTAAGAAAAAAGTAGGATGATATGAATTGCATTTTTAAAAGGAGACTGGAGCTAAAGGGTTGTGAATGGATCATGAGGTCACCAGACTGAAAGCAGGTGTGCCAGTCAGAAGGCTATTACAATTCCAGGTAAAAACTGATTACAGCTTTCATCAAAATGAGAAACTCGAAAGGTTTTCAGTCAGATAAACCCACAATTGAACATGCCAAGAATTTCCTAATGAATACAGTGAGGAAGAATGAAGCTAATGTATGATAGTGCCATCCAAAACACAGCTGCACACAATCCAGGTTCATTTTCTTCATATTATATATATTCACTCTTCACGATTTCTCACAGCTTTAAGTTTAGTTCTCAAAATCTAAATCCTCTCTCTTCAACTGTGTGGCATCTCCAGATTGGGATTTAGGAGAGAGCCAGAAACCCAAGATGCTTCATAAGAGTTATTAAAAAGCTATCTTTTATTAAATCTTTATTTCAACATTAGTAAAATAAGATAATTTCTGCCTCCACAGGGTTGTGCTAAGCATCAAATGAATAACCACATTATCTGTTAATGATATACAAAGTGAAAATAAATCACAAATGTGAGTTATATTTGTTGGTATAAGACAAAGTCATCACAGTTTGAGTGGATTTCTCTCATATCCTATATACATTATACCAACAAACTTATTTCCTCTTGTTTCCAAATATATTCATATTTGCATGCTTTTTACTCTTCCTGCTATCAGCTGGTTGGGATGTGACTGGTCCCAGCCACCATCGTCCCTCACCTGTTTTCATATTCTTAATGGTCAACTTATTTGTTTTTCTATATATACATCCAACAATTTCAATGCTGGAGAGATCAAATTATTTTTGGATCCACAGTGATAGAAAATATAAAGGAAACTCTAGTTGGAAGGTCAGTGTTAGCCTCCTTACTGGCCTCGCTGCTTCTGCTCTAACCCTGACAGAGTGATCCCATTAGTGTGCAGGTCAGATCATGTCAGCACCCTGCTCAAAAATCCTGTTATGGCTCCTACTTCACTCATAGTAAAATCAGATCAGGGGCTGGGGTTTGTAGCTCAGTGGTAGCACACTTGCCTGGCATGTGTGAGGCACTGGGTTCAATTCTCAGCACCACATATAAATAAATAAAGGTACTGTGTCCATCTACAACTAAAAAAAAAAAATCAGATCAGGCCCAGCCCTATCGGTCTACCCCTGGCTCAGTCCCTTATCTGACCTCATCACCAGCCACTGTCCCCCTTGCTTGGGCTTCTGTTGCTCTGTTGTCCTCAGAGCCATTCCTCAGACTGGCTCCTTCAGGGCCTTTGAGGGATATTCTTTCTCATTCATATACACATGGTTATGGAGTATGGTGGCAGTGGCCTGTAATCCCAACAAGTCAAGAGGCTGAGGCAGGAGAATCACAAGTTTGAGGCCAGCTTAGTCAATTTAAGAAGATCCTGCCTCAAAAAGAGCCAGAGAAGCCGGGCGCGGTGGGCGCAAGCTTGTAATCCCAGCACTTAGGGAGGGTGAGACAGGAGAATCATGAGTTCAAAGCCAGCCTGAGCAAAAGTGAGACACTAAGCAACTCAGTGAGACCCTGTCTCTACATAAAACACAAAATAGGGCTGGGGATGTGGCTCAGTGGTCGAGTGCCCCTGGGTTCAATCTCCAGTACCAAAAAAAAAAAAAAAGCCTGAGATATAGCTTAGTGGTAGGAAGCAGTCTTGTGTTCAATCTAGTAGGACCAAAAAAAAAAAAAAATCCACATGGTTCACCCCTGTTCAGTGAGGGTTTCCAGGGCCACCCATCCCTGATCACCTGATCATTCATATCTTCTTTCCCCATTGTTTTTCCTCTTGATGGTTATTACTACCAAACATATATTAGATTTTGTTTTGTTATGTTTTGTTTTTGCTTGTTGTTCTTCTCAGCTCTGAAATACAAACTCCGTGAGAGCTGGTTTTCTGTTTTGATCACTCTTGTATTCCCCAAAGTCCAAATGTTGGTGACTCTCGGAATCCAAGGTCTGGAGAGCTGGAATCAGAAACTAGATCACAAAATACAAAACTGGAAACCTGTCATAGCAAACTGCTTGATCTGAGTCTGCAGAGATGCAGCTGATGTTCATGCAGCTAATGTTCCCACAAGGAGCGTGCAATGGTGCCTTGTTTCAATCTGAACCAGTAGGTGTGGTCAGGAGTGCCACCTACTGGCAAGACTTTTTAAAGGGATTGGACTTGAGGGAAACTTCCAAGGTTGAATCTGTAAAACAAAATAAATGATAAAATAATCTGTTTCAAGTATTAAGGAGTCGTAATTAGATTTCCAACTTAAAGTTGTAACTGAAAAGCAACCCCTGATAATTTTTTCAAATCTTTAACAAATTTATTCATAAAGTCACAACAAAAGCACAAGTTTTATTGATAATGAAAATAATTCATTGACTTAAAAATTCAATTTATTATGTATTTATATTTCAGCACCTTAATAGAAACTATTTGAAAAGAGGACATGTTATTAACTCAGACATTTGTTAAACAAGTATTTACTGTGCACCTGCAGAGTTGAGAAGTATGCCAATTGCTAGAGGCTTCAAAACACACAGGTCAGATCAGCCACCACCACCACTTTTATGAAGTTTCTGTCCTGCTTGATGAATGCATAAAATAAATAACTTAAGAAATAATTAAAAGTAAACTTCTAGATAATATCAAGGTATGTGAAGGAGACAAAGCAGAATAACTATTAGACTGAGTTTGAGGGCCAGAGGGCTTTTTAAGGTGGTCAGAGGGGGCCTCTTTGAATAGAGAATATGAGAATATAAAACTTAGTGACATTTTTTTTTTTTTGAGACAGAGTCTCAGTAAATTTTCCAGGCTATGTGGAATTTGTAATCTTCCTGCCTCAGCCTCCCAAGTCTCTGGGATTACAGGCATGCACGACCATGCTCTGCTTTAGTGGCTTAAAGTAACAGACACATGCTATTTGTTGTGGTGCTGTGGGTGGCCTGGACATTTCTTTTCTGCCATCTTAGCCAGGGCTGCATGATCTTATCCTCCCTCCCACAGCTCTGAGGCCTGAGCCAAAGCTCCTAGTATCCCTGGGTTTCTTCCACTGTAATGGGAGAGGAAGACAAGCTCCTGACAGAGGGAGATAGGTGGGAAGTCACAGATACTAACAATGAAAAGCTTGTGTTTTTCATCTTTAAATGATATTTTTGAAAATCAGTTAAACCACTGGACACACTGAGTTTAAATTTATTTTTTTGGTTGCTATGCTAGTTTTCCGTTACTGCTGAAACAGAACAAATTACTACAAATTTAGATGATAAGTGTAACTAATCATTAAGGAAATGCAGACTGGACTAGATCCTGGACCTGAAAAAGTTTATCTATAGGGGGCAGTTCCAAGATGGCCACCTAGACTGACGCCACAGTCACTCACTCCAGAACCGGCGACAGAAGTTGTACAATTTCCATCTCTCAGCCAGCTTCTGGACTTCATCCGACAGCTGTGCCCGCAGGAATTCCACTTTCGTGTGTACGCAGACCCACCAGGCAGCAACATTTGCCACAAACAGTGTAACTTCAACAGGAATCGGAGCGCCCCAGCGGCAGCACCACGGCCTGCAGATCCGCTGCGGGCAGTTGGGAGCCCCAACCCAGGCCCCGCCCCAGGCAGGACCTGCCTCTACCCGAAGGGACATGGGACAGCTCATGGGAACAAACTGAACTCAACACAGAACACTGCGAAAAGACAGCGATTTCACCAATGGCCTGACCCA
The DNA here is from genome assembly GCA_028644305.1 of Xerus rutilus. Classification (NCBI taxonomy): domain Eukaryota; kingdom Metazoa; phylum Chordata; class Mammalia; order Rodentia; family Sciuridae; genus Xerus; species Xerus rutilus. Next base: position 87,764,267 of record CM053403.1, on the reverse strand, counting down.
GAGTTACACCCTGCTGAGAACCCACACCCAGGACACCAGCAGGGAAAATCCAGCAAGCAACGGACAATGCCACCTACTGGAGGTGAAAGGAACCATTCCTGTTTATCTACATTGAGACTTTTTTTTCTTTCTTTTTACTTTTTTATTCTTATTTTTTATTTTATCCTTTATCTTCTTCTCCTAATATTTCTATTGTTTGATCTTTTTGTTTTATCTCACAGCTCTTTTCTTTTTCTCCTTCTTTCTTTTTCCTTCCCTCTTTTCTCTCTCACTTTTTTCCTACCCTCTAATCCCCAACAGTTGTGAAACCAAGGATTTGTTATACAGTGGGTCATGGTAGATTGAGATTTCTGAACTGTATACTAGAGTGGTATGATAAAGTTTTATAACTCACACTCGCATATGTTTTATTCTTCTTGATATCTTCTTTCCTCACTGTATTCCCTTTTCTTCCTCCTTACGGGTCTTCCACAACTCTCCGTTGCTCTTTCTACTAATAACCAACTTCTCTTGGATTCCTTTTTTATGCTTTCTAAGATCTCATAACCATATCCTCACTTCCTACTACCCCAACAATCTATCCTACACCCCACTCTCAAGTTTCCCTAGCCCACCAAGAGAAACTGTAGACCCCTGTGAAAACTTATTGTTTACATAATAGATTGTAAAGGAACCCATAATTGTTGTATATCGTGACTAAACTGTAAATGTATTTGGAAACTATTAGGAACTACTTGGTTTGAAACTATATATTGCTTGTATTGTGATCAACCAATATTGATCCCCCCTTTAAAAGAGTGGTATTGAAACCCTGCAGCGAAACTGTACACATATAGGAGTAAAAACTGTAACAACTTGGATCAACAGAGCTAGAAGGAAAGACACACAAACATTATGAAAAAACAAGGGAAGAAAATGACTCAAACAAACCAAGATTCTTCAATATTAGAATCCATGGTCAGTTAAGCAGAAGGAATGACAGAACATGAATTCAGGATGTACATAATCAAAATGTTCTGTGACTTAAAGAATGATATCAGAGAGCAAGCCCAGTCAGCAAAAGATCATTTTGATAAAGAGATGCACAAATACAGGAAGTAAAAGATCACTTCAAAACAGAGATGCTTAGGCAAATACAGGAAGTAAAAGGTCACTTGAAAAAGGAGATAGAGATTCTGAAAAG
>CM053403.1:87746034-87762584 GCA_028644305.1 Xerus rutilus | reverse complement strand
ATCTGGAAAGTAGTATGGAGATTCCTTTAAAAACTTGGAATAGAACCACCATTTGATCCAGCTATTCCACTCCTTGGCCTATACCCTAAAGATTTAAAAACAGCACACTACAGTAAAGCAGCCACTTCAATGTTTATAGCAGCACAATTCACAATTGCAAAACTATGGAAGCAACCCAGATGCCCTTCAATAGATGAATGGATAAAGAAACTGTGGTACATATGCATAATGGAATATTATTCAGCAATAAAAGAGAATAAAATTATGGCATTTGCAGGCAAATGGATGGAACGGAGAACATTATGCTAAGTGAAGTAAGCCAATCTGAAAAAACCAAATGCCAAATGTTCTCTCTGATTAGTGGATGAGGATACATAAGGGGGGTGGGAATGGGGAACATAGGAGAAATGGAGGAACTCTGGATGCGGCAGGAGGGAAGTGGGGAGAAGGAAAAGGGAATGGGTATAGTAATGATGGTTGATTGAGATTGTCATCCCTACCTTTGGTGCATGTATGAAGACACAAATGGTGTGACTCTATCTGGTTTGCAACCAGAGAAATGGAAAAATTGAGCTCTGTATATGTACTATGACTTGAAATGCATTTAAATAAAATAATTTTTTAAAAAATTTATCTATAAAGGACAATATCAGAACAATTAACCAAATTTACATGTGACTATGGATTACATAATTGGGTTTTTTTTCTTAAATTAAATTTTCTGCTTTTGATCATTGTATGTGGTAATGGAAGAGAATGTCCTTGTATGTATCTATGTACACACACACACACATTGAAGTATTTAGGAGAAAGTATCAACATGTAACTTCCTCCCAAATGCTTATGTGTGCACCTTTGTGAGCGTGCACACACAAGGGAGAAAGGGAGAGAAACAAATGAGAAAGCAAATGGAGCAAAATTTTAGCAATTAGTGAATCTAGACAAAGGGTATACAGGAGTCATTCCTTGCTATTCTTGCAACTTTTCTTGTAAATCTAAAATAATATCTAAAAAGATAGCCCAAAAATTTGTTTAAACATGACTAACTAAATGATTGCTATAATTTTTCCTCTCATTAAAATCTGTGTGCCTAGGATTCTGATTTTTACCTCCATTTCCTAAAAGGAGCCAATGAAAGTGTACCAGGCAGTGCAATCATTAACTCCAACAAATACACTCCTAAAAATTACAAAACTGTGCTCTTATTTTCTATTCTAGAAATTCAACATGTCACCGATTTTGAAATTGTGGCCCTTGTTTCTCTTACTATGCAATCCTAAATAACTATGAAGGGTATAATGTCTAAATATATTTCTGCCTCTGTTGTAATCAGTTTCAGAAGAGGAACCACTGGTGCAAAGGACCATACTTTGAAAAACTGGCTTCAACTTCAACAACCATGGTTTTAAAACATTTATGTGCCATATTTTCCCTTTCCCTTTGCTGAAAATTCCAAGGATGGTATTAACAAACTATTTTTGAATTTCTTTCCCCAACCCCAAACCTAACAGTTTAATTCCAATGAAATACACAATGCACATGTAGAAATGAACAAGAAATTTTTTATTTGAAAAAGTGAAGTTTTTGTAAATAAAGTGGAGCCCAGGGTGAGAGTATTTCTTGATTATTTTTTAAATCTCAAATCAAGTATTTCTACTGAGCATAATAATCTTCCTCCTTAACCCCATGATAGAAAAATAACAATAATAACAAATAGTATGTTCTGAGTGTTTTATGTGTACTAATGAATAAATTATCATATTAGTTATGTCATTAATTTGTTATTATAATCTTTATTTTATGTGCACACCTGTAATCCCAGCTGCTCGGGAGGCTGAGGTAGGAGGATCGGGAGTTCAAAGCCAGTCTCAGCAAAAGCTGCTCAGTGAGAACCTGTCTTTAAAATAAAATACAAAATAGGGCTGGGGATGTGGCTCAGTGATTGAGTGCCCCTGAGTTCAATCCCCAGTACCTCTCCCCCACAAAATCCGTATTTTATAGAAAAGGAAAACCAAGGCACAAAAGGTATCACAAGCTGTCCAAAGTCGCAAAACTAGTAAATCAGGGGCTGAGACTCTAGATCCTCTTGCTCCGGAAGCTGGGCTTTTCAGTCCACTTTATCTTCCACAGGGACCCAAAAGCTTGAATAAAGGGCAGATATTTGTATTCCAATGTATCAATTTCTTTCTTTCCTTCTAGATTGGGATCATGAATCCGAATGTCACTTCCCCAATGTGCTTTGAGTTGGATCCAACAGACCAGGATGGGGTCTGTCACAGTCAGTGAGCTGCATCTCTTCTCTGTGTGCCTCCAGATCTTGGTTTCCACTGCATTCTGCCCTTTTAAATTCTCCTGTAAAGGCTCTGATGTCATTTCTCTATTCAAAAGCATAAAGGGCAGGGAAGGACGCACAGTACCCTGGAAAGCACCAAGTGCACTCAGAATTGAAACCAACTTCCTCACTAACTGACCTATTTCTCTGAGCCTCAACTTCTTCCCTTATGAAAAATAAAATGCAGTTAATACTTAACTGCTTATAAATGAGTGTTGCGGGTATTTTCTCTGAAAATAAAACACCTCATTCTCATGTCATACAATTAAAGAATGGAAAGGATAGAACAAGTAAAAATGCTTGCACACTTTTAAACTACATACAGATATTAGTTATATTAACAGTCATTACTGCCTGGGTCCAAGGCCAGGAGTAATGTAATAATTATTTCCTTCCTCAGGTGAGAATTTTCTGACTCCTCTGTTTTTTTTTTATTTATGCATTACAATCACACATAATAGTGGGAATTATTATGTCATATTCATACACGCATATAACATAATTTGATTGAACCTATCTCTCAATACCTCCCCTGTCCTTCCCCTTCTCTATCTCCTTGATCCCATTGCTCTACTAATCTTCCCATTATTATTATTATTATTATAACTTGTGCATTATAATTATATATATAAAAGCAGGATTCTTGAGTTGTATTCATACATGGACATATTATAATTGGTAGATTTTGTCCCCCAGTATTTCCTTATGTGCCCCATCTCTCCCTCCCCATCAATCCCTGTCCTCTTCTCCATTGGTCCCCCTTCTATTTTATTTATTAAATCTTTTCTTTCCCTCCTTCTCTCTCTTTCTAGAAAGAAGTGAGGGAAAAAACTTTGACCCTTGACTTTCTGAGTTTGGATTATTTTATTTAGCATAATGTTCTACAGTTCCATCCATTTACTGGACAATGCCATCATTTCATTCTTTATAGCTGAGTAAAACCTCATCATGTATATATACCACATTTTCTATATCCATTCATCTGTTGATGGGCACCTAGGGCGATTCTATAACTTGGCTATTGTGAGTTATGATGTTACAAGAATTGAAGTTGCCATATCACTATAGTATGCTGATTTTAGATCTTTTAGATAAATACCAAAGAGTGGGAGAGCTGGGTAATATGGCGATTCCATTCCCAGTCTCTTAAGAAATCTCCACACTGCCTTCCAGAGTGGTTGTACTAATGTGCAGTCCCACCAAGAATGTATGACTGTACCTTTTTCCTGGCTTTCTTGCCAGCATTTACTATTATTCATGTTCTTGATGATTGCCATTCTAACTATAGATAAAGTCTCAGTATAATTTTTATTTGCATTTCCCTGAGTGATAAAGATGTTGAACATTTTTTCATATATTTGTTGGTCATTTGTATTTCTTCTTTTGAGAAATATCTGTTTATATCACTTGTCCATCTATTGCTTGGGTTATTTGGCTTTTAGGTATTTTTTGAGTTCTAGATATCTTCTGGATATTGATCCCCAAGAGGAAGAGTAACTGGCAAAGATCTTCTCCCATGTGTAGGCTCTCTATTCATGCTCTTAATTATTTCCTTCATTGTGCAGAAGCTTCTTAATTTGATGCCATCCCACTTACTGATTCTTGGTTTTATTTCTTGAATTTTAGTGGTCTCATTAAGGAAATTGGTACCTGTGCCAATATATTGGAGTGTTGACCTTATGTTTTTCTAGCAGTTTCAGTGATTCTAATATAATTCCTGGGACTTCCATCCATTTGGAGTTGACTTTTGTACAGGATGAGAGATTGGAATCTACTACTTTCATTCTTATACACATGAATAACCATTTTTTCCCAACACCATTTGTTAAAAAGGCTACTTTGCTCTAATGTATGTTTTTGGCATTTTTTTTTTCAAGGAGTTGAATATATCTATATGGCCTTATCTTCATTCCTTCTACTCTCTTTATTTTCATGTCTGTTTTGATACCAATGCCATGATGTTTTATTACTATAGCTGTGTAGTGTAATTTGAGATCAGGTATTGTGATGCCTCCAGCATTGCTTTTCTTGTTCAAGATTGCTTTGGCTATTCTGGGTTTCTTATTCTATATAAATTTTAGAATTTTGTTTTTCTAGTTCTGTGAAGAATGTCATTGGTATTTTGATGATAATTGCATTGAATTTGTGTATTGCTTTTGGTAATATGACCATTTTCACAATATTAATTCTGTCTAATCCAAGAACACAGGAGATATTTCCATTTTCTAAGGTTTTTAATTTTTTCAGTGTTCTGTAATTTTCATTATAAAGATCTTTCACCTTTTTGGTTAGATTTATTCCCAATATTGTTTGGTTTGTTGTTGTTGTTCTGTTTTCTTTTGCTTTGCTTTGTTTTTTGAGATTATTGTTTTTTGGGGATTGTTTTCCTGATTTTTTTTTCAGCAGATTTATTTTTGGAGTATAAGAAAGCTACTGACTTTTGTATGTTGATGTTGTATTCTGCTACTTTGCTGAATTTGTCTATCAGCTTTGGAAGTCTTTGAGTGTTTGGGGGGGAAGGGAGTTCTAAACATAAGATCAATTATTTCTATCTATTGTGAGATAATTCATATTTGCAAATTTGTATGAGTTCAAAGATTAAAAATTGATCGGATAAACAAAAAAAATCCAACTGGACTCCTTATCTACCTATCATCACAAACCAGTACCCTAATACATTTAGACTAGTAATCTCTACTTTGCCTCATAGTTAAGGCACAAGAACAACATGAAGTAATGCAGTGGTTTTCACTGCAGTCAAATGATAGCAAATTCCTAGGTAAACCCTACAATTTCCATCAACTGAAATTTGAAGAACATACTTGCAAGTCATGCAAAACTTCCTGGATTTCTAAGCCAAGATGTAGGATCCAAGAAGTGAAAGGCAACATTTGGGACTTTGGCTTTAGTGCAAAACCTCCAAGGCCTTATTCCAAGACTGTGGTTTTAGTGCTGGAACTTTTTGGCCTTAATAAGGGAAGTTTTCTAAGGCTCTGCTATCGGACCCTCTACAACATTGGTGTAAGACCACTGTGGATGGCATTACTCTAACTCACTGAATCTTATCTGAGAAATTGCTACATCTTGGAAAAGAGATAAAATACTGGGGAAACAACACATTACTTTGAATAAAACCCACAACAAGACTATTATTTCAGTACCTAGCTTTATGAATACTAGATAAAAAAAAACAGTTTTCATTTCCTACAATGTAGGACTTCAGAGAAGTCCACAAACCACAGCTTTAAAATGGAAAGGCAGCTAGAGATGTAGAATATCCTCAAACTCAGATAAAATAAATATTATCTGAATAAATGGGGAGATATTCCATGCTCATAGACAGAAAGGCCCAATATTGGTAAGATTTCACTTCTCATTTTGAGGTATAGATTCAAAGCGATACCAATAAAAATCCTAGCAAGCTATTTTGAAGATATTGAAAAACTGATTATAAATTAATATAGAGGACAAAAGACCCAAAAAAAGTCACCATGATACTGAAAAAGAAGGAAGTTGAAAGTTTACCTGATTTCAAGACTTACTAAATAAAAAGCTTACTATAAAGAAATCAAGACAGTATTGTACTGAGGAAAGAATGGAAAAACAAATAGATGGAATAGATGCACACAATGTAGTCAATTTGATGCAAAAGCATAGGTAATTCAATGACCAAAGGATTATCTTTTTAAAAAATGGTGTGGGAGCCTGGCACTATCTGTGATCCCATCACAGATATCACAAGTTCAAGGCTAGCCTCAGCAACTTAGCAGGTAATTCTGAAACCATGAATCAAAGACTAATTTTGATTTTCAAATCTTATTATTTAAAGAAATATATTTTGTAAGGCTATGACTTCTATAGATAGTACTCCTCTAGTTGATTTATACAAAGTACATTGAAAGCCTTCTGGAAAGGATTCCCCATTGTAGAGGCCTTTAAGGACATTCATGATTTATGGGAGATGGTCAAAATATCTATATTAATAGTCATTTAGAAGGAGTTGATTGTACCTTTCCACGATTACTTTGAGAGATGTAAGACTCCAATAAAGGAAATAATCGCAGACAAGGGGCAAGTAGCAAGTGAACTAAGATTAGGAGTGAAGCCTGAACATGATGGCAATCTCATGACACAACTTGAGCAGATGAGGACTTGCTTCTTATGGATGAGCAAAGAAAGCATTTTCTTGAGATGGAATCTATTTGTGGTGAAGATGCTGTGAACACTATTCAAATGACAACAAAAGATTTAGAACATTCCTTCCAATTAGTTGATAAAGCAGTGTGGCAAGGTTTGAGGGGACTCACTCTGATTTTGAAAGAAGTTCTGTGGGTAAAAGGCTATCAAACAATATCACATACTACAGAAAAATATTTCATGAAAATAAGAGTCCATCGATGCTGCAATCTTCGTTGCTCTTATTTTACAAAATTGCCACAGATACTCCCCAACCTTCAGCAACTGCCACTCTGATCAAGGCAAGACCCTCCTCCACCAGCAAAAAGATTATGACTTGTGAACAAAACTCACCATATTTTCAGAGTATACTTGAATTAGCCAACCATTAAACATGCAGTTACTTGTAAAGCTAAGACTGAGCAAAGACTAAAATAGAAAACAGTATGTGATGGTTCTGTGATCTGACAATGTAGACCTGGGAAAACCACTTTAAAAAGAAGGACAAAATGAAGAGAGCAAGCCGGGCATGGTGGCGCATACCTGTAATCCCAACACTTTGTGTGGCTGAGGCAGGAGAATCTCAAGTTCAAAGCCAACCTCAGCAATGGCGAGGCACTAAGCAACTCAGTGAGACCCTATCTCTACTTTTATGAGCTGGGAATGTGGCTCAGTGGTTGAGGACCCCTGAGTTCAATCCCCGGTACCAAAAAAAAAAGAAAAAAAAATGGAGAGAGCAGATGCAAAAAATAAAATTTAACTGCTCTCAGAAATTGTATCGGTGGTATCAGTAATAATATTGTTATTGATGTTAATATTCTATCATCCTGATTTTTTTTTAATTTTCCAATCTCAAGAATCTCTTTTCTCAGGCATTAAAAAATATATCTCCCACATGCAAGGCAATAACACTAAAATGTAATGACTAATCTTGTGTAATATTTCTTTGAGTAGAGAACAAAGAAGTGATAGAAGAACCATTTGAATGACCCACTTAAAACCTACAGGTCTTTTGTTGTCCTAAAATTTGCACCTCATTGCTTATTTTAAAAGAACAATTTTTGCTTTCTGGTTTTCAATGGGCCCCAAGGACACCACAGGTATTACATGGTTTAGTTTGAAGACATCAAAAACTTCAAGGTCCAATGCAATCAGGTATCTACTGCTCCTGACCGTGGATACCTGTCACTTCTGCAGCCTCTCAACCATATGTCCAAGCCCAAAATATGAAGTCTTCTTTCCCCAACAAGGAAATGTCACACCTTAGAAAAACCCTTGTTTCTTACAGTTGACTGAAACCACCATTGGCAGAAGGGCTTTCCTCTGGTCTGATTCAATATTTAAACCTAAGCTTAGCTAGCATGTCCAAGCTTGAAGAACAAAGGATATTTGTGTTCTCAATTCTACAGCACTATCAGCTAAGGTAGACCTTGTGCATCATTTTATGCAAAAAGTTCTACATTAATAAATTTGGAATCTGAAGTGGGAAGCTTAAAATTTTATTATTCATGCCCTTCTCTTTATGGATGCTTTACTATAAATCATAAGAAAATAAGTCTTTTCAGTAAACCCTGTCAAGCCTTCAACTCTCTTCCCGAATTTTCTAACACTCACTATCCTCCTCCTAAGAGTATTAAAAATTTTGGTTAGCAGGCTGGGATTGTGACTCAGTGGTAGAGCGCTTGCCTTGCATGCATGAGGCACTGGGTTTGATCCTCAGCACCACATAAAAATAAATAAAATAAAGATATTGTGTCCATCTACAACTAAAAAAAATATTTTAAAAAGTAAATAAAAAAATAAAAAAATTTTGGTTAGCAGTCATTCCTGGTTGTCTTGCACTATCCACTAATTTTCACAAATGCTGCAATTATCTTCCAGTTTCCACACTCATTTTCATTTACCAATCGTATATTAATTCTAAACAATTTCCCAAAATATTTAGGATCATTGCAAAGCAATTGCCTTAATCTCTGGACTGGTGGTTTTAGGTATCTAGACACTACACTGCCTCTTAGGAGTTAGGACAGAAAACTCACACTCGCCATTTTAACCCAGTACCCAATGCACTAGGCCTGTTGCTCTGCATCAGAAGGGCAGGCAGAGTGTTGAAGACCCAGATTTTCAAAAATGCAATGTATCGGCCAGGCACAGTGGCACACATCTGTAATCCCAGCACTTTGGGAGGCTGAGACAGGAGAATTGGGAGTTCAAAGCCAGCCTCAGCAAAGGCAAGGCACTAAGCAACTCAACTCAGTAAGACTCTGTCTATAAATAAAATGCAAAATAGGGCTGGGGATGTGGCTCAGTGGTCAAGTACCCCCGAGTTCAATCCCCAGTACCAAAAATAAAATAAAATGCAATTTATCTCAATTAGTCATCCTCACTTTTTCCACAGGACCACTTCCACACCTGGTAAGAACTGATTCCATGCTTGCAAGACAGAACCATTCTCACCTCCTTTAGCTGTCTTTTCCTGTAGGCACATCCAACTGTGTTTCCTTTTACCTTGTTAATCGAAATGCTTTCTATCCTTAGGAATTTTTCATAAATTTCTAATCCACAGTTAACACCCTCTCTTATTTTTCATAAAATTATTTTAAAAGTGCTTTATACAATTTCAGAGAATTGGGGTCAAAAGGCAATGTAAAAACAACACTCAATTTCATTTTCTTGATCAAATCTCATGCACAATGATTTTTTTAATGGTTATAGTCGGTATCCTTTGCTTAATGAATGCTAAGTTCAAGTTTATTTTCTAACTGGCTCAGTTCACACTTTTAAATGATTAAGCTAACTGAAACACAGATTTTGCTTAAACTGCTATTTGAGTAATGAATTTTTAAACCTAACACAGAACTTCATACATAGTAGAATAAAAAAAGTTAACTTCCTATCTTATGCCACAAGAAAATTAATTATAGATTGTAGACAATAAATATTCATCTCAACAAAAATAGAATAACAACAGAAGAAACAGCTTTTCAAATTCTGGCTTTGGTGTCTACTAAATCTAATGAATGGTCAGCTTTATATCCTCATATTGATAAATATATTCTTTGTACTCAAAACAAACAGGTACTTAATTTAATGTGGCAAGTCTTGATGAAACTATCATGAATTCAAGTATTTATAATTTTTTCACTGAGATACCAAGTCATTTGTATAATGAACACTTCTAAAATATTATACAACTTATAGCCTTTTCTTTATTAAAACATTTATGCTTTATGCTTTTATCTATCACCTAGGGTATACCAGGAATTGTACATGTTCTTAAAGATGCAGAGATTAATATGACAAGCACATACACAAAGTGTGTGATATTCCATTACATCTTGTGTCTGGGTTATTAAATAATTATCAAGAATTTATGCATGTTCTTTATAAATATGAAGTACCAGATACGTGTATTTCCTCCTCTTAGAGATTTAATATTAAATAAAATGTAATATAACAGGGTTAAATATTCAGAATTTAATAACTACATTACACTATGTGAGAAGATATTCTGGTTCTTAGGAAATACTGAAGTATTATGAAGTAAGGGGTTGCCAGGTATGGTGGCACATGCCTTTAATCCCAGGAACTTGGGAGGATGAGGCAGGAAGATCATAAATTCTAACCAGCCCCAGCAACTTAGTGAGGCCCTCAGCAACTTGGTGAGACCCTGTCTCAAGTAAAAAAATAAAATAGAAAGAGCTGGGGCCGGGCAAGTTGGTGCATGCCTGTAATCCCAGCACTTTGGGAGGCTGAGACTAGGGAATCGCTAGTTTAAAGCCAGCCTCAGCAACAACGAGGCTCTAAGCAACTCAGTGAGACCCTGTCTGTACATAAAACACAAAATAGGGCTGGGAATGTGGCTCAGTGGTTAAGCACCCCTGGATTCATTCCACAGTACCAAAAAAAAAAAATGAAATAAGCTTCAAGATATATGCCACTTACACTCAAATTGATAAGAAAAATCATATATACATATACATATGTGTGTGTTTGTATAACAGAGACATTTTTTTTGGAAGGAGGGATAATTGGGGATTGAACTCAGGGGAACTCAACCACTGAGCCTCATCCCCAGCCTTATTTTGTATTTTATTTAGAGACCTCACTGATTTCCTAAGAGCCTTGCTTTTGCTGAGGCTAGCTTTGAACTCATAATCCACCTGCCTCAGCCTCTTGAGCCTCTGGTATTACAGGAGTGCACCACCGCACTCAGCTCAGAGAAATTTAAAAAGAAAATGTAGTAGATTATTTAAAATTTTTTAATCTGAGTGAAGCATAAAAATGAGAGTTCTCAGTACTATTCTCTCAACTTTTCTCTACATTTGAAATTATTTCAAAATATTAAATGTTAATTTTTTAAGTTTTAAATTCCTATTGGCTAAGCCACTTTCTATTCTAATTAAATCATTACCTCTGAGGATGTGATCTAGCCACAAGTATTTTTTAACTTCCAGGTTCATTCTAATGTATAGCTCTGTTTAAAAAGCGGAGAGACAACATCTCTCCTGTGGTTTTAATATGGAAAGTCATCTACCCCTTCTTCCTTTCCCTTTTGTTATTTTGTTCAATTTTGGATCTGTCAGTGTTCTAAAAGCTTCTCCTTATGTTCCCACCTTTCCTCTAACTTCCTTGTTTCAAATATTTCTGGCTTTAAGATCACAACTACAAGTTTTCTATAACCCAAGATGTAATTGATCTTACTCTGGGAATATTAATATATGTATTCAAAGTTTTACAGGTTCTCCTACTTGTATATGACACACTTTGAGTTTTCAGTTCTTCTTTAAAATGTTTTTCTATACATGACAAATAGTCTCCTGTAAACTGGGAGGCCCTATAACTCTTCATTTAGTAGAAGAAAGTTTAAAATTTCTTGTCAATCTATAACAGATAACAACAGTTTCCTCTTATGCAGTGACCAATAATATGAGCCAGGCTGAGAAGTAGCTGTGCTCTCCTTAACACAATAGTTGTTTCTTTGAGTCTCTACTACCCAGAAGATTCTTCTTGGCACCCACTAAGGCTTGAGGGCATCCAATTCACAGGCCACAACTGTTATGTTGGATCAGCGTGTCCCGTTAGGGGCGGCCAGCCAGACTCTAACATCAGCAGTAGAGGTGCCTCCTCTCAATCAGCAGGCTTTTCCTGACTCATCCAGGAAGGACTCTGACCTTCTCTTCCTGCCCTAAGCCCTCCCCTTCCTGACCAGGCCTTTTAAAATTTTCTGTACCCCGGAACACGTGCACCATTTTCCTGTACACACTCTGATGGACGAGAGAGTTCAGCCCGAGAGCGTGGATTACCAATAAAGCCTTGCCCAGCGGTTTTAATTTGCCTCCTTTTGGTCATTTGGCTTTACAGATGGTGCTGAAAACCCGGGAGGGTATTTTGGATCTCCTCCACAGGAGTTGAGATCCACCCTCTTCTCCGAACCAGGAGAACTCCTGTGCCGCTCTATTTCCCTTCATCTGGACTGACAGAAGTGAGGTACATTCCCCATCTCCCCTGACCTTTTGGCTCCCATTACGTTCTGGAGGTCTATCCGTAAGTCACGGGCGTGCCAGAGACCTCCCCGTTTTAAGGCCGCAAGGGCTGAGGAGACATCCGGGTCCTTGTATGAGCCACCTGACTCCGTTCAGGCCCCCGGAGGGTACAGGGATGCCTGAACACCCCCTCCCCCCCACCACCGCCCAAACCCCCCACCTGGCCTTCCGTTCCTCAGGTGCGTGCCATCAGGTTCAGGGACGCCTTTTTCTGTTCTCACCCACCCCTACAGGTGCCAGAAGGTCATGGGACATACCAAGCCCTCCCGAGACCCCAAAACTCCATTGGATTGTCTATGTTCCAAGTTTGCCAAATTAGGACTCACTCCAGACCCATGATGTACGTTAGCCTGGCCCCAGTATGGCCTAGACTTTGGGTCAAAATGCCCCACAGAAGGAACTTTTGATTTTGAAATCCTCACTGAATTGGCAGTCTCTGTCACCAGATGGGAAATGGACATAAATTCCTATCAAAGAGGCTTTGTTGGAAAGTACGCTCTCACCCCTACCTTCTTTCCCATCTTTTCTGTCCTCTCAAGTTCTCGCGAGGGAAAATTCCAACCCCCTTTCCCATTTGCTCTTCTGTATCTCCTTCCTCATTTTCAGATCTACATATGCGGCGGCCATTCTGTCTTCCTGCTCCCTACCCAGACCCCGCCCCTCCTCGCTGCGACATCTTCCTGGGAGGCGGCACCGCCACCACCCCCCCAGCACCCGAGGGCAGAGACGGGACAGTGCGTAGAGCCTGCCCACCCCTGGTTCCCTGCTTCTCTCGCTTGCGTCCGCACTGCTCAGACGGACTAGCTGTCTGAAACCCAAGGGTAAAAAAAGTGTCTTTTATTTTACTGGCCGCGGCATTTTTTTCCCCCAAGACTCTTGCATTTCTTAAGTTCTATATGTTTTTTGAGCTCATGACCTTAATCCTTCACATCTAGGATAATGTTTTCTGATCAGTCCTATTTTTATTCAACAATGGAGTTTTTTTTAAAACATCTAACATTGCCTGCAGGCCTTTACTATTGTTGTGTTGTACGTCTGTGTGTGTGTGTGTGTGTGTGTGTGTGTGTGTGTGTGTGTACCATGTACATGATATCAAAATTGGCACAGATAATGAGCGCTCATGAATTAACACCTAAAAAAATGGATCCAAATATCTTTAATTCACATGATTTAAAAGGTTCAATTTAAATTGAGTAAACACAAAGGTTTATAGATTCCTATATGAAGTTTTAAAGGTTTCTACTGTTGCCTAAGTCCAGAAATTTACAAGGATTGCTTTGAAATATGAACAGAAGGAATTAAAGATTCTAAATATGGTATTTATTGAAAGGAAAGAATATTTCTGATCTAAAGGTTTATGATCATGAATAATTTGACTATAATTAGTTTTATTATTTAAAACTTAATGTACTAGTATAAAACAAAAACTGAAACATTCTTCTGCTTTTATCAAAATAATTTTCTTACATTTGTCAGGTTTTATCACTTAGAAAATTAACTCTTAAAAAATTAAGGCTTATACAGCTTTGATTAAACAAAAAAGTTAAAATCTAAATTTTTTCTTTGGTAACTAAACTTAATGTAATAACATCAATGTAATTATAGTTCTACTAGTTCTATTTTTATATTAAATGTGTTCATATCTTTTAGATAGACAAGCTTTAAAGTAGAAGGTTTTAAAGAGCATTGTATCAAGCTGATGTTCTCCAAACTGAACTTGTATGGTATCCATTTATATCATTTAATGTTTTATAACTGAACCTATCATCACTAAGATAATGCTTTAGGTTATTTTTACATCAGAGTAATCTTTTAAATAAATGAGGACCTAATCTATTCTGCTAAGATTTAATATTCTGCTAAGATTTTGCAAGGAGCCCTGTCTTACCTGAGATAGTTCTGTCTCCCAGCTTACTACAATGGCTTCAATGTAGGTCAGACTCCAGTTCATTTAAAGATATGTTCAAAGGATTGATTTTGTTGTAAAGATCATTAGGATTTCAACAGGAATATAATGTATAACTCAGCTGAAATTTGAGAAAGCTACTACACAAACTAAATATGTTTTTACTGTTGTTAATTGTATTTTGTATTTTCCTTAAACTTTATGGCTATTGCCTGTTAACATCTTATAGAAGTACTGATTCAAGAACAAGCAACCCAGATTATATTAAAATAAATAAGCCATCACCTACAGGACAGATAGACCTTAAAGTTAAAGCCCAGTACCCTTACTTTAAGACTAGTGAGATTGGCTTGCTGAGTTTAAGATCAAGACTTAAAAACTAAAATTAAATTAAAGGGCCAAGAAAACCAGTATTTGGCTCTTGCCCTCTGAGTCAGCCTGAATCCAAGGAATGAGGAAACTTCTCTAAAGGGCTCTAAACCTCTAGGCCATGGGACCTCCCAATCAGGGAGATTACTGAGACCATTAGAGAATTAAAGAGCTGATCAAATGCCATACGATGGATAGGAGGGTCATCCATTGAGAGAGGGAACCATCTCTCATGCTTCCCAGGGAAGCCACATGGTCAGCACCAGACCTTGACCTATCCTAATGCAGATGGCACTAGCAGAGCTAATAAGCTGCTCTCAAGTTCCTCAAGGATGCCTCCCAGGAGACCAAAAGGTGACTCTTAACAATAGGTAAGAACAAAAGTCAGTTTGACTTGCTTCATGTTAAACACCTAGCAAAACAGCAAAACCAAAAACACAGCCATTCTTGAACATTTAAAAATAGTTTAAAGATAGGTATCTGTGACATTAAAAACTAGATACTATGTTTACGTGCCTTGTCCTCTCCAGCCTTGTTATGGGGACAAATTCTCAACTCTTATACTTCCTACATTTCAGACTGTTCCCTCTGTGTAGGTTTGAATCATAACTGATTCCCATTGATGTTCCTCAATTAACTGTACAGTGAGGCTGAATTACCATGACTTGTTACCACCATCTCTATTGGTAATAATTGGGCTCTCCTTGGCCCCATTTGCTGCCTCTAGGCTGGGGCAGGAGGACTTGATTATGGGGTAACCGCTACTCAAACTTGAACAAGTTTTATTACAGAACCAACCAGGATTGGACTCCCACCACGCTGGACTCCCACCAAACTCAAAATTTCTCGGCAGCCCCCTTCTTTTCTGCTAATCAGTAATTTCTCCCAAGCCTCTGTTCCTACCCCCAGGTGATGCTTCTACATTCAAGCAACATGACTGACAACCAGATGCTCCCACACCCCTGTGTCTGTCTCCTTGCCTGACCAACACCCGAGCCATCTCCCCCTCTCTGGTGCCCTCAATCCCACAAGAAGTAGCCAGACCAAATCTGCTGTCCTGTATCATCAAAAAGGCCAGGATGTTAGGTTGGATCAGCGTGTCCAGTTAGAAGCGGCCAGCCAGACTCTAACATCAGCAGTAGAGGCGCCTCCTGTCAATCAGCAGACTTTTCCTGACTCATCCAGGAAGGACTCTGACCTTCTCTTCCTACCCTAAGCCCTCCTCTTCCTGACCGGGCCTTTTAAAATTTTCTATACCCTGTAACACATGCACCATTCTCCCGGACACACTCCGATGGACGGGAGAGTTTAGACCGAGAGCATGTATTTCCAATAAACCCTTGCCCAGCGGTTTTAATTTGCCTCCTTTTGGTCACCTGGCTTTACAACAACAAGAACCTAAAGAATTAACCTCTAATTTTTTTTTATAATATATTCAACTTAAACTTGATCAAACAAATGTGGTCCAATTTCTCTAAATCTGCATGTTTAAAATGTATGTATATTTTGACAACTACATTATTTATTTTGACTGGTGGAAAAATGTAGATTTGCAGGTAATTATTTTTTTTAATTTTTATTTTATTTTTATTTTTTTAATTAATTTATTTAAATGCATTTCAAGTCATAGTACATATATAGAGCTCAATTTTTCCATTTCTCTGGTTGCAAACCCGATAAGAAGAAGAAATAAATATATATAAGATTTAATAAAATGACTCAAAAGTGAAGCTAGTCAAATATGAAATGAAATATCATATTTGACATATGATATTTTTGATTTGTCATATCAAGAGAACCATATCATTTACTTGAAATAACATTTCAAAGACAAAGCTTATTGCTTCTTCTCAGCAAAAAAAAAACTATCAATGAGGTGAACAGAGAGCCTACATTCTGGGAGCAAATTTTTGCTACATGCACATCAGATAGAGCACTGATCTCCAGGATATATAAAGAACTCAAAAAACTTAACACCAAAAATCAAACAACCCAATTACTAAATGGGCTAAGGAGCTGAACAGAAACCTCTCAGAAGAAGATATACAATCAATAAACAAATATATGAAGAAATGTTCAACATCTCTAGCCATCAGAGAAATGCAAATCAAAACTACTCTCAGATTTCATCTCAACCCAGTCAGAATGGCAGCTATCCAAAATACCAACAACAATAAGTGCTGGCGAGGATGTGGTGAAAAAGGCACACTCAAACATTGCT
>CM053403.1:87723023-87745534 GCA_028644305.1 Xerus rutilus | reverse complement strand
GCTAACCTGCTCTTTGTGCTTCTGTGATTAATGCTTTGCTATGCTTGCTTCTCACGGATGGGGGTGCAAAACCACAGGCTGCCAGACCCCCTGGCCAGTTACCTAAAGTTCCAGGAACTGAAAGGGGACATAGGAGGCACTGTCACGGTTGAACTGTAAATAACTATAGGTTGAATATCTGCCAAATCATGTTTTCCTGAGTCATGTAGCTAGCCCACCTATAATAACCTCTGAAACCCTCATTTTGGGGTCACTCTCTGAAGGAAAGGAGAGCTGACCCCAATCAATTGGCCTGTGTGCCTATTTCCTCAATAAACTTTGCTGCTTCTGCAGAGTTGTCTGGGCTGCACTTCTTGGGGAGAGGTGCGGGTTGGATGCAACAATGTAAACTGATATACATTGATGTGGGGTCTCCTCTATTTATTGTGCTGGGCACTCAGAATTCCAAGAGGGTCCCTGCCCTGGACTCTTCAGAAGGGGACCACACAAACACCAAAACCAAAAGATGACTTATTCCTTTTACTCTCATTAGAAAATATTTTAAAAGTTCATCAAGTGAATTTAAAAAGCAAGAATTATAATAGAGTGTTGCAAGCTGAACCGTAGCCCTCCAGACCTGAAAATGCAAGATAAAAATGTACAGAGAGAATGAATTCACACCTTCTGCCCTGGGGCACCAGAGGGGGAAAAAACAGGTGCTTTCTCTTAAAAGTGGGTCACTGGAAATCCAACAAAAAACCTGTGTAGGCAGACAGGTTTGCCCACCCCCAACTCAGCTGCACTCCTTGCACTCCTGTGTTGAGTGGCTTGGTTTAAGCAGGTGTTTCAAAACTCCTGGAAATCCTAAATCAGAAGTGAGGCACAAAAGAGTAAAACTTGCCCTGCAGGCTCTCAGGAGGTTGGACAAGTCAGTCCTTGGGCCCAACCCAGATCCCAACCTCCTATTCTGGCAAAAAACCCAGCCCCCTCCCCTCCTCACACCTCAGCGTGCAGGGTCAGTGGTGCAGGGAACCACAGCTCCTTTTAGTGTAGGTTCAGTTGGAGAGCAATCTCCTAGAAAGTCTGCAGGTCTTAGGTGTAACCTAGTGACCAGCTAGCAACTAGCTTGGTCTATAACTCGGCAATATTTAGAGATAGAGAATGAGAGCCCCCTTTGTATTCCTGTACTAGGTACTAGCTACAAATGGTAAGTGTCCATATGGGATATTGAATATATCATGAAGTGTAGTGCTTTATTGAAATGTAGTGCTTCAGTGATCATTTCTTTCCCAATATATTCTGGATTTTTTTTGCTGGGGGGTGGGCGGTTAAAATTCAAGTTAATTTTTTTCTCACCTATAGAATATCTCCTTGCCTTTCTGTTCAATTTTATGGTGGAGTCTCTTAATTTTATCAGCTAGAACTGATCATCATTCAAATTTATAATTGCCAATGTGTGTGTGTGTGTGTGTGTGTGTGTGTATGTGTGTGTAATCCTTCATTTCATATTACCCTGTTCTTGTTTCAAAGATGCAGTATCCAGCCAGGGGCGGTGGCACCTGCCTATAATCCCAGCAGCTCTGGAGGCTAAGACAGGAGAACCATGAGTTCACAGCCAGCCTCAGCAGCTCAGTGAGACCTTAAGCAACTAACTCAGGGAGTTATACAAAATACAAAAAAAGGGCTGCAGATGTGGCTCAGTGGTTAAGCACCCTCGAGTTCAATCCTGGTACCAAAAATAAGAAAAAAGAAAAAAAATGAAACAAAGATGATGTTGTAGGGACAGACGAGGCAAGGCACCATATAGGAAACAGGAAGCAGGCTTATTTGACTGCAGTTCGTTCAGAGGGAACAACTTTCACTGTAATCAATTAATTCCCCTGAACCCTGAGTTCAGGCAATTTCAGAACTTTATACCCAGTGTGTAAGGGGAGGGGCTCAGAAGTTCACAGTCTACAGAAGTTCACACAAAAGCAGCTTTTTCTTTTGCTGTTTTGGGCAAGTTAACAATTCAAGGACAGCACCTGAAAAGGGAAGAGCTTCTTCTCCCCTTTCTTTCCTCCCCTGCCTGCTGTTACCATGGAGCCCAATTAGTAACAGTTCTCTTATCTCTGAAATGTAAACATCTCTGTGAAGCTCAGGCCAAGGCCAGAGGCCTTGTTAAAGGATCTGTCCCTTTTTTTGCACTTTGCATTTGCAAACACACTTTTATAAAATATTATATCATTACTAGATAGTCTATAAATATTTGTGAAAAAACTAGTAAAGGGGCATTCAGCACCTGAGTGCTGATCTCTTTCAGGCCAGTGGCCAAGGAAGATAGAACAACAGGAAATAGGGAGTTTAACTACATGGAACTCTTTTGTAGAGACTCTTTTGCTGATAGTCCTAAGATCAATTATGGTGCAGATTTCTGGAGAAGCTTAATTAAGATTTTTTTGTGGAGGAGGGGGTGCCACTACATAGCCCCCACAATAACGAATTACAGGCCTGAGCCACTGCACCCAGTTATTATCGTTTCTTCATTTTATTCTCCTCTTCATATTATCTTCCCCTCTGAGCCCCCTTTTTTCTGTTTCTTTGATTCTAATTTAACAGAGATTTTCTTCAAATATGTGGTGATCCTTTACTTTCTATTCACGCTTAAGAGTAAGACACTAGAATAATCAGAAAACTCTGCAGTTTTGGAGAGAGTTTTAGAGAATGGTGTGTCTCACAGTAAAGTGATCTGGCAGCCAAGAAGCTGTTCTGTTGAGGACCTCTAGAGGCTCTGATGTCAGATGTGGCCAAGCAGAAAGGAACTTTTTTGAGTTGTGCAAGTAAGGAACCTGGGTGGTCTCGGGACAGAAAGTTTCTAAATTCTCGGGGGATAAAAGGTTGTTAATTTATATGGGGTTTTAAGACACTTAGGGGAGGTGACTCCACAGGAAAGTAGTAAGGAGGAGACTGTGGGACAGAGCTTATATATTCTCATGTTTTCCAGAGTATGCAATGCATGACTCATAGGGGAAGGGGGATTTTAGGATATCTGCTATTGTTGGGTACTGGGCAAGGGGTGCTGCTTTGTGCTGTCCTGTGCATGCTCTCTGTTTTGATTTCAGCTTCATCAGTCCCTTCCATTTTAATGTCCTATTTGTTAAATTAAGCAAACAAAACCCACTGCAAGAGGTCAGTGAAAAAATACAAGATTATAAGAGGCAAGAGCAATGGAGCACATCTGTAGTCCCAGGGGCTCAGGAGGCTGAGGCAGAAGGATCATAAGTTCAAAGCCAGGCTCAGTAATTTAGCAAGGCCTCAAGCAACTTAACAAGACCCTGTCTCAAATAAGACATAAAAAGGGCTGAGAATGTGGCTCTGTGGTTTGGTGCATCTTGGTTCAATCCTTGGTACCAAAAAAAAAAAAAAAAAAAAAGATTACAAGAAAATGGTGTGACAACCTTAGGCTCTTATACCTTCATTTTTAGAATAACATTTCGCTCACACCCTGTCAGTGGCAGTTGTTCCCAGTCTAGAGCCTCTCTGGGTCACTCTAAAGAAACCTGGTCTTCCCTGCTAGAATAAGTGAAGATGTGAACATACCTCTTTACTGCAGCTGTGTGGCCACCACCCTCACCACCGGCCACTCTCAGCGTTAGCATCCTGAGACCTCCCGGTGTTCACAGTCCTGAGCACTGCCAGGGTGCTAAAGCAGTCAGCACACTTTCATTTGGTGCCACATTCCCTCAGGCAGACCTTTGCAAGTCCTTGGTAGTTATCATTCCCTTTCTGCTGTGCCAGTCACATTTCTCTGCCTGCTTGCAGGCTTCATATATTGCGGCTTATTATCGTCCTATACATTTTCATTGAAGATGATATTTGCATTTTTGTTTCTTGTTGGTTTTATTTGGAGATATTTAAGAAGAAGAAAAGCTATTTATTTACAAATGATTTTATTTACTAAATCTGCATCACCCTCAGTATTTTTTTTTTATTTCCTCTTTTTTTTCTTTTATTTTTTTCATTGTTGACGGGTCTTTATTGTATTCATTTATATGTGGTGCTGAGAATCGAACCCAGTGCCTCACACATGCTAGGCTCTACCACTGAGCCACAACCCCACACCCACCCTCAGTATTTTAGGGAAGCAATTTGCCAATATGCTAAGGAATCAAACCAACCATTCTGTTCCACTTAAACATCACTCCACTTAAACAGCTCACATCTGGGTAACCAATGACTTCTAGCTTGCCACAGTCTATGGGCATTTTCCGGTTCTCTTCTGAGCTTGCTTCTCAGCAGTGATGGGCATGGCTTACAATGCTGTCCTACTTAGAACACTCTCTTATGGGGATGATGGCCCACTCCTGTAATCCCAGTGACTCAGGAGGCTGAGGCAGGAGGATCGTGAGTTCAAAGCCAGCTTCAGCAACTTATTGAGGCCCTAAGAAATTCAGTGAGGTCCTGTCTCTAAGTAAAAAATATAAAGGGCTGGGATGCGGCCCAGAGGTTAAGCACCCCTGGGATCAATCCCCAGAACTGGGGGAAAAAAAATAGGAAGGAGGAAGAAGAGAAAGAGGAGGAGGGAGAGAAAAAGAACCCTCTTTTTCCTTTGTTTCCATGAACCACATGCATCTGTTTTATGTTCTAATTCTCTGGTTGCTACACTCCTCATTTCTGTCACTCATTGAATATTTATTGAGTGCCTTGTCTATATCAGAAATTTTCTGAGTTAAGGATTGCAGTGATGAATTCAAAGTCACAGTTCCCATTATCCAGGAGCTAACATCTTGTTGTTTCCTTTGCAGACACATCTGCTTCCACCTAGCCACGGAATTGTGAAGTCCTCTCATTTTGTTTTAGTGTTTTGTCTCTTCCTGCTATATATTACCTCCTAGAAAAATGCATCCTTTCTGAGCTGGGCACAGTGTGGCACACCTGTAATCCCAGGGACTTGGGAGGCTGAGGCAAGAGGATTGTCACAAGTTCGAGGCCAGCCTTGGTAAGCACCTGCCTCAAAATAAATAAATAAATAAACAAAAGGGCTGGGGATATAATTCAGTGGTGAAATACCACTGGGTTTGATCTCTAGTACCATAAGGAAAAGAAAAGCTTACCCTTTCCTATGGCTTCAATTATTACATAATGTTCCAGTGACACAAAATTATATCTTTTGCCAAGACTTCAATCCTGAACATCACACCTTTATATATTTAACATCTTCAGTTAAATATTCTAGAAGTACCACTCAATGTTTCCAAAACAAAACTAAATCTGGTAACCCCAGCCCTAGTGACTGCCATCCAACCATTCGTGCAATACACAAACCACAGCTTTGACTGTCTCATTCTGTATACAAAGTATACCAATTTTTCCCCTTTTTTAAATTCCCTACCTATCTCTGAACTCCATCCACTGTATCTCCACTGCCATGTTCACCTACATGACTGCAGTGTTCTCCCTACTTAGTGACCCTGTAATATCCATTCTAGCCTCCCTCCAAATTCTCCAAGCTGTAGTCCTCAGTCAAAGCCTTTCATGCCACATATGTGTTCATACAAAAATCCTCTGCTAACAGCTTGGGGTGCAACTTAGTGGTAGAGGGCTAGCCTAACATTTACAAGATCCCAGGTTTGGTTCCCAGCACTACCAAAAAGAAGAAGAAATCCTCTGCGAACCCAGCTTTAAAACAAACACCCTCCAATAAAGACTAAATTCTGAAAGTGAACATCAAGACCAACATCTTCTGATCTCCCTCCAGACACACCTCAAGTCTCTGTTGTAGAGTGGCCATCTCGGATCCTACCAGATCTCTCCCTCTAGAACATGTCCTCTCTTCCCACACCCTAGAATGCCCTTCTGCACTCCCTCTGGCCAACTTAACTCCTTTGGCCAAGATAACTCCTACCCACACTCCTCTGTTATAAACTTGCATGAATCGTGTTCATTTCTGAATTTCTACCTTGATGTGTGATTATGCATCCACCCCCCCATTTTCTTTAGATCCACACTGTTCAATATGGTGCTGTGTCACATGACCTAGTTAAATCTAAATGAGTTTAAATTATATAAATTTCAATTTCTAAATCACATTAGCCACATTTCAAGCACTTAAATAGCCACATTTCTAATAACTACCATACTGAATAACAAATATAGAATATTTATGTCATCACAGGAAGTTCCACTAGCACTGTTTTAGACTTTAAGCTTAAATTGTAAGTTATACAACTTATATGTTATATAAGTGATAGGTTATAAAACCTATAGCACCCACTAAATAAATCTGTATGAAGAAATACACTCAAAAATACTATAGATAGGGGCTGAGGTTGTAGCTCAGTAGTCGAGTGCTTGCCTAGGACATGTGAGGCCCTGGATCTGATCCTCAGTACCACATAAAAATAAATAAATAAAATAAAGGTATTGTGTCCATCTACAACTAAAAAGAAAAATACTATAGATAAATAGGGTATAGTAGCATATGCCTGTAATCTCAGCAACTCAGGAAGCTAAGGCAGGAGGATCACAACTTTGAGGCCAGCCTAGGCAACTTAGCAAGATCCTGTCTCAAACTTAAATAAAATTAAATAAATTTAAAAGAAAAAGAACAGGGATGTAGTTAAACAAGAGTATCCTTGGAGGGGCTGGCGATGTAGCTCAGTGGTAGAGCACTTGCCTAGCATGCATGAGGCACTGCGTTCGAGCCTCAGCACCACATATAAATAATAAATGAATAAAATAAAGATCCATCAACAACTAAAAAAATTTTTTAAAAAAAGAGTATCCCTGGATTCAATCTCCAATACAGGAGTGGGGCAGGGTTGGGGAAGACACTATCCATAAGCCAAAATGAAATTCTGAAGGAAAAAAAAAAAAGTTGAAGTAACACAGGAAGCCTAGGCATAGAATACAGGGGGAAAAAAGTAAGTGGAAAACATAAGGTGACAGACTTACGCCTTAACATAGCAATAATTACATGAAATGTAAATTGTTTCAAATAAAACAAATCCTTGAAAATTGGGGAGTTGCTTGGTTACAGAAACAGAATAGTCTACACCATTGTCAAAATTTATACAATGTTTTTATTGTCATAAATTGTACAAATTTTATATGAAGTATCATGTAATTAATGTTTTGGGCAATTAATTTTTAGTAGCAATTAATTTTTACAATCAGTAATATTGTAAAAAATCTGTATGTATTGTAGAAAAACCTACAAGAAGCTCTGGGCTCAGGCTATACCTGCTACAGGCAGGCTTTTCACGGAAGCTGCTGCTGAGTGTAGTGACATGCCTGGCACTCCTCATCTTCTGCTCTGTGTGTTAAGTATCCACAGGGCTGTCTCAAGGGCCTTATTCCTCCTGAAATCTACACTGTTCCTAAGAGACTTTGTTTAAGCCCAGGGTTTCAACTGCCACTTAGATCAAGGTCAGCTGTTTGCAACCCCATGCATGCCACCACTCCATCATTCTCTAGGATGCCATTTTTAGTTGAGGCACGCAAACTTGAAATAAAATTTCTTTTCCATCCTGGATAGATACTATTGAGTGCCTATTTTAAGAGCCCTTTTCCCTGGATAAATTTCATACACCATTTTCATGGTCCATCATAAAATTCTGTGCTGAAATCTGCAGGAAATTTTTTTTTAATGGGAATGAAAAAGGAAAGGTAGTGACTGACAGAACAGAAATTTAAAGAAATCGGTGGAGGACTTGGAACTATTTTCTACTTAGAAGAAAATTCCTGAGACAAGGGCCTTGATAGAGACAGAATAAAAAAACCTAGAATATAATATGCTCTGGCACAAACTCACTGTAACAGGGATTTATAAAAAGAGGAAACTTATTGTATAAAAATCACTTGGTGGGCTGAGGCTATAGCTCAGTTGATGGAGTGGTTGTCTAGCAGGCTTAAGGCCCTGGGTTCAATCCCCAGCACCACTTAAAAAAAAGTAGTGAAAAAAAATCACTTGATGAACACAGACTTTCCCTGAAATAAGCTAATAAGTTAATAATTGCATGAGTTAATGATTCCAAACATTAGTATATTATTTGCTATAATATATTAAAGAACAAAAATGATTTTCAAATTGATTTGGTATAACTGATTCATGTTACAAGAAGAAGCTGGGTTCATAAGAGGTTGACCACAGTGAGCTGTGCAGCTACAATTAGAACCCATTTCTCTCCCTCCCAAGTCCACACTACCTCAAGGATTCATCGGCCCCAACTTACATTTGTAACTTCAAAGTACAAACAGGTGCAACACCAACTAATATTATATAAACTCCTATGTATCGTTTTACAAAACTGTAGTGTACCCATAAAAACAGCCTGGTAACTATCTTCACCCCAAAGAACCTGGACAAGACAAACTGGGTGCACAGGAGTGAGATGTCCAAGCTATCTGGAAAGTGTTGTGGGAAGGAAGGCAGAAAGGCCAGCATGTGCCAGGGATGTGACACTCCTCTGGCCATTGCTGGCTCTGAAGATGGAAGAGGAAGATGGAATTCTTCCCCAGAGCCTCCAGAAGGGAACTCAGACCTGACATGTGGACTTTACATAGAACCATTTCAAACTTCCGAGCCACACAACTACAGGATAATAAATCATGTTGTTTTGTCACTATTTGTGGCAATATGTCATAGCAGCCATAGAGATGCACTTCCCACAGATTCATTTCAGGCTCTCCTGCAGCCCCTGACAAGTGTTGGATCCTCTTTATAAAGCATCAAAGAACAAAATTTATATAGGTGTTAACACATAGCAACTAAGCAATTTCTTTCTTCCTAAAATAAACCACTCTCAAAATTCAATTCTAGTGAAAATTTATTAAACCTGTATGGAGCTAAGAAATGACCCTCTCCCATCTGTACAATTCACAACACCCACCCCAGACCAGTGCCTTGCCATTTCTCCTCAGCTGGCCACGCACCATGTTTCACTAGCTTTCTACTATCAGGCAATATCCAATAAGTGTAATAGTCGGCTGGTTCCAGAGTTCAAGTCTTCTCAGAGAGTGGTGAATAGCAGAGTGACCATCACAGCTAATGAAGACTCTGCTTCATTTTCTAAATTAAAGAGAACAACAACAACAAAGGAGTTACCTAGATAACCTAGTGCTCAAAAGATCAGACTCATCTTTTGTCACTTACCACTGTGATCTTGGGCATGGAACTTAATTTCTTTAGATGTAATTCCTTACCCTTCCCCTTACCCTCCCCCTTGTACTTCAAAGAGATTTTACATACTGTCCTGATATCTATTTTTTGGCATGAAGAAATCACTTTATTGACTCCCAAAGAGCCAAGAGTGAAGAGAAGTATTACAACTGGACATCCTGGGCTGGGGTGGTGGCTCAGTGGTAGAGTGCTCGTCTCAAATGTGTCAGGTGCTGGGTTCAATCCTCAGCACCACATAAAAATAAATAAATAAATTAAAATATTGTGTCCATCTACAACTACGAAAAAAAATTTTTTAAAAAACTGGACAAACTGATGCAGAGTCCCTGGAATTTTTAAAGGCATGATATGTCCTATGCATCAGAAAACATGATACCTTGTCTTTTTTGGAATTTTTGCCAAATTCTACCCATTTGGTAAAATTACATGGAATACACTAGAACTCATATCCAAAAGAGACAGGAAGAATTACTCTTGGGGGAAAAAAATCAAGGAAGAGACCTTGTTTATCCTAGTTGGTTGCTAATGTTCCAGGTAACTGGACATGGAAGATCTCGAAGGAAAGGGATGTTATCTTCAACTTTCTTGTTAGATTTTTGTAGCTGATCTCAGCATCTGGGAAGTCTTAAGCTTGGGATCCTTTCCCAAGGGATTAAAACTGGCATTAAAAAGAGTACCAGATCTCTCAAAAGGCATCAGAGATAAGAGAGAAGGAACTTACAAAGATGCACTGAGGTGGACCCATTACTTCTCATAGAGATGCTGGTCTGGTCTGCAATTAAGTAAAAGAAATAGTTTCCAGTCACTTCCAATGGGTATTACTTACATTGAATTCTCTTAACAGAATCTCTTAAGAGCCTCCAGTAGCTTTAGTACATGTAAGACTCCATTGAATCTGTTGCAAAAACTTCCTTTCTCCTAATTGCCAAGACACTCTGCCAGTGCTGAACACCTGCCTGTGGAAGTGGATGCACCTGCACTCCAGGAGGACTGGTGAAGGGTTTCATCTCCACTCACACTCTGGTTCTTAAGAGTAGCTTGGTGCAGGGAGGCATCCCTATAATCCCAGAGACTTGGGGAGCCTGAGGTAGGAGAATCACAAATTCAAGGCCATCCTCAGAAACTTAGCAAGACCATACCTCAAAATAATTTTAAAAAATTTTTTAATCTAAAAAAAAAATGGCTAGGGCTGGGCACAGTGATGCCCTGTAAACCCAGCACTTTGGGAGGCTGAGGCAGGAGAATTGCAAGTTCAAAGCCAGCCTCAGCAATGGCGAGGCGCTAAGCAACTCAGTGAGACCCTGTCTCTAAATAAAACACAAAATAGGGGGCTGGGATTGTAGCTCAGCGGTAGAGCGCTTGCCGCCCATGCGTGAGGCCCTGGGTTCGATCCTCAGCACCACATACAGAGCAATAAAATAAAGACATGGTGTCCATCTACAAAACAATTAAAAAAAAAAAAAAACACAAAATAGCGCTGGGGATGTGGATCAGTGGTCAAGTACCCCTGATTTCAATCTCTGGTACCAAAAAAAAAGAAAGAAAGAAAATGGCTAGGGACATAACTCAGTGGTAAAGCTCCCCTCAGTTCAATACCCAGTACCCTCCCCCCAAAAAAAATCTAACACCAGAAGTTCCTAAAAGTAGCACATGAATTGGACATATCTTCATCTACCAGTTCCACATTCTCTTCTCCATAAGAGTACATATATTGAGCTTATTGAACATGGTGTCTGGGTAAGAAGAGTATAAAATAAGGATAGAGGACTTAAATATGACTTCTTGAATCCGTTCTGAAATCTTCCCAGAGAAAAATCCCTCAAAGACCAAGAAACTAAAATCCCTGGCCTTAACTGTTAATTCAATTGGTTCATCAAAGGAAAAACATGTGCTAGAAACAGCAAAAATTTATTAACCTAAAAAGTTAAAGCCTTTCAGATTTTCTCCTTCTACTAAAAATAGAAGCTTCTTAGTTGTAACTGCCATAGTCAGAAGTCATTTCTCAACAGGCAGTGGTATAAATAGGTTGGGTCCTGCTTTCAGAAATGACCACATAGGTCTGGGTTGCTTCATGTAGTCAAGCAGGAGAATTTCCCTATTGTTCCATGCATTGCAGGGCATAGGACTTCATTAACTTATTAACCAACTAGAGATATGGAAGTTGGAGTACAACACTGAGGTACCACTTTATAAAGCAGTTAAGGTAGCTATGTGAAGAAAAAATTTAAAGCCATACAGCCAACCCCATTTTAATAGGCTCTTCATCTCCCCACAAGTACAACTTCTGCACTTACCCAACTACTACCTGCAATCCTTCAATACACCTACAGCAGTGCTAGAATACAGGTTAGCTGCTATTTATAGACATAATGAGATTACTTAGAAGTCTGCTCTTATAGGTAAGGCCCAAGGCCCTTTTTCAGCAAAAATCTCACATACTCTTTTAACTATTGAGGTTTATTGGTGTGAGAAGGCACTGAAGTCCTATGGTTCCTTCACTAAGTGTCAGAAACAAAAATGAAGAAATGTGAGTTGTGAGAGGGAGTAGGCTGATAGGACCACTGTTTAATTCACGAAGACTTTAAATCCCTTTTTTCTTCTGTTCAGTCTAAATTGAGATGACATTTACACTTACCAAAATCTTTACTCATAAAGCTCTTTGTCTGAAATGTATTATAATCATCTGGAAAAGGAAAGGAAGTGATTAGCCCCACCCTGTTGCCACATCTATCACCCCAAGGAGACACCAGAACTGGTCCCTAAACATAAGCTACCACCACAGGACATTTCCAGGTAATGAGGTAGAGAGTCAGGGAGAAGATTCTGCATGTTAGGAGACAGGAATCCTTACCTGGGGCCTCACTGGCTTCTCCCACAGAGCTGGCAGTGACTGTTTCAAGGTCAACAAAGAATTCTGGGAAAATAAAATAGAAGACAGGTGTGGTCACTAGCCAATAGTGGGAATCTAGTGCACAGAAGGAAAGGAGGCATTCTCAGGAATGCAGAAGATAGGGATCCAGGAACACCTGCTGAACTTTCTTGCAAGACCCTCACTTACTGGAAGTCTGCATAGTCTCCAAGTTCATGTCTGTGGTCAACTCTAGGTCTGTGGTCTGGTCTAGGTCAGCGATTGACTCTTGGTCCTTGGCTATTTCTCCATCAGTGGTTAACTCTAGATGAGGGATCCATTCCAGTAGGTCAGTGGTTGATTCTAGAGGAGCCAGAAAGAAAAGAGCAGCTCAAATGCCTTCCTGTCAGAATGTCTCTGCCGCCTCCACACCTTCCCGTTCCCAGCTAGACCTTTCCTCTGGGGAAAGCATGGAAGGCAAGGTGGCTACTGAAGCCCCGGTGGTCTCACACAAGTCTCCCTCCTGTCAGGGGTAGAAAGTCTCTAGGCCAGCTGCTGCCTCCACACATCCTCCTTCAAGAGGACAGATTCAGCAAGGAGCATTTGATACTGTCCTGGAACTATACTGGTCAGACTGGCACAGAAGACTCTCCCTCTATAGTCCTTCTCAGAGCCTGAAAGCTAAAAACAAAAACTGAGAGGGGATAGGAAGCAAGGAAAATGGCTATTGCATAGTACAAGCAAGAGTGTTATGGCCTCTAAATTTGACAACTCCTAATGTTTTCATTTAATTCATGGGCTACGTCTAGGGCTCCTTTTCTCATCGTGTCCTGAATGGTGGGGCTTGTTAACCATATAAGCATCATAGCCAAGTAGGTCTCTCCAGCACAAGCTGATCTCCTGAGGCTGCTGTGGAGACAGATGTGCAGTCACTGTGGCAGATGTGGACAGCTGCCCAAGGGGCCCAAATCACCAGCTCTCCACTGTCCTCATCTTGCTTCACCACACAGCCAAATGCAGTAAAGACCAAACCCAGCCTCCCAGAAACAAAGCCAGCAGACGAGAAGCTGAGAGGAAGAGGGCCAGGGAGACTGACCATTTTAATAGAAATAACCACACACCTCTCCTCCTGAGAAATGGACCTGAAAGCAGGAAGAAATGTACAAGAAACCTTTGGGGTGAGAGGTTTCCTTTCTCTCTGCTCTCAAGACACCAGTTTCTTTCCTTCTTCAACATGCTTCACTCTTCCTTTCCAGACCCACTAATTTGCACTGTCTGTGACCCAGCTGGCTGCTAAATCTCTCCAAAATTGACTGTACTCCATCCATTATGAAATGAGGTTCCTGCCACAAGACTTTCAGCCTGAATTAACTAGAATAAAGCCTAACACTCAGCAAGGAAGGGAACCCGGCAAACCTCGGCAGCTCCAATCACCGCCTTCTGGGACCTGGCTCAGCCTGGTCACCTTCCTGAGGTCGATTGGAACCCACAACTTAAACCATCACTCAGCTACCCAGACCCAGAGCTCATGTACGTTTTACCCAATTCCGCTTTACAATTTTCACCAGGGTTATTTATATACACACACACACACACATATATACACACACACATATATACACGCATATAATATGTATATATATACGTATATACACATATATACACGTATATACATATATGTATATATGTGTGTATATATATATACACACCACTCACACACACACCACAAAATGATTTTATTCGCGTTCCTCAAGACCAAGACCTCCAACATTGCACTCGCCTGGGGGCAGTAGTGTAGGGAACGCCACAGCCAGAGCGCACAGGACCGGCAGGATCAGGACCTTGCAGAGCATGGCGCTGGTGCCAGGGGAAGAGCAGAAGGCTGGTCAGAAGCGCACAGGCAGGCTGAGCAGGGACAGCTGCGCTGGACTTTTATAGACCTAGCTGCCTCTGTCCCCTGCTGGCAGCATTCCCCAGGTCCACTGGAGTGGAGGGAGCCTCACCCTGTTCAGAGAATGCCCCTGAGGGAAGGCGAGAAAGGAACTAGGTGGGAGGGAGAAGCAAGGAGATCGTCTGGAGAAAACGCTGATAAGGTCCTTTGCAAGTAGATTGCTTGTCCCCTTACTTTTAGCGCAGTTTATCTGCTTCTTTAAGGGGCCAAGGAGAAATTCCTGTTCCACCTGCTGCTGAGGAGATACCTCCTGGTCTATGACTGCAAGTTTGTCATCCAACTTGGTGCCACACACTGTTTTAAGGGGCCCCCAAAAGCTTCCTTTGTGTCAGAGAACAGAGTCAAGCCTCTTTTGACTTTGAGAGAGCACCTTATTTCACCCCCATCCTCCCTCCCACCTCGTTGCTCGGAATTGAATCCAGGTGTGCTCTATCATTAAGTTACATCCCCAGACCTTTTTTTTTTTTTTTTATTTTGAGACAGGGCCTTGTTAAATTGCTCAGGTTGACCTGGGACTTGCAATCCTCCTGCCTCAATCTCTAGACTTAGATTGACTAAAGATATTCACTCTCTGAAAGGGTGTCATGAACATCGAGGACTTTTTGACTGTGTGAACCTAGCTCCTGCTAGGGACTTTCTCCAGGGTCCAGTAGTAAGCTGAGACTTGTCTGATTGTAGCACTGGCTCCAACCCCCAGAAGACATGGAAAATGGGCATGAGAAAACACAAGGGTAAAGGACCAGCCCATGTAAGAGAGCCTCATTGCTCAGTTAAAAGCACCACCTGTACTTGTAAAGGAGGTCTTTAACTGATATGCACAATTCCCATGACACTCCTATGAGGACCTTAAACTTCAGTTGTCTTTACTTATAAGTTCACAACTAATTCTTGTCCCTCAGAAATCACAAGGTTGACCATATTGTACTGAAATAAGCCACTCAATAATAGTAATAATAAAGGCTAACTTTTATCAAATGTTTAACTATGTGCCATGGGCATATACTAATTTATGCTGATACTAACCCTAAGGTAATTTAATCATCTTCCTTTTATAGATTTTAAAAAACATGGCTCATAGAGGTTAGTTAACTTTAGGAAAAGTCACGTACCAAATGCTACACAGTCAGGAAGCAAATCCAGCTGCAGTCTGAAGCTAGAGCCTGTGTTCTCAACCTCTCTATTACTTGTGTCCCTCAACCCCCATCATGCCCAATTATCTCCCTGATCTCCTGTTGCTGGTTTTGTCCTGTTAAAAATGGCATTACACTAGACTTAGCTCTAATGAAGAAAAAAATACACACATACCAGAGAACGTTTTGTTCTTCTGGAAACTGAATCCTTGGCCAGCCCTGTGCAATGAGTTGTAACTCCAACACAATAGGACCTTGGGAAGCAAGAAGCTCATAAGAAACTTGCAGGCAAACAAATCAACAATAGGACTCAAAAAAGACAATAACCTGGAGAACATTATGCTTAGTGAAGTAAGCCAATCCCAAAAAACCAAATGCCGAATGTTCTCGCTGATTAGTGGATAAGGATGCATAAGGGGGGGTGGGAACGGGAAACACAGCAGGGGGAGGTGGGAGGAAGGAAAGGGGAATGGGCATAGTAATGATGGTTGATTGAGATGGTCATTACTACCCCTGGTGCATGTATGAAGACACCAATGGTGTGACTTTATCTGGTTTGCAACCAGAGAAATGGAAAAACTGAGCTCTGGTTATGTACTATGACTTGAAACGCATTTAAATAAAATAACTAAATTAAAAAAATTTTAAAAAAGACAATAACCCACTCAGTCACAGGCCAGTGGAAAAAGGGGACATTTTTCCTGCATTGGGGTGAAGATGAGACTATTTTCTGCCACAGAAATGTGCAAGAATTAACTTTCAGATGAGCCAGACTAAGAAGTGAAAGGGAACCAGAGGGCAAAGTGACCTCCCCCCCCCCCCCGCAACTTTTTCTTGCTCCTGACCACCTAAAATCAAGAAGCCTGCTTATGACATCCTTCCACAGGTCTCCTATATAACCATAGGGATTTTATTAAAAGGAATTGTGGCTTTTACTTGTACTCTCTTGGCTTCTTACATATGCTCCCAAATGTTATAGAATCATGTTGCCTCAAAGTCTGAAGTTATCTTCAAATGCATCCAACTGAGTCAGACATCCTGGGTCTTCTGTTAACTAAAAGAGTGTTTTCCCTCATGTAACATGCCTGTTAAATGGCCTGTCATCCCCAACAGTGAGGAACTCAGTGCCTTGAGAACAGTTCATCTTTGGACAATTGACTGGAAGTACACCTTCCAGTGACTGAAGTACACCTTCCTGTAACTTTAGCCCCTTGATCCCAGTTTTATAAATACATATATATTCCTCCCTCTTCTTCCCTCTCCCAGTGTCAAAGGCAGATATTATTTTACCTTCAAAACGTCTTCACCATCCTAAAAAGAAAATACAGGTTTCTCCTATTTTTCCCCTGAAATTTTCCCAGAAGCCAGCACAGTGCCTGACACACAGGAGGTGATTATAAACATTTATTAATAAGTTAATGACAAGCCAGGTGCAGTGGTGCTCACCTGTGATCCCAGTGGCTCGGAAGGCTGAGGCAGGAAAATCACAAATTTAAAGCCAGACCCAGCAATTTAGCAAGACCCTGTCTCAAAATAAAAAATAAAAAGGACTGAGGATGCAGTTCGGTGGTAGAGCACCCCCAGGTTCAATCCTCAGTGTTGGGGGGAAATAATTAATGACTAGATTGCTCCTGGTTACTGGTCTGTGACTTCATTTGTATATTGTTTGATAGAATTAAAACACATTATCACAAGTTTGATCCAGTTATAGCAGGAAAGAAAAATCTTCCACCATCCTTCTTTTCTGGAAAATCTTATTAAGTCAATGTTCATATTATCATTAAAAGGCGGGTCTGGCAGAAATGGCAGAAACTATCCTGACAGCACTACAGACACTGAGAAGACTTTTCATCTACCTCCTCCAGAGTAGATGCTTCTTTGGGAAGTGGTTTGAACTGGGCGATGCGTGCTGAGGTATCATTCTCCTCTGTCCTGCCCTGACTCCTAACAGATCCAGATCACTTCCAGCTGGGCATTGGACCCAGGGTGAGATGCTTCCTACATTTTAGGCCCCAATAATCATTCCTCCCCTAGGGAGCAGTTTGCAGAAACCAAGACTCAAATTTTTAACAGGTGGAACAGAAACTCAGGATGAAATTAAAATTTTACGTTCTGGACCATCTGTCTTGCTATATTATGTATGGATACAGATTAGCTCATCTTCTAGGGTTAGATCAAGCATTTTTTGAATATACTAAGTACCTTGGGCAATTCAAAGAAGTTTGGAACTTGATTCCTTCCCTAAAATGGTAGCCATGGAGTAAAAGTATATATATAATACAAAGGCAGTTCATTATCGTATGCTGGGAAAGCTAATCATGGGCCAATAGACCAGAATGTCTATTTATTTGCCATGTTTACAGAAGGTCAGTGAAGTACAATAACTGAAGTAGAAGAAGCACTAGGCTAGCAGGTTACACTTACACATTCTGGAGATCAACAGCCTGGCTGTAAACCCTGATTCTCAGTTTTATAAATACATATATATTCCTCCCTCTTCTTCCCTCTTCCAGTGTCAAAGGCAGCTATTATTTTACCTTCAAAATGTCTTCACCATCCTAAAAAGAAAATACAGGTTTCTCCTATTTTTCCCCTGAAATTTTCCCAGAAGCCAGCACTTAATATCCAGTAATATTAAGTGTCCATGGGCAAGCTACTTAACTCACAGAACTTCAATTTTTTTCTTTTGTGTAACAGAGATAAGAGAAGGTTTTTCCTTCATTGAATTGTTGTGAGGATTAAATTAATGGGTTCATATATCATGTCTGAATAAGGAAAGTACAGAGTAAATATTAGCTATTATTTTTAGATGCTGCAGATGAAAACCGTGCAGGTCTCCAGTGATGATAATATTTTACAGTGGGAACATAAAGGAGCATTATTATCTAGGAAATTTCATGGGGAAGATGGCACAGGTTGACATTGAGGAAGACTCACTTGGATTTAGTAGGCATATCATTAGGCTTATAGAAAGAAAGAAAGGGAACTAATGGTACATGGGAGAAAACAAAAATGTGCATGAATAGTAATGCTCAAAATGTCACCTCATGGGGCTGGGGATGTAGCTAAGTGGCAGAGTGCTTGCCTAGCATGCATGAGGACCTGGGTTCAATTCCCAGCACTGTAAAAAAAGAACTTTTTTTAAATTAAAAGTAAAAAGCCATATCATGTGAACCATGATAAAGTTAGGAACATTGTTAATTCCTATTTTACAAACTGCTGAAGGCAGGAAACATTAATCAACTTTGCTTTGCCCACAGAGTTTATTATAAAGCTTTATGAAGAGAAGATGGCAAATAAACGATTATTCATTTCTATGGTGAATCCACATGCTTGTGAAATCCTGAGCTTCCCTGAGTCTCTCAGACCTTCAATTTTTCTTACCTGCAAAATGCAAGTGATGTTAATAATCCTTTCATACAGTTGTTGTCAAAATAAAATGAACTGATCCATGTAAATCTGTAACTGACAGCTCTCATTTGGGGGTGAGTACTGGGGATTGAACTCAAGAACACTTGACTACTGAGCTGCATCCCCCCTCATTTTTTATTTTATTTAGAGCAGGGTCTTACTGAGTTGCTTAGTGCCTCGCTTTTGCTGAAGCTAGCTTTGAACTAGCCATCCTCCTGCCTCAACCTCCTGAGCAGCTGGGATTACAGGCATGTGCCACTGTACCCAGCAACAGCTCTCATTATAACTTGAAATGGATCTTAAAGAATGAATTACAACTCTAAGAGTAAATATTGTCATTAAAGAAAAGGATGTGACCACATAGTTGGAACTGAGGGACATTATGTTCAATGAGATAAGCAAGGCACTAAAAGAAAAACACACGATCTCACTCATCAGTGGAATCTGAAAAAGTGGATCTCATAGAAGTTAAGAGCAGAATAGTGGTCACTAGAGACTGGGGAAAATAGGGAGGAGCAGGGAAGAGGAAGGGGGAAAGTCAGTCAACTAGTATAATGTTATTATTCAATAGGAAGAATAAATTCTGGTGCCCTATGGCATAGCAGAGTGAGTATCCTTAGCAGTAATGTATTATATATCCCAAAATAGTTATAAAAGAGAAATTTGAATATACTCACCATGCAGAAATGATAAAGGTTTAGGGTGATGGATTTGCTAATTACCCTGAGTATATACATGAATCAAAACTTCACATTAGGCTGAGGGTGCAGCTCGATGGTAGAACACTTGCCTAGCATGCATGAGGCCTTGGGTTCCATCACCAATGCTAAAAAAAAAATGCAAAAAGTGAGGGTGCTTCAAAAGCTAAAGAAAGGAGTAATCATTCTACTGGCAGGATGGAGGCATTAAGTTTGGTCCATCCATGCTGGTCTGGTAAGAATGGCATGATGGTGCTTTGGGAAGACTAATCCAACCAGTGCAGACAGGAAGCAGGTCAGCAATGGCACTGCAAGAGGGTTGAGCAGTGTGTGACCCTGGGCATGAAAAGGAGGCAGGTGTTAAAGACATTTGCAAGATGACATTAAAGGGACTTGGTTGTTGACTGCCTGTGGAACAAGGTGCCCCCACCTCAAGATACACACATGCCCACAAATGCTGGCTTTCTAGGCTTTTCATTCTTCCAGGATATGAATTAGACTCCTCATGCTAAAAATAAAAGGTAGATGGAAGAGAAGGTTGAGGAGAATGACAGTGTCTAAGATTTGGCCGAAAACAAAAAGCATTGAAGAAACACACTGTGGCCAGGTGCAGTGGTGCACACCAGTAATCCCAACAGCTCAGGAGACTGAGGCAGGAGGATTGCAATCCAAAGTTAGCCTCCAGCAATTTAGCAAAGCCCTAAGCAACTTAGCAAGACCCTGTCTCAAAATAAAATATAAAAAAGGGATGGTGATGTGGCCCAATGGTTGAGCACCCCTGGGTTCAATCCTTGGTACCAAAAAACACACTGTAGTGACTAAGTACTGATTTCACTTGTTTGAAGTTACAAGGCCCATGTTTTCTCTGGTACTAGCCCACATCTGCATGAGAAAGTTTGAGACTGACTTCAGCATCTTCATAGGTTAAACATTTTAACTCAAGTTCAGACTCTTTTAGGCCATGGTAGTGAGATGGGGCAGGCAGAGGAGCTATTTCTATCGGCTAACTAATAAGAAATGACATAGTTCTAACAGTGGGATGTCACCTCTCACCCATTAGGATGACCACACCAAAGATCAGAAAACAGCGAGAACTGACAAGGCTGTGGAGAAATTGAAATCCTCATGAACTGTTGTAGGAATGCACACTGCAGCCATTTTGGAAAAATAATATAGCAGTTTCTCAAAACTTAAAAATAGAAATACCAAATGATCTAGCAATTCTACTTCTGGGTATATATCCAAGAGAAATGAGAGGAGGATCTTAAAGAAATATTTACACATTCTTGTTCACTGCAGCATTATTCACAATGGCCAAGAGGTGGAAGCAACTCATACGTCCATCAATGGATGAATAGATAAAAAATGTGGTATACACATACAGTGGGGTATTAGTCAGCCTTTAAGTTTTGTTTTGTTTTGTTTTGTTGGTACCGGGGATTGAACTCAGGGGCACTCGACCACTGAGCCACATCCCCAGCACCCCAGCTTATTCAGCCTTTAAAAGGGAAGGAAAGCTGGTACAGTGGCGCATGCCTATAATCCTAGCACTTTGGGAGACTGAGACAGGAGAATCACAAGTTCAAAGCCAGCCTCAGCAAGGCGAGGCGCTAAGCAACTCAGTGAGACCCTGTCTCTAAATAAAATACAAAACAGGGCTGGGGATGTGGCTCAGTGGTCGAGTGCCCCTGAGTTCAATCCCCGGTACTAAAAAAAAAAAAAAAAGGGAAGGAAATCCTGTCCATTGCTATGAACAATGTTACATGGATGAACAAGCAAGACCACAGATGAATCCTGAGGATATTAAGCTAAGTGAAATATCCCAGTCATGAAAAAACCAATACTACAGAATTCCACTTATGTGAGTTGTCTAACACAGCTAAACTCATCAGCATGGTGGTTGCAAGTGGGAGGAGAAGCAGAGAAGTTGTTGTTCAATGGGTATAGAGTTTCAGTTTTGCAAGATACAAACCTTCTAAAGATTATTGCACAATAATGTGAATATACTTAAACATGACTTAACTGCACACTTGAAAACAAGTAGGAAATCTTATTATTACCATAATTTTTAAAAATTTTAAATAGTCATAATGGCTAACAATGGCTAAATGGCAATCACTATGTGTCAGACACTATTCTAAATATTTTTCACAAATTCTAAGTACTTTACAAATATAGTCTTGCATCATTTAATGACAGGGATATATTCTGAAAAATGCATGGTTTGGCAATTTTGTCATTGTGCAAACATTATAGAGCATAGTTAAATAAACTAAAATAGCCAGAACACCACTAGGTAATATAATCTTATGAATCTATAGTTGAATATGCAATCCATCATTGACTTCAATGTCATTATGGGCACATGACTGTATTTACTCATTTGAAACCTCACAACAAAACTACAAACTGATCATTATTATTACAGATTCCAATTTACAGATGAGGTAATTGAGGCACAAGAATGTAACTTGCTCAAAGTTACAAAGCTGGGAAGAGAAGAGGCAGAACTCAATAAGTAGTGTGGCTTAGAGTCAATTCTCATCTTTTCTCTACACACACTCATCTCTGCTCATCATCTTAGGGTTTAGGGTAATTACTCTGATGGTTTGGGATTAATCCCTTTCTTTTGTGTGTGACCCAACTCTACTGAAAGCATCAAATGCAGGGTCCAAATGTGTACAACTTTCTGATACTAGGTTCTCCAACACCACCTAGTTAGGCGCCGTGTCTATAACTGTTAATCCCAATTAACACATACATTTTCAAATCAGACATTGAAGCTTAACATAATCTCATCCATGTAAGATTTGAGCTGGGAAATTTTGTCCACTCTGTTCACTGAGACATTTCTAAATAGCTGCTCCTTCTTTATCACCAGGTTGGGATAGGGACTATGGTGGGAAGCTGGAGATGATAAATAAAAGAAACTTTAGTTTTTCTTATCATATTTTGGGTTACATGGGAAATACCAGAATATGACTCAAGTACCTTTTGTTGATCTCTCCAGGAGGTTTGATAGAAATACACTATGGAATTTTATCCACCCCTCTTTTCCTTACAAATGAGCCTCCCCAACTATTAAGAATGTGAAGAAGGAATGTACAGAATGGGAGAAAACCTTTGCTAGCTACTCTTTTTTTTTTTTTGGAACCGGGGATTGAACTCAGGGGCACTCGACCACTGAGCCACATCCCCAGCCCTATTTTGTGTTTTATGTAGAGACAGGGTCTCACTGAGTTGCTTAGCGCCTCGCCCTTGCTGAGGCTGGCTTTGAACTCGCGATTCTCCTGTCTCAGCCTCCCTAAGTGCTGGGATTACAGGCTTGAGCCAC
>CM053403.1:87684526-87722923 GCA_028644305.1 Xerus rutilus | reverse complement strand
CTAGCTACTCTTTTGACACAAGATTAATATCTGAAATATATAAAGAAATCAAAAAACTTAACACCAAAAACAAATAACCAAATTAAAAAATGGGCAAGTGATTTTTTTTTGTTTTGTACCAGGGATTGAACTCAGGGGTACTCGACCATTGACATCTTCAGCCCTATTCTGTGTTTTATGTAGAGACAGGGTCTCACTGAGTTGCTTAGCACCTCACCATTGCTGAGGCTGGCTTTGAACTCGCAATTCTCCTGTCTCAGCCTCCCAAAGTACTAGTACAGAATAGCAGACATCAAGAATACAAACAATAATAAATAATGGAAAGGATGTGAGGGAAAAGAAATGCTTTTACACTGTTGGTGGGTTTGTAAATTAGTACCACCGCTATGGAAATCAGTAGAGAGGTTTCTCAAAAGACTAGGCATGGAAACATCACATGACCCAGCTATACCACTCCTCAGTATTTATCCTAAGGAATTAAGTCAGCATACTACAGTGATACATACATACCCATGTTTATAGCAGCACAGTTACAATCGTCAAACTATGGAACCAGCCCAAGTGCACATCAACGTATAAATGGATTAAAAAATGTGGCATATATTCACAATGGAGTTTTATTCAGCCATAAAGAAAAATGAAATTATGTCATTTGCAGGAAAATGGATGGAACTTGGGAACACTATGTTAAGCGAGAAAACCCAAACTCAGAAGGTCAAGCATTATATATTTTCTTTCATGTGGAAGCTAGAGAGGAAAAAGAAAGGTGGGGAGGGGTCTCCTAAAAATCAAAAGGAGATCAGTAGAACAGAGGAAAGGGACTAGAAGGAGGGAGGAGGGAAGGGAAAGGGGAAATACTGGGGAATGATATTGGCCAAATTATATTGTTATATTTTGTGCATGTCTGAATATGTAATGATAAATCCCACCATTATGTACAGCTATAATGCATCAATAAAAAAATATGGGGAAAAGTGAGTCTCCCCTTTACCACCTCAACATTCATTCAAGTCAAACTGAATGGAGGTTCAAGGATGGATAAGGGGACCAAGAGGAGGACCCATTAGATCTTATAAACCTCCAAGGCAATCCTGCAAATACCAAAATAATTACAAAATCTTTTATATACAAATGTCTTTTGTCTCTTGATCACTGGAATTTCCTCCAGGGATATTGTTTTTTGGAAATACAGTACTTTCCTAAAACAAGTATATTAAAAGACTCTCTTAAGAACAAGATCGTCCTTTGTCTCTCCAGAAGAGCCTGAAATGGTGGCTCCTTCTAATAGGCTACAGTTCCATTAACCTCCTCTACTCCTTCCTTAAAGAATCACCACCACTGCCATTACCCAAACAATTCTGTTAAACCAGTATTTAAGTGAGTGAATATTAAGTGCCAGAAAACGTACTGGGGATAAGGGAGCTGAACGGGCCCTACCCCTAAGAATTACACAACCTATTTGAGGTATGGAAAT
This sequence comes from Xerus rutilus, assembly GCA_028644305.1. NCBI lineage: Eukaryota > Metazoa > Chordata > Mammalia > Rodentia > Sciuridae > Xerus > Xerus rutilus. The sequence continues at coordinate 87,721,449 of CM053403.1, read as the reverse complement.
GTTGCAGAACATAAGCTCAGGAAAAACTGGTTCTTAGCACCAGTTTTAACATTTGAGAAAACTTGCTAGTTTTACCTCCCTACTTTGCAAGCCTCTTAAAATTGATAGACATTAGCAATACAAAGACAAATGAATTACTGTCTCTGGCCTTAAAGGTACAGAAGTTCAAGGGAGTCTTTACAAAGATGTTTCATTTTAATTGCTGCTTAAAAGACATAAAATTTCATCAGGAAAAAATGATGAGTAAACATAGAAGGTTATGGGGGGGGAGGAATAATCCTAAGTAAATACACATAGAGATGAAGATAGGGGAGTAGATGACACAATTAGAGAACAGCAAATAATCTGATACGTTTTAAGACAATGTTGCAAAGACTGGAAAGTCAAGGTCATACTAAGTAAAACCTACCTTGAAATAATAGACCAAAGAGCATTGGCTCATTGATAATGGCTGTTATTGGAAACTTCTTAGTAGATTAAGTTGATTCAAGTCATTCCCCATGAAGACAGGCAGTGAACAAAAATTTAAAGGAAGGGAGAGTAAAGGAAGGGAGAGAAAAGGACCATCACAACATCACAGGCAAGACATCAAGAGGCAGATTACCACGCCAGCAGCAGACACTGCGGTCAGCAGATTCTGTTTACATGAATGAAATGTCCTTCTCCAAGGACAGAAGACTCCAGGTTGCAAAGCCTAATGATCCCAGCAGCAAAAGAAAAGGGTTCAAACCAGGAGCCAGTTTATGAACAGTACTGTGAAGGAGGAGGAGGTGTGGAGATTTGAAGGAGTGGGCAAGATGGGTTTTGTTGCTGGCAATTATGGTGCTACTGTAAGAGAATATTGATGGAAATATGCCCCAGGCCGCAGAAAATACAAAGCTGAAGCCCAGGGGAATTGGGATTGTGGTCATGGTTTTGCTTTATGCCTAGAAATGTAGGAGTCATTTGCATAGAAGCGCTAACTGCCAAAGCTGTGGATGGGATTCCAAAAGAGAAGCAAAAGGACGGGAGGGTCAGTCCTTCCCTGGACCCAGCAAACCTTGGTCTAGGGACATCAGTATATTTAGAGCAATGGAAGGCAAGTCAGCAAAGGAAACAGAACTTAGAAGTAGCAAAATCAGAATGTACATGGACACAGAAGACAAGGAAAGCAGAATTCAAAGAAGAGAGGCAGAATTCAAGCGTCTAATACAGCATCCGATACAAACAGAGAAGTCAGGAGTAAAGAAAACTGGGAAAGCGAGCAGAGGGGCAAGAAGGTCAAGGGACAGTGAGCGCTCTCGCTCTTTTGGAAGGGAAGAAGCAATTATTTCGTTTTTTTCGAGACCAGAATGTAGTTTAGGGAGAGAGGAAAGAGATAATCAGTAGAAAGTGAATGAAAGGGTGAGGATAAGCCCCAGCTCAGGGTTGCAAAGAGTATGTTTAGCTGGCTTCTGTTTTCTCCAACCGAAATAAGCAATGCCTAGGAGGGGACCGAGACTCACTGTGTCGGCAGACTTGATTACTACTGTCCTGTTACACATTCTCCCCTCTCCCTGGTAGTTGGCCAGGCACAAGGCTGCCCAACATGAAGACTGTTTCCCAGCCTCCAGAGGATGTGAGTAGAACTAATGCAGGCAACCTGTAGGCTCTGTCCTTGAAGGGGAGAAGCACACCCTTCACTGTGTGTGTGGCAGACAAGGAGCCAGGAAAGGATCCTGCATCCCTGCAAAGCAGCAGAAGAAAGCCATCATCTGAGGCCAGAGAAATAAACCTTTATGCTATTGACAGCACTGTTGGGGTGTAACAGTGGTTCACTTCACCTTTTGAATATAGCCCTTGCTGCATATTTTCAAGGGACATGTTTTTCTTTTCCTCTTCTCCCTCTCCTCCTCCCTAACCTGGGGACAGGGAACAAGATTACCTTGAGTTATCTTTCCTCCACAGGAAGGAGGTTTCACCTTAAGATCTAGGAAGTAACTATCTTCCAAACTAACAAGTGAATTTCAACACACCTTCAGGGCACACCTGGGACCCCCTCTCAGGACATACCTGCAATGTGGACTCTCACAGGTTGCCTGCATTAGTTCTACTCACATCACATTTTTATTTATTTGTGTTGTGAATCAACACAAAAGGTTTGTTTCCTATGTTTCCATTTTTTGGTACTCAGTTTTGCTATGACAAAAATCCAAATTGTTCTTGCTTTACTTTGCTGTTACTTTAATTAAAGTCTTTATTATTATAAGTCTAATCTTAAAGGGAACAAGAATGATCCTCTTTAGGGCTGGAGTTGTAGCTCAGTGGCAGAGCACTTGCCTAGCACATGTGAGGCACTGGGTTTGATCTTTAGCACCATATAAAAATTAAGCAAATAAAATAAAGGCATGCTGTGCACCTACAACTACAGAAAAAAAAATTTTTAAAAAGAATTACCCTCTTTGATTTTCATAATGTTATTCTGAGATGCATGAGATTTATAAATGTGTTTAAAGCTTTTCAAATGGGCAGAGCACATGTTAATATCATTTTATTTTTATTTCTTACTTTTTTTGTAGTGTGGGTAACTCAAGGCCTCCCACCTGCTACACAAGCACTGTGCCATTGAGCTATACCCCAGCCCAGTATCATTTTATAAGTGAGCGCTTACCACACTGCTGGCTCCATAAACAGTAAATTACAGAAGACTAAACAAGGAAATGGAACTCTAAAGTGGGAAATGACTTGCCCAATGTCTCAGTTGGTTAATAGATGCAAGGCCTCCTGAATTCTTTCCACATCTTAACAATTTCTAAAAACCTCTGTTGGAAATATAGGGAGGCATCCAATTCATCATTTTCTGTTTGAAACCCAAAATATTTCATGATTGGCTTTTGTTGTTGTCGTTGTTGTTGTTTATTCCATCACTTATGGGGAAATATGTTTCAAACATATTTTCCTAATTTATTTTATACTGACAGTGGGAAATGCAGAAAGATCAGGAAAATTATAATTTTTTGTTTCGTTTTGTTTTGGTGCTAGGGATTGAAACCAAGGGTGCTTTGTCACTGAGCTACATCCTAGCCCTTTTTACTTTTTAGTTTGATGCTGGGTCTCTCTAAATTGCTGAAGGTCTCACTAAGCTGCTGAGACTGGCCCCAAACTTGGAATCCTCCTACCTCAGCGTCCCGAGTCGCTGATATTACAGGCATACACCAACATGCCCAGCACTGTTTTGTTTTTGGTCTTTTCCTAGTTCTGGGGATGAAGCCAAGGTCTATGTACGCTGAGTGTTCTACCACAGTGCTATATCTCCTTTAACTTGTTTTTAAGTAACTTAGACCATTATATTCTCAATTTGTCCCCCTCTTTGCTTCCATGAAAAGCAGCTCAAGTTCATCTTCCTTTTCTATCTTTAGCTTAGAAATCTTATTGCAAATACAGGAGCTGGAGTCTTCTCTTGGTTAAGGCACTGAAAAATACTTCTTATTTAACCCATCAAAGTATTTTTTAAGAAAAACAGCAAGAATCTACAAAATACTTAATCATACAAGTTCTAAGGGAAGACAGAAAGACAGGTTATTTTTAGGGTTTTTGTTTCTTTGTTCAGCTTTGTTGCCTCCCAAGTTTTTGTGATTTTGATTAAGATGCCCAGGCTGGAAGTTTACTTGATATTAATAAGAAAGAATATTTTCTGTGTTACCTCCAATCCCCTACAGTCAAAGTACAGCTGCAGTGGGAAAATTCCAGTGTGCCCAGGGGCTATGAAATTTCCAAATTGTTTCCAAATCTGCTTCTTGATCCTCTAAATCCTGCCCCACTTCTTCCTCTTCCCATAGGAACTTCCTTGATCTTTCTTTTTTTTTTTTGAGGGAGTGTACCAGGGATTGATCTCAGGGGCACTCAACCACTGAGCCACATCCTCAGCCCTATTTTGTGTTTTATGTAGAGACAGGGTCTCACTGAGTTGCTTAGTGCCTCGCCATTGCGAGGCTGGCTTTGAACTCGTGATTCTCCTGTCTCAGCCTCCCAAAGTGCTGGGATTACAGGTGTGCACCACCGCGCACACCTTGACCTTTCTAGTAGTAGTCTGGGTACATTCCTTCCAGAGCTGCCCTCAGTTCTTCTACTGCCACTTCCTCTCCTTCACCTACAACTATATCTGATATCAAATGATACATAGATTATTGACATCACCCCTACTCTTGGTTCCTTCACAGAGCGCACAGTGATTGTACCTACACCTGTCACCTTTCAGCCTGGTTACTCCAGGTGTGCTGTTTCACATGCTGTCCAAGGTTAGCCCTCTGCTCCCCTGGGCTGGTGACAGCGCTGGACTATGTCTGAGATTTTTTTTTTCCTTTGAGAAGAGTAAGAACTGACCCCGCCAGTGGTTTTCCTCACTTTTCCTGCTGTCTGAGGGGGGCTTTCAGAGCCTGAGAGTAAGAGGGCAGAAGCTGGAATCCCTTACAATGATGCCCTCAACACTCTTCCATCTTACAAGCTAGGATTTCACCCAATAACATCAATTCCATTTTCTCTATTTACAGCCATATGTGTCATATTATGGGAGATTAATAAAATAAATACTGAGGGCTGGGAGTGTAGCTCAGTGGTAGAACACTTACCTGGCACATGTGAGGCCCTTGGTTCAATCCCCAGCACAGCAAAAATAAATTAATCAATCTAATTAATACTGAATAAGTAAGTCAATAAATGAAATAAATTTTTTTTGAGCAAACATTTTAGATATTCTTTGTTCTTAGTTCAGTTAGTCATCCCCATGGTAATAATCCTGGTGATCAGCAGTAGGTGTTCTCAAAAAAAACACTGTGTAGTATAAACCAAAAGATCCAGGAAGCCAGATAAGGGAATCTAGGCAATTCAGATGTGTTCTGCTTTCCTATGCAAGATAATAAAGATGGGTGATAAGGATGGGGAGAGGCCTAGCATAGAGGAAAATTCAGTGTCACAAGTTAAGCAAGCAAAGAATCAGAGGAAACCAGAAGAAAGTTTATCTGACCTACATTTTTTACTTTTCACCATTTTTTACTTTTTACTTTTTAGGGTTATTTAGAGGAAAGCTTAGTGGTATGGCGCACCTGGGAACACAGAGTAATGAGCAAATAACCTAAGGGTTTGTGCAGACTATTGTGTGTTGACCCAAGAAGAGCTAGAACAAAGTGGAGTGCATCTTGCCCTTAATCAACAGTCATTAACCAGAGCAGGCAGAACATCCGTTTAGGCTTCCTAAATGGAATTTGCATAGAAATCAAACCTCAAAACGAGTTCCCCCAGTATTAGGAACCAAGAATCAGTGTTTCAGGACAATGCCATAATTTCTTGTGGTATTCCAATGTTATTGATTTTCTTCACTTGATACTGGTCCTTTAGAGATGAGAAAAATGATCAATTTATGCCCCCCTTCAAGGACAAATATTGCACCATTTTCTCAGTTGATGCCCACTTCATACCTGGAAAAATAAAACAAGCAGTCCCTCACACCTATATATAATCCCAGGGACTCAGGAAGCTGAGGCAAGAAAATCACAAATCAGAGGTCAGACTCAAGAACTTAGAGAGACCCTGTCTCAAAAAAAATATAGTTAGAGAAGTAGCTTGATGGTAGGTAGTAAAGCACCCCCAGATTCAGTCCCCTACAAGGAGGCGACAGTGGGGGGAAGGGAGGGGCAAAGAAAGATAAGAAGTCAAAAAGTAAAGTTACTACAGTCCTGATAACAGCAGCTACGCAGGGAAGCCAACCCCCACTTTCATGGTTACTACACCAAACCACTTTCAAATTGTCATAGCAGAGTCTCCATGTGTCAAATCTCACTGACACAGAGGGTTATAGAATAGAAATAAACTAGCCAACATGGTGGCACACACCTGTAATCAGAATTGCTAGTTCAAGGCCAGCCTGAGCAACTTAGCATGACTCTTTCAAAAAAATAAATAAAAAGAGCTAGAAGTATAGCTCGGTGGCAGAGTGTCACTGGGTTCAATCTCCAAAACTGGAAAGAAGAAAAAAGAATAGAAACAAAGAGAGGTCAATAAATTTAGTTTTTGTTTGGTTTGTTTGTTTTGTTTTTGGTGGTGCTCGAGATTGAACCCAGGGCCTTTGCATGTGAGGGAAGCACTCTATCAACTGAGTTATAACCCCAGCCTGAGACGTCAATAAATTTAAATCATTAAAATAGTAACCAACTTGGAGATCAGCCCAAAATCTTTCTTTTAATGAGACAAAAATGGGGTTCAAAAGATTAGTTAATCTGTGTTCGAATTCTATCACTAACTTACTAAATATCCTAATACTCCCATATGTAGTATGGCGATAATAATACCTATCTGAAAAGATGTTATTATATTGAAATATTTGGTGAAGATTAGGACAATCCCTGTACATAGTAAGTACTGAGTACTTAGTAAATAATAATAGCCAATCCTGCAGTTACTGTCATCATCTACCAAGTATATACGTGGAGGGGTTGTAACTAAAATCTTACTCTAAATCTAATATTCTTTCTACCACAGGACATAATCTGCCTTTGTGGAAGCCATTCTATCTTTGAGGTGTCAAAGGCATTAAGAATAAACTCTATTCTCCACATCTAAATGCATTTCAGAGGCTGGATTCAGAAAAACCTTGAGGCAAGTGGGTGTTTAAGAAATGTGGTATCAGGGCTATGGATGTAGCTCAGTGGTAAAGTTTCCTGGCCTGTGGGAGACCCTGGCTTCAGGGTTCAATTCTCAGCACTGAAAGAAAAAAGAAAAGAAAAGTGGTATCATGAGATCATCTACCATAGCCCTGAAGAAAATCACTATCTGATCTGGGATCTTTATCACATTTACAGAGTTGCAGAGTTTCAGACATATGTGCCCCAGGGATTGGGGGGGAAGAGTAATTGCAATGATAAGATCAGAGAATGTGGAACTCTCCCTCGTTATTTCCAGTGGCTGATTTCCAAGTGTCCCTTATGTAAAAAAGGAGTAAAGCAAAATTAAAAAGTCTGATAATTGACAGTTACTATAGACAAAGAAAAAAATTAACTTATGGATCTAGATAGAGGTTCAGCTACCTCCATCCCAAAGCCGGATGTCCATAGAATCAAGACAAACAAGAGACAACAACTGCTCTCGGAGAGCCACAGAAGAGCCAGAGCAAAAGAGAGTCTTATCAGAGAAGAAGTCACAACCCCAGAGGTACCCTGCCACAAAAGCACATGGAGTCATCACGAATATTAGACGAAGCCGGGCGTGGTGACGCACACCTGTAATCCCAGCAGTTCGGGAGGCTGAGACAGGAGAATCGCAAGTTCAAAGCCAGCCTCAGCAACAGAAAGGCACTAAACAACTCAGTGAGATCCTGTCTCTACATAAAAAAAAACACAAAATAGGGCTGGGCATGTGGCTCAGTGGTGGAGTATCCCTGAGTTAAATCCCCAGTACCAAAAAAAAGAAGAATATTAGACGACCTAGGAACCAACACCTAGAAAAGGAGATGAGTCTAACTCCTCTGGGCTTCCCCAGCTCACCACCAAGCCTCGCATAAAGTGTGTCTTAAAAGAGAAAGTATACTGAAAGTCGGATTTATATCATAGTCCCAATTACGATGAATATTTCTTTGCCAACTATGGTCCTCCCTGGATCAACTCTGAAAATATTCTCCTGTTTTTCTCTTTGGCTTTCCCAATGAGTTTCCCACCCCACCCCCAGATTCTTCACTAACTGGTTTAATTGAATCATCAATATATTTCAACTGAAATTCTCTTGCAAAGTTTGACTAAATTCTCCACTGGACTTCTATTCTTTCCCTCCCCGCTTATTGTATGTTAGCTTCCATATATTGGAGAAAGCATTTGCCCTTTAGTTTTCTGGAATTGGCTTATTTACTTAGTGTAATAGTCTCCGGTTCCATCCACTTACCAGCAAAGGCCGTAATTTCATTCTTCTTTAAAGCTGAGTAATATTCCATTGTGTATATACACTACAATTTCTTCATCCATTCATCTGTTGATGGGCATCTAGGTTGGTTCCATAGCTTAGCTATTGTAAATTGTGCAGCTAAACATTGATGTGGCTGCGTCACTGTAGTATGCTAATTTTAAATCCTTTGGGTATATGCTGAGGAGTGGGATAACTGGATCAAATAGTGGTTCTATTCCTAGTTTTTTGAGGATTCTCCATACTGCTTTCCCGAGTGGTGGCACTAATTTGCAATCCCACCAGCAGTGTATGAGTGCACCCTTTTCCCCACATCCAAAGCTGAGTTTTTCAATAGTCAAAGCAAAGTTTATTTTGGTCTCTTTACCACCCCCCTCCTCCTCAAATGGGGGAGGGGACAGCACTCCTACTAGTCAACTCCACAACTGTGGAAATTCTCTCTGTCTGCAGGGTGCAATTCCATAGCTATTAGTCATCTGTGGTTAGTGAGTACTTGAGTTTTTAATTACACTTAGTTTCAGTTTTCTCCTTGTTGTTGAGATGGAGTCTCACTATGCTGCCCAGGCTGGTCTTGAAGTCCTGGGCTCAAGCAATCCTCCTGCTTTGGCCTCGGAGAGGCTGGGACTGCATTCACATACCACCACTGCAGCTCAATCATTTTAACTACTTATCTGTTGTTTGCAGAAAGCACAGTCTTCACCACATTTCCTGTGTGGCAGGGAGACTTCATTCTACATTGTGCAATAGATGGCTTTCACTGTCTCCTCATCCATTCTAACTCCCTTTGTTCGTTGTGAGAATTTTCTCAGAAAAAAGGGAAAAAAATTAGAAATATCTGAGACATTAGGACTTCACTGCTACTTCCATAAAACCATTCTTATGGTCCTGTACTGTCTTCTGATCAAATTGGTGGCCCTATTCTAACTGACCCTTATAGTTATTGATATTTAAAAAGAAGACTATGAGCAGTGCGTGGTGGCACACACCTGGAATCCCAGTGACTCTGAAGCTGACACAGGAGGATCTCAAGTCCGAGACAGCAGACTGAGGAGACTCTCATAGGTTGCATAGTCAGGAACTCACCAAAACTCAGGGTAAATTTAAGACCTGGACTCCATCTCTGATTTTCTCTGATTTTGCCACTAACTGTAACCTTAAGCCAGTTTCCTCTGGAGCGAGTGGAGAGGGAGAAGCCTAATAATTGTGCCCCCGCCAAAGGAACTTGTATATTGATATATAGGTGGGAAGATGCAAATGTTTCTTATTGCTATTATTATTCTTCAGCCTCCAAACAGCTTGAGTTTGCTATAGTTAGGAAGGTAAACAAATCCTCACAACCTCCACTACCGTGACAGAACTTCATGGCAGATTTAATGGTATGATTTTCTAACTGAGTTACTCTACTCTTGTTCCAGGACTTTGTCGCTATAACTCACCCAGTATGATCCTAGCAGGCTTTGTTTAATCAGAGTGTGTGTCTAATGCATTATAAATACTCAAAAAATATTTCTTATATGAATGAAATAGGAAACAGGTCAAAAAACTCAGCCAGACCAAGACAAGATGGAACTCATAGAGACTTCCTAAAGGATCAGGTGAGTAAGAGGAAACCAGGCTGTTCCCGTGACTTCCAGTAAACTTCATCTAAACATTTTGGAAATACCTGCAACTATTACAGAAATGTTTAAGGAAGGTAATAAGACAGCCCCGGGCAGAAGGAACAGCAAGGAGGCAGAATTTACAGGGCCCAGGGAGCAACTGAGTTGTCTTAGGTTGATACTAGACTCCTTTGGAGCAGGAGGGACAGGTGTAAGAGGATCTGGGTCACTTTCCTCATGGTTGGCAGCCTTCCATCTCCAATGGGAAAAATACTGAGAAACAAAGCAAGACAGTATACAGAGGTCAACCGCAAGTTAAAGCAAAAGCAGTGGGGTCAGTCCTGGCTCTTCCCTCAGTTTTCTGTCTCAGCATGGTAGGAAGAGAACTGATAGATGATCCACTAAATTTCACTGGGACAGTCACCAAGGGCTGAATGAGTAGGAATTATTGCATAAGAAGTCAAATTAAAGATTTCAAAGCAAGTTAAAGGATAAAGAGGGCTTGAGATGTAGCTCAGTGGTAGAGCACTTGCCGAGTATGAAAGAGGCCCTGGGTTTGATCCCCTACACCACTAATAATAGTAATAATAATAATAGATAAAGAAAGGTGCAAAGAGGAAGAAAATAAATTGGGAGTAACTTGGAATCATTTTAAATGTAGCCAGCACTATTTAAAAAAAAAAAAGTATTGAGGACGGGAATAATGGAAATTCATTGGATTAGACAAAGAGGAATGAAAGGAAGGGAAGAGGAATGAGAACAGGAAAGACAATAGAATGAATCGGACATAACTTTCCTATGTTCACATATGAATACACGACCAGTGAAACTCCATATCATGTACAACCACAAGAATGGGAACTTATACTCCATGATGTATAATATGTCAAAATACACTCTACTATCATGTATATCTGAAAAGAACAAAAAAATATTAATTTAAAAAAATAGTAGAGCTGAGGTTGTGGCTCAGTGGTAGCATGCTTCCCTAGCATGTATGAGGCACTGGGTTTGATTCTCAGAACCGCATATAAATAAATGAATAAAATAAAGGTCCATCAACATCTAAAAACAATTTTTAAAAAAGTAATGAGAACCTGCTGGGAATTGAGCAGAGATGACTAGTTAGTAAATCAATGGGAGGATTTGTAGGAAATGGCAAATACGAAAACATCAGACACCAATCCAAGATCAATAAATGTCAATATATTATGAAATTTATTGAAATAATCAAAATCAATGAAACATAAAGAAAAATAGAATGTGAATAGAAAAAACCAAACTCACAGGTGTAGGGAAACACAAAATGTATTCTATAGCTGCAAAGCATATTCTGGAAATATGTAGGTGCTGGCAAATCCCGGTTAGCTCTTCAGGTCCTGTTTTATGGTTAAAATTGTTTTACTGCATTGTGGAAATAGTGGGTGGGGAGAGTGAGGATGAGAGGAAGATTAGAATGCTGTTTAAATAAACCTGTAATGCCAGAAAAGAGAGAAAGTAAAGAGAAAAATCCATGATAAACTCCCTTGGAAGATAAGAGAATGAAAAGAAGAAGGACCTTGAAAAGACCCTAAGAGACAATAAGATAAAGAGAGTCTTTACCATGTCTACAGGTGCCCCAGAGGATAAAGTAGCTGAAGTACAGGAGATTAAGTCACTTGTCCCAGCACACAGCTAGCTAATGGTCTGTCCAAGGACTGGTGAGATATCCACAGCTCCAACAGAGAATCACAAAAGCTAATTCAAATCTCATAAATCAGACTTTGCTCAGCTGTCAACTTTCAAATGAATTTTTCTTACCTCACTCCACCCTCTCCTAACCAATACTAAAGAGATCTAACAATGATCATGATCATGCCAGGCCCACAGGCCAGATGCTCAATGTTGCTGCCTCTTAGCCACTGTGAGTGAACAGATCAGAAGCACAGTGGAATTTTAAAAAAACACGTTGAGGTATAGGGAAAGATTCCAGAATTAGGACATTTCAGAGTCCAGTGAAGACTGGAGTGTATCTGTGAAAAAGAAACCAGAACTAAAACACATGAGACCTGAAATCTCCAAAATACCACTGGATATTGTGTTGGCCACACACATCAGAGTCATTTGGGAAAGCAGACCTGGAGCAGACAGCAGAAAGCAGATATCAATGCCTCCCTTTCTTCCCAAATCTTATTGTTCTTCACTCATGTCCTAAATTAAGGTTAAAGAAACAATAAAGGTCACTACCCCATCTCACAGGATACTTCCTCTGTCCCTGGACGTCTGCACACGTGAGTGCAGCACCTTCCTTGAGGGGAGCACTTCAGGAAGAGCCATCAGTCCTCAAGCAGCTTGGGGTTCTGCACTACTGCACAGGACCCCACCACAGTCCTGGGAATCAAAGTGATCACAGTGGCCCTGGCCATCATTTCAACTACCCTACTCATCTCCTCCACCCATTTCCCATCCTGCTGCACCCTGAGTGGCTGTGCTTCCCAGTGGAGTTCCCAAGACCCTCCTGAGTGCAGCCTGAGGCCTGACTGGTACAAAGCCAGGACCTGCACCCATGCACTTCCACAGCGTGTAGCTCAGTCCCAGGCCCTGGGCCTCCACGCCTCCACTCTCAGGCCTCCCCCTTCCCTTTGCCTCAGTCCTATACATTTGCCACATCCCAGGAACTTGCTTCTAATCAGCCAGATCCATACTATGTTCTGCCTAAAGTTATTGCAGATTGTGTCATGAATTTGTTACTTAGCCTGTCATTTTTTTTTAAGCTTTCCTCTCCAAGACTAAATTCATAATCACTCTCAGGCAAACACATATTGTTAACCCTGTTTGTATCTCCAGAGCCATTAAAAAACACATAGATGCTGATGATAATGATGATTGTGATAAAGAGGAGGAGGAAGAAGGTTGTCTGCTTTTCACAGTTTCTGAAACCTTCCCAAACCTTGATGGAGCAGGTTATGAGCTCAGCACTGTCCTAGGCACCAAAGTGGCCTGGTTCCTCCTCTCAATGCTCAATGAGTCCATGATCAAACAGGCAAGACAAACATGTACAGAATGGGTTTTAGGAATAGGATGAAAACACTTCTAGCAAGTAGGGACTAACATATGAGATCATGAATGTCCAAGTCAGTCATTCATTCATTCTTTAATTTAATAAAAATCATCTTCAACACATATTCTAGGTCCTGGAGCAAGTTCTGAGCATATAGTGGTGCATAAAACCTAATCATCACCATTTAGGAGTGTGCAATCCAGAGAGGAAGAGAAGCAAGCAGGTAACTAGCTCTAATGCCATTTGTTTAAGAGGGAGCTGGCATGGGGACACTCCTTGATGTTAGAAGAATTCAAGGAAGACATGAAACCCAGGGGATGAGTGTCACTTCACCAAGGGGACCAGCATTGCAGAGAGAGATTCCTAGTGGGAGAAAAGAAGGAAATTCTTATCAGTCTCTTTTCTAGTCCTGATGTCTACTTCTCATCTCTGCCATATACTTAGTGTTTAAAAAAGAATATATGAGGGGCTGGGATTGTGGCTCAGTGGTAGAGTGCTTGCTTCGCATGCGTGAGGCACTGGGTTCAATCCTTAGCACCACATAAAAATAAATAAAGATATTGTGTCCATCTACAACTAAAAAAAATTTTAAAAAAAAGAATATATGAAGGGATAGAGAGAAAATACAGAAAAATAATTTCCAAATTGTGCTTTAACATTCATTAGCAACACACCATCCTGATTTCAAAGGCAGCACAAGCAATGCTTATAATACAATATAATGTAGTAAGGGAAAAGCAAAATGAATAATTACATATACAACTTGTCTGAAATTGAGTTTTTAAAAAATAGGCACCTATGAAAAACTCTGAAAGAAGCAGTTTCAAATAGTCTGCTCTTCAATTCCAGCCATAAGACTATGGATGTTTCTTATTTATTTTAATACTAATTGTGCTGAGTGAGCACTATTCACCTGTATAAGAGATAAATTTGTTTTCAAAAAAATACAAATAATATAAAGGGCTGGAGGTGCAGCTCAGTGGTAGAGTGCTTAAGTAGCATGCACAAGGCCCTGGGTTCTGTCCACATTTCCACAAAAAGAAAAAGAAAAAAATGTATAAGTGTTGCCCTCCTTTTAACATATTCTGACATATATACTAACTCATTTAATAAGTTTGTATTGAGTATCAGGCATTGTTCCAAGCACTAAGTACTAATAGGTAATAAAACAGGCTTAGTCTTTAGTCTTTGCCATCATGGTAAAGGAAAAGAGACATAGTAAACAGGTAAATATAAAAAATTAGATATGATCAGCAGTATGGAAAATGGTCATCAAGGGAGAGTTGTAGATCTGCTGAGTGGCAGATCTAGAGGGGGTTCTGGGTATGTTATTTAATTAATTTTTTTAATTTTTAAAATTTTTTTATTTATTTATTCATTTATTTGGTACTAGGGATAACCCAGGGGCACTTAACCACTAAGCCACATCCTCATCCTTTTATTTATGTATTCATTTATTCATTATTTTGAGACAGGATCTCACTAAGTTGCTGAGGGCCTCTCTAAGTTGCTGAGGCTTTGAACTTGTGATCCTCCTGCCTCAGCCTCCAAGTCGCTGGGATTATAAGTGTGCATCAATCACCTTGTCCAAATGGGTATGCTGTTTTATATAGGAGTTCCCAGAAGGTCTCTCTAAGAAAGATGTACAAAAAAGTGAGGGATAAAGAGATGTGCAATCTGGAGAAAGAGTGTTCCAGACAGCAGGAACTGCAAATGCAAAGGCCCAAAGTCCCCATGGAAATGGGCTAGGTTGATTTTCTTCATACTGCCTGGTCTTCTCTGTATATAGGATGAGTACAATTAAAAGTCATCAGAAAGAAATTTTTATGAGGCAAATACACATATACTAAACCTAATTTATTCAACAAATATTTGTATTGAATGCCTATAAGATGCCAAGCAGTGTTCTAGTATCTTAAGTGCCAGGGGCCAAACAGAATCCAAAACAACATTCCTGGTCCTAATAAAGCATAATATTGTAGAGGGGGGACTAGAAAGCAAGAAAAGAAATTTAAAAAAATATATAGTGTGTTGTGCAGTACAAGTGATTAGAGGGAAAGGAAAGCAAGGTGCAGAAGAGGGACAGGGACAGAGTGTGTTGATGGGAGCGAGCTACAGAACCCAGAAAGATCCTGAGAAGAATAGAGATGAATCAAAAAGAGGAAAGGACACAGAGCTAATCATTAAAGAAGCAAATCTGCTAGAAGAGTGGCTAACATCTAAAGAATACTTTGCCCCAGTCACTGTTCCAAGAACTAGATGTATATTTAATTCATATAAATAGAACTTATTTGTATCTGTTTAATGACCATGAAGTAGATCCTAGTATTCCCAATTTATGAACACAATGAATGAATGAGATGAAAGCTAAGCCATTTATTTGAGTTCACAGTTCATGAGCAGCTAAACCTGGAAATCCACGTTACCTGACATCTGGCTGCAAGCTTGGAACCACCTCAACACACCACCCTGCTTCCACTGCCAGAACAAAGAAAATACCAACCAATAATTAATCTCACTGTGAAATAAGTATGACTTAGAATAAAGCAATGTTAGAACTTAGAATGCCTTCAGAAATCTCTTCACAGCCATGATCTTGGAGACATAGAATGTGTGGCCCAAAGTCAGGTTTCAGTTATCCTAACACCCAAGATGGTCCTTTTTAAATATAATATGCTATGTTTGCTATTCTTCATGGCTATGTATTTATCTATATGTCATATTTTTGCTTAAATCACACAGATAAACAAGTTTGCTAGCAAGATATGTCCAATTAGTACTTAGGAGTGAGATTTTTATAGAATGTTTATTCATAAAGGCTCACAAATATTACTGTTTTAATTGGGTGGATAGTTCCACAATTCCATTGGGCCCACAGCCCTAAGTTACCTTAGATGAACACCTTTGGCTGGGTAGGTAGCCTCAATCCAAGTCAGCATTGTTCTGCTTATGATCAGAACCAAGAAAGTCCTAAGAAAACCAACCAGACAATGCTTAGTACTCAGGCTGTTCCCAAGATCTGCCTAGGGAAGCAAGTCTGTCTTTTGTTACTAGGCTAGGTGCTGTGGAACCTCAAAGAAGGTTTAGAAACAGCCCTGATGGGCAAAGGAAGCAGTTAAATGTTAACACAAAGGACTGAGACCCAAAGTGATGCAGACAACAGGAACTGAATATTAATGGAGTTGTTGATTAATTTATTCACTGAGTATTCTTCAGTATTTTTGAGGTAAGCTGGAAAGAATGCAAAGTGAGTCTAGAGGAAAAAATTAAATGCACTCCCCAAGGGCGGGAAGAAATGAAGTCAGAGAAGGTGGTGAAAGAACCTACCAGAGAAGCAACAGAAAGCAAAAACAAAGTGGAGAGAAATCAGGCAAGAACCTAAGGAAACTAAATTCCAGAGAGACTGTAAGACTCGGAGCATAAGCAACAAAGCTAAACTTATCCCATGGATATCATTATTCGTAAAAATACTGTAATCCACAACATTTAGCAAAGATCGTCTCCACTTGACTTTTTTTTTTTTTTTTTTTGGTACTGGGATTGAACCCAGGGCCTCATGCATACTAAGGAGCACCCTTCCACTGAACTACACCCCCAACTCCTGACATTATTTCAAGTTTTGATTAGCTCTCACTAGTAGCATATTCCTAGGCTCAGCAAGCCTATACCTGCTCTAGTCAAACAGGTAATAACTAGAATATTAATACTAATAATTCCCTATAGCTTGATTCAGTATTAGGTCCACTTTCACAAGATAATGGTCACTCCCAATGCTGGAACCAGGTAACATAATACAAAACCCTGCCCATAGTTTTTCTTTTGTTCTTTTTCTTTAATTCCTTTTTTTGATCCCCCACCCCCAAAAAGTTCACTGGGCACTAATCATGCATAAAATTAAGAGGAAATAATAGTTTTTCTTCTATTCTCTCCCATCCTCATATGAGACAGAAGGAACCTGGGGTTCTAGTCCTTATTCTGCAACATCGTTTTAGGAAATGAGTATGTGACAAAGGAAAGACAAGACTATGGGAACTCAGAGGGGCACGTCACTGAAATCAGAAATTGGAAAACTTATATTAGAGAAAGTGTCATTTGGGTTGAGCTTTAAAAGATTAAGAAACTAGAGATGGGACATGCCAGTGTTGAAAGACCATGACCTGCAGTCTGATAAATGCAGTCATGACATTTGCCCTCTTTAATGGCTTTCCACCATCCACACATATAAGGCCAAATGCTAAGACAAGTCATGAAGAACCCTCTCAGCGTGGTCCCTATCTACTTTCTCAATTTTTTTTTCCTCACTAGTACCACCTGTGATTATTAAGAAGCACTTCTATTCTCCAGATACTAAAATGAAAAGCAAACTAATGCAAATAATATATCCTACTGAAAACTGCTCAATCAAGAGGGAGAGAAATTCTATTGATTGGTATATATAATTTGCTGCTGTCTCTATTTTTTGGATACTAGGAATTGAACCCAGAGGCATTCTACCACTGACCTACACCCCCAGAATTTTTTATTTTTTATTTTGAGACAAGGTCTTTCTAAATTGCCCAGTTGGTCTCAAATTTGCATCCTACTGCCTCAGCATCTTGAGTTGCTGGGATTAGAGGTATGTGCCACCACAGCTGACCACCTTCTGTGCTCTTGAAGGAGCAATGGGTCAAGATCACTTCTTAGTCACAGTATCTGACACGCATTTCCACACACTGGCACCACTGTGCCTTTGCACATACTGCCTTTTCTGCCCTGAATGAACTGCCCTAACTCCACACTATCTTCTCTGCCTGGAAAACTCCTATTCCTGCTTCACTTTCCAATTTAAGTGTCACCTCCTGTGTGAAGCTCTCCTTGATGCTTTCTGAAAGAAATATTTTACACCATATCATTCATTTACTGTCTGGCTACTCTCCTAATAGTACAGAGAAGAATGCAACAGTGAAATGGCTCCCTCCTCTACCATCTGCCTGGTCTCTTGCAGCAACAACTATTATATATTTAGTGTGCTTTATTAATACCACATTTCAAAAGCAACAGCCACATATATGACAAATCAATAGAATTTCTCTCCCTCCTGGTTGAGCAATTTCCAGTAGGACATATCATTTGCATTAATTTGCTTTTTGTTTTAGTATCTGGAGAAGAGAGGCTCTTCTTAATAAGTTTTTAATTTTTCCAATTACATTCTTTCTTTTTTTCTTTGGCACTGTTGATGTTCATAAACACTTTTTTGCTGAAAAAACAATTTCCAAAAGATACCATAACAAATTACCACAAACTAAGGGATTACAAAAACAGAAATTCATTCTCTTACAGTTATGGAGGTTTAAGGTCCAAAATTAAGGTGTCAGTGGTGTTATGCTCCCTCCAAAGTTGCCAGAGGAGGATCCCTCCTTGCCTCTCCTAGCTTTAGTAGCTCTAGGTATTCCTCAGGTTTTAGCTACATGACTTCAGCTTCTGCCTAGTTTTCATATAGCCTTCTCCTCTCTTTGTGTCCCTTATAAAAAAATCACTTGCCACTACATTGAGGTTCCCCCTGATAATCTAAGATAATTTCCTTTAATTTCATTAGTTAAATGACAAAGACTTTTTCCCAAGCAGGTCACATTTACAGGCTCTACAGATTAAGGAGTGAATATATCTTTGGGAGGAGGCCACCATTCAGCTCACTGCATGTCGGGAATATTTCTTGTACAAGATGAAGTCTCTAATAAAATGTTTTTGACATATGCAAATAATTTAGGAAGTGCCCAGGACATTATCTCATCAAGCATCATTTTTATAGATGACATAACTGGAAAATTAAAGGATCACTCACTCATTCACTTTTTTTTAAAATATTTTTTAGTTGTCAATGGACCTTTATTTTTATTTATTTATTTGTTTGTTTGTTTGTTTGTTTATATGTGGTGCTGAGAATTGAACCCAGGGCCTCACACATACTAGGCAAGTGCTCCACCACTAAGCCACAGCTCACTCATTCACATTTATTAGGGCCTTGTATGTTAATAGAAACTCTGAACTTTTTACGTAAGGAAACTGCTAAAAGAAAAGTTGAGTTATCTCAAAAAATACTTTCACTGCAACCAGCTAGTCTCCTACTCCTAATAGATCACATTTTCCTCTTTGGTGAATGTAAGCAGTGTAACGATTGGGAATCCAGCTCTCCTAGAATTAAACTGAGGTTTAAGCTACTTTAGTTACCCAATCAAAACCAAAGAAGTGGCAATATTTGTATTTCTAAATATAATTACATGAGAGCACACAGACTGACAAATGTGACATTTTATTTAATAGCTTACATTTAATGACTTTGCTTTCTGTTAAATCAGAGTTTCTCATCCCTGGTACTGTGGGCTGGATAGTTCTGTGTCACGGGGGCTGCAGGGATTACACAATGTAGTATTCTTGCCTTTTACCTACTCAGTGCCAGTAGCACATTCCTCCACCCCAGGCTGTGACAACCAAAATATCTCCAGACATTAACTGATTTCCCTTGTGGGTCACAAATAACCCCTGCTGGAGAACCACTGGCCTAAGCAGGGAAAGTCCAAACTCCAGAGTAAAAATTCATGTTCTATACAGGGGTGAAGTGATCTGATGAGAGCATTACATATTTGCTCATAAAAAGAAAAAACAATATTTGTGAGAAGCTAAAATAGAAAGTAATTATATATTTCAAACTTCCTAGTATTTATCCTTCCTGAAATTTTTCCCTCACATTTAAAAACAGTAGTGATATTACCCCTTAGTACTACCATAAGAGGTAAATTAAAGAACAAAATATAACACACATGCTTAGCACATAGCAGCTATGCAAGAAAGTTAATTTTTGTCATAATAGACCTACAAAGGCCTTTTCTGTTTTGTTTTGTTATGTTTTATTATTGTGGATTTCAGTATAACTTTGATGCCACAGGATTATTTTATGCCTATGTAAAGTAGCATTTGTTTAAAACTAACCTGGAATCTAGATTTGGCTGTTTGTGAAACTCTCCTGCTTTGAATTTTAAGAGGAGCCTGAAAGGGGTGGGGATGGGGATAGTGAAACAATAGGGGAAAAAAGGGGGGAGAATATCTATTTCCTGCTGTCTGGCAGATTTTATGTATTTATTTATTTTTAGAGGAATTTGAAAAGAAACTAGAGAACCCATGTTCAGAAAAGATTTGAATTATAAGCAATTCTAAACTAACTCCATAAATTTCATATTTCAAAAGATCCCCTGAAAATCCCAGAGGGGATTTTCCACATGCAACATTATTAAGAGGTAGATTTCCCACTGGAGCACCACTAGCCCACACTGGTAGCCAATTCCCAGATGCGGTAAGCTTTTGTATTTCTTTTGCCCAGGAAATTAAAGCATTCCTAATACTTACAGTATAAGGAAGAGAGCTTTAGTTTGGTTCAGTGGTGAGATCACATAACAGAGGTCTTACAGCAAATCTCTTTTCAAACTCCAGATTTGTTGCCCGACAGACTAATGGACACGGAGATTCTCTCCAAGAGCCTCAAATCAAACCAGCTCAAGATTAAACTCCTTTCCCACAAACCCCCTGGCTCCTGTGTCACCTGCCTAGGGAATATTGCTGATCTCCACTATTCTCTACTACTGTCTCCACACTCACTCTCTCCTGCCAGTCTGTACTGGGGATAAACCTTGTCCGTCTTACCCCTGTCTCCTTACCCCGCAGAGCTCAGCTCAGTCCTGCTGTTTCTTAGGTAGCCCGCAGTCTGCGGCTTCTTTCCATTCCCAGCCTGCACTGGCGGCCTCCTTTCTGGCCGCCCTGCCTTCCATGACGCCGTGTTCTAAACCAATCATTTTTACGACAGTCCACCACGTTCAGCGGTTCCTTCATTGCCCCCAGGATAAAGCCCAGACTTTTAATACCTTGGGGATTTTCCTGAGCTCATTTCTGGGCACCAAACCTTTTTAGCCCTCTACCACCATGCTCTCTGCACCCAGCCCCATGGGCCCACAATTTAAGCTGCGGGCCTGTAGAGAGCGGGCAGTCATCCCACATACCACGTGCCTTGCTTCTGCATCTCCCCAGCCCTCACCTTTCTTTGGTTGGCTACATGCCAGTGTGCCAGCTTCTGTTTAGAAGTTGTTCCTTAACCCAAGTTTCTTTGCTTTATGTCTGTCCGCCCATGCGCTTCAGTTAGTATTCACTAAACTAAGCTCCTTCTCACCTCACAGTTGCACCCCTCAGCTCTTAGCCCGTGGTATGCTGTACATTCTTGTTGAATTGAAACCTGGCCCTGACCCTTGTATTTATCCCACTGTCTTTCCCACCGTCTTTTTTATTTTTGGTGGCGCTGGGGACTAGAACCCAGGGCCTTGTGCATGCAAGGCGAGCACTCTACCAACTGAGCTATATCCCCAGCCCTTATTCTCTCATCTCTGATGTTGCACACTTTGTTGAATGGATTGGTATGATTTTCCATAAGCAGAGCTTTCACTCCACGCCCACATATTGCCCACCAACTGCCCCCTTGTGTCTATTCAACACAGAAGTTTCTCCCAACTCCAGACTGCAAGGTTTTTTTTTCCTATTAAAAACTCACAAAATTATATACTACGTGTGTGTGTGTGTGTGTGTGTGTGTGTGTGTGTGTGTGTGTGTTCATAGACAAATAAGAAGAACTAGAGATTGAACTCAGGGGCACTTTACAACTGAGCTATATCCCCAGTCCTTTTTATTTTTCATTTTGAAACAGGATTTTGCTAAGTTGCTTAGGGCCTCACTAATTGTGGAGGCTGGCCTCAAACTTGTGATCCTCCTGTGTCAGCCTTCCAAATTGCTAGGATTACAGGCATGCACCACTACACCTGGATTAAACAGTATTTTTAAGATATCAGTTATGTAATCTGATTTTGCCCCCACATATTACCTGGTTTAAAAAATCATGGTAGCCAGGTGCAGTGGTGCACACCTGTAATTCCAGTGACTCAGGGGGCTAACACAGGAGGATTACAAATTCAAAGCCACACTCAGCAATTTAGCTCCTAAGCAACCTAATGAGACTCTATCTCAAAATCAAAAATTAGAAGAGGAAGCTAAGGATTTGACTCTATGGTAAAGTGGTCCTGGATTCAATCCTCAGTACTAAAAATAAAATAAATAAATTATGGTAAAAACAATAACTTTAAACTTACCATTTTAAAGCGTATGGATCACTAATGTTAAGCATCCTCACATTGTTGTGCAATAGCTCTCTGAAATTTTTCATTTTGCAAATCCATGCACATTAAATGCTAATCACTCCTCTCGTCTATCAACCTTTGGTTATCTCTTTTCCATTTTCTGTTACTATGATTTAATTACTTTATAAAGTCCATGTGAGTAGAATCATGCAGTATCTATTCCCTGACTTACTTATTTCATTTAGCATAATGTACTTGAGGTTAATCTAGGTTTTAGTATATCACAGGATTTACTTCTTTTTAAGGATTCATAATATTCCATTGGATGTATACACTACATTTCTTTATCCAATCATTGAGTGTTTCTACCTCTTGCCTATTGCAAATAATGTTTTGATAATATGCACATATCTCTTCAAAACCTTGTTTTGAAACCTTTTAGATATATGCACAGAAATAGAAATGCCAGATCATGTGTGTATTAGCTTATCATTACTATATAATGGAACGCCCAAGGCTGGCTACTTTATAAAGAAGGGGAGTTTTATTTTGGCTCATAGTTCTGGAGTGATAATGTCCACATAGCATTGCTCAATCTCTTGTATTCCACTCTCCCCAACCCCGCCGCCGCTTTACTTACTATATTGCATCATGATAGAAGCACATGTGCTTTTCTATATCTATGTATCTCTCTCCTTTGTTTTACTTTATTTTATTTATTTATTATTTTTTGTACCGAGGATTGAACTCAGGGGCACTCAACCACCGAGCCACATCCCCAGCCCTATTTTGTGTTTTATATAGAGACAGGGTCTCACTGAGTTGCTTAGCACCTCGCCTTTGCTGAAGCTGGCTTTGAACTCACGATTCTCCTGTATCAGCCTCCCAAAGTGCTGGGATTACAGGCGTGCACCACCATGCCTGGCTCTCTCCCTATTTTTATAAAGCAACCAGGATTCGAACACGGGGCTCCATCCAAATAATCTAATTTAATCTAATCACTTTCCAAAGCCACCACATCTAAATTTTATATTCAATCTGACTTACTAGTAGTAACATAACACTTTGGAGATTACACTTCTGCATGATTCTAGGGAACAAATCATATTTAAACCATAGCAATATAGTAAAACTATCTTAAATTTTTTGAGGAAGCTCTACATTGTCTTCCATATTATCTGCATCATTTTATATTCCAATCAAAAGTACACCACAAACCAGTTATGGTGGCGCACGCCTGTAATACCAGCGGTTCGGGAGGCTGAGACAGGAGAATCACAAGTTCAAAGCCAGCCTCAGCAAAAACCAGATGCTAAACAACTCAGTGAGACCCTGTCTCTAAATAAAATACAAAATAGGGCTGGGGATGTGGCTCAGTGGTTGAGTATTTCTCAGTTGAATTTCCGGTACCAAAAAAAAAGTACACAGCAGTTCCAATCTCTCCACTTTCTCACCAACACTTGTTATTTTCTGTTCTTTTAATAGTGGCCTTCTAATTGATATGAGGTGAAATCTCATTGCAGTTGATTGATTCACATTGATTCTCATTGATTCACATTTCTCTTATGATGAATAATGTTGACTGTCTTTTTTATAGGCTTGTTGGACATTTGTATATTTCTTTAGAGAATTGTCTATTCAAGTCCTTTGCTTTCCCGCCCCCCAGTACTGAGGATTGACCCCAGTGGCACTCTACCACTGAGCTACATCCCCAATTCTCTTTATTTTTAAATTTGAAATGGGAATTTGCTAAGTTGTCCAGACAAGCCTGGAACTTACGATCCTCCTGCCTCAGCCTCCTGAGTTGCTGGGATTACATGTGTGCACCGCTGCACCTGGTTTGGTTGCAAGATAGACGAGGCTGGATACGGAAGAATTAGCAGGAAGCAGGTTTATTGGCTGTAGCCACATCCAGAGGGGAAAAAGGCTCTCGCCTAAACCAACTCATGCCTCTGAACCCCGAGTTCAGAAGGTTTCAGAACTTTATACCTATGTGTAGGGGAAGGAGCTCAGAGGCTCACAATCTGTAGAAGTCCACACAAAAGCAGCTTTTTCCCTGTTCTGAGCAAATCAACCCAGGCCTGGATACAAAAATTAAGGATACCGTGAAAATCAGTGCCCAGGAAAGGGAGAGTTCTCCTCCTCTCCCCTTTCTTTCTGCCAGCTGGCTCTGCAGGACCTGACTATTGTCCTTTGAAATGCAAACATCCCTGTGAAGGCCTTGGGTTAGTCTTTCTTATGGGCACTCTGCTTCTGCAAACATACCCCTCCCCCACCTGATAATTCTTTTGCAGAAATTTTGCTGAGATTCTAAGAACAATTATGGTGAGAGTTTATGGAGAAGCTTAATTAAGATTTTTCTGTGAAGAAGCGGGTGCCAATACAGTTCTTTTGCCCATTTTTTGATCTGGGTTATTTATTTTGTTGTTGTAGAAGTTTCACATATATACAGTCTTGAGTTACCTAATGATGAAGACACATTGTGTGAAATGCATTGGTAGAGAATTTTATTTTTATGCAAATATATATTCTATTTATGCAAATTAAGATGCCTAATGCATCACTAGGTGATACGATCTTATTAGACCATAGTCAAATATGCAGTCTGTCCTTGACCAAAGCATCATTATATGGCACATAACTATTAAATCCTTCAGATATGTGATTTGCAAATACTTTCTCACATTCTGTGAATTGCCTTTTCACTCTGTTGATTTTAACATGGAAGTTTTTTCCTTTTCCTCCTCCTCCTTCTGCTCCTCCTCTTCCTTCTTCCTCTTCTTCTTTTCTGATGCTGGGTATTGGCCCCAGGGCCTTGCACATGCTAAGCATGCACACTACAACTGAGCTTCACCCTAAGCCTTAAGGGTTTTTGGATTGTGGAATTTCCTGAAACAAACAACAAAGCGAGTTGCAACTTTTAGCTCCCTGGACAACGGTTTACTGGAGAAGCAAAGACTTCTGGTGAAGACAACCGATAATAAAGTCTTATTGACAGTAAGCTGTGTAGGGGTAGATGGCTTCAGGTTTTAACACAAATCCGAACATACACATATCATTATAGATCAGGCACCCAATTGTTAAGTAAGGCTTTCATGTCAAAGAACCCCACCTGCTGGCTCATGTGGGTTTAAAAAAAAAAATCTACAACCACAGAGGTTGGTTTTAACAGAAAGGCTCTGCTGCCATCTACTGATTTATTTCTAAACTTTTCAGATATTTTACAGAAAAAAAATGATTCCTTTTCACTTGATGCATGTGTATAAAGCACCAATCACATAAAGGATGCTAGAAATAGAAGAATAGTACAGATGGGGAAGTAGATATAACACAAGTGAGGTCTTGCTGAGGGGGTAGAAGCAGGGTCCAGCATTATCCCAGAGGACAGAGTTATCCATCTACTATACAGCGACCAACGTGGGGACGGTTAGGAAATCTTTATGGAGGCAAGAAACTCCAAGGTGTCTCTTTAAAAGGAATTGATATTCATACATGAAAGGGGGTTAGGAATTAGAGGCAGAAGGAGAAGCCAGGTGAAAACTGCCTGCAGAGTGACAGAATGGCTGCCACAGGCATAGAGATAGGAACAAAGGGGCCTTCCTGTGCTGTACTTTGGAGGTTATCCTGTAGGCAATGACTGAGGAAACACTAATGGGTATCAAACAGGGAAAACATGGAAATTAGAGCTCTGTCTACAAATGCCATGTAGGTGAGAGTCTAGAGAATAGATTGGAAGATAGTGAAATGGAAATTCAGTGCATCAATTTGCATTTTTTCATTATATCAAATTAACTACTCACTTAAATAAAGGAGGGACTTATTGGGAAGATATCAGAAGCACACCAAATTAAGAAGGGACTTATTATGATTTAGATGTGAGGTGTTCCCCAAAAGTTCACTTATGAGACAATGGGAGATGGTTCTAAGGGGAAATGATTGGGTTGTGAGAGCCCTGGCCCAAACAGTGAATTAATCCCCTGATGGGATTAACTGAGTGGGAACTGAAGGCAGGTGGGGTGTGGCTGGAGGAGGTGGGCCATTGAGGGCATGGCTTTCGGGCAAATGTGTATATTTGGCAAGTGGAGTCAGTCTCCCCAACCCTTCCTGATCGTCACGTGAGCTGCTTCCCTCTGCCGCACTTTTCCTCAATGCTGTTCTGCCTCACCTGAGCCCCAGGGAATGGAGCTGACTGTCTATGGACTGAGACCTCTGAAACTGTAAAACTTCAAACTTTTCCTCCTCGACAATTGTTCTGGCCAGGTCTTTTAGTCACCACAGCAAAAAAAAAAAAAAAAAAAAAAAAAAACTGACTAAAACTGACCGAAAGACTTGGCTTAGAAAGGGCAGGAGTAGAAATAGGTTCCAAGATGGCGGCCTAGATGGACGCTGCATTCCTAGTCTCTCCAGGACCGGGGATTAAAGTAGTAGAAACACTGTCAGTGAGTTTTTAGAAGACACCTGACAGCTGCCTCCACACAGGAACTCCACTCTCATGCCCACAGAGTCCCCAGACCCCAGTGTTTGCACAGGACCCTAGCCGTGGATTCCAGTGCAGGACTCTGACCCCGTGCAAAGCCTGCTCCTGCACAGGATCCCTGGCTCCAGTGCCCACGCAACCCGCAAGACCTCGGGTTGCCCACCACACAGGATCCCCGGCTCCCACACAGGACCCTTGGCTGCTGCTTTTATGTGGATGTCCATCTACCAGAGCAGAACATCCCTATTCGCATATACCTGGGGACATGGGACAGGATCTAGAGATAAACTTTTACTTCAGCACAGCACACCACAGAGCTGCATCTCCAAACACGTCACCCAACACCACCACCTGGCCCAGCCCTTCACCCTGTTTCTGAAGTGAGTCTCTTAGTCAGTCTCTTCTATGTGAGACTCCGGCTTCACCATCTTTCACCTGAGTAGGCAGACACCAGTAAGCTACAGACAACGCCACCTACTGGAAGAGAAGGGAAGCAATCCTGTTTATTTACATTGACTTTATTTTTTTATTTTTTTCCTAATATTCCTTTTTTTTTGCTTTTTCTTCTCTTTTCTTCCTTTCTCTCTCTCTCTCTCTCTCTCTCTCTCTCTCTCTCTCTCTCTCTCTCTCTCACTCTTTTCCCACCCTCACATCCCCAACATTTGTGACACCAAGTATTGTTTATGCATTAGGCTACAGTACACTGGGATGTCTGTTTAGTATATTACAGTTGTATTATATAGTCTCCTAACTTCCACCTGTACATGTTTTATTTTTCTTAATTTTTTTTTTTTTGGTACTGGAGATTGAACTCAGGGTTACTCGACCACTGAGCCACATCCCCAGCCCTACTTTGTGTTTTATGTAGAGACAGAGTCTCACTGAGTTGCTTAGCGCCTCGCCATTGCGGAGGCTGGCCTTGAACTTGCGATTCTCCTGTCTCAGCCTCCCTAACTGCTGGGATTACAGGCTTACACCACCACGCCCGGCTATTTTTCTTAATTTTTATATCTCCTCGTTAGTTGTACTCTATTTTCTTACTTTTTACTGGTCTTCCTCAAATCTCTTTCTCTCGGTTCTCTCTAGCCTACCAGAAGAAACTGTAGACCCTTGTGCAAACCTATTGTTTATATAGTAAATGCTAATTGAACTCATAATTTCTGTATATTGTGACTAAGCCATAAATGTATTTAGGAGCTATTAGGAGCTACTTGGTTTGAAACTATACATTGTTTGTATTGAGATCTTTCAATATCGGTCTCCCCTTTAAAGGAGAGGTATTGAAACCCTGCAAGGAATCTATATGCCTATAGGATAAAAACTGTAACACCTCGGATCTGCAGTCCTAGAAGGGAAGACACACAAACAACATGAAAAAAATAAGGGAAGAAAGTGCCTCAAACAAACCAAGATAGTAAATTATTAGAATCCATGGTCAGCACAGCAGAAGAAATGTCAGAGAAGGAGTTCAGGATGTACATAATTAAAATGTTCTGTGATTTAAAGAATGATGTAAGAGAGCAAGCCCAGGCAGCAAAAGACTATTTTGATAAAGAGCTACATAGGCAAATATAGGAAGCAAAAGATCACTTCAATAAGGAGGTAGAGATTCTGAAAAGGAACCAAACAGAAATCCTTGAAATGAAAGAAACAATAAACCAAATGAAAAACTCAATAGATAGCATCACCAACAGTTTAGATCACTTGGAAGACAGAACCTCAGACAATAAAGACAAAATATTTAATCTTGAAAATAGAGTTGACCACACAGTGAAGACAGTAAGAAACCATGAACAGAACATCCAAGAATTATGAGATAACATGAAAAGACCAAACTTAAGAATTTTTGGGATAGAGGAAGGCATAGAATTCCAAACCAAAGGAATGAGCAAACTATTCAATGAATTAATATCAGAAAATTTTCCAAACATGAAAAATGAATTGGATAATCAAACACAAGAGGCTTACAGGACACCAAATGTACAAAATCACAACAGATCTACACCAAGGCACATCATAATGAAAATGCCTAACATTCAGATCAAGGAGAGAATCTTAAAAGCCACAAGAAAATAAAATCAGATTACATATAGGGGGAAGCCAATTAGGATCTCTGCAGACTTCTCAACCCATACTCTTAAAGCTAGAAGAGCTTGGAACAACATATACCAAGCTCTGAAAGACAATGGATGCCAACCAAGAATCTTATATCCAGCAAAATTGTTTTAGATTTGATGATGAAATAAAAACCTTCCAAGATAAACAAAAATTAAAAGAATTTACAGCAAGAAAGCCTGTACTACACAACATTCTTGGGAAAATATTCCATGAGGAGGAAATGAAAAACAACAATGAAAACCTGCAGAGGGAGGAGCTACACTAAAGGAAAGGCCAATCGAAGGAGAAACCCAATCAAGTTAAAAACTAAGAGTAAACCAAAATGTCTGGGAATACAAACCATGTCTCAATAATAACCCTAAATGTCAATGGCCTAAACTCAGCAATTAAAAGACATAGACTGGCAGATTGGATTTAAAAACAAAGACCCAACAATATGCTGCCTCCAAGAGACTCATCTCATAGAAAGAGACACTCACAGATTGAAGGTGAAAGGATGGTAAAAAATGTATCACTCACATGGACTATGTAAACAAGCAGGAGTTTCCATCCTCATTTCAGATAAAGTAGACTTCAAACCAAAGTTAGTGAAAAGAGATAAAGAAAGTCATTTCATACTGTTTAAGGGAATCATACATCAACAAGACATAACAATCTTAAGTATCTATGCCCCAAACAATGAGGCAGCCATGTATTTCAAACAAACCCTTCTCAACTTCAAGAATCAAATAGACCCCAACACAATAGTACTGGGTGACTTTAACACACCTCTGGATAGATCTTCCAAACAAAAACTAAACAAAGAATCTACAAAACTCAATAGAACAATCAATAAGCTAGACTTAACAGACATATATAGAATATTCCATCCTTCAACAAGCAAATATACTTTTTTCTCAGCAGCACATGGATCCTTCTCCAAAATAGATCATATGCTATGCCATAAAGCTAGTCTTAGCAAATACAAAAAAAAAATACAGATACTACCCTGTATTCTATCTGACCATAATGGATGAAATTCTAAATTAATGACAGTTTTAAAAAAAGAAGCTACTCCAACACCTGGAGACTCAATAATATGCTATTGAATGATGCGCAGGTAAGAGAAGACATCAGGGAGGAGATAAAAAAAAAATTCTTAGAGGTAAATGTGAACTGATACAACATATCAAAATCTCTGGGTGAAGGTGGTGCTAAGAGGAAAGTTCATTGCATTAAGCTCAAATATTCAAATAAGTAAAAGTCAACAAATCAATGACTTGACACTATATCTCAAAGCCCTAGAAAAAGAAGAACAAAAGAAGTACAATACAGGAAATAATTAGAATCAGGGCTGAAATCAATGAAATTGAAACAAAGGAAACAATTCAAAAAATTGACAAAACAAAAAGCTGGTTCTTTGAAAAAATAAATAAAGTTGACAAACCCTTAGCACCCTAATGAAAAGGAGAGATAAAATCCAAATTACTAAAATTTGTGATGAAAAAGGAAATGTCATAACAGACCCTGCTGAAATACAGAGGATAATTAGAAACTATTTTGAAAATTTATACCCCAGTAAAATAGAAAACTCTGAAGACACCGACAAATTTCTAGAGACATATGACCCACACAAACTGAACCACGAGGACATTCACAACTTAAACAGATCAATTACAAGCAAGACAATAGAAAATGCCATAAAGAGCCTTCCAACCAAGAAAAGCCCTGGACCAGATGGATTCTCAGCTGAGTTCTACAAGATGTACAAAGAAGAACTAACTCCAATACTCCTCAAATTATTCCACAAAATAGAAAGGGAAGGAACACTTCCAAACATTCTATGAGGCCAGTATCACCCTGATACCAAAACCAGAGACACATCAGAAAAGGAAAATTTCAGACCAATATCCCTGATGAATGCAGATGCAAAAGTTCTCAATAGAATTTTGGCAAATCACATACAAAAGCATATTAAAAATTAGTGCACCATGATCAAGTGAGGTTCATCCCAGGGATGCAAGTTTGGTTCAAAATATGGAAATCAATAAACGTAATCCATCACACCAATAAACTTAAAGATAAAAATCACATGATTTTATCAATTGATGCAGAGAAAGCATTTGACAAAATACAGCACCCTTTCATGTTTAAAACACTAGAAAAACTAGGGATAGTAGGAATATATCTCAACATGGTTAAAGCAATCTATGCTAAACCTAAGGCCAACATCATCCTAAATGGAGAAAAATTGGAAGCATTCCCTATAAAAACTGGAACAAGACAGAGATGCCCTCTCTCACCACTCTTATTCAATATAGTCCTTGAAACTCTAGCCAGAACAATCAGACAGACGAAGGAAATTAAAGGGATACGAATTGGAAAAGAAGAACTCAAACTATCATTATTCGCAGAGGATATGATTCTATACTTAGAGGATCCAAAAAATTCCAGTCTCAGTGGCACAGGCCTCTAATCCCAGTGGCTAAGGAGACTGAGGCAGGAGGATCACAAGTTCAAAGCCAGCCTCAACAACTTAGGTAGGCATTAAGCAACTCAGCAAGACCTTGTGTCTAAATAAAACATTTAAAAAAGGGCTGGGGATGTCGCTCAATGGTTAAGCCCCCTGGGTTTGATTCCCAGTACCAAAAACAAAACAAAACAAACAAACAAAAAAACCAACAGATCATCTGCTAGGGTATCTGGTTGCAGTAACTTAGGCAAGGCTCCCTCATATCCATGGTTTTTTTTTTAATTGTGGTAAAATACATATAGCATCTATCATCAGTCATTTTTCAGTGTAGAGTTTAGTGGAAGCTTGAGGATAATATGCTAAGTGGATATATTTGCTTAAAAGGAAGTCCAAAGACTACTTGGATCAGATAACACCTGGTGACTTGATAAAGATGTTATTTCCCTGGGGCTCAATGGTAGAGCATTTATCTAGCACTTGCAAGGCCCTGGGCTAGAGCCACAAGTACATCCTTAGATCCCACTTCAGACCAGTGTGTCTGAAATTTTGTAGATGAAGTCCACAAATCTAGATTATTTTTTTATTTGTTATTTTTAGTTATATATGACAGTAGAATGTATTTGACATATTATACATACATGGAGTATAGCTTCCCATTCTTGTGGTTGTACATGGTGTGAAGTTACACTGGTCATGTATTCAGATATGAACATGGGAAATTTATGTCCAATTCATTCTACTGTCTTTCCCATTCCCATCCCTCCTCCATTCCCTCAATTACCCTTTGTCTAATTCAAAGTACTTTGATTCTTCACACACACACACACACACACACACACACACACACACACCCTGCTTATCATGGGTTAGTTTCCACATATCAGAAAAAACATTTGGCCTTTGGTTTTTGGGGGACTGGCTTATGTCACTTAGCATGATAATCTCCAGTTCCATCCATTTACCGGCAAATGCCATAATTTCATTTTTGTTTATGGCTGAGTAATATTTCATTGTGTACGTATTCCATATTTTCTTTATTCATTCATCTGTTGAAGGACACCTAGGTTGGTTCCATAGCTTAGCTATTGTGCATTGAACTGCTGTAAACATTGATGTGGCCGTGTGACTGTAGTATGCTGATTTTAACTCCTTTGAGTATATGCTGAGAATTGGGATAACTGGGTCAAATGGTGGTTCCATTCCAAATTTTCTGAGGAATCTCCATACTGCTTTCCAGATTGGTTGCACCAATTTGCAGTCCCACCAACAATGTATGAATGGACCTCTTTCCCCACATCCTTTCCCACATTTATTGTTACTTGTATTCTTGATAATTGCCATTCTGACTGAAGTGAGATGAAATCTCAGTGTAGTTTTAATTTTCATTTCTCTAATTGCTAGAGATGTTGAACATTTTTTCATATATTTGTTGACCGATTGTATTTCTTCTTTTGTGAAGTGTCTATTCAGTTCCTCTGCCCATTAATTGATTGAGTTATTTAGTTTTTTGGTGTTAAGTTTTTTGAGTTCTTTATATATCCTGGAGAAAATGCTCTATCTGACATGCAGGTGACAAGGATTTTCTCCCATCTGTAGGCTCTCTCTTTATGGTTCTTGATTGTTCCCTTTGCTGTGAAGAAGCTTTTAGTTTGATACCATCCCATTTATTGATTCTTGATTTTACTTCTTGTGCTTTAGGAGTCTTGTTTAGGAATCCAGTTCCTAAACTGACATGATGAAGCTTTGGGCCTACTTTTTCTTCTAGTAGGCATAGGGTCTCTGGTCTAATTCTTAGGTCCTTGATCCACTTTGAGTTTATTTTTGTGCAGGGTGAGAGATAGGGTTCTAATTTCATTTTGTTACATATAGATTTCCAGTTTTCCCAGCACCATTTGTTGAAGAAGCTATCTTTTCTCCAATGTATGTTTATGGTCCCTTTGTCTAGTATAAGATAACTATATTTATGTGGGTTTGTCTCTGTGTCTTCTATTCTGTACCATTGGTCTACATGTCTATTTTGGTGCCAATACCATGCCATTTTTGTTACTGTAGGTCTATAGTATAATTTAAGGTCCAATATTGTGATGCCTCCTACTTCACTTTTCTCACTGAGGATTGCTTTGGCTATTCCGGGCCTCTTATTTTTCCAAATGAACTTCATGACCGTTTTTTTCTATGAATAACATCCTTGGAATTTTAATAGGAATTGCATTAAATCTATATAGCACTTTGGGTAGTATAGCCATTTTGAAAATATTAATTCTGCCCATCCAAGAACATGGGAGATCTTTCCATCTTCTAAGGTCTTCAATTTCTTTCTTTAGTTTTCATTGTAGAGGTCTTTCACCTCTTTTGTTACATTGATTCCTAAATTTTTTTTTTTGAGGTTATTGTGAATGGGATAGTTTTCTTAATTTCTCTTTCAGTCAATTCATCACTGATGTACAGGAACACAATTGCAAATCTAGATTCTTAAATAACATTTTGTTGATAATGACAAAGAAAAATTCAAGGACCACTGGGCTATGTCATAAAGCAGATTTGGCCAGTGGGAACCCATTTGAGCCTGCTTTATATCCTTTCACATTTTTTCCACAGGTGTTTTTGTTTGTTTTTGTTTTTTGGATCTTCAATAGTCCCATGCTTTTGGCTACAAGGTATTTCAGCTTCATCTTGCACACTTTATATCTGACCCTGAATTTGGCCAATACTTCAAGGAGTATTGATATCCTGTAGTAGAAAGTGTTATTTAGAAGTGCTGATCTGGGAGGCGGGGCAAGATGGCAGCTTAGATGGACGCAGTGATCAGTCTCGCCAAAACCGAAGATTGAAAATGCGGTAATACCATCTTCCAGCCAGCTTTTAGGCATCACCCTACAGCTACCCCCACCGGGAATTTCACTTGCGCATGTAAGAAGGGCCACCAGACAATAGCCATTGCCACAGTGTGACTTCAGCAGCGGTGGCGGTGAGCAGCTGTGGGCGGTGAGCAGCTGCAGGCAGCTCAGAGCCCCAGCCCAGGGATCACCCCGGTCGGGAACTCCTTCAACATGGGGTACCTGGCTCCAGCGCCCACCCAACCACACAGGGCCCACAGCAACGGCTCTCATGGACCCACAGCCCCAGCCACTAGCCACTGGGGAGCACAAATTCAGGGTAGGAGGCGCTCCAGAGATACCAGTGGAGACAACTCAGCCCAAGGGCAGCCTGGGCCCGCCCCAGTTCCGCCTCAGGAGTTCCTAAGGACTGACAGGAGCTGCAGAGGGCCCATATCTGCCCAAAGGAACCTCCATGGGTGTCCAGCCAACAGACCAGGGACTGCTACCTCAAGCCTCTGGGGAGCCCAGTCTCGAGGGGCACTGGGACAGCAACTTGGTACAAACTTTGGCGGCAACGCAGCCTAGAATCAAAGTCTTCACCAGCGGCCCAGAGTGTCACCATATTGTGAAACCCACACCCAGGACACCAGCAGAGAAAGTCCAGCAAGCAACAAACAATGCCACCTACTGGAGGTGAAAGGAACCATACCTGTTTATTCACATTGAGACTTTTTTATATATATTTTATTGTTTTTATTTACTTCTATTCTTACTTTTTATTTTATCCTTTATCTTTTTCTCCTAATATTTCTATTGTTTAATCTTTTTGTTTTATTTCTCTGCTCTTTCCTTTCTTCCTTTCTTTCTCTTTCCTTCCCTCTTTTCTCTCTCACTCTTTTCCTACCCTCTAATCCCCAACAGTTGTGAAACCAAATATTTGTTATACAGTGGAATATAGTAGATTGGGATTTCTGAACTGAATACTAGAGTGGTGCTAAATAGTCTTGTATCTCCCACTTGTATATGTTGTATTTTTCTTGCTATCATCTCTCCTTGCTGTACCCTTCTTTTCTCCCTCCTTACCGGTCTTCCCCAACTCTCTGTCGCTCTTTCTAGTAATAACCAACTTCTCTTGGATCCCTTTTTCATGCTTTCTAAGACCTAATAACCATATCCTCACTTCCTACCACCCCAATATTCTATCCTATACCCCACCCTCCAGTGTCCCTAGCCCACCAATAGGAACTATAGACACTTGTGCAAACTTATTGGTTACATAATAGATTGTAAAAGAACTCATAATTGATGTACATCATGACTAAACTGTAAATGTATTTGGGAGCTGTTAGGAGCTACTTGATTTGAAACTATATATTGCCTGTATTGTGATCAACCAATATTGGTCTCCCCTTTAAATGAGAGGTATTAAAATCCTGCAGGGAAACTATACACATATAGGAGTAAAAACTATAACAATTTGGATCAACAGAGCTAGAAGGAAAGACACATAAACATCATGAAAAAACAAGGGAAGAAAGTGACTCAAACAAACCAAGATTTTTCAATATTAGAATCCATGGTTAGTACAGCAGAAGAAATGACAGAACATGAATTCAGGGTGTGCACAATTAAAATGTTCTGTGACTTAAAGAATGATATAAGAAAGCAAGCCCAGTCAGCAAAAGATCATTTCAATAAAGAGATACACAGGCAAATACAGGAAGTAAAAGATCACTTCAATAAAGAGATACATAGGCAAATACAGGAAGTAAAAGGACACTTCAAAAAGGAGATAGAGATTCTGAAAAGGAACCAAACAGAAATCCTTGAAATGAAAGAAACAATAAAGCTAATCAAAAACTCAATAGAAAGCATCACCAACGGATTAGACCACTTGGAAGACAGAACTTCAGACAATGAAGATAAAATATTCAACCTTGAGAACAGAGTTGACCACACAGTGAAGATGGTAAGAAACCATGATCAAAACATCCAAGATCTATGGGATCACATTAAAAGACCAAACTTAAGAATTTTTGGGATAGAGGAAGGCATAGAATTCCAAACCAAAGTAATGAACAATCTATTTAATGAAATAATATCAGAAAACTTTCCAAATATGAAGAATGAATTGGATAATCAAATTCAAGAGGCATACAGGACACCAAATGTACAAAATCACAACAGACCTACACCAAGGCACATCATAATGAAAATGCCTAACATTCAGATCAAGGAGAGAATCTTAAAAGCCACAAGAGAAAGGAATCAGATTACATATAGGGGAAAGACAATTAGGATCTCTGCAGACTTCTCAACCCAGACCCTGAGAGCAAGAAGATCATGGCAAAGCATATACCAAGCGCTAAAAGACAGTGGATGCCAACCAAGAATCTTATATCCAGCAAAATTGTTTTATATTTGATGATGAAATAAAAACCTTCCAAGATAAACAAAAATTAAAAGAATTCATAGCAAGAAAGCCAGCACTACAGAACATTCTTGGTAAAATATTCCATGAGGAGGAAATGATAAACAACAATGAAAACTTGCAGAGAGAGGAGCTACACTAAAGGCCAATAAAAGGAGAAACCAAGTCAAGTTAAAAACTAAACATAAACCAAAATGTCTGGAAATACAAACCTTGTCTCCATAATAACATTGAATGTAAATGGCCTAAACTCAGCAATTAAAAGACATAGACTGGCAGATTGGATTAAAAACAAAGACCCAACAATATGCTGCCTCCAAGAGACTCATCTCATAGAAAGAGACACTCACAGATTGAAGGTGAAAGGATGGTAAAAAATGTATCACTCACATGGACTGCAAAAGCAAGCAGGGGTTTCCATCCTCATTTCAGATAAAGTGGACTTCAAACCAATGTTAGTGAAAAGAGATAAAGAAAGTCATTTCATACTGCTTAAGGGAATCATACATCAACAAGACATAACAATCTTAAATATCTATGCCCCAAACAATGGGGCAGCCATGTATGTCAAACAAACCCTTCTCAACGTCAAGAATCAAATAGACCCCAACACAATAGTACTGGGTGACTTTAACACAACTCTCTCACCACTGGACAGATCTTCCAAACAAAAACTAAACAAGGAATCTATAAGACTTAATAGAACAATCAATGATCTAGACTTAATGGATATATATAGAATATTCCATCCTTCAACAAGCAAATATACGTTTTTCTCAGCAGCACATGTATCCTTCTCCAAAATAGATCATATGCTATGCCACAAAGCAAGTCTTAGTAAATACAAAAAAATAGAGATACTACCCTGCATTCTATCTGACCACAATGAACTGAAACTAGAAATTAATGACAGCTTTAAAAAAAGAAGCCACTATAA
>CM053403.1:87660118-87678511 GCA_028644305.1 Xerus rutilus | reverse complement strand
ACATCCCTTTTTATTTTGTATCTTGAGACCAGTCTCACTAAGTTGTCCAGGCTGGCTTCAAAGTTGTGATTCTCCTGCCTCAGCCTCCCAAGTCACTGGGATTACAGGTGTCACCACCATACCTCACTAGGTAAGTCTTTCTACCTCAACTCAGATCTATTCTCAAGATTCGTTCTTGGTAAAGCTGGTCTACACAGTAAATTATAAGCAAATTTTTCCAGTTTTCTCAAAGAACAAAGAGAAAGGAAGGGGAAAAGAATGAGGACAAAACAGGAAAAAAAAAAAAAAACTAAGAAAATTAATGATTGCACCAGCCCTTGCCCAACTCCCTCCATTCTCCCCCCAGCATGGGAATAGTTTGCAAAGAAGGCAAGGATATGTTTCTACCCTGAGGAAAACTACAAAACATTAGCGCTTGAAGGGATAATACAGAACATAGAGGCCAATCCCATAAATCTACAAATGAAGAAAGTGAGGTCCAGGGAAAAGAAATTTCATTATTCAGATCACAGTTAGTACTGGATCCTAACATGGTACTTATTCTATATAGTGCCCTCTTTTATTACTTATGAAATGTTAAAGATGAAAGAATACTTTAGAAATAATCTAGTCTAACCTCATCATTGTGAAAGCAAGAAGACACAAATTGAGAGATGTCAAATAATTTGCCTAGTGTCACATAGTTGACTTTTCCTATCAAATCTAGCTTCTCTCTCCTAGTCTTTACATACAGATACAACAACACGCTGGATAATTTCAAAGATCAACCCTGGGTAAATGCATTCATTCAGGGAGGCAGTGAAGATGAAAACAAAATAGCAAGGATAAAACCACCTCACCGACCGCTAAGGCTCAATTTATATTGGCCCATGAACAGTGAACAGTTTTCGGCATCTAACACTTTTTATCTTGTACCAACTGACAGCCAAAGTTGTTTTGCAAAACTATGTTTCCAAGTCCCTAAGAGGGATACATGTATAACAAAAACTTTAAATTTTAAATGTTTTTATCTTTGAACTTCTTAAATGGCAACACCATTAATCTTCATCTTTAAACAGCTCTGTTAAGTTTGTTATGATGTGTTTATACATACCTCCCTCTCTATGGCCTCATAGAACTTCTATCAGTAGGTCATGAGAACCGTACCCTTCACATTACTATAAATGTCATTATATAAATAAGATTGTGTTTCACTCTGGATGGAAACAGGACAGAAGGAATAGGATCAGGGAGAACTTAATTTATATAGGAAGAAGTCATTCTAACCCTGTGAATAAAATTCACATGAAAGTTTTAGTGACTCATAGGAGCATAAGGAAGAGACAGATATCCCCCCAGCGGTGCTCATAGGACAAGGAAAAGTGTCACAGGAGGTGAGGTATCTCCTGAGAAGGGTCCAAGGCGTTCCGAGAGAGAAAGGGGAACTTCTCAGGGCCAGTGGTCTCTTAGTTTGTGTGATGGAAAAGAATTTTAGCCCTTGCCAGAGATACAGAGAGATTTATTTAAGAAACTAGAAGCTCACACCTGTAACTCCAGTGGCTCAGCAGGCTGAGACAGTAGAATCACAAATTTGAGGCCAATCTCAGCAACTTAGCAAGGTCCTGGGCAATTTAGTGAGACCCTGTCTCAAAATAAAAAATAAAAAGAGCTGGGTATATGGCTCAGGGGTAAAGGGCCCACGAGTTCAATTCCTAGTACCAAAGAAAAGTAGATATACATTCAAGGACATTCAAGAGAGAATGCAGGGAATTTCAAGAGAAAGATACATTTTGGGGGTTCCTGGTTCTTCTTTTAAGGGAAACTTGGTGATGGGTAAGAATGGAAAAGTATATAAGAATGACATCAGTCTGGTGATCTCTAAACAGTTTGTGGTCGGTCTCTGGATCCTTTAAATGATGTGGTCTTCATTATCTTCTGATCTGTAGATAGCTCTGGAAAGTTCTCTAAATTATATGTTTCTCAAAATATATATCTTTCTTTATTGAGGGGTGGGGGATAATTGATGCTGTATAGGCAGATTTACAAATATCTCAGGAATTTGGGAGTAACTATCCTAAGAGAGAGACCACCTTGGGGACTGACAGGTCTAGAAAAGTATGTAGAACTTCTGAATCAAAATCTTATTTCCTTGTCCTTCCTGTATGTCTCCCTCTACTTCTTATTCCTACTATCCTACCTCAGAAGGAACACCACAGTGGGGGTGGGTGGGTTGTAGATCAGTACCAGGGTGCATAAGGGGCATTCTGGGAAGAGCTAAGGGCAAGTCTACATTTTGAACCAGAGTCTGCGTCCTGCACTGGGAAAATGCCTTAGAGGTATGTCAGTCTGTGACTTTACTTCATCCAAGCAAGCACCTGTT
This sequence comes from Xerus rutilus, assembly GCA_028644305.1. NCBI lineage: Eukaryota > Metazoa > Chordata > Mammalia > Rodentia > Sciuridae > Xerus > Xerus rutilus. The sequence goes on along the minus strand of CM053403.1, from coordinate 87,676,152 downwards.
AGTGTTCTTGAAAACATTCCTATTTTCCCGGTTCATTCTTTTTTTTTTTTGTTTTTTTTTTTGGTACTGGGGATTGAACTCAGGGGCACTCGACCACTGAGCCACATCCCCAGCCCTATTTTGTGTTTTATATAGAGACAGGGTCTCACTGAGTTGCTTAGCGCCTCGCCGTTGCTGAGGCTGGCTTTGAACTCGCGATTCTCCTGTCTCAGCCTCCCTAAGTGCTGGGATTACAGGCTTGAGCCACCGCGCCCGGCTCCCGGTTCATTCTTAATGAGGCCAAACACATTGGTTATACAGTGCACAGACAAAAGGGAGTCTGCAACTCTGGGCACAGTCACAAAACTTGTACCTTACACAGGAAGCCCACATGGAACACTAAAATGTCATCCTCTAAAGGTCATCTCTAAGTACACAGAAGCAGTCTAGGAAGTACTCAGCACACCAACGAGAAAGTCTTTTTTTTTTTTTTAATATTTTTTTAGTTGTAGATGGACACAATGTCTTTATTTTATTGCTTTGTACGTGGTGCTGAGGATCGAACCCAGGGCCTCACACATGCGAGACAAGCGCTCTACCGCTGAGCTACAATCCCAGCCCACCAACAAGAAAGTCTTATAGTAGCTCATCTCTACCCTGAGCTGGGTCAGGTATGGTGAGACCAGCCTGGACTTTGCCCTTGGAAGAGTCAGCCAAATCCCCTGACTGTCCTGCTGGAAGCAGTGCCTGAGGCTGAAGAGAGTGAGGAGGTCTAAGGAACTCTTCCTGCTGCAGCCAAACTATACCAGCGGGGCCCTCAGATCCCTGATCTCACACATGCCTTTTTCTCCACGCAGGTCAGAAAGCTCTTAATTACCCAGCATGTCTCTCTGCTTCTGTGATGGGAGCATCCTTTCCCGTTCCACTTGCCCCATACATAAGCATTAATGGGTTTGAATGGATTTAGAGATCCTGTGCTCTAATCTCACCTACTTACCTGCATTAGTCAGGGTTTCTAGAGGAACAGAATCAATAGGAAGTGTAATTATAAAAGAAGGCTTATTAGGTTGGCTTACGCGACCAGAAGCTGGATAGTCCACAATGGCAGTCTGCAGGCTAGAGAGCTAGAAGAACCAGTAGCTGAGTAGTCCAAGAGGCTGAAGCCCCAAAACAAGAGGGACTACTGAAGCCCCAAAACAACATGGTACTACTCTAATCTGAAACCAGAGCTTTCTGGAGAATCCACCTTGGAAGAGTGAAAAAGCAAGAGTCTGATATCTTCAGACGATCACAGCAGCCATCAAGAATCCATTCAAATATTTGTTGATTGATTGTGTTTCTTCTGAGAAGTGTCTGCTCAGCTCCTTAGCCCATTTATTGATTGGGTTGCTTGAGTTCTTTATATATTCTGGAGATCAGTGCTCTATCTGATGTGGATGGCATGTGGCAAAATTTGCTCCCAAAATGTAGGCTCTTTCTTCACCACATTGATTATTTCTTCCGCTGAGAAGAATCTTTTTTGTTTGAATCCATCCCATTTATTGATTCTTGATTTTATTTCTTGTGCTTTAGGAGTCTTGTTAAGGAAGTCAGGGCCTAATCTGACATGATGAAGATTTGGGCCTATTTTTCTTCTATTAGGCATAGGGTCTCTGGTCTAAGGTCTTTGATCCACTTTGAGTTGATTTTTGTGCATGGCGAGAGATAGGGGTTTAGTTTCAGTTTGGTGAATATGGATTTCCAGTTTTCCCAGCACCATTTGTTGAAGAGCCTATCTTTTCCCAGTGTATGTTTTTGGCACCTTTGTTTAGTATGAGATAACTGTGTTTGTGTGGGTTTTTCTCTGTGTCTTCTATTCTGTACCATTGGTCTACATGTCTATTTTGGTGCCAATACCATGCCATTTTTGTTACTATAAGTTTGTAGTGTAGTTTAAGGTCTGGTATTGTGATACCTTCTGCTTCACTTTTCTCACTGAGGATTGCTTTGGCTATTCTGGGTCTCTTATTTTTCCAAATGAATTTCATGATCACCTTTTCTATTTCTATAAGGAATAATGTTGGGATTTTAATTGGAATTGCATTGAATCTGTATAGCACTTTGAGTAGTGTGGCCATTTTGACAATATTGATTCTGCCTATCCAAGAACATGGGAGGTCTTTCCATCTTCTAAAGTCTTCTTCAATTTATTTCTTTAGTATTCTGTAGTTTTCATTGTAGAAGTCTTTTACCTCTCTTGTTAGATTGATTCCCAAGTATTTAAAATGTTCAACATCTCGAGTAATTAGAGAAATGCAAATCAAAGCTACTCTAAGAGTTCATCTCACTCCAGTCAGACTGGCAGTTATCTAGAATACAAGCAACAGTAAGTGTTGGTGAGGATATGGGGAAATGGTACACTCATACATTGCTGGTGGGACTGCAAATTGGTGCAACCAATCTGGAAAGCAGTATGGAGATTCCTTAGAAAACCTGGAATGGAATCACCATTTGACCCAGCTATCCCACTCTTCGGGCTATACCCAAAGGACTTAAAAACAGTATGTTACAGTGATGCAACCACTTTAGTGTTTACAGCAGCACAATTCACAATTGCTATACTGTGGAAGCAAACTAGTTGTGTAGAAGCATCTCCATACCTTCCCACCCCTCCCTTCCATCCTTCCCCATTCTATGCTAATAGACTGTGTTCTTGCCAAAGAGCACCCCTTTGTTTGTGACCTTTGGATCTGATTGGTCCAAGAGTGTATTTAAGCTTCTATAGTTTCTAGAATAAACTGGTGTTTTTTGCTTCTCCTCGCCCTGGCTGTATCCTCTTTTGTCCCGGGTATTTTTGCGTCTTACTGGGGCGAAGTAAATTTTTACCTACACTCCGGGGCCTGGGGAGATTGGCTCCGTGGATCGCCACCGTCCAGAGAGACCACTTTTCGTCTAGCCCGAGGACCTCTTCTCCGTCTCTCTTGGACTCCAACTCATCGAGAAGCCACATGGCCTTTCCCCCCCCTTATCAAAGCAACAAGTTGCCCCTCAATAGATGAATGTATAAAGAAACTGTGGTATATATACACAATGGAATATTACTCAGCATTAAAAGAGAATAAAATTATGGCATTTGCAGGTAAATGCATGGAGTTGGAGAACATCATGCTAAGTGAAGTAAGCCAATCCCAAAAAACCAAAGGCCAAATGTTCTCTCTGATAAGTGGATGCTGATCCATAATAGGGGGAGGAGGGAATGGAGGAACTTTGGGCAAAGGGAAGGGAGGGGAGAGAAGGGAGCATGGGGGAAGAAAAGATGGTGGAATGAGATGGACATCATTACCCTAGATACATGTATGACTGCATATATGGTGCAACATTACATCGTGTACAATCAGAGAAATAAAAAGTTGTGCTGCATTTCTGTACAATGAACCAAAATGCATTCTGCTGTCATATATGCCTAATTAGAATAAATAAATAATTTTTTTAAAAAAAAGAACCCATTCAAGAAGAATGGAGCTTGCATCTGCTGCTGCTTCCTTGTTCTTCCAACTTTTTTTCCATCCAAGCCATCATCCTATTGGTCAATGCTGCACACACTTAGGGAAGATTGACATTTCAGTTGGCTACCCCACATGCCAATCATTCCTAGACACATCCTCATCAACAAACTCATAATCCTCTTAATCCTTCACATCTCTTAATCCAATCAATTGATAATTCAAATTAATCATTACACTACCTACCCATCAAAGTCCATGTCCCTTACCACCTCCTCCATAAAGACATTGTGGTGCCTCTCTCATGCTGTCTTTTTTTTTCCTTTGGTATTTCCTTTTGGCATTTATCTATCTTGTGTTAGAGTTATCTGTTTGTGTTTTAACTGCACTCCAAAAAGGCCACATTAAAACCTACCAATCTTAAACTTGTTTTTGGTGTCCTAAAAATTAAACAATATCATTTATAATTTCCACAATTAAAATCTTTATCCTTTTGGAGAAAAATGTATCATCTCTCTCGCGTGCTCTCTCTCTCTCTCTCTCTCTCTCTCTCTCTCTCTCCCACACACACACACACAAACACACACACACACCCTTTTTTTTTAAACCAGGGATTGAACTCAGGGGCACTCAACCACTGAGCCACATCCCCAGCCCTATTTTGTGTTTTATGTAGAGACAGGGTCTCAGTGAGTTGCTTAGCATCTCGTCATTGCTGAGGCTGGCTTTGAACTCAAGATCCTTTTGCCTCAGCTTCCAGAGCCACTGGGGTTTACAGGCATGCACCAACATACCCAGCTCACACACACAACTTTGTTTCAATACTTTTCTAGTTTCCCATGTGCTTGCTTAGTGTCTCTAGCAGGAGCTCCACTGACCTTGATCCCAACCACAGGCAGACTGTGAGCATTTTCAGGACAAAAACAGCCTTTCTCGTCTGAGCCTTCTGAGAATGAATGTGGAGCCCAGAACACAGTAAGAATGCAGTAAATGTGAGATGAAATGAATAAAGCAAGCATTAACTGGTGAGAGTCCCTCAATGATGAGCAAGAGGGAGTTGAAAGGGCCCTTATTCAAGGCTCCCAGTGCCCCTGGAGACCCCACAGCTCCCTTACACAGGAAACAGCAAGACCCTTGATAAGCAAGCAGTACACAATGAATGACTTCCTACCCTTCTTCCCCCTGCCACCCAGGCCCTTGGCAGGGAGCCACCTGCCTCCAGCCTTTTTGGGGGAAGTATTTATAAGACAATGGCATTAATATTGCACAACCCAATGCTTCTTTGGATTTTTTTCAGGGGCTACTCCTGCTGTGTTGCTGAAATCCAGTTAGCAAATGCCTTCGGAATGCAGTTTATCAAATGGCTTAGAAGGTTTCTGCTTTTGTTTCCTGTAGCACTTGCCATGCTCTCAATCAGAAGGCACTCACCCCCCATTTCCTGTGTCCATGGCAGAGAATGGTTGGCTCCTGACCAGCTGCCAGTGGGAGAGTGAGCAGGGAAGAGGCTTGGTAGCAGCCTTGCAGTAAGCCTTGGCCACTCCCCCAGCTCCTCCCTGCTGCATCCACGCAGCTGCAGTATATTCACAACCTTCTAGAAGTTCCTATCGGATTTCTGCTTCTTCAAGCAGCCCAAGAGACTAAAAGCTATTGTCTGGGATCTGCAGGGGAAGTGCCCATGCAGAGGAAATAACCTGAAGAAGAAGACCTGAGTAGGTTTTTTAAGGTCATTAACGGATCCCAGGACTGAGGTAGAACTCACACTCATTCTGAGAGTCTTTCTCCAGAACTCAGGAGCATGGCTAGCTGCCGGCAAAGGTTACTGTTGTATTCAGTGCTGATCTAATCAGATCCTAGGAGTATTAATTTATCCAACTGCTTCAAGAGCTTCTTTCTAGACTCACAGTTTCTACAGTCTCTAAACCACACCTTCCTGATCCTGTTCCTAAAGCAATCACCTTTGCGCTTCAACTGAGTTTCCATTCTTCTTAAGCACTCATGTAAAAAAGTCTTTATTCTCTTTTAACAGTATTAAATCATTAGCAAATGGATTCTCAAAACTGTTTTTTAAAGTGCTTTCTTTTGTGTAGGAATCTAGGAAGTGGTGACCAGGGCTCTGAAGTTCTCAGTGACCAAGGTAGGCCTGGTATGTAAATGAGCCTGGGAGCCACCACCCTCCACAGTCACGGATATGGGGATGGATTGAATGGAGACCCCACAGAAGCCATAGCCACTTGGAACCTGTGAATGCAACTTTATTTGCAAATAGGGTCTTTGCAGATATAGTCAGGATGAGGTCACACAGGACTAGAGTGGGCCTGAAATCTAATGACTTTGGAGCCCTTACAAGAAAAGAACACACACAGGGAGAATGTCTTGTGACAGCAGGGTAGGGACAGGAGTGCTGCATCTACAAGCCAAGTAGGGCCAAGGAGATAGTCAGGGGATGGTTCAGCCCTCACAGCTTCTAGAAGGAATTCTGCCAACACTTTTGATCTCAGACTTCTAGCCTCCAGAACCATGAAAGAATAAATTTCTGCTGTTTTTTGTTGTTGTTCATGAGGAGGCACTGGGGATTTAACCTCAGATGTGTGTCACTGCACCCAGCTAAATTATTGCTGTTTTAAGCTATCTAGTTTGTGGTAACTTATTATAGCAGCTCCCTCAAACAAACAGTATCATTTGGGACTTTGGTTATTGCATAAATCATTAGGCCAATTCAGGGGACCATTTATAAAAATGGTCCCATTTCTCTGGCCACATCTTATGGAGCATTTTCCAATACAGACTATTGATTCTACTTAGTGTTTTTAATCAACATTACCAGGACCAAACTGAATTGCATACCTAGTGTCTTCTAGGCCACCCTTAGTCAATCTGCTTCACAGTTTCCAAAATACAATCTATGGCAGTTTTGAATTCCACGGAGGGATCTGAGAGGCCTGTGAAAGTGGGTAGTGGCACTAAGTTCTGAGGGAGAACTGGCTGGGGAAAGTTTCAGATCTTTACTCATAACAACTTTTCTCTTGTTGGTCTTATCTGACAAAGTGGATATTTAATTTAATTTTATTTATTTTTATTGTTATAATTCCAAAATATACAAGAAAATAAAAAATACCCCCAAAGTCTCCAACTTTAAAGTAACCATATGTATTTTGCAATACTTTTTTCCTTTTTGTTTTTAATATTTATTTGAAATAAGAGTTCTACTAGTGTTTTTTTTAACATATTGGATTCAATAACTCTCTTCCAATATAGATAATACTTTGCTGGCTCCAATTGCTGCATCATGGTTTTGGCCTGTTGAAAGGATTATTGGGATGCCAGATTGGGGTAAACTAGGACCAAGGGAACTCGCTTTTCAAGATATTGTGCTGGATTCCCATTTCATTTTCTCACCTTTTAAAATGCCTCATCTCTGTTATTCAATGCCTTTTTTTTTTTTTTCTTTTTTTTGGTACCGGGGATTGACTCAGGGGAACTTGACCACTGAGCCACATCCCCAGCCCTTGTGTTTTATGTAGAGACAGGGTCTCACTGAGTTGCTTAGTGCCTCGCCGTTGCTGAGGCTGGCTTTGAACTCGCGATTCTCCTGTCTCAGCCTCCCTAAGTGCTGGGATTACAGGTTTGCGCCACCACGCCCGGCTCAATGCCTTTTAATATGATGATACAGGAAATGACCTCACCTATTCCCACAGTAAACCCACTTTGACTTTTTCAATAACATTTCTCATTATATGTTCTCTAATGCAGCCCTTCTCATGCTCACAGTGGACTTAGCCTTGTGACTATGTGTGGCAACTGGGACATTGGCAAGCAGGAAGCAAGTAGATTCTTGATAAGCTTGCATGTGAGACTTGTTCTATTAGAATAATAGAAACTCAGCCTCCATGCCACAAGGAAGCCAAAGCAGGCATGTGAAGGAGCAAGACTGAGATCCCTGGCACCAATGACTAGCACTAACATACAGCCATAGGCGTGAAGCCATTTACACCCTCCGGCCACCCTAGTGCCCCAGCTGATACCATGTGAAGAAGAACTGACCAGTCAACCCACAGAATCACGTGAAATAATAAACAGCTGTTATTTAGAAGGCTGAGGCAGGAAGAATGCAAGTTTATGGCCAACCTGGGCAACTTGGCAAGACCCTGTCTCAAAATAAAATAAAAAGGGTTAGAGATGTAGCTCAGTGCTTGCCTAGCATGTATGTGTGAGGCCCTGGGTTCAATTCCCACAAAAATAAAAATAAATAAATAGTTGTTGTTTTAAGACACTAAGTTTTAAGGTGTTTTGTTACACAGTAGTAGATAACTAAAGCACCACATCCCTTGCTGTTTCTTTGCCAAATTAAGGTAAAACACAAAGAAAGCCCTCTTTCAGTTCAATAAGTATTTATTAATTCATTCAGTCCCAAGATTTCAATCTGTCACTAGTTCAATGAAATTGACACAAATGCATTAAAATAGGTTGGAAATCACACTCTAGAATTTATATATTGCATATATTCTTTCAAATGCTCTATCATTCACCTATTTTTCTCAAAAGAATAGAATCATAAAAACATATTTTAAAAGTTGGCATAAATGGTATATTTGTTGCTCCTATAACTCCTTAAGTTGTTTTAGGAGTCCTACATCTGAGATGATGGGACATAATGAGTTAAGTATCCATCATATGGCAAAAATTGAGCTAGATACTTGACAGATCTAGCCAGGGGTGATGGCACACACCTATAATGCCAGTGACTAAGGAGGCTAAGGCAGGATGATCACCAGTTTTAGACCAGCCTGGGTAACTTAGCAAGATCCTGTCCCAAAAATAAAAATAAAAGAAGGATAGGGGTATAGCTCAGTGGTAGAGTGTTCCTGGGTTAAATCTCCTGTATACACCTCCCACCACCACATACACACACACACACACAGCAAGGTTATTCCTCTCCTCCGTATTCATTACCTGGTAGAAGAGACAGATATCTAAACAAATACAATGAGGAGTGACATGAAATAATAAAAGAGTGTTCAAGGAACAGAACTAGCAGGGAGAAGGAATAGTTAACTCTTTAGCAGGGTTTTCTGCTCCTTCGATGCAGTAACACCTGAGCAGAATTACCAGTTTCCTTGGAGTAAAAAAGATTGTTAAATCAAGGAAGCATCGTGCAGAAAAATAGCAATGGATCATCACATATACAAACAATCACAGAAGTTAATTTCCACTAATGGTCCATGGGAAGGAGTGAACGTGAGAATGGAGGCGTGAACAGAAGCCAGGTCACAGTGGGAGAGTTTCACTTCACTGTAGGCAATAAGGACTCATCAGAGTTCAAGAGAAAAGACCTGAGGATGTAGTTCAGTGGTAGAGCAAGCACCTGCATGTGTGAGGCCCTTCTGGCTCTGGGAAAACAAAAAACAAAAACAAACAAACAAAAAAAAACAGAGTCATCGTCTTCTAATCTCTCTTTGAAGGGTCATTTGGGTTGCTAAATGCAAGATAGATCACCAGGAGCAAGACCAGAAACAAAAGCACAATTAGAGGCCTCAAATAATGGAAGCTGAACTGGAGAGGAAAAAACAGATTGAGCAGTGTGTAGAAATAGTAATAATAATAATGTATACATAGGGGAAGGGGAAAGAGAAGAGGGAAATAATCCCTGTTTCACCTCCATTTCTTGGGCATTTGATGACTCACATGGATAAGGCTGGTACCGCTGGGAGATTGGTTAAATGCAGGAGGATTAAGCAAATAAGCCATTGTTTTGAGGACAGTGATAGCAGTTTCTCACCATTAGAGAAAGGAGTTACTAATATGGAAAGGAATAACTGTGGGATTGAATTGGAATTGGAGGCATCAGTTTGAGGTCGTGATTATCTAAAATAGGTACATAATAGATGATAAAGATAAAGGACAGCTATATGATAGGTACATAGATGATACATTGATGAAAGGAAAGGAAAGGGAAGGAAGGAAGGAAAAGAAGAAAGAGAGAAAAGAAAAGAAAGAAAGGTAGAGTTCCTAGTTCTGCCCACTGAGAAGACCTAGAAGTAATGAAATCCCAGTTGCAATGAGCATGCTGGAGTCCAGTCCTCAGTTTCTAAACACCATTTTCTACTGACAGAAACCAAGGTTCCTTGGAGAAATGTCTGGTTCCAGGGCTAAGGCAGGAAAAGAACAAGATGAGCCCGGAACTTCACTGTGCCAGAAAGTAAGAGAATGCAGAGGCCTGGGGTTGTAGCTCAGCGGCAGAGCACCTGCCTAGCACGTGTGAGGCACTGGGTTTGATCCTCAGCACCACATAAAAATAAATAAATAAAATAAAGGTATTGTATCCATTTACAAAAAAAAAAAAAAAGTATACAGAGAATTATGAGGATATGTCCAAAGGGCTCAGAAACCAGCTCAATGGGACTCCCATTGATCACATCCAGGGCAATTAGAGCACCAAAATAAATAATAGTAGTAGGCATTTTAGTCCATTGAAAAAAATCAAAATTCATGAATCCCTATGTAAACAGATGGATAAGTAATATATTGATGTAATAATAATATTATAAGAATATAATAGAAACTTTAACTTAGAGTAGAATGCCAACTAATAAATTTAGAAGGAATGATGGGATTGGAAAATCTTTACTTGGCAACCATCATAGTTATAACTAATTTAGACAGAGTCATCTTTGGATGCAAAAATGAGTAGGTAAAGATCCAATGAGGAAGTAGATACAGTCTGAAAGAATTTCCCCAAAATACTGACCAATTGCTTATTAATTTAGAAATACAAATCACTTACTCATTAACTCTATAGTGGACTAGTTTAGCCAACACCATCTTAAATGATAAAATAAAATATTACCTGTAACAGGATAAATCTACACTAAATTACTTCTGTTAAACTGAGAAAACAGCACCACTTCCATAAAATTCCTGCCAAAAATTCATCACCTGAATCTAACAGTGAGAAAATATCAGACAAACGCACATTGAGGAACATTCTGCAAAGTGATAGCCTATTCTCTTAAAAAATGTCAAGACTGTGAAAAACAAGCAAAGAACGAGGAAATGTTCCAGATTACAAGAGACTAAAAAGGATACAGTGAGTCAGGCACCATGGTGCACGCCTGTAATACTAGTGACTTGGGAGGCTAAGGCAGGAGGATTGCAAATTTGAGGCCTAGGTAACTTAGCAAGACACTGTCTCAAATTTTTTTAAAAGGGGGCTTGAAGTCCTGAGGTTGTGGCTCACTGGTAGAGTGCTTGCCTAGCACATGTGAGGCGCTGGGTTCAATCCTCAGCACTACATAAAAATAAATAAAGTAAAAGTATGTGTCCATCTACAACTTAAAAAAAAAATTTAAAAGGGAGGGGGTGCTTGAGGATGTATTTCAATTGTAGAGCACCCTGGATTCAATCCCAAATTCTGCACATGCACACATACACACACAGAGCAGAATAACTCAGTACAACACACAATCCTGGGTTGAATTCTGGAATTATAAAGATCATTGAGATGGTGAAATTTGAGATCTATGGATCAGATGTTAGTATTACATAAATGTTAATTTCCTGATCTCCATGATGGCACTCTGGTTATATAAACATCCTTGTTTTTAGGAAAGACACACTGAAGTAGTAAAGATTAATGAGAAATCAGCTGAGCATGGTGGCGCACACCTGTAATCCCAGCACTTTGGGAGGCTGAGACTGGAGAATCGTGAGTTCAAAGCCAGCCTCAGCAACAGCGAGGCGCTAAGCAACTCAGTGAAATCCTGTCTCTACATAAAACACAATATAGGGCTGAGGATGTGGCTCAGTAGTCACTACCCCTGAGTTCAATACCAAGTACCAAAAAAAAAAAAAAGGTTAATGAGAAATCATATTTGTATTATGTTACCTGGTTCTGAAAAAAATATAATAATAATAGGTGTGACTATGTAGATAGAATGAGAAGACATGTGGTTAAGATGTTAACAACTGGGGAATCTGGATGCAGACTGTGTGGAGGTTCTACTGTTCTTATAACTTTTCTGTAAGTTTGAAATTGTTTCATAATGAAGAATGTATTAATATTCTATAAAATGCAAACTCATTTATAGATATGGAAAGCAGTTACTGGTTATTTGAGCAGGGAGGGGTGAGAGGGAGGAAGCAGGATTACCAGGGGCACAAGGAAACTTTCGGGGGGTAATGGGTGTACTCATTATCTTGATAGTGTCTATGGTCTGCCTGGTATAAATGCAGATCAAAATCACTGTACTGTACACTCTAAAAATTTATTAATAAGTAAAATAACATGAAATATAACTATTTTTTAAATTCCTGATATTTGTTAGAGAATCCAACAAACTCTTCATCAGACAAACCCTTATTTGCCATGCTTTTCCATTTTCCTGGAATGCCCTATGCCAGGAACGTCCTCCAGCTTATCTGCTCCTTCATATTCAAGAAGATAATGGATTTCCATCTCCTCTATCAACTCTTCCTACCTTGAAGTCCGCTGTGTCTCATTCACTCAAATGTTACACATACAAGGATGTAATCTTTTCTATTGCTGTATTTATAATCATTTCAAGTGTTCATCTTTATGTTTTCTGCTCATTTTTACATTGAACTTAAAATGTTTTAAGTCCCCATAAAGTAACATGTTATTAGGCAGCAATGCGCAGCACCTACCTCAATATGATCAGCGGAAGAACCAGTAGAAGGAAGAACTTAAGAGTGTGGCTGAGAAAGCGGGCTGGAGTCAGGAGGCTGGGATAGCCCAGTTCTTCCACTCTCCCGCCAAGTGACAGGCTTCACTTCACTTCCTTTAGGACTCAGTTTCCCCAAAAGTAAAAGCAAGGGGCAGATTAAATGTCATAAAAAGCGCTCAACGTTTAGGTTTTTTTGTGTGGTGACCACTAGATGGAACCCGTGAACACATGTTCCTATTCTACAAGGAGTGGTGGTGCTGAAGCCGGAAGCCAGAAAACCAAGAGCGGAAAGATGATCCTGTGCTTGATGCCGCAAGACTAATATCCACGTACTAGAACAAGAAGTTCTTCCTCTCGGAGAATGGTGTTTTTGTGTCTGGGACGTCTGGACTAGGAAATGAGTGTGCAGAAGTCAGACTAAAGTGAAAGTCATAGACACTTTCTCTCCTCTAAATCCCAAGCCTCTTTAACACCGAGCACACACATCCTGTAGGATTTTCTGTGTTATCTGAAGGAAACTGCTTAGAGCTCTACAAGGCTTAGCCAAATATGTTAAAATAAAAGTTGTTTTGAGAGAAAGGGGATTCTAGTCACTTAACAGCTTTCAAGGCTATGGAAAGAAATCATTTTTAGAATTTGAAAATAAAATTTCTATAAAATTGATTAATATGCATGAGAAGAAAAATCTTGCAAGTTGTATGCAGATAGAAAAACTATTACTAGCATGTCGTTTTGTATGTTAATAAATTAACTGAGTAGTTATTGAACATAGAAGTATCAGCACTACATAACTGATTCCTTAATAAGTGTCTACAAGTCACTCATAGAATGAGTAACAATGTGTTTCCTGAATAATCCTTTTCTTTCACTATTGAAGCTTCCTGCTAAATATTTCAAAACTCTTTGTAGATAGAGTTCAGCATCTCTGTGTGGTATTACCTCCGGCTACCAATCCTTAGTGTTCAGAAACTGTCCTTGGTAAGTGCACTAAATTTTTAGAACAAATCTAGATCCTTAAGAATAATAATGATGATGAGATGCACAGTTTATGTATCTCAATATCATTCAAATTCAACAAACTCTTATTGAGAAAATAATATTTGGCAGTAATTTCCATTTCTGTATTTCTCACATGTTTGTCAATAGCAACTGTTTTTCTTTGCAATAATGAGGATGGAACTGAATGCTACTTTACCACTAAGCTACATTTCCAGCCCTTTCTATTTTGTTTACTTTTTTTTTTTTTTTTTTGGTACCAGGGATTGAACTCAGGGGTACTCAACCACTGAGCCACATCCTCAGCCCTATTTTGTGTTTTATTTAGAGACAGGGTCTCACTGAGTTGCTTAGCACCTCACTGTTGCTGAGGCTGGCTTTGAACTCATGATTCTCCTGTCTCAGCCTCCCAAAGTGCTGGGATTACAGGGGTCTGCCACCACGCCCGACTACTATTTTATTTGGAGACAGATCTCTCTAAGTTATAGAGGCTGGCTATAACTATGATGGAATTTGTTGTTATATATTCATACACACACATAATATAACTTGGCTAATATCACTCCCCAGTCAATAGTAATTTTTAATGCCACTTTAAAAAAATGAAATGAAGCAGAATCTTAGTGTTGTTAAATAACTTATGCTAATAACTTATGCAAAAATGAAGCAGAGGGTTGGGATTGTAGCTCAGCGGTAGAGCGCTTGCCTCGCATGCGTGAGGCCCTGGGTTCGATCCTCAGCACCACATACAAACCAATAAAATAAAGACATTGTGTCCATCTACAACTAAAAAAAAAAAAATTAAAAAAAATGAAGCAGAATCTTAGTGTTGTTAAATAACTTATGCTAATAATACAAGTGATAGAGCCAGAAATCAAACCCAGGTCTCATGATTTCTTGCCAACATACCTTGGAAGAAGGTAGGAGTCAACCTAAGCCTCAAACGAGAAGGTAGAGCTCCTTACACATATGCTATCATGAATCTGTAGATCTGTTTTCTTCATCCTTGTATTAGAAAATACAAGAAATCAAACATGTGCTTGAAAGTGGGTGGGCAAGGAATTTACTTCTGACAGAAGGGCATGTTACTGAATCTGGCTAGCAAGGGTGCCTGGGCAGGCAGTCCACCTATTTATACACCTAACACACTGCTGCCCTTTGTCCTGATTGGAGGACTCGGGTACAATCTACACAATTGACTAATTTTAAAATTAAAGCGGGCAAAATGGAATGGCTATAATTAAGCTGGCTACAATTGGATCCAATTAAGGCTGAATACTATATTTTGAAAATGGACCACCAGACTTTCTAGTTCTCACACTTACTAGAGTTATTGTCTTCCCCCCTTTATCCTATTTGTTACTCTTTTTTCACCCAGCAAAGGAGAGTCCAGTAGAGAACTGCACTGTAGCAGCTGCAAAACCTTCCTAATCAGAAGCAAATAAAGGAAAACAAATCATATAAAAGCACTAAGAGAAACACAGAAGCCGGGCATGGTGGCGCAAGCCTGTAATCCCAGCACTTAGGGAGGCTGAGACAGGAGAATCGCGAGTTCAAAGCCAGCCTCAGCAATGGCGAGGCGCTAAGCAACTCAGTGAGACCCTGTCTCTACATAAAACACAATAGGGCTGGGGATGAGGCTCAGTAGTCGAGTGCCCCTGAGTTCAATCCCTGGTACCAAAAAAAAAAAAAAAAAAAACACACAGAGAAGTACAGTACAGTTGCTGGAAGGTCTTCTCCAGCCTCCACAACCCGGGCCAGACAAAGAGACTTGGGCTGAAGTCACAGGGCACCAGAGGGCCAAAGACTTGTATTTTAAAAAGGAATAGCACAAAAACTAGGCCGCAGCTCAGTGCTAGAGTGCACACCTAGCTTCCCTGAGGCTCTGGGTTCAGTCCCCAGGAGGGAGATATGATTGAGAATAATATTTAAAATTTTCCCCAAAGCTTCAGAAAGTTCCCCAGGAGGGAGATATGATTGAGAATAATATTTAAAATTTTCCCCAAAGCTTCAGAAAGTTGACATCTTTGTCATTATTTCTGCTTTTCAGGAAACAAAATGGAAATTAAAAAAAAAAATTAACTCTACTTGCCAACCTGTAACAGTGGTCCACTTCATCTTTTTTTTTTTTTTTTTTTTTTTTTTGGCACCAGGGATTGAACTCAGGGGCACTCGACCACTGAGCCACATCCCCAGCCCTATTTTGTGTTTTTATGTAGAGACAGGGTCTCACTGAGTCACTTAGCATCTCGCTGTTGCTGAGGCTGGCTTTGAACTCGCGATCCTCCTGTCTCAGCCTCCCTAAGTGCTGGGATTACAGGCGTGAGCCACCGCGCCCAATCCTTAGTGTTCAGAAAGGATCCACTTCATCTTTTGAATATAGCCCTCACTGCTTATTTTAAAAGAGACATGTTTTTTTCTTTTCCTCTTCTTCCTCTCCCACTCCCAAGCCTGGGCACTGGGAACAAGATTACCTTTTTTCATTCTAGGCCAAGTTATTTGTCCTTGAGCACACACCCACCAGGGAAGGAGAAGTCACCAGATCTAGGTGACTTCCTGATGTCTCTGGAAGGTCTAAAGACTATCTCCCAAATTAACAAGTGAATATCAAACACCATCACCTGGTGCACCTGGGCAGAACACACCTGGAATGCAGCCTTTGAAGAGCTTCTTTAAAAGCCTTCTGTTCTCCCTGACGGGCAGAACCACAGCCTCTGGGACTGCAGTACCCTGTGCTTCCCCTTGGCTAGCAAAGCAATAAACCTTCTTTTTGTCTCAAAACCATGTCCTTGTTATTAAATAGGCCTGAATTGGCATTGAGGACAAGGACAGAGTTTTCGGTAACAAGCCCAATGGCTTTCTTGTCAAATTGTAACAGTGGTCCATGTCAGGTTTG
>CM053403.1:87577631-87647596 GCA_028644305.1 Xerus rutilus | reverse complement strand
AAGGGCTCACCTTCCAATAAAGCATGGCCGAGTGGCTTAATTAATCTTCTCCTGGTCATGTGAATTTTACACATTTAATGTCATATTTAAATCCAGTTAAACACATCTACCTCTTCATTCATCTATTATTTCTTCGTGGTAGAGAATGCTTCTTAAAAGAGAGACAAAAAATTAAAAATCTTGAGTTGGGCCATTAAGTAAAGAAAACACTAGATTGCCGGTTTTGGCTTTGGATTGTGAAGACGCCCCAGAATCCAAACCCGTTTTCCTCAGTCACTCTCCATTGCTCCGCTTGACAAACTTTAATAAACAGTTGAGACTCATTGAAACTAAGTAATAAGTATATAAATACTTGTGAGTGCTGTCGAAGTATTTACAAATCCTTAAGAGCCCTTACATAAATCAAACGTGTCCCTAGTCATTTTGTTTACAATATAAATTTGCTTGGCAAACTGTTTTCAGAGGCAATGTGAGGTATATTTCAGATCAGCTTATGTAGAAACAATTACAAATGAATGAGACTGAATTTCCAAAGTTTTATTTTATTTTTTTTAATATTTATTTTTCAGTTGTAGGTGACAGAATATCTTTTATTTTTTTATTTTTATGTGGTGCTGAGGATCGAACCCAGTGCCTTATGCGCGCTAGGCAAGCATGCTACCACTGCGCCATAATCCCAGCCCCCAAAGTTTTATTTTAATGGAAAGACATTAATAGCACTTGATATACCATTTTTATTCTTCTTCGGTCTTGCATGCTGCACTTGAACCAAACGTCATTGGTTTATTTTTATGTTTGGTCATAAATACTCTCTTTGAGTCAGGGACCACCATAGGGACAAAGGGCAAAGGCACTTTGGGGCCTTGGCTCATGGTCTGCAGCAGATCTCAAGAGGGTGCTGTGTGCTTCTCTTATTGATTACATCATTGAGGTCAGAGTGTCTTATATGCATTCTCTTGAACAGCTGCAGTAATTTATCTTTAGCAGAAACAAAAGGCTTGAGCTGAGTACACCTAAAGCCAATTAACCATCCCACCCTGCTAGTCACCAATAAAACTAGCTCCCTTTTTTCTTTCAGGAGCCAGCCTGATTTGGGAGCTGTCTCCCTTCCTAAATGGAAGCCCAGTAAAAGCCTCACCTGCACATTTACTTGCCTAACTGGATTTTATTTCCATCTTCATCAGGTCTAAAGATCTCAGTGTCCAGCATCTTAACTTTTGGTTATTCAAGTAACAGCCCTCCCCTCAAATTAAAGTGGAAAAGGAAAAAAAAAAAAAAAAAAAACCTCAGATGAAAAGGCCCATAAAAAAAGATTAAAATATGAATAATTATTATCTTTTGGGTTGTGAGATTAGGGGTGATTTTACTCTTTTTTTTTTTTTTTTTGGTACTGGGGATTGAACCCAGGGGCACTTGACCACTGAGCCACATCCCCAGCCCTATTTTGTATTTTATATAGAGACAGGGTCTCACTGAGTTGCTTAGCACCTCGCTGTTGCTGAGGCTGGCTTTGAACTCGCGATTCTCCTGTCTCAGCCTCCCTAAGTGCTGGGATTACAGGTTTGAGCCACCGCGCCCGGCTGATTTTACTCTTTTTTATATATATATTTTCCAAGTGCTCTACAGTTAGCATGCCTTCCTTCTTTAAAATTGAAATAAGATTATAAAGACCTTAATACAGCATTTTAGCAGGCTTAACCTTATCAGCCTAGAATAAAATTAACCCAGTTGAGAACAACAACAACAACAAAAATTACATTTATTTGGAGCTGCGATTGCACTCCAAAGGGTAAGGGATGTAGCTCAGTGGTACAGCACTTGCCTAGCATGCAAGAGGCCCTGTGTTCTATCCTCATTACTCAAAAATTTTAAAAAAGTAAAAATAAAAGAGAGAGGGAGAGATTACAACCCAGGAAAACAGATCCAAGCAGTCTTGAAAATGTGCTCTGAGGTTTTACAAAATGACCACTATATTTATAACTTTAAACCACAAGGGAGTTGGTAATCACATAATTTGTTTGAATTATCTTTGGTGCTGGCAGAAGAAAAGCTGCTTTGTGAGAAAGGGTTTGAGTGCAGCCTCAGGCTCTGTGTGGTTTGATGAAGGGGTCCCTTACACAGAAGGTTAGCAGAACCTAACAATGTTTCTAAAGTCACCTGGCATCCCACAATGAGAAGTGAGCATGTGCACAGCCCAGTTCAAAGGTCAACCTGCAGATGCCTGAGATCTGAGATCCCAACTCCACCTATTTTAAATGGTCTGAACCAATGCTACTTCATTTTTATTTATTTATTTATTTATTTATTTTTCCTTGACAGCCTTGAAAAAAAATCCTACTGGGGATTGAACCCCGGGGGTACTTAACCACTGAGTCACATCTCCAGCCCTTTTAAAAATATTTTATTTAGAAACAGGGTCTCACTGAGTTGCTTAGTGTCTCGCCCTTGCTGAGGCTGGCTTTGAACCCACGAACCTCCTGCCTCAGCCTCCCAAGCCTCTGGGATTACAGGCGTGCGCCACAGCGCTCTGCAACAGCCTAAAATATTAATTTCAAGAGCATTAATATTTAAGGAGTAAAAAGTTGTACACAGTTCAATGTGGTCCATATTTAATTTCAATGTCTTGATTACATTGATTTCACACAGCCTCTGAGTCAAGTGCCTAAAATCAGAAATGTAGCAGGAGACTGGACCCCTGAACCTAAGCCGAGAGCCGTGAGGTACAGAGGGCAGTAGAGAGACTTGAGAGGTGGCCTGGAAACCGAGCTAGTAGTGGACATGAGAGAGAAGCGGGCATGGAAGGGGCAGAAGCAAAGAGAAGCCGGGTCAGCCTCCCGCAGAGCACGGTGTAAAGGGCAGCAGATGGTGGCAGCTGATAGTGGCTCTTCAGGGACAAGATAGGGAGAGTGATAGAACTGTGTCTCTTCCTCAGCCCTGTGGCTGATGCGAATGCTTTTCAGATGCTCTTACCACGCAATCCATCAACCAAGGCAACCTGAAGTTGGATCTGTTCCTTTGAATCTGAAGAAAGCAACTGGCATAGACATAAATTGTATCCAATTACATTAAAACAAAAGTCTATGATAAACAGCTGAGAAGGTAAATTTTTATTTTATTTTATTAAATAAATTTTTATTTTATTTTATTTTTATTTCCTTAGGTTGAGTCCTGGAATAAAAATGGATAGGCCATAAAAAGTAAAGATGGTTTAGATACTGCCAAATGGTCAGATTACTTTGATTACTATTATACTTTATTCATTTTGTATGATTTTTAAATCTTTTAATTCCTCATCCTGGGGCTTTTCTGTGTCAGTGCGGTGCCTGTGTGGTACTGAATTTTGGCCAGCCCAACCTCCCTGGGCAGATGTATCGCCTTCCCTGACTCCACTATAGAGAGAGTAAAATCTAGATTTTTACTTTCTACCCTCCCTTGAGAAATCAGTCTTCTGGTGCATTCTTCCCCAGCTGCTGCCTTCTTCTTGCTGAACTGCCAGGAGATGCAGCAGTCATTTTGAAACAAAAAATGAAAACTGCATACTAATACTGCTTGACGCCAAATGTTACACAGATCCTATAATATCTGTGACCTTTGAAGTCAGGCCTGGGTTGATTCCCATGGGTTTTCCAGTTATCCAAGTGAAAAGACCTTTTATCTGTTAAACTGTTTCTTATCACTAAATACAGTTTTGACTGGTGTGTTTGTTTTTTTCTTAAGAGATCATGACTTCTTTTATATTGTGGATTGTATTGTGACTATCTAAAATGTTTGTTGCGAATATTTTCCTAGTTAGTTGTTTGTCCTTTAATTTGTTTATATTTTTTTCAATGTACATAATTATATACGAATAATGTATAAAAATGTTCCCATTTTTCCTATGATTTACTCACCTGAAAATTTAAGAAATGTACCTCATAATGTTGAGTTATTATAAAATTTAAGAAATGTACCTCATAATGTTGAGTTATGGGACATCAATAAAACAGTCTAGGGTGAGGTTGTGGCTCAGTGGTAGAGCACTTGCCTCACATGTGTGAGGCACTGGGTTCGATCCTGAGCACCACATATAAATAAATGAATAACATAAAGGTGCATCAAGAACTAAAAAAAAATTAAAAATAAATAAATAAATAAAATAGTCTATCAATTATGAAGCAGCAAACGGCAATAATATAAAAAACATTTTACATCCAAATAGCAAAAATCCGTATTATAATAATAATGAAAATGAACTGAACTTTTTTAACTTCACCTCACAAGATAGGGGTTCTCAAACTGGTTAAATAAACACCTATATACACATAGTCTGTGGGGTTTATTAGGTAAACATACATCAAGGAAATAAATTTGTTAAAATGCAGGATTAACACCTGACAAAGTATAAGACAAAAAAATTAATAAGAAGCCCTCAAACTATATTTTATTGGTAAAGCAGAACCATAAGTCATGTGATTTTATTCTTAAACATTATGTAGATCTATACAGAGCAAAATACAATACAAAGACAAGAAGAGAATTACAGAAACTGTGGTGGGAAGTTTTAAAATGTTTTATTCTTTGACAAGTAAAACAAACTATAGATCAACATAAAATTAGTTCCTATGATTTATTCACCTGAAAATTTAAGAAACGTACCTCATAATGTTGAGTTATTGATGGGACATCAATAAAACAGTCTAGGGGCTGGGGTTGTGGCTCAGTGGTAGAGCACTTGCCTCACATGTTTTATAATTCTCAATAATCAATACTTACAAAATTATATATACTGTTTGCTTTTAATCTCAGAGGCTCAGAGAGCTGAGGCAGGAAGACCATGAGTTCAAAGCAAACCTCAGCAACTTAGGGAGATACTAAGCAACATAGTGAGACCCTGTCTCTAAATAAAATATTTTGAAAAGGGCTGGGGATGTGTCTCAGTGGTTAAGTGTCCCTAGGTTCAATCCCCGGTACCAGGGGGAAAAAATGTGTGTGTGTGTGTGTGTGCGTGCTCTAAAACAATATACCCTCTTTTTAGTGTGCCTGAAATATTTATAATTTAATATTTTGCCAAGAATAAGTTGGAAATAGCAAATTTGGCAGGTATTCTCCTAGCATAAAGCAAAAAAGAACTTAATTGTAAAATTTTAATTGAATTTATTTAAAATTTAGTTTTAGGTTGTTTTAGATTAATTTAATTTATTTTATTCAAATATTTTTTGAGTGAAAGAGAAAAATCTACTGTATACATATATGCCACATTTTATTTTCCATTCACCTCTTCTTGGACATTTGGGTTATTTCCACCTTTTGTCTATTAGGAATAATGGTGCTACAAACATTTGTGTACAGGTTTTTATGTGAGCTTGTGTTTTCAGTATTCTTGGGTATATATCTGATACTGGAAATGTGAGGTCATGTATTACCTGTGTTTAATGTTTTGAGGAAAGGCCAAAACCCTTTCCAAAATGATTGTTCTGTTTTCCACTCCAACCAGCAATGCACCAGGGTTCTGATTTTTCTACGTCCTTCCCAACATTTGTTATTGCCATTTTCTTATTATATAACCATCATAGTGTGTGTGAAGCAGCTTACAGGTGTGCTAAATTGCTGAGGCTGGCTTCGAACCTGTGATCCTCCTGACTCAGCCTCCAGAGCCACTGGGATTACCAGCATGCACCACTGCATCTGGTATGTTGCGTTCTTTTTACATACTCATTGGTCATTTACATATCTTTTTCAGAGAAAGGTCCATTCAAATCCTTTGCCCATTTTTACTTACGTCATTTGTCTTTTATTATTGAGTTTTGAGGTTTTTTTCATGTATTCTGAATAAAATCCCCTTATCAAAGATATAACTTGCAAATAGTTACTCTCATACTATGGGTTGTCTTTTCATTTTCTGATGGTATTCTCCAAAGCAGAAAAACATGTTTGATGTAATTTATTTTATCTATTTCATGTATCTGTGTCACTTGGGCTTTTGGTATTATAGCCAAGAAAGCTTTCCTAAACCAAGATCACAGATATTTATTCCTATCTTTTTAATTCTTACATTTATGTCTATGACCCATTTTGAGTTAATTTTTACTTAGTGTGTGGTAAACATCCAGCTTCATTCTTTTGCAGAATACCCAGTTGTCTCAGCACCATTTGTTGAAAAAACTATTTTTTTCCTCTTGATCTGTTTGGACACTCTTGTCAAAAAAAATCAACTGATGGGGTTCAGAGTATAGTTCAGTGGAATGAGCAAGACCCTGGGTTTAATCTCTAGCCTGAAAAAAAAATCGATTGATCAAAAGTGTAAGAGTTTATTTCTGGATTCTCAGTTCTGGTCTTTATATCTATCCTTACACTAGTAACATACTATCTTGACTACAGTTACCCTGTAGCAAGTTTGGAAATGGGTATGTGTGAGTTCTCCAAATTTGTTTCCCCTTTTACAGATTGTCTTAGTTATTCTGGGTTTCTTGCACTTCCATATGAATTTTAGGATCCGCTTGCCAATTTCTGCAAAAAGGCTGCTGGGATTTTGATAGAGACTGTTGAAACTCCAGATCAATTTGTGAAGTATTGCCTTGTTAACAATAGTAAATCTTTCAGTCCATGAGCCCAGGAAGTCATTTCATTTATTTAGATCTTTAATTTCTTTCAATGATGTTTTATAGTGTTTGACATATAAATCTTACTCTTCTTTTGTTAAATTTATCCCTAAGTATGTTATTGTGCTTGATGCTATTATAAATAGAATTGTTTTATTTATTTTATTTTTGTATGATTCATCACAAATGTATACTATATCTAGTGTATAGAAAGAGCTGGTTTTTATGTATTGATCTTATGTTCTGCTACCTTGCTGAACTTATTTACTAGTTTAATAGTTTGTGTGTTTGTGGGGTGGATGGGGAATTCCTTAGAATTTGCTGTCTATATGATCATGTCACCTGTGCATAAAGATAATTTAATTTCTGTTCCAACCTGAATGCCTTGAATTTCTTGTCTAGCTGCCCTCACTAATACCTCTGTACAGTATTGAATACAAGTGGCAAGAGCAAACATCCTTCTGTTGTTCTAATCTAAAAGAGAATTCTTTCAGTCCTTTGCCATTAAGTATGACATTAGATGTGAATTTTTATCGATGTCCTTTATCAAGTTTTAAATATTCCCTTCTCTATGTAGTTTATTGAACACTTTTTATCACGAAAGGTAATTGGTCAAACGCCTTTTCTGCCTTGATTAGATGATCATGTTTTTTGTCCTTTAATCCCTCAATTATAGTAATTGATTTTCATATGTTGAACCAACTTTGTGTTGCTCAGATAAATACCACTTGGTTGTGATATATAATCCCTTCTATATATCGCTAGTTTGATGGCATTTTGTTGAGGACATTTATATCTATATATATTTTTAAAATATTTTTTTAGTTGTCAATGGACTTTATTTCTATGTGGTGCTGAGAATTGAACCCAGTGCCTCACACATGATAGGCAAGCACTCTACCACTGAGCCACAACCCCAGCCCCTATATCTATATTTATAAGGGATATTGGTTTGTAGTTTTGTAGGTTTTTTGTTTTTTTAGCACTGGGGATTGAACCCAGGGGCACTCTACCAGAGAGTTATACTCTTTATACCACTACCAATCCCCTCTCCCTGTTTAAATTATTATTTATTTATTCATTTATTCATTTATTTATTTATTTATTTATACTGGGGATTGAACCCAGGGGCAACTTGGCAAGACCCTAAGCAACTTTGCAAGACCATGTCTCAAAATAAAATATAAAAAGGGCTGGGAATGTGGCTCAGTGGTAGAGTGCCCCTAGGTTCAATCCCCAGTACCAAAACAAAAACAAAAACAAGCCAGGTGCGGTGGCATGTAATTCCAGGGACTTGAGAGGCTGAAGCAGGAGGATCAAGAGTTCAAAACCAGCCTCAGCAAAAGCAAGGCGCTAAGCAACTCAGTGAGACCCTGTCTTTAAATAAAATACAAAATAGGGCTGGGGATGTGGCTTAATGGTCAAGTGCCCATGAATGCAATCCCTGGTACCAAAAACAAAAACTCAAAACCCAACATTAAAATAGAAAATAAAGATAGCTTCTAAACCAAAGGAGATTACTTACACAGTGTTACCTATCCATTGTAAGAATGTATTTAATTTACCTTCCTGAGAAAGATACATAGCAATCACAGAAAACTTTCTACTTGGGTGTAGCTTGTTGATTTCTATGTTTCCCTCCCCAAGAGAGGAGAGCAGATAGTAAATGAAAGGGGGCTTTATTGTCTTATAAAGGAAAATTGACTAGGGGTGCCTCAGAAGAGCTGGACAAAACAGGCATTAGGACAAACACTCTCTCGCTCTTACTCTGTTTCTTTCTAAATGTCTGATCTTATGTTGAATGTTAACTATTAACTTCCATCTTATCATAGTAAGACCTGAGGTCAATCTTTGGGATATAATTAATGGGAAAATCTGATCATTTTGCTTTGTTCTTATGTCAGTAAATGTCAAATATCTCCACCAGGCTCCATTCTCAAGTCTATGACAGACTTTAATATATCATGACATTTCATTCCATTAAATCTTGCTTTAGACTTAGAATCCTTGATGGCACAGCATTCAAGAAGTCACTACTAACTGACTGGAGCTGGAGAATAAAGGGGAATGCATCTGTCTCCCTTGTTCTGAGAGCCTTTTGGGTCAGCCTGCTTGGGTAAAGCTATTCTTCTTTGGACCCAGACTTGGTCATCACAGTTCTAAATCAGTGTTGGAAGCCAGAGTCACAGCCTTTTAAAAAGATGTTACATGTTTTTGCTTTGTTCTCAAAGTTTGCTTTTGGTTTTTGTTTGTTTGTTTTGAGGTTTTGGGCTTTTTGTTTGCTTGTTTGTTTGGATACAGGGTTTCACTAGGTTACGCAGGCTGGCCTCCAACTTGTAGTCCTCCTGCCTCAGCCTCCTGAGTGCCTCAGCACCACTTATGTTTTTTTGAGCTGGAAGCAATTGGTCCAAGAGCAACTGGGTGTTAGTGTTAGGGGCTCATTTGAAAAAATGCAATCTTAATTTTGCCCAATCTCCACTGCAGAGAAAGAGTAAATGAACATATGAAAAGAAAATAGAAATCAGAATAAAAAACAAAGGGACAACTAATAAATTGATCAAGAGAAAAAGAATTAATGTATGAATTTTTAACATCTTTGGCCAGTTCTTAAAAGAGACAAAGACATTAGATAAATTTCTGACAAGCTTAATCATAAAATTAAGAAAATATAAATACAAAATACTAAGAATGAGAAAAGAGGTTCAACCAAGGACATTTAAAATTATAAATGAATTCTATGTATAAGTATATAATAATAATTTAAAAGTCCGAATGAAGTGGATAATTCTCAGCAATACCAGTGACTAAAATCATTTACAAACATCTATAAGAAAACACTTAGAAATGAATGGTCATCCATGTTCTATGTGCAGAAACATCATAGACCAAACAGTTTCATAAGTAAGCATCATCAAATATTAGGAATACAAGGAGAGTTCAGCATTTGAAAATATTCAAATGTAAATGATCACTTTGATAAATCAAAGGATAAATTTTATATAATCATCGTTATACATCTGGAACATTCATCTGATAAAATTTTATGTACATTACTGACAGCACTTTCCCTCGGCTTTCTATTTTGAAGTTTTTCAAATCAGAAAAGTTGAAAGAATAGTACAATGAGTACCCACGTGTTCTGCACATAAATCCGTGAATTGTTATAATATGTTGTCACATTTGCTGTCCC
Organism: Xerus rutilus; assembly: GCA_028644305.1. Classification (NCBI taxonomy): domain Eukaryota; kingdom Metazoa; phylum Chordata; class Mammalia; order Rodentia; family Sciuridae; genus Xerus; species Xerus rutilus. The sequence continues at coordinate 87,637,828 of CM053403.1, read as the reverse complement.
TTTCTATATATATGACAGATGGATGTGAATAAGCATATGTAGAAATGCACATTTTGTATTTGTGGAAACACTTGAAATTAAGTTTCAGACAAAGTGACCCCTTTACCTCTAAACATTTTTTGGTGTGTGTCAGAAGAATAAGGACTTCTCTGACAAAACCACAATACGTTACCACACTTAAAATAAAATAACAAGCCGAGTGTGGTGGCGCATGCCTGTAATCCCAGCACATTGGGAGGCTGAGATAAAAGAATTGCAAGTTCAAAGCCAACCTCAGCAACGGTGAGGTGCTAAGCAACTCAGTGAGACCCTGTCTCTACATAAAACACAAAATAGGGCTGGGGATGTGGCTCAGTGGTCGAGTGCCTCTGAGTTCAATCCCTGGTACCAAAAAAGAAATTAATTAACAATAAGTCCATAAAACTGTTTAATAACCAGTGCATGTTAAAATTTTCCCAAAGTTGGGCTGGGATTGTAGTTCAGCGGTAGAGCGCTTGCCTCGCATGCATGAGGCCCTGGGTTCGATCCTCAGCACCACATACAAAGCAATAAAATAAAGACATTGTGTCCAATGTCTACAACTAAAAAAATATTTAAAAAAAAAATTTTTCCCAAAGTTGCTTTTATAGGTGTTATTGCTTTTTTTATTTACCCAATTTAAGGTTCAGTCAAGGTTCAGATTTTGTATTTGGTTATTTTCTAAAGTGTTTCCTAATACACATTTTTTTAACAAAAACCAAAAACCTATCTTCTTTACCTGATTCAGCAATTGTTATCTCAAACCAATAGCCAACATCATATAGACAGATTAAGGATTTAAGATAGCCGGGCGCGGTGGCTCAAGCCTGTAATCCCAGCATTTAGGGAGGCTGAGACAGGAGAATCGTGAGTTCAAAGCCAGCCTCAGCAACAGCGAGGGGCTAAGCAACTCAGTGAGACCCTGTCTCTACATAAAACACAAAATAGGGTTGGGGGTGTGGCTCAGTGGTCGAGTGCCTCTGAGTTCAATCCCCAGTACCAAAAACAAAAAAAAAAAAAAAAACAAGGATTTAAGAATAAATAATAAATGCTAGATGAATTATAGGTCAATAGGAAAATTCCATGAAACCTTGAACTGGGGAAGGGTTTTCTAATCATGATCAGAAAGCTAGAGAAAGAAAAACACTAAACTATTTGACTATTATACAATTGTATATTATTATATACAAGTAAAAATATCTGTGTGGCTAAAAAGCTTATGAGCAGTGATTAAAGACAAATGGTAACCCCAAATCAATTAATCATGGCCAAGGAAACAGCCACATAATACAACCCTGACCTATGGTGACCTACATCCCTGAGAAAATGTGCAAGGTCCTGAAGAAGAGAGACTCCTTAAGTCCAGCAGCTGTCCCGGGAGCTGTCTACTGTGAACACTATAGAAACCGTGGATGTTGCCAGATTCTGGAAGTATTTTGAATATCATTCTTACCTTTGAAATTGATATATTTTCATACTTTCTTTCATTTTTAGTTTGTTGTTATTGTTTGGTGGGAAATCCAAAAACTAGAGTTTTGGTGTCTGTTTATAGCTTAGTTTAAAAAACAAAGGCACAGCCTGACTTGGTTGCACAGACCTGTAATCCAAGCGGCTCTGGAGGCTGACTGACGTAGGAGGATCACAAGTTCAGAGCCAACCTCAACAATTTATGGAGGCCCTGAGCAACTCGGTAAGACTCTGTCTTTAAATAAAATATAAAAAGGCCTGGGGATGTGGGTCAGTGTTTAAGCACCTCTGGGTTCAATTTCTGGTAACAACAACAAAAAAAGGCATAATAATTTTATTTTATATTGATCAAAGTTATACACCTAAGCATATATCATCAAACAGTGCATCAAATGCACTGTTGCTGTTATTATACTGAATAAGTAATTTTCTGTTAGGGCAATTAAGACCAAGAAAAATAAATTTTAAATTATCTTCATTTACTTATTCTTTGATGTGTACCTTATTTTTTTCATGTGTGTGTGTGTGGGTGTGTGTGTGTGCACACGCGCATGCTAAGATCAAACCCAGAACTTCAGATGTTAGGAAAGCACTTCATCACTGAGCTACACCCAGCCTTGATTTACTTTTTTTTTCCCCCATAGAACATTTATTAACATTCTGAGAAACAAGAATGAAACAAGTGTTTCTCAGACATCCCTTTAGAAAAACTAATTTCTGTCTCATGCCAGAAAATTCTACCTAAGAATATTTCCCAAAACAATGTGTCATCTTTTTAAATTTTATATATTTTTTATTCTAATTAGGTTTACATGACAGTAGAATGCATTTTGATTCATTGTACAGAAATTGAGCACACCTTTCACTTCTCTGATTGTACACAATATAGAGTTACACCATATGTGCAGTCACACATGAACCTAGGGCATTGTCAATTGCATTCCACCATCTTTCCTGCCCCCATTCCCATCCCTTCCCTCCTCTTCCCTTTAACCAAAGTTTCTCCGTTCTTCCCATGCCCACTCCCACATTATGGATCAATGTCCACTTATCAGAGAGAATATTTGGTCTTTGGTTTTCTGGGATTGGCTTACTTCAGTTAGCATGATGTTCTCCAACTCTATCCTGCAAATGCTATAATTTTGTTCTCTTTTAATGCTGAGTAATATTCCATTGTGTATATATACCACAGTTTCTTTATTCATTCATCTATTGAAGGGCATCTAGGTTGGCTCCACAGTTAAGCTATTGTGAATTGTGCTGCTATAAACATTGATGTGGCTCCATCACTGTAGTATGCTGTTTTTAAGTCCTTTGGGTATAGATCAAGGAGTGGGATAGCTGGATCAAATGGTGGTTTCATTTCAAGTTTTCTAAGGAATCTCCACACTGCTTTCCAGATTGGTTGTACCAATTTGCAGTCCCACCAGTAATGTATGAGTGTGCCTTTTCCTCTACATCCTCGCCAACATTTGTTGTTTGTATTTTTAACTGCCATTCTGACTGGCATGAGATGAAATCTTAGAGTAGTTTTGATTTGCATTTCTCTAATTGCTAGAGATGTTGAACATTTTTTCATATATTTGTTGATCGATTGTATGTCTTCTTCTAAGAAGTTTCTGTTCAGCTCCTTGGCCCATTTATTGATTGGGTTGTTTGGTTTTTTGTTGTTAAGTTTTTTGACTTCTTTATATATCCTGGAGATCAGTGCTCTATGTGATGTGCGTATGGCAAAAATTTGTTCCCAGAATATAGGCTCTATGCTCACCTCATTGATTATTTCTTTTGCTGAGAAGAAGCTTTTTAGTTTGAATCCATCTCATTTATTGATTCTTGGTTTTATTTCTTGTGCTTTAGGATTCTTTTTTTTTTTTTTTTTTTTTTTGTACTAGAGATTGAACTCAGGGGCACTCGACCACTGAGCCACATCCTCAGCTCTATTTTGTGTTTTATGTAGAGACAGGGTCTCACTGAGTTGCTTAGCGCCTCGCTGTTGCTGAGGCTGGCTTTGAACTCGCAATTCTCCTGTCTCAGCCTCCCTAAGTGCTGTGATTATAGGCTTGCGCCACCGCACCCGACTTTCAGGAGTCTTTTTAAGGAAGTTGGGGCGTAATCTGACATGATGAAGATTTGGGCCTACTTTCTCCTCTATTAGGTGCAGGGTTTCTGGTCTAATTCCTAGGTCCTTGATCCACTTTGAGTTGAGTTTTGTGCATGGTGAGAGACAGGGGTTTAGTTTTATTTTGCTGCATATGGATTTCCAGTTTTCCCAGTACCATTTGTTGAAGAGGCTATCTTTTCTCCAGTGTATGTTTTTGGCACCTTTGTGTAGTATGAGATAACTGTATTTATGCGGGTTCGTCTCTGTGTCTTCTATTCTGTACCATTGGTTTACATGTCTATTTTGGTGCCAATACCATGCTGTTTTTGTTATTAGAGCTTTGTAATATAATTTAAAGTCTGGTATCGTGATTCCTCCTGCTTCGCTCTTCTTGCTGAAGATTGTTTTGGCTGTTCTGGGTCTCTTATTTTCCAAATGAATTTCATGATTGCTTTTTCTATTTCTATGAAGAATGATGTTGGGATTTTAATTGGAATCGTATTGAATCTGTATAGCACTTTGGGTAGTGTGGCCATTTTAATGATATTGAATCTGCCTATCCAAGAGCATGAGAGATCTTTCCATCTTCTAAGATCTTCAATTTCTTTCTTTAGTGTATTGATTTTATATCCTGCTACTTTGCTAAATTCACATATTAATTCTAGAAGTTTTCTGGTAGAATATTTTGGATCTTCTAAGTAAAGAATTGTGTTGTCAGCAAATAATGATAGTTTAACTTCTTCTTTTCCTATTCTTATCCCTTTAATTTCTTCTGTCCATCTAACTGCTCTGGCCGGGGTTTCAAGGGCTATATTGAATAGAACTGGTGAAAGAGGGCATCCCTGTCTTGTTCCTGTTTTTAGGGGGAATGCTTCCACTTTTTCCCCATTGAGGATGATGTTGGCTTCTGGTTTTGCATAGACAGCTTTTACAATGTTGAGGTATGTTCCTACTATCCCTAGTTTTTCTAGTGTTTTGAACATGAAAGGGTGCTACATTTTGTCAAATGCTTTCTCAGCATCTATAATCATATGATTCTTGACTTTAAGTCTATTGATGTGATGAATTATGTTTATTGATTTCTGTATGTTGAACCAACCTTGCATACCTGGGATGAAACCCACTTGATTGTGGTGCACTATCTTTTAAATATGTTTTTTGTACTTGATTTGCCAGAATTTTATTGGGAATTTTTGCGTCAATGTTCATCAGGGATATTGGTCTGAAATTTTATTTCTTTGATGTGTCTTTGTCTGGTTTTGGAATCAGGGTGTTACTAGCCTCATAGAATGAGTTTGGAAGGGTTCCCTCCTTTTCTATTTCATGGAATAATTTGAGAAGTATTGGTATTAATTCTTCTTTGAAGGTTTTGTAGAATTTGGCTGAGAATCCATCTGGTGTGGGCTCTTCTTGGTTTGTAAGCTTTTGATGACATCTTCTATTTCCTTGCTTGAAATAGATCTGTTTAAGTTGTGTATGTCCTCCTGGTTCAGTTTGGGCAGATTATATGCCCCTAGAAATTTGTTGGTGTCTTCAGGATTTTTAATTTTACTGGAGTATAGATTTTCAAAATTGTTTCCAATTATCTTCTGTATTTCAATTGTGTCTGTTGTGATATTTCCCTTTTCATCACAAATTTTAGTAATTTGAGTTTTCTCTGTCCTTCTTTTCATTAAGGTAGCCAAGGGTTTATCAATTTTATTTATTTTTTCAAAAAACCAGCTCTTTGTTTTGTCAATTTTTTGAATTGTTTCCTTTGTTTCAATTTCATTGATTTCAGCCCTGATTTCAATTATTTCCTGTCTTCTACTTCTTTTGGTGTTGGTTTGTTCTTCTTTTTTAGAGCTTTGAGATGTAATATCAGGTCATTTATTTGTTGACTTTTTCTTCTTTTAATATATGAGCTCAATGCAATGAACTTTCCTCTCAATACAGCCTTCAAAGGGTCCCAGAGAATTTGATATGTTGTATCAGAGTTTTCATTTACCTCTAAAAATTTTTTTATTTCTTCCTTGATGTCTTCTGTTATCCATGCATCATTCAATGACATATTATTTAGTCTCCAGGTGATGAAGTAACTTCTCTATTTTATCATTGATTTCTAATTTCATTCCATTATGGTCTGATAGAATGCAGGCTAGTATCTCTATTTTTTTGTATTTCCTAAGAGTTGCTTTGTGGCATAACATACGGTCTATTTTAGAGAAAGATCTGTGTGCTCCTAAGAAAAAAGTGTATTCACTTGTTGATGGATGAAATATTCTGTATATGTCTGTTAATTCTAAATTATTGATTGTATTGTTGAGTTATATGGTTTCTTTGTTTAGTTTTTGTTTGGAAGATCTGTCCAGTGGTGAGAGAGGTGTGTTAAAGTCACCCGGTATTATTGTGTTGTGGTCTATTGGATTCTCAAAATTGAGAAGGATTTGTTTGATATACATGGCTGCCCCATTGTTTGGGGCATAGATATTTATGATTGTTATGTCTTCTTGATGTATGGTTCCCTTAAGCAGTATGAAATGTCCTTCTTTATCCCTTCTGACTATCTTTAATTTGAAGTCCACTTTATCTGATATGAGGATGGAGACCCCTGCTTGTTTACATGGTCCATTTGAATGGTATGTTTTTTTCCATCCTTTCACATTCAGTCTGTGGATGTATTTTTTTATGAGATGAGTCTCTTGAAGACAAAATATTGTTGGGTCTTTTTTTAATCCAATCAATGTCTTTTGATTGATAAGTTAGGCCATTAACATTTAGGGTTATTATTGAAATATGGTTTATACTCTCACTCATTTTGTTTTATTTTTGGTTTTTAACTTGATTTGGTTTCTCCTTTGATTGGCTTTTCCTTTAGTGTAGTCCCTCCCTTTGCTGATTGTCATTGTTGTTTTTCATTTCCTCCTCATGAAATATTTTGCCGAGAATGTTCTCTACTGTAGGCCTTCTCATTGTAAATTCTTTTAACTTTTGTTTATCATGGACAGTTTTTATTTTGTCATCAAACCAGAAACTTAATTTTGCTGAATATAAGATTCATGGTTGGCACCAATTTTCTTTTAGAGCTTAGTATATGTTGTTCCAGGATCTCCTTCCTGGCTTTGAAGGTCTGGGTTGAGAAATCTGCTAAAATCTGAATTAGTTTCCCCTTGTATGTAATCTGTACCTTCTCTCTTGCAGCTTTTAAAATTCCATCTTTATTGTATATGGTAGGCATTTTCATTATAATGTGCCTTGGTGTGGATCTATTGTAGTTTTGTACATTTGGTGTCCTGAAAGCCTCTTGTATTTGATTTTCCAATTCATTTTTCTTTTTCTTTTTTTTCCTTTTTTTTTTTTAGTACTGGAGATTGAACTCAGGGGTACTCAACCACTGAGCCACATCCCCAGCCCTATTTTGTGTTTTATGTAGAGACAGGGTCTCACTGAGCTGCTTAGTGCCTCACCATTGCTGAGGCTGACTTTGAACTCACGATTCTCCTGTCTCAGCCTCCCTAAGTGCTGGGATTACAGGCTTGAGCCACTGCGTCTGGCTCAATTCATTTTTCATGTTTTGGAAATTTTCTGATATTATTTTTATTGAAGAGATTTTGTGTTCTTTTGGTTTGTATCTCGGTGTCTTCCTCTATCCCAATAATTCTTTGATTGGGTCTTTTGATGTTATTCCATAATTCTTGGATATTTTGTTCATGGTTTCTTTCCATCTTCATTGTGTGGTCAACTTTATTTTCAAGATTATATATTTTGTCTTCATTGTCTGAGGTTCTGTCTTCCAAGTTATCTAGTCTGTTGGTAATGCTTTCTATTGAATTTTTTTTTATTTGGTTTATTGTTTCCTTCATTTCAAGGATTTCTGCTTGTTTTTTTTTTAAATGTCTCTATCTCTTTATTGAAGTAATCTTTTGCTCCCTGTATTTGCTTTCTAATCTCTTTGTTGGATTGATCAATTGTTCCTGTAATTAGTCTTTTATATTATTCTACATTTCACATATCATTCTAATTATGTATGTTCTAAACTCCTTCTCTGACGTTTCATCTACTGTGCTATCCGTGGATTCTATTATTGTAGCATCTTAGTTTGTTTGGGGCATTTTCTTAACTTTTTTTTTCATGCTGTTCATGTGTCTTCCTTTCTAGCAGTGCTGATCTGAGGTATTGCAGTTTCTACCCCATAATCTTGTAGTGTCTCTGCCAATTACCAATACCTCACCTCTGGTATAACCAGGCCTGCAGGGATCTTGGAGATGATCTTCCTTGTCCTGGCTGTTGACTCTAGATGGAAGCAGGCAGGGACAGCTGCCAGATGGTAGATTGGGGGCCACAGCACAGCACTCAGTTGGTCTCCCTCTCTGTGCATGCATGGTTGGCCAACAGTCTTTAACCTATAGGTTTATAGCTCCCCTACAGGGTTCCAATTCCTCTCCTTTAAGGGGGAAACCAATATTAACAGATATCAATACAAACAATATATAATTTTAGACCAAGTAGCTCCTAATAGAATATTTATGGCTTTGTCACAATACACAGAAATTATGAGTTCAAATAGTATCTACTAAATAAACAATAGGTTTACAAAAATGTCTACAGTTTCTGCTGGTGGACTAAAGAGAACTGGGGGTGAGGTGCAGGATGAGATGTTAGGGAGGTAGGCAGTGAAGATATAGAATTATTAGATCCTAGAAAGCGTGAAAGAGGAATCCAAAAGACATTGGCTAGGAGTAGAAAAGAGAAAGAGATTTGGGGAAAACAAGTAAGTAGGAAGAAAATGGAGTACAACCAACAAGGAAACATAAAAATTAAGAAAAATAAAACATGTAAAAATAGGAGATATGAGACTATATAATACAACTGTTTAATTAGGTATCCCAGTCCTCAGTATTCTAATGTATAAAAAATACTTAGTTTCACAACTGTTGGGGATGTGAGGGTGGAAAAAGAGTGAGAGAGGGAAAAGAAGGGAATAAAGGAAGAAAAGAAAACAGAAAAGATATAGTAGAAGGGAAAAAAAAAGTCTCAAGGTAAATAAAAAGGCTTGCTTCCCTTCTCATCCAGGGTGGGTTTGTCTGTTGTTTACTGGTATCTCTCCACTCAGGTCCAAGATGCCAATGAAGGAGTCCCAAAATGGAAGTGTCTGTTTTCAGAGAGAGGGTGTAGGGCCGGGTGGGGCGATGGCAGTGGGCAACATGTTTGGAGATGCTGCTCTATGACGTGCTGTGCAGAGGTAGAGGGTTGACTCCAGATCCTGTCCAGTGTCCCCAGGTTTAGGTGAATGGGGGAGTTCCATGATGGTAAATGGAGGTCCACACAGGAGCGGCAGCCAGGAGCCAGGGGTCCCATGTGGGAACTACAGCTAGGGGTCCTGCATGGGTAAGCCATCCAAAATCCTGCAAAGGCGATCAGCCAGGGTCTTGCACTGGTGAGCAGCTGGGATCCTGTGCAGGCGGCGAGTGGCTGGGGTCCTGTGCAAATGCTGGGGCCTAGCGAAGCTCATGGGCATGCAACTAGAATTCCTGCATGGACGTAGCTGTTGGGGGTCCTCTAATAACTTTCAGAGAAATAGTATTTCCACTACTGTAATCCCTGGTCCTGGAGAGACTAGGAACGCAGTGTCCGTCTAGGCTGCCATCTTGGATCCGGTCCCCTTGCTCTACTTTCTTTATGGAGACTCAAGTTGCTGACCTAGATCACTTTCCCTCTCTCTGAAGAACTTATTTTAACATTTCTCATAAGACAGCATGTCTACTGGCAACAAGTTTCCTCAATTATTGTTTTTCTAAGTGCACGTTTTGGACGTGGTTTGTTCCCCAAAGGTTCATGTGTTGGAAGTTTAGCCCAGTGTGACAATACTAACAGGAGGCAGAGCCTTGAAAGGATAAGGTCTAGTGGGAAGTCCTCAGGTCACTGAGGGTGCTGCCCTCAGAAGGGATCATGTAGTTCTTGTCTGACTCTTCAGTTAGCTCTCAAGTGTGCTGTTATAAGCTGGGCGCGGTGGCACAAGCCTGTAATCCCAGCACTTAGGGAGGCTGAGACAGGAGAATCACGAGTTCAAAGCCAGCCTCAGTAACGGCAAGGTGATAAGCAACTCAGTAAGACCTTGTCTCTACATAAAACACAAAATAGCCTGGGGATGTGGCTCAGTGGTCGAGTACCCCTGAGTTCAATCCCTGGTACCAAAAAAAAAGAAAAAAAGTGTGTTGTTATAAAGGGACAAGGCTGGCTGCTCCCCAGTCTCTCTGGCTTCCTGTTTAGCCACTCAATCTCTCACTCACAGGTGCTCCCACCATAATGTCATCCATTATGAAGTCCTCACCAGAGCTGAGCCAGTGCTGGCACCATGTCCTTGACCCTCCAGAACTGTGAGCTGAACAAATCTCTTTACTTTGCAAATTACTCAGTCTCATGTATTTTGTTATAATAATGGAAAATGGACAAATATGAGAAAGACTTTATTCCTTCTTCACTTTTGAAGGTTAATTTTATGGTACACAGAATTCTAAGTTGGTGATTTTTTTTTTCCTTTCACTACTTTATAAATATTTCACCCTACATCTTTTTGCTTATATGGTTTCTGAAGAGAAGTTGAATGCAGTTCTTAACTTTGTTCTCCTGTGCAGAAGGTATTTCTTTCCCCTGGCTTCTCTGAAGTATTTTGTAGCCAGGCATGGTGGCGCATGTCTGTAATCCCAGCACTCTGGAGGGCTGAGACAAGAGAATTGTGAGTTCAAAGCCAGCCTCAGCAACAGTGAGGAGCTAAGTAACTCAGTGAGATACTGTCTCTACATAAAACACAAAATAGGGCCTGAGTTCAATCCCCAATACCCCCCCAAAAAAGATTTTGTGTCTTTGATTTTCTAGTTTAAAAATGATTTGCCTAGATGTTTTATTGTTATTGTTTTGGTTTCGTTTGGTTTTTGGGTTTTGGCATTTATCCTGCTTGATGTTCTCTGAGCCTCATGCATCTCTGGTTTAGTGTCTGACATTAATTTTGACTGAATTTTTCAGTCAATATTGTTTAAAATATTTCTTGTTTTTGCTATTTCTTCTTTTTCTAATATTATTGTTATACCTATGATATGCCTTTTGTGGTTATCCCACAGTTCTTCGTATTTGTTCTGCTTTTTTTCAGTCTTTTTCTCTTTGCTTTTCAGTTTTGGAAGTTTCTATTGTCATATCCTCAAGTTGTAAGATTCTTTCCTCAGGCATATCCAGTCTATAATGATGAAGTCATTTCAATAAAGGCATTCTTTTTTTTTTTTTTTTTTTTTGGTATCAGGGATTGAACTTAGGGGTACTCGACCACTGAGCCACATCCACAGCCCATTTTGTGTTTTATGTAGAGTCAGGGTCTCACTGAGTTGCTTAGTGCCTCACAGATTGCTGAGGCTGGCTTTGAACTCATGATTCTCCTGTCTCAGTCTCTCAAAATGTTGGAATTACAGGTGGTCCCACCACGCCCAGCTAAAGGCATTCTTTATTTCTGTTATGAGATTTTTTTATTCTTAGCATTTGTTTTGATTTTTTTTCTTAGAATTTTTTTTCTTAGAATATCTGCTTACATTATCCATCTGTTATTTTTTCAAAATAATACATGCTCAGAGGTACCTGGTGACACTGATTCTTGCTCCATGAACTCCCTTTGGCATAATGAAATTTGACCCTGAACTTAGAGATTCTTTTACTTTTTACAAGCAAAATATAATGCTCCATTTTTCAATAATCTCCAGGATATCTTTTCTAAGAATAATGAGAGAAATTGTTTTCACTACAACTAGGAAATCAATGGTTCTAAACATTAAAAATGACACTAAATACAGAATGCAAAGCTATTTATAATTTAGTTAAATTACTTTTATTCACCATTAAGATGTGCAGCTGGGCACAGTGGTGTATGCCTATAATTCCAGCAGCTCAGGAGGCTTAAGCAGGAGGATTACAAATTCTCAAAGCTAGTCTCAGCAACTTAGTGAGGCCCTAAGCAGCTTAGTGAGACTCTGTCTCTAAATTTTAAAAATATATAAAAAGAGCTGAGGATATGGCTCAGTGATTGATTGCTCCTACGTCAATCCCCAGTACTAAAATAAATAAATAAATAAATTGTGCAGAAGCATCAATTCTTCCTTACCATTCTTTCCATGGATTATACTGAAATTTCACATTCTGTTGTTGACTGCCTAAATAAGATACATGATAAAAGGGATCATTTGTGGGAGGTTGTGTGCGTATTTATTTCTGTTTTTATTATTAAATGTATTAATAATTTAGGCTTGCCGAAATTTGAAGTAATTTTAAGGTGTTCTTATGTAAAAACCTTAAGCCTATGAAGGTAAAGTGGTGACACTTTGCTGTGATGGAAAAGGCCAGAGAAAACTTTGAGAAACATATTTTTATTCCCATTACCCCAGGCAAATGTGAACTGTGGCTAACATCTTTCATCTGCCAGCATCTCTCTACCAATGTGACTCCTGTCTTCTTTGCATCTTGCCCTTCCTTCCTGTGAGTGAGCTTTGATTATCTGAAGTCACAACTTCTGGGAGCAGCTCTACTTTTGGTTAGCTATGCCTGTCACAAGATTTTGTGTCCTTAGTTTTCATCAATTGTAGAAATATGAGATCAACTAACATGTGTTCCAGCCATAAACTTAAATCCTCTTTACTTATATTCTTTTATAATCTGCAAAGTATTGAAATACTTAGGAATGCCTTACTGCCGCTGCAATAGTTGAATGAATCTTTTTTATCTTCCCTGATTCCTATCCATTCTTGGCCACTTGAATTAAGTCTTCCTTGAAAAATATGAGGAAACTGTGAAATATGATTCTCGACATCATCATGGGACTGGAAAATTCTTTGTTATAGAGGACTGTTCTATACACTGTAGCATCTCTGGCTCCTGCCACTAAATGCCAGTAGCACTCTCCCACCTTCCAACCCCATTGTGACAACCAAGAATATCTTCAGACACTGCCAAACATCCACAGGAAATAGGTGGGCAAATTATCCCCCATTAAAAACCACTGCTGTGAAGGAGGCCTGAATGTTATAATTTACACAAAAGAGCCCTGTAAACTATGTAGTTTAGGAATTATCATATATTTTTAATGTAGTGCTTTACCAGTATGTTATAGAAGATTATGAGATAAAGTATACAGAAAAAAGTAGGATGATGGTATTTAATGTGTGGTTCAGTTGGTTGTCTATATAGAAGTTACCTTATAGGAAAAACGATCTCTAAGAATGTCTCAAAAGAGGATGTGACCCACAGTACCATATCATCTCCCTATTATAAAAAAGGGAACATATATCTAAGTTTTATGATATTAACCATTATCTCCAGCTACCTTAAAATTGATCAACAATTTCTTAAGAGCACAGAAAGCATGATATAGAAAAATACTTACTACCAGTTCTAGAAAAAGAATGAAGACTGTGGTTAATCAATGTGTCTAGTTATTCCAGTAGTCATCAGAAACAATATAGTTTATCTATTATTTATTTTTATAGAGTTCTTAAAAAGTAAAACAGACACATTACAAAATTTCAAACCATAAAAAAAGATATTCATTGAGAAATAAATTTTATTACTATACCTGATACTCAGTGTATTGCCCCTGAAGCAACTACTGATATCAATTTCTTAGTTATCAGAAAACATTTTAAGTATATGTGTGTGCATACACATGTGTGCATTGGTGTTGGAGTTTAAGTTCATACATCAAGACTCACAAATGGCTGGACACGGTGGCACACACCTGTAATTCTAGTGGCTTGGGAGACTGAGGCAGCAAGATTGCAAGTTCAAAACCAGCCTCAGCAACTTAGCAAGGCCCTAAGCAACTTGGCAAGACCCTGTCTCTAAGTAAAATATAAAAAAGGGCTGAGGATGTGGCTCAGTGGTTAAGCACCTACGGGTCCAATCCCCTTTGCACCGCCCCCCCAAAAAGACTCAAAAATTCATTAAAATATAACTATTTGTTTAAAATAGGTCTCATTTTCCTCTGAAGCCCTCATTTCTTCTGGTCTGAGGAGACAAACTCTTGACCACTAAAGGTCACAGTCTGGTCCAGTTTTTTTAGAGGAGTGTCTTGGTGACTTGCTCAGCCCTTCAAGTTTTCTCCCAGCTTCCTCCTGTCCTCAGATGTGTTTGGTGCTGGCAGGAGTGTATGTATCACTATGGCACAGGGAGGGATGCCTGGCTCATATGGTGTCCTTCTCTGCTGACTAACAAGTGTAGCTCTTCTCCTCTGGTCGTTGTGTACAAGCTTCTGTCTTCTCTGTTTCTCAGGTGCAAATGTCGCCAGCTGATCTGATTTGTGAGGCAGTCTTTCTGGCACCGACTGTGCCCTTTGATTGCTCTTTGGAAAATCAACCACATTCTCTGCCTGCTGCCTGACCTGCTCGCCTTCCACACACATCCACAATTGCTGCCACAATCCTCAATCCCTGAGACTCTCCTTCTTTCCTGCTTTCCTTCCTTCCTTTTCTCAGCTAATCTATTTGGTTATCATCTACCTACCAATCTATCTACCTGTCCCTCCCACAGATGTCAGCTCTAAAAAGTCTCCAAGTCCTCTAGTTTGGGTCCAAACTAGTAACCAGGTTCATCTTGCCTTTAAAGACTAAACAAATATCGATTCACACTTCAGCCTCACTTAAGAAGGGATACCCCATATCCTTCCCAATATACCTAGGAAGTCTCTATGGGACCTGTTTATTGCTTCCACTAAATTCTTTCTCTCTACTTTATATTTTACCTGCAGGTTAATTTGTTGCTCCTTTGAAACAGTTTATCACTCTGACAGATGATACCCCCAAACATTCACCACTGAAATAAGCTGACTTAAAGCTGTGTTTGAATGTGTTGCCAAAGTTTTCTGGCAGTGGAAAAGGAACTTACAATTGCAGCATACAAGAAAACAAACAATCCCTTAAAATCAAATAGTAAGCCTTTAATGGAGCATAGTGGTAGCGCATGGACTCTGAGCCTAACTGCTTAGGTTCAGACAACAATGCCATCAGTTACAAGCCATGACCTTGGTGTTGGGAGAGGCAGTCTGTCCTGGCCCCAAGCATCTCTGCCCATCCTTACTGAGTCTGCCAAAACACAATGCCTTGCCATCCTCTAACCTTGAGATGTTTCTCTAGCTAATCACATAACAATTAAGTTGGCCAAAGCATAACTCCCTGGAAACTCACTCCTTGGGAGGGGAACTGGCCTATTTGCTGCTTGCTATAAAAAGTGCTGAGCCCCTCACTCTAGGTTCTTAATATGTGGCACAGCTCACTGTGTGAGTAGCTGCCACCAGGCCCTTTCCTGAGATGGGATGTAGGGGCAGGAATACCAGAATTAACAAGCTGATATTCCCACTGTGTGCCATGCTGTGAGTAACAAACTGCCTGACTCTGACCCATTGAGTCTATTGTACCTATGACATGGTAGTAAGCCAGCCTGTTTGCTGGCTCAGTCTTCTCTTTGTCATCTCCTTACCCTCCAACATTTCTGCCTCAGTTTCCACATTAAAAATAGAGATGCCAACAATAATACCTACCTCTCAGTGTTGTGAGAATCAAATAAACTATATAAGTAAGTACTTAGAGCAAGGCCTGGCATGTAATTATGTCCAAATTAATGCCATGTTGCTTGACTCCATTTTCTCAAATGTTCCTGGATTCTTAGGTCATCTGCTAAACTCCAAATTCTACTTTCCTTTCACAGTGAAATTCACTTTGTCACTGAACACAGTCACATTTTGCAGTGCACATCATCCTGTTATCTTTCTTGACTTCTTTCTCTACTTGATAACTGCCTTTCTCCTCCTCCTTTGTGGATCCAACATGTACCTCAGAACTCAGTCTTCATTTCAAGGCAACTTAAGAATTTTCTTTCGGCTGAAATTTTCCCCCATGTAGAATTCTTATGAATAAAAATTTCTTCATCACCTCACAAAATTAATTGTGTAGTGACTATATTTGTTCCTGTAGTGGGTTCATCTTATCTCTGTTCTCTCCACCATTCAAGAAATATCGAGGTTTTGGAAACACAAGTACAAATATGATACAGATCAAACAATTAAATCTTTAATATAAAGCTCTTAAAAATCATGTTAGAAAGTCCATAGCAGAGAAAAAGTTCTGAGAAGTCACCACTTTCATTGACAAGAGCCGTGTACTTAGGAGAGTGACTCGTTTTTTAAATTCCTGCAGATCTGACTTGAACTAGAGCCAAGACCTGAGGATCAAGTACCCAATATTTATACCATAACCATGGAAAGAAGAGCATGATGTCATAAGAGCTGTGTCTGCTCGTAAGGAGATAAGAACTTGACCAGCTGGCAGGAAAGTGAGGACGAGGGGCACTGAGGGCTACGCTGCCAGTGGGACCCAGTGCTGTCACTTCCCCTCCTAAGGCCAAGTCTCTTCAGGGAGGCAGAATAAACGCAGAGTCATTTGAGATATCCCAGAGCAAAAAACCATTGCCAGGCTTTGCCAACAGCCTGAGCCACAGAGAAGCCCTGTGTCTCCTCAGCCTGAGCAGCAATGATGAGGCTGGGTTGGAAATGAGAGCCTGGAAAGCCCTCAGAGTCCCTTACACCCCAGCTGGTGCAGGGAAAGGAACAAGACTCCCCAGGCTCCCAGGGATGGGACAAGCTGAGTGTGCCAGACACATCTTGGTGATTAAGACAAGGAAGATATGAAATTCAGACCTGGAAACTAGGGGTCCCACTGGCAATGTTCAACAGGAATGAGAGCAACTGAAGGAAAGCGTTACAAAGGTCAGCGGTGTTCCAAAGTCACACGTGCTACCCACATGCCTACCCCTGATGCCACAACATCACACAAGCCTCCCTCGAACTCAGAGGCCATCTAGCCACAGAACAAGAACAGTAGGGCTAGATAGCTAACTTGAATTATTGAGTAGTTATTCTTAAGAGACTGTTTTAAACTGAGAATTATAAAGTTATCTTATCAGAAAGCAAGTAAAAATAGAGGCTCAAGTCCTGTGCTTAGCTTAGTTGTAGAGAAACTGCTCAAGTTTTTACATGAGCGATTTTGTGATAAAGCAAGGTTCGTACTTCTTAATCCTTCGGAAGAGTTACTTGGCAATAACTAGTAAAATTAAAAATGCACAAACCCAGCTAAGTGCAGTGGTGCATGCTTATATTCCCAGCGGCTCAGGAGGCTGAGGGAGGAGGATCTTGAGTCCAAAGCCAGCCTCGGCAACAGCGAGGAGCTAAGCAACTCAGAGAGACCCTGTCTCTAAATAAAATACAAACTAGGACTGGGATGTGGCTCAATGGCCAAGTACCCCTGAGTTCAATCCCTGGTACCAAAAAATAATGCACAAACCCATTGACTCAGGAATCTTTTAACAGTAGAAGAATCAGTATGCAAAGAGATGTACAATGATTTTCATTTTAACAATATTTGGAAAAAAAAAGAGCAAACATAGCTTAAATGTCCATATGTAGAGGGTGGGATGGATGAAGAACTGTACATCCATAGCCTGATATATTATATATTATATAATATTTTCATATGTGTTAGTAAATGAAAAAGTAGATTGTAGTGATTATATATATTGTCTCTTTTTTTAAATGGGAGAGACTTACATATTTTAATATAAAAATGTGAAAAGATACATCCAACTCTGAACATTTGTTCTTAGTAGGTGATATCAGAAGGAGGTGGGGAGACAACTAACTTTTTGTTTGTACACTTCAATAATATCTGACTTGAAACAGCATGTTCTAATCTCATAACAGCTTTAAGCAACAAAATAATTTTGTGAAAATTTTTAAAAGTGATATGAGAAGAAAAAACCCTTAGTTTAATAATGTTTCAGTAGAGATTCCAAGAAGAAATTCAGCAATTAATTTGCTTAATGCTGCCATTCTGCTCTGGTTTCTTGTGGGTCAGTGCACATCATGAAGCTCAGGATATGTCTTTGAGGTTTCAGAATCAGGAAGGATAAGTCTGGGGTTCGTGAAAAAGAGGTATTTGGGAGAAGGCATTAGACATGAATAAATTTGTACATAGACTTTAGTATATTTTCCATTAAGTGATTGAGGGTAAGAAGCATAAGTATTAGAATTTGTTTAAGTTTTATATTCCAACAGTTCTGATCTACTTTAACCAGACTGATTTTTGAGGTGATAAAAAAACAGTGGGAGATGGTAGTCTCTTTGATTTTGTGTCCAACCAAGAAGTCTAATTTTTTTAGTAAAATATTAGCAATTCACAGGAAGATGTTGGCTTGAAGCAGGGCAAAATGGCGCATATATCTGAGCCAGTGGCGGACTTGTACAATTGGGCTCCTTCTTAGTGATAAAACCATCCCAGAATATATTTGGCTCACTTCAAGAGCTGAGGATGCAGAGCAAATGACCTATGTAATACCTAATTCCTTGCACCCAATTTCCAGGCAGTCTTTTGAAGCAATACAGAGGATCCAGCCCAGACCACCCATAAGTAGTAAGCTCCTGTCCCTCCCCATGACACTGTCTCCCTACAGAAATGAGTGTAGATTCAAAATTGGGTAGAAGTGTTTGCTGCAAGGTGCTTTGGCTTTTTCCTGCTCAAGTTAGGTAATTTAGGCACCCTCCTTCCCCCAGTGTCCTGGCAAGAAACTCTAACTCCTACAGGAATGGGAAGCCAAGGAAAGCTAAAACCTTCAAACAGAAGCTCAGCATCAAAACACTGTGGGAGAGACAGAAATGAAGCAATCGCCCTGGGCAAGCAGGGAGTGGGGCATTGTGACTCAGCATGCCTCCAAGAGAGGAGCTGTCCTTCTGGAGAAGTTAGGGTTGATAACCCCAAAGGGTTGGGTGGAGAGGAAGAGAAAAAACACACCAAGAAAAATACATGAATGTGTGTACTTCAATATCTCGTTGTGCATCATGAATAGGCACAATTATTGTCTATTAATAAATAAATTTTAAAGTTTAAGATGGGAATATTCATTATCCTGATTTGATCATTATAAACTTTGTATACAAGTATCAAATTATCACACTGTACCCCATAAATTTGTACAATTAAAATAATGATTAACTTTTAAAATACTCCAAGCACATGTAAAAAAATGAAATAAAAATGTGTAGTCAAGCACGCAAAAATAGAAATAGAAATTTTTTCTGCCATCTTCCTAGTTTTGCCTAGAAATTCTGGCTCCTGTGTCCATGCCTACTCGAACGCTGTGAAAAACAAAACTCCCAGCAGGTGGCAGCACTGGACAAGTAGAGTAAAGGCACTGGCTACACAAACCCTGCTAGCCGGCCTTGCAGTGTAACTTTGGTGAGATTTCATTTCCCTATTAGTGAATATCTTGTGGATATTTATGGAAGGAAGGAGTATCACATTCTCTTTGTATTCCCAGCACTTAGCAAAGTGGCTTGCACATGCTGAGTATATTTATTGAATGAAGAAATTTTGACAATTTAAACTAGAGAAAAGCCATGGTTTGAAATAGTGACATTATCCTCAATCATTACGATTGCTGTCTTATTTAGTTTTGGTGCTAATAATACTCATCCTTTTGCCAACCCACATTCTTATTTCCTACTAAATTTCTCCAATCTCTGGAAACTTGAAAAATTGTGGGTTGTTCTAAAATGAAGAGGAGGAGGAGAAAGAGAAGGAGGAGGAGAAGTGGAGGAGGAGGAAGAGGAAGAGGAGGGAGAAGAGGGGAAGGAGGGAAGGAAGAACCAAAAGCCTGGTGTGTGGATCACACCTGTAATCCCAGCGACTGAAGAGGCTAAGGGAGGAGGATTGCAAGTTGAGGACAGCTTCAGCAATTTAGCCAGACCCTATCTCAAAATAAAAAATAAAAAATTGGAGGGCTAGGAATGTGGGTAAGTGGTAGAGTGCATGCCTCACGTGCCCGAAGCCCTGGGTCAGATCCCCAGCACCACGAAAAGAAAAAGAAAAAGGGCTAGAATGTAATTCATTGAATGGTAAAGCACCCCTGGGTTCGATCTACAGTACCAAAATTAACTAATTTTTTTTTTTTGAGCTTTTAACTCTTTTTTGTGGGAAAGTGATAAAATGTTTTCATGTTTTACAATACCCACCTTTAAACAGGTCAAGTGCTCATTATCTTTTAAAAATACATTTAAATTTCTAACCCAGTGTGAAAAGTAACATAAACTTGTACATACATCCCATTGATAACAGGTCCTGTTACAGAACATTAAATGACATAAATAAATCTTCAATTAAATTTGCTATTTCTTTACAGTTAAAATTACCATTTCATAATTAATTTTAAAAGAAACTAAGCTTTAGAAACACAATAGTTAATTCTGAGTTTAAAAATATCATCTACTTTTGGACCTTCATAAGGAAGGCCTATATGAATAAATGATTGTTCTTTGATTAGTGTATTTTTTAAACCAATACCTTGTTTGCAGATTGTGCTAATATAAAATTGTACTCTTAAAAAACATTTAATTTCATTGACCCTCACTGCAACATGTCTTGTGCTTTTTTTTTGTACCAGGGATTGAACTCAGGGGTACTTGACCACTGAGCCACATCCACAGCCCTATTTTGTGTTTTATGTAAAGACAGGGTCTCATTGAGTTATTTAGTGCCTCACCTTTGCTGAGGCTGGCTTTGAACTCGCGATTCTCCAGTCTCAGTCACCCAAAGTGCTGGGATTACAGGCGTGCGCCACCACGTCCCGTGGCTTGTGCTTTTTAAAAGAACCCTCACTTAATAATTTGAGGTGACAGAAATAAAAGAAAAGACTAAATAAACTAAAATATAGTGAGACCCCCCTCTGCAGCAGGCACAGAATATCTTAGATTTAAGTGATGGGTTTCTATCATACTTTATTTAGATTGACTAAAATAATCCTCACCCTTTCCTTAACCAGGTATACAAAATATCACCTTGGGCACTAAATTAAGACTTTGCATCTCTACCTATCAGAATAAGGAAGGGGTAGCCAAACTTTCCCTAAAAGCCAATGACAAGACCTTTGCTAAGAAAATAATGGTGAGCAGTCAGGCACGGTGGCACACACCTGTAACCCCAGCACTTTGGGAAGCTGAGGCAGGAGAAATGCAAGTTCAAAGCCAGCCTCTGCAATGGCGAGGCACTAAGCAACTCAGTGAGACCCTGTCTCTACATAAAACACAAAATAGGGCTGGGGATGGGGCCCAGTGTTCGAGTACCCCTGAGTTCATTTCCTGGTACCAAAAGAAAAAGAAAATAATGGCAACCAGCAAAACTGAGTTGGAGCCCATATATGTGAGTGCATATATGCATATATGTGAGTTCTTTGAGGGCAAGAATGTTATAAATTTTCAGATCTCTGGCACCACACCCAGTGTTTGACATATTTCAAGTCCTCGATAAATATTTATTGAACATTTGTAGACTATCAGGACATCTCACTGAACAATGGTACTTGAATCAGAGCCATGTTCTCAGCAGAAGAAAATAATAAGAGGGCAGATCATGGGAACCATCATTCAGCAGACTCATAAGAATGGGCCCAGACCCAAAAAATTAGATAGCATTATCTGGAAATGGTAACACCCTCAATTATCTCTGCCATCTTAGGAACTCCTGTTCTCACCCCATTCAACTTCATTACACCTAACCACCTTAATGTTGCTTTTACGCCTTACTTGGTTTTGAATTCAACTTTTCCAAATTTAAAGAGCCCATTTGAGTTGTTTTTTTTTTTTTTTTTAGGGGAAATTTTTCTGATTCATCATTAGCCTCCCTAACTGTATCCTAAAAACCATTATCTTAAATGTTGCTGATCCCCTATATCAGATTTAATTCCGACTCACCTCTCATTCTGCACACTGTCCTCAGGCAATCTCATCCCCACTCATATTTTCTACACCAATAATTCCAGATCTTTACCAGCAATTTGGATTTGCTTCCTGAATTCCATGTCCATACACATAGCCAATTGCCAATGAGACATCTCTACCTGGATGTACCACAAAGCTCTCTTAAGTATATTCTACCAAATATCAAATCCAGAAGCTCTGGTTTCAGACAGTGGATTGAGCACATCCATTCATGTTTTTCTCCAAAAGCCACATTAAAATCATAGTAAAGACATAAAAAGACATGGACACTCCCAGCCCAACAAAGAGAAAAATAGGACAGGAGTTACTCAAGGAGAGGAGAGTCCAGGAAAGTTCTGGAAGTGGGAAGAGGGATGACTGTGGATCAGGGCTGAGGAAGTGGTGGTCTAGCACAGCTGAAAAAAGGAACTACAGCTGAAAAGGGAGTCAGTCTGCCCAGAATAAGCTCAGAAATACTCTCAACTTGGAGGCCCCAGGTTCTACAGAAGGCAAGAGGGGGAAACAACCAGACAACCAACTGTAGCATGTTCAGAACTATGAAGAGTGACACTGAATCCATAAAACCAGAGCCACATAAAGGGTCTGAATGGCCATCATTTCTTATTTCTCTACAAACCTGCTCCTGTCACTGTACCTCCCGTCTCAGCGAATGACACCAGCATCCATCACTTTCACAGGCCAGAAATTGAGGGTGATCCTTTATTCTTCCCTTCTTATACCTTGTTCAATAAACCAAGGGTTGGTTCTATCTCCTAAATATTTCCTTCTTGTTTCCCCTCACCTCTCCTTCACCACAGCCACTGACATTTACCGACTTGATCATGTCTTTCTTGGAATCTAGCAATAACTTTATTACTGTTTTCTCTACTGCTAGGGTAGAGCCTTCCCCAGCCCTTCTTCCAGGATCATGCAATCTGCCCAGCAACCAGCATACAGACCTTCAGTGAGCAAATGCTTGATAGTCTTTTTTTTTTTTTTTTTTTTTTTGGTACTGGGGATTGAACTCAGGGGCTCTCGACCACTGAGCCACATCCCTAACCCTATTTTGTGTTTTATGTAGAGACAGGGTCTCACTGAGTTGCTTAGCGCCTCACCATTGCTGAGGCTGGCTTTGAACTCGCGATTCTCCTGTGTCAGCCTCCCAAAGTACTGGGATTACAGGCATGCGCCACTGTGCCCAGCTTTCCATTGTCATTTTGACTGAATGAAGCCTGACTAGCCTACAGTTTGCACTACCCCATGCTGTGTTCTTTATGTCCCAGCAATACTGGCTTACTTCCAGTTCTTCCTAAAAGTCTCCTTTTTAAAATATGTGCAGATCTCCCTCCCTGGAATCCCCATTCTCCTAATTGACAAGGAAACTGCTTGCAGGCTCAGTTTCCCTGAGGAAGTTCCCTAATGTCCCTGGCAGATGTGGGTGTCTCGTCCTCATGTGCACTGTGTCTCATTTCCCTCCACCACAGCACTTTTGTGTTAAATTGTATGTTTCCTGTATCTCCAGTCTAGACTGCAGGCTCATTAGGGGCAGAAACCAACCCTTTTAGCTTTGGATCCTTGCACAAGTGTCCTAAGAGATGAACCATCAGAATCCTACGCTCAACTCAGGGGTGCTTACCCACTGAGCCACATCCCCAGCCCCTCTTAAAATTATTTATTTTTATTTTGAGACAGGGTCTTGCCAAGTTACTTGAGGCCTTGCTAAGTGTCTGAAACAGGCTTTGAACTTGCAATCCTCCTGCCTCAGCTTCCTATTTCTGACAGCAAAAAGAAACTCAAGAAATTATCCATACAGTCTCTGCCTTTAGGTAAATGAAGTGTGATCATTCCCATTTTATTAGTCAATGCAACTGAAATGCAGAGATGCAGTGACTTATTTAAGGTTGCAAAGGTGGAGCACAAAGGTTTGTATGTGTGATGGAGCAGAGGCAGAGAGGATGGCGACCGTGACTCAAATCCTGTTCTCCTGTTTCTTACACCTTGCCACATTATGTTGCCTCTTACTGATCAATTGCCATTTACTAAACTCAACTTGAAAAGAGAAAATATAAACAAAAAAAATTATTGTCCAAACTCACAATGGAATTATCCTTTAAAATAATGACAGTTATCATCTGATATTTTTAAACCCAGGAGATGAATTTTGAAGCCAGAAGCATACTCTCTTTCAGAGTATAGATATTCACAGGGGATTTTTTTTTTTTATTTTTATTTTTTTTGGTACCAAGGATTGAACTCAGGGGCACTCGACCACTGAGCCACATCCCCAGCCCTATTTTGTGTTTTATGTAGAGACAGGGTCTCACTGAGTTGCTTAGCACCTCGACATTGCTGAGGCTGGCTTTGAACTTGCAATTCTCCTGCCTCAGCCTAAGTGCTGGGATTACAGGCTTGCAGCACGGTGCCCAACTTCACAGGGGATTGATTCCAGGAAGCTCCACAGGTTCTCACATCTAAGGATGGTCAAATCCTTATCTACATGGCAGGGGGCAGGGGAAGCCATGACGAGAAGCCTGTGAAAACAGTCTACCCTGAATCTGCATCCACAAATAGGAGGACCTGGGAGTGCTGGGGGGCACTCACCTCAGAATCCATCAACATTTACTTTCCAGACAAATTTGTTCACAATATACTTTTAAGTGAATAAAACACCAATAACCGTTAAAGTGGTACAGTATTTGCATAGAACCTATGCACATTCTCCAGAATGCTTAAAATCATCCTAGATTACTTATTAGTACATTGTACAATGTAAATGCTATACAAATAGTGGTTATGTTATATTGTTTAGGGAATAAAGAAAGGACGAGAAAGCTTGTACATGTTCAAAACAGACATAATTTTTTCCAGAAATTTTCAATCTACAGTTGGTTGAATCCTCAGACACAGAACCTGCAAGTAAAGGGCCAACTGCAGAGCAATTTATTTTTAGGAACTGTATTCCAGATATGACTTTTTTTAAAAAATTTTTTTAGTTGTCAATGGATCTTCATTTTTTATTTTATTTATATGTGGTGCTGAGAATCAAACCCAGTGCCTCACACATGCTAGGCAAGTGCTCTACCACTGAGCCACAACCCCAGCCCCAAATATAACCTTTTATTTGAACAAACTAATAAGCAAATACTTCCATGAGCTACCAAGTTTAACTACTACTATTCTTCCTCCTCCCCTTCCTCCTCTTCTCCTCTTCCTCCTCCTCCTCCTCCTCCTCCTCCTTCTTCTTCTTTTGGGGGGTACCCAGGATTGAGCTCAAGGGCGCTCGACCACTGAGCCACATCCCCAGCCCTATTTTGTGTTTTATGTAGAGACAGGATCTCACTGAGTTGCTTAGCGCCTCGCCATTGCTGAGGCTGGCTTTGAACTCGCGATTCTCCTGTCTCAGCCTCCCAAAGTGCTGGGGTTATAGGCATGTGCCACCACACCCAGCCCTCTTATTCTTTTATTGCATCTTCTAGAACATGTGTCAGATGTAGCACAGGGGCCACATGATACCAGTAAAGCTGGCCAGCCAAAGCTCTTCTGGCCTCCAATTCAACCCAGCTTCACATAGCCCATCCTATTCTTGAGAGTTTGCAAGTTTCCTCAACTTCAGGAGAAAATCTGTGTCTTCTGCTTCTTTTCTATGTCTTTTGGCACCCTCTCAAACTGCAATGATCACAACAGGCACTCAAGAGATAACCTGTTGACTTAATAAAGAAGATAAGAGGGAAACTGCAGAACATTCAGTAATTTACACTTTCTGACCCATTTCTTTCTCTTGGATATTGTCATTTGATAGCTGC
Organism: Xerus rutilus; assembly: GCA_028644305.1. Classification (NCBI taxonomy): domain Eukaryota; kingdom Metazoa; phylum Chordata; class Mammalia; order Rodentia; family Sciuridae; genus Xerus; species Xerus rutilus. The sequence continues at coordinate 87,612,633 of CM053403.1, read as the reverse complement.
TTCTGTATCCACTTTTCTGTTTTGTCCTTTTAGGCCCAAAGTTCAAATAATGTGCGTTGCCTAGGTTCTGCCCTCCTTTCTCTTCCCTTTGTCTTCATTCTCCTTGAACAATTTTATCCATTTAGCGTCATCATAACCAATATGCTAAAGGTTCCTGAACCTGAAGTTCTAAGAAAATTCTCCTAAGAGCTAAAGACCCTAATTTCAAATGGCCACATGGATAGCTTGATACTACTTTAAAAATAAATGTCTAAAATAAAATCTGGTACTTTATTCAACCCATTTCTCTGTCCATTTAAGGTATCACCATCCTCCCAAAAACAATGGCCTAGAGCCCCTGTCATGATTCAAACTCTGTCCTACTGTGCCACCTTTGGGATAGTAGAGGTCCTCCTCAGCTCACAAGGAGTCACTCGTGGCTGTGGCTGTTAACACTTTATCTTGCTCCCAACCATGTCTTTCTGGTGGGATGTGCCAAAAACAGAACCTCATTGCCAGATCCAGGGACTGGATCCAAAGGGTGGATATGCATGACCCAACTCAGGAGAAGATCTCATTCTTTTTCAGTCCCTTAGCTAGAAAAATGAGTCTTGAACCAACTATGGCCAGGATCCTCAGTATGGACAGTAGACAAGGTCTGTTCATAGTAGGAAAGAATAAAGGCCACATTCAGAAAGAGGATATGGAAGAAGAATATCTGAGGCCCTGATTCAAGTATCTGTACCTGGCTCTATTTCAGTCATCTTTAAAGTTAGTAACCTAACTTGGCAAACAAGCTTCCTTTTTCTTTTTTTTTCCTTTTCAGATAAATCAAGTTGGGTTTCCACCCTTTACTAAGTCTGTTCTTCATCACAGGCCTCCCCTTCCTCTAAACAAATAGGAAAAAATTGACACCATAGTTATTTTCATACATCTTATTTTCCTTTTAGACTATAAAGTTCCTGAGGACAGGAACTCTTTTGTGTGAAGTATTGATACCAAACATTACATGGTAAATTCTACCAAATATCTGATCTAGATATGACCCATAACAGACTTGGGGTATACCCCAGTGGTAGAGTGCTTGCCTAGCAGGCACCAAGCCCTGATTTTGATTCCTAGCACTGCAGGGGTGTGGGGGAGCGAGGATAAATAGATATGACATGTACATTTGAGAAGAAAGCTTGTTTCTCCTCTTAATCATTTTGAATTTTAATTCAGTATTGGAATTAATATGAAACTTATGAGACATTTATTATGAAAATCTGTTATACCATTCTTGTGAATTTCCTCTTTAAGTCCTAGTTTAACATAGTCTATAAGAAAGTGCATGAGTCTATCTCATTACGAAAAAACATTTTACTGTCTTTCTTCCTTCCTTCCTTCTCTTTCCTTTGCTTTGTACCTCCCTCCCTCTTTCTTTTTTCTCTTTGTCCTTTCCCTCCTTCCATTCTTTCTGTTTTCCTTCCTTCTTTCTTAGAGATAATCAAAATGCAAGCTGTGGCTTGGGTGTAATTACAGGTGCCAAACCCAAGTCAGCTCTTATTTACAAACCCTTTGCCGAGTCAGCAGTACCTCTCCTCCTGATGCATGCAGACTGCACCCGAACCAGTTTGAGTCATGTTACTTGTATGCCATTAAAATGGGGCATCTGATAACATCTGCTCCCTTTCTCTGGTTCAAATTATGAATGGAGCTCCTCTCCCTTCCCTTAGTCACCAGCTTTTGAATATTTATCATTTGTGATAGTATGAAGAAAAGGATTTTGAACTCTAAGCAGCCTATAGTTGAATTGAGAATGCTAAAAGGAAGAAAACTCAGGGGACCCTCACTAATAATGACTTCTTTTTTTTTTTTTTTTTTTTGGTACTGGAGATTGAACTCAGGGGCACTCAACCACTGAGCCACATCCCCAGCCCTATTTTGTGTTTTATGTAGAGACAGGGTCTCACTGAGTTGCTTAGTGCCTCACCATTGCTGAGGCTGGCTTTGAACTCGCAATTCTCCTGTGTCAGCCTCCCTAAGTGCTGGGATTACAGGCTTGTGCCACCGCGCCTGGCTTAATAATGACTTCTGACAGGAACTATGGAGGATGAGCAGGAAAAGGAATGGTGAGGAATGACCAAGAGCAATAAAGTTTACAGAGAAACCCAGGAAAGCTAATAGTTTATAGATGAACAGGAAAGGAAGAAACTGCAGTGCATTTTATATAGTAGGTATTCAACAGTCCTTTGTTCAGGAATTTGAACAGTGTTAAAAATAAAGGACTTGTTTTCTTAAAATTGAAAATCAATAAGAAAAACTATTCTCCTGAGAGGGCCATGGTAATTTGAAGGCCATAGAATAGCTTGGTTAAATGGTTTGACTAAAACTTAGTTAAGTGCACGCAACTCCACGTAAACTGAGTTTTAGAGACTCCTTAGTTCTAGGTATTTATAGTCTGAACCAATATCAAAATTTTTGCAAATGACTTACATCAGGAACATCCAGTTTGAGACTACAGAACCCTGGTTTTTCAACCAACAGAGGCATTCAGCTAGCCCCAGTTTTGCTAGGTTAGCATAGTTAATCAGAATGGAAGCAAACCTGATCAACTGGATTATGAGGCCTTCTCCTGATTAGCTAAGGTAAGCAGATGTTAATTGTATGGCCTAAGAACATGCAGGCAACTTATCCAATACAGAAACAAAGTGTTGGGATTCGAAGTAGGAATTGCATCAGATTTTCAGTCAAAACAACCTGAATTTGATTCTTGGAGCACATCATTTAATTCATTTATGATTTGTTTTCCTGGGCTCTTAACCAAAATACATTATTTGTCTTCCTGTGAAACATTAGGTAAAAAAAAGTTGCAAGGATTAAAAGAGATGTATGTGAAAGTAACTTATATTCTGCAAAATATTATATAAATGTAAAGTATTATAAATTTTTGGTTGTGAACTTACTAACAAGTAATATGTTGACATTATGCTTAAGAAAATGATTTTATTACTAGGCTTTGTGAGCAGAGGAGTCATGCATACTATGGATATAGACAGGTGAGCCCTCCACCAACTTAATACTAATTCAAACTTTTATCAAAGTTATATTATGTGCCAGGAGTGTTTTAAGTATGGAATATACAACAATAAATAGAACAGAAAAAGATTTCTATCATTACAGATAGGATATAGATAATAAACAAACAAGTAGAAACAAGAAAAAGTTACAAAAATTTATTTGGGTAAAATTTATGGGGACATTCTTCTGAAGTTAATGTCACATGATATTTCTCACAAAAAGTTACAAAAATACAGAAGATGGTGAAACTAACTGTACACATAATTGATAAACATTGAACTGAGAAGATCCTAAATTATCAGGCAGTAGTCATGTCCAAATTCCTCCACTCCATCCCCCAATACCCTGCCCACAAGAATTTCAGCTGGTTAAGAACTGAAAACCAGCCAGGCACGGTGGCACACCCCTGTAATCCCAGCACTTTGGGAGGCTGAGACAGGAAAATTGCGAGTTCAAAGCCAGCCTCAGCAACGGCCAGGCACTAAGCAACTCAGTGAGACTCTCTGTCTCTAAATAAAACACAAAAATAAGGCTGGGGATGTGCCTCAGTGGTTGAGTACTCCTGAGTTCAATCCCCAGTACAAAAAAAAAAAAAAAAAAAAAAAAAAGAACTGAGAATCAGCAAGCTGAACAGAGTTAACTACAAGTGCTAGAAGCAGAATGATTCCTCAAAAAAACCACTGTACCGACCTGATGTCGGATTCCTAACAGCCTGATGGTACTGGACTGTACCTCCACCCCATCTGACAAAATCAGGATTAACACAATGGTGGAACTCTATTCACAGGGGTGTAAGGGGGGAGGGGGCATGGGGACAGTAAAGGTGGTGGCATATGATGGTCATCATAGCCCTAACTTTATGTATGGCTGCATATGTGTTGTGATTCTATACAACTTACAACTAGAGAATGTTATCCTCTATCTATGTACAATGAATCAAATTGCACTCTGTTATCATGTAAGCCTAAATAGAACAAATAAATAAATTAAATATGAAAAAAAATCAGGGTTAACAGTAAACACAGTTTCTTGGGCTTCCTGGTGATAAATGTATGTCACAGGTTCTGCATTGAAATAATCTTTCCCTAACTGAATGGGAGCCTGAGGGGGAGGCACTTGCTACACTAGCTTTGCTGCCTGCAGTATAAACAGACACAGTGGCAAAATGAACCTGGCGTCCCTTCCAAAGTTGGAAAAGTTTGGGTATAAATGAAAAAATAGGGGGCTGGTGTTATGGTGCAGTGGTAGCGTGCTTGCCTAGCACACGGGAGGCACTGGGTTCGATCCTCAGCACCACATAAAAATAAAATAAAGATATTCTGTCCACCTATAACTAAAAAATAAAAAAAAATAGGATAGTAGTTGACAGCAAAAGAATGAATAAATGGGTTATGAATTGAGGAAAATCCTCAAAAGAAGCTCAGAGCAAGAAATAGCATTGTGTCAGCTGAATTACCCCAGATGCCTAGAAGGGTGAGGGTCTGTGTTTGCTGAGGACCACTCCAGCTTTTAGAACCTGACAAAATGGAATGGACCCTGCAAACCTGAGTGGCCTCTCCCTGGGGGACATATTCATTCAGTATGATGGTGGTCCAGACTTTTTAGTAATTACCAAATAGGTTTCCAATGATGTGCCAGTGTCTTTGGATGTGTATTTTTACCTTTTGAATGTAAGGGATCCAAGTTCAAAGATCGAAGGTAGACTATGTGATATTATGAAATGAGTGTTTGGTCTTCTTCTCCATTTCCTGGCACATAATTCCTAAAGTCCTAGGGGTAAAACTGTCAATCAGATCATGATGATCTCCTTAAATGTTCAATGACTCCCCATTTCACTTTGAATAAGTTAGGATAATAAAACGAGTATATATGTGGCATATACTGTAAACCAGGGATTACCCTGGAAGTGTTTTCTATATTCAACCCTATGAGCCAGCCTCTGTTATTTCACTCTATTTTCCAGATGAGGAAACCGAGATACTGCGAGGCTATCTATTCAAAAGTCCTGTATTACCTGGCTTCCCCAGAAAGCAGAGGCTGCATCCAATGCAGATACACCACTCCTTCATTAGCGCAATCTTGGAAATGCAGGCCGGAGTCAGGCAAGGAAGGACAACTGACACAGAGTGGCACATTATCGAGATGTACCACTGCATAATATCAGGTACACTGATATTATTATTTATTTGCAGAATAAAATTCAAACATCTTAGCATGTCCTACACTGCACTACTTGATTTCACCCCTCCCATCTGTCCAACTCCATCTCACCTCATTCCTGACTCACTGAACTCTAAGCACATTGTTCTTTCAATTCCTAAATAATACCTCATCCTCTCCTGCCACAGGACCTTTGTACATATTAGTCACTCTGCATGATTTTTTTTCCCCTCTTTGCCTGGTAAATATTTTCTTATCTTTTAGCCACAGTTCACGTGTCACCTTCTAAGAAAACCTTGCTGTAAAGACAGGGAATGAACCCAGGGACACCTTATTACTGAGCTACATCCCCAAACCCATACATATACTTCTTTAAGACACGATCTCACTATGTTGCTTAGGGATTTGCTAAATTGCTGAAGCTGGACTTGAACTTGCAATTCTCCTGCCTCAGCCTCCCAAGTCACTGGGATTACAGGTGTGTGCCATTGCACCCCACGTGAAGGCCACTCTTTATGAAGAGGATTTCCACCTGATAATTCTCCTTTTTAACTCCTGTATGTTTCTTGCACAATATGGATCATAGCTGAGAGTGATTTTATTAATTTATTTGATAACTTATTTTCTGTTGTTCTCTCTGATAGAATGTAAGCCTATTGAGGCAAGAGAAATGTTTACCTTATTCGACATTTTATCCTCAGCATGAAGCATAGTGCCCTATGTAAGGAGATGCTCAATAAATATTTGTACAATGGATGAAGGGTTCTTATATGAGAAATGGATTTTAAGGTGGCATTGTCCCCAACAGTGTTCAGAATAGAAACACTATCAAGTTGCTGAGTGGACAAAAGAAAGGTCCTGATAAGTGAAGGTAACAGAGTGGAAGGAAATGAGGTGGATGGTCTGTCTCTCTCTAGCTTCCTTCCAGTGCTAGGAGTCCTTGAACTAGGGAGGATTTCTTTAAGGAAGTACAAAGCAAACAGGGAGGAAGCTGAAGTAGGAATTTCTCAGGAAGTTCCAAAGAGGAACTGTAGAGAATCTAGTACAGCATATGATAAGAAGTTATTTAAAGCAGAGTCTTGAAACCTTGAATCTCTAAATGAGTTATAAAAACTCAGGAACCTCATAAAATTTTATAAAAAGTCAACTCTATACACACTTGCAATTTTCTAGGCAATAGTCTCTCCTGTATTTGAAGAGGAACCCACAACCTTTGTATGATTAGGAAATACCAGTTGATTACATTGCAGCAACTTATAGATAATTTAGATTCACTGCCACAACTTTCATAAGAAGAAATCAAGGCCCAAAGATGATATGGGACCTGCTAAAATCCAAGCAAAATGAATTAGGTGACAATAAGGTCTAGGATCCAGGTCTACGAATTCCCACTCTAGTGTTCTTTGCTACACCACAGTGACTTCCTGAAATTGTTATTAAATATGATGTGAAGACAAGAGAAAATCTTAATTTTTTGGAAGGAAGAAGAGAAAATACAAACTGATTACTAAGAGTAAATGCAATAGAATCATAGAGTTAGAAGGGCCTGGACAGGTCCACTGGACTGTTCCCCAATCTCAGGTGAAAATCCTCTAAAAATTGTGCAATGCTCATTTTTCAAAAGAATTAAGGAGGGGCTGGGATTGTAGCTCAGCGGTAGAGCACTTGCTTCGCATGTGTGAGGCCCTGGGTTCGATCCTCAGCACCACATACAAAGCAATAAAATAAAGACATTGTGTCCATCTATTTGAAAAAAAAAAAAAAAGAAGAACACGTGTTACATTTAAAAAAAAAGAATTAAGGAATAATAAAGAGGTTTTCAAAATAATTATTTAGTCATTTAGAAATTTAAAAAAGGAGATTATCTTTATGCATAAGCAGGAACATATGTATCAAAGTGGACCACAAAAAAATTTTTTTGAAAAAGCCATAGGAGCCAGGGATGTAGTTCAGTGATAGAGCAGTCACCCAGCACATGCAAAGACTCAGGAGTGTGAACCCCAGCACTGGGGGAAAAAATGCACAAGCTGACAACCCATCAGAGTCCAATGTTCACATTTATAAAGTGAAACAAAAAAGAAAAAAGTAATGTGGTCTGCTTTCTCATGACTACTAAGCTCACAGAGAATGATGAACACTTGGTTATATTTCATGATTTGTTTGTTTGTTTTTGGTATCCGGGTATTAACTTGGGTTCTCAACCACTGAGCCACATCCACAGCCCTATTTTGTGTTTTATGTAGAGACAGGGTCTCACCGTGTTGCTTAGCACTTCACCGTTGCTGAGGCTGGCTCTGAACTCACAATCCTCCTGCCTCAGCCTCTCAAAGTGCAGGGATTACAGGCATGTGCCGCGGCGCCCAGCTCCTCATGATTTTGTTAAAAGGTAAATTAAATAAATCAAATCCACAATCTCCAGGTTAGGCAAATCCTCAGGGTAGGCAATTAACCAACTTTAGCTCAGAGAATGTCAGGCTATTAAGATGTCCAAGTTCAAATCTTCCATCTGCCACTAATTCTTGGACTTAGATGAGTCAATTTCTCTAGTTTTCAGTTTCTTCCATCTTCATAGAGGGAAAGGTTAGTCTTGGGCACCATTTTTCAAACTTTTTCTACATTGCTTTTAATTTTTTAAAATTCTAATTTTTTCATTAACACCCACACAGTCAGATGTTTGATATTTTTAGCTATTTTTTAAATATAATTTTATTTATTTTTTTTAAATTATTGGTATCAAAGATTGAACCCAGGGGCATTTAATCACTGAGCCACACCTGCAGTCTTTTTCTTTTGTATTACCTTTATTTTTTTATGTGGTGCTGAAGATTGAACCCACTGCCTCCTACGTGCTAGGCGAGCACTCTTACCACTGAGCCACAACCACAGCCCCTATTATTTTTAAACTTTATTTTGAAATAATTTGAGACATACAACTTGAGAAAGTTGAAAGAGTAGTATGAAGGATTTTTATATACTCTTCATTTAGATTGCCTAAATATTATTATTTTATTACATGTGCCTTATCATTTTCTCTCCTCATTCTTCCTCTCCTACCCCATCCTTTCCTCTCTTCTCCCTTGCCCCTCTTCCCATATTCTACAGACCTTTACATTTTGACAATTGTCCCATTAATGTCCTTTATGGTAAAAGACAAAATTTTGTTCTAGCTGAGGATGTCCTCTAGGATCACACATTGCATTTAGATCTCATGTCCCTTCCATCTCCTTTAACTGGGAACCATTGCTCAGTCTTTGTCATTCATGACCTTGACATTTTTGAAGAGGCCACTTCTCTTATAGAATGTTCTTCCATTTGAGTTTGTCCTAAGTTTCCCCATAATTAGATTCAGATTCGTGTTTTTGGCAAAGATAGCACAGAAATCATACCATGTCAGGGCACCATATCAGGAGGCACAGGATATCAGTTCATCCCATCAATGTGATATTAATGTCAGTCATCTGCTAAGGAGAGCTTCCTGACCTCTACACTATAAATTCACTAGTTCTCTCTTTGTAATAAATAGGTATTTTATGGAGAGATATTTGAGACTATGTAAAAATTCTGTTTCTCATCAACATTTCACTCCCTAGCATCAACATGCATTCATATACTTCTTTTTTTAAATTTTTTTAGTTATATATGGACTCAATATCTTTATTTGTTTTGTTTATTTATTTTTGTGTGGTGCTGAGGATTGAACCCAGTGCCTCACATGTGCGAGACAAGCGCTTTGCCGCTGAGCCACAACCTCAGCCCCCAATGCATTCATATACTTCTTGTTTGTTTTATTTTGTTTTTAAGATTTCATCTGTTTATTTTTAAAAAGCCATTTTTCCAGATTTCCAGAGTTGATTTTCTTTTCTGTTTTTTTAGATTTTTTATTTGTTCTCTTTAGTTATACATGACAATAGAATGTTTTTGACAGATATGTGTAATATATCTGCATGCATAAACATATATGCCTATAACTGAAACAAGTTTCTCAAGACACTGTTGACCCTCATATTTTCTCTTATGAACTGTGTCTGTGTGTGTCTGTGTGTGTGTATGTGTGTGTAGGGAGATTGGACCCAGGACACTCTACTACTGAGGTACATCCCCAGCCTTTTTCATTTTTTGATTTGAGTCAGGGTGTCACTAAATTGTCCAGGCTAGCCTCAAATTTGTGATCCTCTTACATCAGCCTCCCAATAGCACTGTGTTTCTTTTTTTACTGTAGGTCACAGCCCATGAAATTGACATCATGACCTACACATGGGTTACATGAGTCACAATCTACAATTAAGAAAACAGTATAGAGCCAGACACAGTGGCACATACCTGTAACCCAGGAGGTTCACAAGTGTCAGTTACCCAGGAGGTTCACAGGGTCATGGCCAGCCTAGGCAATTTAGCAAGACCCTATCTCAAAATAAAAAAGACTGGGGATGAGCTCATTGGTAAAGTACACCTGAGTCCAATTCCCAAGGTAAAGTACACCTGAGTCCAATTCCCAATACTCCCCCACAGAAAAAGAAAAAGAAAAACACTAAGATCTCTCTCTCCCTCTCTCTCTCTCTCTCTCTTTCTCTCTCTCCCCTCTCCTTTCTCCTCTCTCCTCTCTCTCTCTCTCTCTCTCTCTCTCTCACTCTCTCTCTCTCTCTCCCTCTCTCCCTCTCTCTCTCTCCCTCTTTGTTACCAGGAATTGAACTCAGGGGTACTCGACCACTGAGCCACACCTTCAGCTCTATTTTGTGTTTTATGTTGAGACAGGGTCTCACTGAGTTGCTTAGTGCCTCACCGTTGCTGAGGCTGGCTTTGAACTTGCGATTCTCCTGTCTCAGCCTCCCTAAGTGCTGGGATTACAGGCATGCACCACTGCACCCAGCTAACATTAAGATCTCTTATAGTTTTCATATTCTACTAATGAACTCTCTACAAACACCAATCAGTGACAATCACTTTACTTGAACATATGTTTTGTACCTCCCTCTTTGACAGTGGTAATGGCAGTGATAATTATAGGGAGAGAAAGGGCCAATAAGAACTTTGAGCATCCATGAAAGGAAATTCTCCCAGTAAATAATTTAACATTGACTAGATAGAAAAAGGCAGGACATTGGCAACTGAATTGGGAAGTTTTCACCTACATTTTTTCCTTTTAAACTAGCCCATGAACTGTTGAAATTTTAAGAGCTTCCTGAGAGAAGAAGGAAGGAAAAGATAGAAATGGGAGAAAAAGAGGTAAATGTCCAAGTGTTACGGGTGGTCTTGACCCTTTGACCTTCACTCTATGTGAGAAACACGCCTCTACACAAGTGACAAAGGACTTTTGAGCCATGCCAACCCCTCCGCTGCTAAAGGATGATGACACTCCTTATAAATCACAAATCTGATCAGTGCATGTCCACTTAAAGTGCTGCAGTAATTTCTCAGCAGTTCCAGGGTCAAGTGTCTACAAACCATTCATAACTTGACAGCATCTTCCCCCACGTCCCCAATACCATCCGCGACCACAGTGGCTATCACCTGCTACAGTCTGTGAGCTTCTCCAACAGCCCTGGGTAAGCCTGTGCGATTTTGTTTCTGTTTTTTCTTTCTAGGAGACCTCTCCCCCACCTCTTCTTGTCCTTCAGGTCTCAGCCCTTTGTCCCTTTTCTGTCATTCTCACCTGTGCTTCTCTAACACTGTGCTCACCCCCGTCACAGGGGCTGACACAGTGTATACAACACATCCCCTCACTACACCGTGAGTGCCTCGAGAGCGGGTATCTTGTCCATCCTATTCATGGTGAACAGTGTTCAACACATAGTAGGAATCCTACAAATATTTGTTGATGAATGAATACTGAGGGACTCCCTAAGCTCTACTTGTTCCAGTGGCCAAGAGGTTCTGGGAATTCTGAACCTCCATTACTATGCTGTGGTCAGACAATGGGAAGCTTCTCTATCTAGTCTCTGGACAAAATTTTTGAAAACCTCCACATTAAAAGTAAAGTCTGAATCCCTGCTGGTTTAAGAAAATGATAACTTTCAAGCAGAATGAAAACATAAGCCCTTGCAGCCAACCAAGAGAATATTATTCTCCTAAAATGGTCCCTCCAAAAAAGTTTGGAATTAAAGGGGGCAGGGGACTTAGAAGACAGAAAAGCATGGAGGAGAGTTACCAGATTTCAGGAAATTTAGTATTTTGACTGCTTCCCCTTTATTAGTGAGAAGTGGAGACAGATATGACTAGTAGTAAAGACCATATGTGTGCAAGAATGCACAGTAGGGGCTGGGGTTGTGGCTCAGTGGCAGAGCGCTTGCCTAGCATGTGTGAGGCACTGGGTTCGATCCTCAGCACCACATAAAAATAAATACACGAAATAAAGACATTGTGTTCATCTACAACTAAAAAAAATTTTTTAAAAATAAAAAAAAGAATGCACAGTAGTCCTAGCTTTATTCCTAACTTGATGATTACATAGTAGAAATTAACTAAAACAATAAATTACTGGTGTGAGGAGCAAGTACTATAGTATCAGGATAATTCATTTTTAAAATATGGTAAATAAAATAAGAGAGAGTCAATTAAATCTCACAAGAGGCTCTGATAAGAGGAACAAAGATAATGAATGTAAAGCCCCAATGGGGAAAGAATGAAAAATTGCATTCCAGAAAATGAACAGAAGTGAGCCTGTGAAAGCCCAAAATAAAGAGGAGATAAAAGAAAACTTGATTCTGGAGCAGCCAAGTAGACCTCTTTGCAGTCATAATTATTTAGATTTGGTTCCTTATCAGGCAATAGATGAGTGTGGCTAGGAAGTGAAGAGGGCACGTCCCCAGAAGAGGGAAAGTAACAGAGGGTCACTGTTTAAATCTCCTTGTTCCCTATGACACAGAGGATATCTCAATCAGATGATGACTGCTTTTCATTTCCTAGAGAACCAAAGAATGGAATAAAGTAAATGTATCGCTGGGCATCACAAAGAATAGAAGCTTGATTCCCAAAGTATTTTCCAGTGAATCAGATCCTGGTCCACAGTGATCTATTTAAAGAAAAATGCCTGTGAGCACACAGGGAAATACAACCAGGAAAATAACATGAATTCTTGAGGACAATTCAAGACAGTGATGTGATTACATTGTGGAGATCATTGCTATGGTGTCCTAGAACTCATGGATGGTTACCTGTTGGTGACAAAACTGTGAGTAGTTTTTACAATTTTTTTCTTTTACTTATATTTGTGTTACCAAAAGTTTCCACAAAGAACATGTATCACTGCTGGCATACAAAATGGCCCTTTCACCTCTCTCCCTCCAAAAACATTTAAAAATTCAGAATAGCTATCTGGGTGCAGTGGCACACACCTATAATCCTAGCAGCTCAGGAGGCTGAGCTAGGAGATCACAAGGTCAAGGCCAGCCTCAGCAACTTAGATAAAAATAAAATAAAATAAAAAAGGCCTGGGAATGTGACTCAGTGATAAAACACCCAGTACCCCCCACCAAATCCCCAGTACTCCCCCAAATCACAATAGGATAATATCTGAAAATGTGTTCATTTGATTGTTACAGCAGAAATATGAAAAATTTAAGCCTATCAATTCAATTAAAATTATTACTAAAATGAGCTCTAGGAAATTACTCAGAAGAGCATCAAATCCAGACTCAGAAGTAGAAACAGGGGCACAGTTAGAGTGGAAGAAGAAGGATTAATAACCCCTTCCTTCTGGGCGAGAGTGGACTCTGTGATTGTTGTTGCTGGTACTTGACAGTAAGTAAGTTTGGTTAGAATATTTTTATATTCATTGACTCAGTCATTGACTATGTCATTACCAAGTCCTTGACTGAAAGGAGCAGAAACTAATTTGGCCAGTTCAGAGTTTTTGAAAGTAGGCTTATTTTTAAGGAGAGAACTCAGGAAAAGTCTATTGAAACCAGCCTCATGGGAAATGAAGACGGGAGCTGGTAGGCTGTCAGGCCAAGGTCACGCTCCATAAATCCTGGGAGCTACACGCTCCCTCTCCTTTGCTCTTTTCTAAATATCTGCCTCACTCTTATCTCTGCACACCAGATCCCTTCATTTATTCAACATTTCTGCTCTCCTGTGATGTTGGCCTGCACATGGCTTTTTCTAGGACATAAAACTGACTCTAGGCATGATGCTGCCTGACAGATAGGCTCCCTGCAGCTAACACTCTCAGCGAGCCAGTTCTACATTGTTCCAAGGGAAGATGTTCATTGACTAAGCTCAAGGAGCTCATGACTGTTCAGATCTGTCTGGATACATTGTATCAACTGCCATCTTAGGCTCAGCCCCTCAATAGAAGCTTCCTGGGGGTCAGTTCCAGAGAAGGTAACTTTGGGCCAGCAAGTATCCAAAATACATATATTTCTCCTTTCTTTTTTCTTTTGGTACCAGGGATTGAACCCAGGGGCACCTTACCACTGAACCACATACCCAGCCCTTTTTACATTTATTATTTATTTTTTCTATTTTTTATTTTTTGGTACCAGGAATTGAACTCAGGGGTACTCAACCACTGAGCCACATTCCCAACCCTATTTTGTGTTTTATGTAGAGACAGGGTCTCACTGAGTTGCTTAGCGCCTCACCATTGCTGAGGCTGGCTTTGAACTCGCGATTCTCCTGTCTCAGCCTCCCTAAGTGCTGGGATTACAGGCTTGCGCCACTGCACCCGGCTCATGCTAAAGTTTGATCCAGTTAAAACACACAGGTCAAAGCCCAGTACCTCTGGATAATATGGAGCCTTTCCTTTAAAGCCTTTCTCAGTAGGGTAATATAAAAACATATAAAGAAATTATCTGCTTCTCCATATATAAGGATAAAACTGGGACAAGGTAATCATAATTAAGAGTTCCTTTAAGAAAGAGAATTATGGTCACATAGCAGTCAGTTATCTATTGTACAAATGGATTCTGCATCTTAAGCTATCGTAGACTGCTTTTAAAAGGCCTTGCCAGTGCATAACATGGGTCTCTGTTTTTTCAGTACCAAACATCTGTTCTTTTGCAATCTGTTACTCAAGTATTCAGCCAATAATAGTAACTTTAGTTATTTATTATAGCCATACTTCTTTCACTGTAGTAACTCATTATTTATTTAGGGGCAGTAAAGAACAAATCCCAAAATATGGCTCAGACTTAACAGAAGTTTGTTTTTCATTCAGTTAGCCCCCAAGGCATGTGTCCTCTGTTGGTGGTCAGCTTTCTCCCATGCTGTGACTGGGGTAGCTAGTCTCCTATCCTGTGCTTCAGTCTTCTAGTGCCTCACTTCAAATGATCCACCTGGTGGAAGGAGAAAGGACAGAGAACATGTAGTCTACCTTCTTCAGTCTTGACCTGAAAATGCCATTCACAACATCCATGGGTTAGAAGAAAAGCAGTATCAGGTACAGAAGGAATAAAGAAATAGGGTCCTTCAGTGACAATTATAACCTCTAAAGGGGAAGCACAAATTAGCTGGTTGTTTTTTTTTTTTTTTTTTTGATAACGGGAATTGAATTCAGGGGTACCCAACCACTGAGCCACAGCCCCAGCCCTATTTTGTGTTTTATGTAGAGACAGGGTCTCACTGAGTTGTTTAGCGCCTCACCTTTGCTGAGGCTGGCTTTGAACTCACAATTCTGCTGCCTCAGCCTCCCTAAGTGCTGGAATTACAGGCATGTGCCACTGCGCCCAGCTAGCTAGCTGTTTTTGTTTGTTTGTTTGTTTGTTTTTTAATATTTTTTATTTACACATGAACACAGTGTCTTTATTTTGTTTAATTATTTTCATGTGGTGTTGAGGATCGAACCCAGTGCCTCACACGTGCGAGGCAAGTGTTCTGCCACTGAGCCACAACCTCAGCCCATAGCTAGCTGTTTTTGATAAAAGAAGATAAGGACTGACTCTTGAATCATGGATGTTTAGTACAGGGGAGACATTTAAAAAATATTGTTCAGGAATTCCTCATAGGGTGCTACTACAAAAAGGCTGCCCAGCCCAGCACCCAGCCACACACCGCACTCAGCTGTCCCAGGAGATACACACACTCAGTAGTGCTGACCATTAGTCTGTAGCAAAGCATTGAGATGCTTCATGCTAGTGGCAGGGGAGTAGATTTGTACCTCCACCTACAACAAACTGCAGAGCATCCACCTGGAAGACTGATAGACAAATCAACAAACACAAATGACAAGGAAGTAACTAGGGAATGTGGTACAAAAGAACTGGCTTTGACATGCATGGCTGAAGAGTCATGAACTTTAAAATCTCATCTTACCCAAAGTTCACAAATAGCAGCTTAGGACCACAGGTGTGATGTATTTTGTTTGGTTCATAATTTGAATTAGATGTCAGCATTTAAAATAAGGAGAGTTCAAAAATTTTTAAAAGATTTTTTTAACTTTTTTTTTTTTTTAAATAAATGAGGTCTTGCTTCCACAGTCTACATTTGTAGTGAAAATCAAGCTCATGTGAACTTTTGCCCTTTCGCTCTGTGGGCAGTTTCTATCCTTTCAGTGCTCACCTTAGAAGAGTTCACATTTTTCAGAAGTCCAGATTCCTCATCACTATTGTAAACTGGAGGATCTGTCAACACGGAGTAGCCAGCACTTGCCCACAGGAGTCAAGAGAGTCAGCTGCCCTCTGGACGTTGCTCCTGTTCCCCCATTTCCCACAGTTCCTACCTGGCCTGTTCCAATGCATTTATGTAACATGCCTGGACTCTGTTGGCAGCTTTTAAGTTTGCAACCCTTGCTAAAACAACCTATTTATTTTTACAGATAAGGATGTGATGCCCAGAGAAGCTGAGGGACTTGCCCATACACACCATTTTTTCTGATACAATGCATATTTTGGTGTTTTCCATATATTCCTTCTCCTATCCCATTCCTTTTCCCTTAAATGGTGAGACTAGTTTAGCAAAGGAAACAAGATTTGGAACATAGCACACAATCTGAGGAAATTATGTTGAAAGCAGGAAAAGGCAAAGGTGATAGTAGCAAGAGGATAAATTAGACTTTCTCAAGAGACCTGGGTGGGAAGTCATTAATGGGAGGAAGTAGAAGGAAGAGAGGTCCATGTGTAATAAGAACAAACGAGAGAGAAGCATGTGTGAAGAGCTAAGGTCAGCTGAGGAGAAAGAGTAAAACAGGCATCAAATGGATCTACTTCTATAAAGAACAAAAAAGCTGCCACTGGCAAACGAGACCGGCATTGTACATGGTGGTGTATGCCTGTAATCCCAGTGGCTTGGGAGGCTGAAGCAGGAGGATCACAAGTTCAAGGCCAGCCTCAGCAATTTAGCAAGGCCCTAAGCAACTCAGTGAGACCTTGTCTCAAAATAAAAAATAAAAGGGGGTGGGGATGAGACTCAGTTGTTAAGCACCTCTGTGTTCAATCCCTGGCACCAAAAGAAAAGGGGAAGGGAGTGGGACTGGGGATGTAGCTCAGTGGTAGAGTGGCCTACAATGCATTAGTCCCTGGGTTTGATCCATTGGACTGCAAAAAATAAAAAGAAATAGTAGATCCTGTTCCACCTGATTCAATAATGAAATGTGCTAGAAGGTTGTGGGAAAAGGGTGTGATTCTGCTGGGTGCAGTGGCACACACCCGCAATCCCAACTACTTGGAGTCTGAGGCAGGAGGATCCCAAGTTAAAGGCCAGCCTGAGCAATTTAGGAAGAACTTGTCTCAAAATAAAATAAAAATGGAGCTGCAGATGTAACTCCAGAATATCTAATAGAATAGATAAAACGTCCCTGGGTTCAATCCTCAGTACTGAAGGGGGAGAATAAAGAGGAAATTGGCAAAAATAAACGTCAAAATAAAAACTGATCTGAAAAAAGTTTAAAATTATAAGAGATTTCTTCTTCAGATTCATTTTTTTCTTGATTTTGACGGGAGAAGGGTGTGAGAAAGAGGGGAGGCTTGTCAAGGTTTCCTGAGAAGTTATTAACAGAAGGAAATAAAAATAATTATCCGAAAGAATAAAGCTCCAGAATAAGGAGAAGGAACAATTTTTCTTGAAACTGAAGCATACTAGACTATGCCCCTGCAAAATAGGTCTCTTTGGCACATGGATTATTTAGAGCTCAAGCCAACTGATAACCAGCAGAGACAGTAAAAGCTCTTTAGCTGGCTCCTTAACTACCGACAATCGAGTACAATTTTCCTTTTTGTAAAGGAAACCTACATTGATAAAGGAAATTTCCATTTGTAAAGGAAGAGAGCTACTCCTGGGAAGGGCTCCTTTCACCTACCCAGTTCCGATCTGTGTGACAAGAGGACCCTGTTTGCCACACATTTTCTCTCCTCCCCCTCTCATCCCACATCTTGCCTCCCTCAGAGACCCCCAAACACTTTCCCTTTGTGTTGCCTAAATGGTGTTATAGGCCCCAATCATCTGGTGCTGCCTTGCTTCTCTCTTCTTTCAGAAGCTCTTAAGTACGTAAGTACATAATTAAACAGTTTTCTCTTGTTAGTCTGTCTTTTGTCAGTTTAATCTGCAGGGTCCCAGTTGGAAAACCTTGGAAGGAAAAGGAAAGAAGTCGTCCTCACCTAGACTTTTGGCAACCACTGAAGGACGGCTGCGACACCCTGCTTGCTCCAGAGGCTGCAGTTGCTCTCCAGGACCTCTGAGAAGCCAGCAGAGGGTAAACATGTGGGCCAAAGTCAACCTTCTGGATTTCTGTCAGTAGGGTCTGATTGAATGAGAGTGGTAAACATCTCTTTGTCTTTTACAATATTTTTAAGTTAAATTTTCAATAATGGGAGAAAAACATTGATAAAGTTTAGTTCTTTGGTGAATGCCTTTCATAAATCTTTGGTTATTGATTCTCAGCCTTCTAGCATGTCCTTGTTTTCCTTTGTTTTGGTCTTTTCTGTCATTTGTTATAATGAGCAGAAGAATCTGGAAGTAAAACCCAGGTCTAGACCCTATAAACCTGTTGCTTGAGATAGCCTCACAGGTGAGCTTATGTATGACACCAGCATCTATTTAGGCTGTCTTTTCTATAAGTCACCACCAATAAAACAATATAAACACAAAACGCAAAACAAGAAAACTGGATGAAATTCTCCTTTTGTCTCGTTCCATTGGTTTTGTGGCCACGTGGCTCTCCTAACCCGTGTAGTTTCATTTCTCCCAGCTGAGAAGGCATGCTGTCACACATCAGGCCGCTAGCCAGCAGCCCAGGAACCCGAGGCACAAACGCCCCGGCAGGGTTCTCCTTGTCTATTGGTGCCCCCTGCCAGAGGAATTTGCCTGGAAAAGCAGTCCCCACCCATAAGAGCTTTCGTTGTTGCTCCCTTGGTGGTGAGATTTGTGCTGGAATTAGTCCCATCCAGGATTACCTACCCGCTACCACAGATCAGTGGGCCTGCAGCTGAGGGCACCTCACTTGTGTGAGAGACTGCAATTTTCTTACCTGATGTGATCGTGAAAGTCTTAGCTTTCTTCAGCTTTAGGTGGGAGTAACTCAACCCAAGGGGAGAAAGGGGCCGTACCTTCTTTTGCACTCTCTTTGCGGATGTCTCTTGCATCCATGGCTCAGCCCTAAAATGGCTTATTGGTTTAGAATTACATGGATCGGAACAGGTATACCTTTGGAAATTTGGACTTTTATATCCAAAAGTATTTTTTTTAAAAGAGCTTTTACCCTAAAATAAGCATTCCACTGGTATCTAAGAGAAGATCAGATTGGGAAAAAAATGAGGGTGGGGTACAGTTAAGGGCTATTTGAAAACAAATTAGATAAGTGAAAAATCTTAAAATTCTTTTCTACAAATGTTGGTGAAAAGCTTTATTTATCATAGAGCAGGTGACCTTAACTTGTTCCATCTGTCAGAAACACAATATAAACTAGTGAGTTTTGTATTATCGTGCCTGATTCATGAGTAAAACTTTTAAAGAAATCTCTACAATCTCTATTTGCCTCTGTCTGTATATTTATGCATGTCTGCGTGTATGTTTTGTATGTTGATATTTTTCTATTTCCTGATGCTATTACCAACATTTATAAAAGAGTTCTGGTAACCAACTTAAAAAGATCTAAGTGCTTGTATAAATTAAGTATTCTTAAAACTCTCAGAAGAATAGGAATTAACCTTCCCTTCCTTTTTTTTCCTTTGCATATTCACATACTAGATGATAATCTTTGGTAAATAAAGCTAGTTTAATATTGTTGTCTAACTAAAAATAGGTATGTCTTCAGAGTTGTCAGTGTTACTATAATGCATACAATGTTATCCTGCCTAGATTTACAAGTGAAGTAAACTTACGGTATCTCTACTAGGTATTTAATATTTTAACACCGTAGTTTAGTCTAGGAACAATATGCACAATAATCATGAATTGCTTGATGTATGTAAAGTATAACAGTAAAAAAAAGGAATATAAATTTTAGGTTCTTTATTGCTGTAATGTTTGAAAATAATTTTGTGCTACGTTGCTTTTATCATGCTATTAATTACTTAAGAAAAACTGCATCTTCTCAAAATAAAAAGAAGCAACGTTTTATTTTGGGTTTTAATCTTTAGAATTCTGTTGTCACATAGGTTAAGTAGGTAATTAAGTATTATTTCACAGTGGCCCATGTCCTATTTAATCAAGTGTTCAAATCTTAAGAAATTGTTGAGGAGTTTCCCCAAATCAAATTCTGAAGTCTTTTGTACTTTGAACTAACTTTGAGATTCCCCAGAAGGTTCCTGGAAAATCTCAAAGGATTTGTCCTCTCACCTTGAAAAAAGAGAGATATTAAACTAATTAGGTTTATTTGATATCCTAAATTACATAAGGAGCATTGTCAACTAAAAAGTCATGCTTAAACTTCTTCATGTCATATTTGTATAATCATGTTATTAATATGTATTATATGAATTATATAAATTTCCTAAAAATTGATCAAACTTTGCTATCCAAATTATGCCCCGATATAATGTTGCTATTCATAAATAGATTTATTATCTTAACTTGTTTTATGTCACAGAAATAATCAAATTTCCTTGTTAATTGTGCTATAATGAACTCTCATCAGATCTTTAACCACAGCTGTTTTAGTCCTGTCATTCACTGACAGTTATTTTACTCTGATTTTGTTCTGAAAGCTTTTGCAATCAACTATAAGCAAACATGTTTTTATCTTCAAGGAGATTATCAAAAAAAAGACTCTAACAGGTATACTGAAGCATATATTTCTGATAAATTTAAAATCACACCACAGGGCTGGGTTAATATTTCTAAAACCCTAATGGAAAAAGCAATGGATTCCTAAAACCGTACACCCAAAGTCAAAGCAAGAATTAAATCCACGGGACTGAATAAATTGATGACAGTGATCATAATTTTTATGGCCTTTGTGTTTGAAACAATGCTGTTTTCTGTAGTTAAGGGACACTTTTTACTTTTTCTCTTTTAAGCTCCCTATAATTTACAGCAATTTAGTAAAGTATACCTGTGTAAACAAAGATGACAGTTACTTTTTCTCCTTTCTTTTTTTTTTAAATATTTTGTTTAGTTGTAGATGAACACAATATCTTTATTTATTTTATGTGGTGCTGAGGATCGAACCCAGTGCCTCACGTATGTGAGGTAAGCGCTCAACCGCTGAGCCATAGCCCCAGCCCCACTTTTTCTCCTTTCTTGATCTCTCTAGAATTTAGAAATCTATGAATATTCTCATTTTCAAGGTAATATATTTATTTGCATAAATTCAATAAGACTCTGTTAGCCTTGTAACAGGACACAGTTGGAAATATTGTTTGTATTATCTAGGCTTTGCCTGGAGTGTGTCTTTGAGGGTGGTATAAATAAAATCAGATCAAACCAGACAGTTTTAAGAAACGGAGATTGACTGAGGTTGACTTTCTGGTGCCAATACTTACAAAGCCCTTTGGAATACTGGCCTAGTACTTGGTTTATAGGTTCTCAACCTTACAGGTGAATGGGAAACTCACTTTCTGGTAGGCCCAGGATTTTTTTTTTTGTTAACCAAAAAACGATCTTTATTTTAGGGACTTCAAGGAGAGAGCAGTTCATTCAAATTTCTCAGTTGATGGTGAATCCTTGGATTGGCTTCCCAGACTTTTAAAGTCTAATCTGAAACTCTTTATTAAAAGTTCCAACAAAGCAGACTTAAAAAGAACTTACATTGTCAATCACTATTCTTGCCATACTTATGTGTCAATAATCAGGCCAAGTTTAACAAGATTAGATTTATTTTGCAAACAAAAATATTCTTACTTTGTTTGTATTTATAGAAATGGAGGTATTTATAAGGAGAAAAGTATTGTTTCCATAAGAAACTATAGCATACCTGTGTGGATTGTCAAATTCTAGCCCTGCTCAATATTTGAACCTTTTTTTTTTTAAACCCTCTTTGTAAACTCACTCCTGCCCCCTTTTTTTTTCATTTTGTTAATAATAAACATTTCCAATTTTTCTCTCAACCTCCTGATTTGGCACCAATGAGAACTAAAACCTGATTGCCTGGATCTTATTGGCACTATCTTTAAAAAAGCCTGGCAAGATGAAATTGGACCCATCTGTACTCTGCTCTGAGAAGTTACCATGACGGTGACACTGTACATGCCACCACCAGACACAAACTACAAACCAGGAATGTGTTGGAGTATCACTCCCTGTCCTCTTCCCCCGATCTAAAGATGCTTTGTTTCCAACATCTAGAAATCTTTACTGATTACCCTCCAGACTCAAAAACTGCATATATAATTTGTTCTAACCATTAAACTTTGGCTTTCTTCTGTTTTCATAACAATGTCTCTTATGAAGTGCCTGACCCCTAGCACCACACAGAAGCCTAATATGAGTGGGTGACCTGCACCCACCTGCAGTGCCATCTCCTGAAATGAGACACAACTATTTAGAATGACATGTTCCCAGGTCTTAGAGACTGAGTCAATAAGACAAACAGTGCATTTAAATTTGACCTTTTCTACTTACCCATCCTTGTTCCAATCTTTGTTTTTCTCCCACTTTGTAGATCTCTTATCTTGTAACACCTAACCTGATTTCTCATTACAGATATAACCTTGACTCTTGACATGTGAAACTTCCTGAAAAAAAGAGGTTGAAGGCTTCTAGAATGTGCTTCCTTGGCATATAGATTATTTTGAGCTAAAAGCAATTGAGAACCAGCAGACACGGGAAAAGCTCTTTATCTTCCCCTACTTGCCTAGAAAAAGAGTATGTTTCCCCTTTTGTAAGGGAAATTACATTTATAAAGGGAATTTCTATTTGTAAAGGTTTCTCTGTGCCAGGAAGAGAACTACTCCAGAGACAGCTCTTATCACCTCAGAAGCTCTAAAATGCACCACAAGACAACACTCATGTACCATTCATTTCATGTGCTCCCTCTTTCCCATGACTTATCTGCCTCACCCAGAAACCTAAAACCCCTTTCTTTGGCTTAACCTAAAGTGGTTTATGCTATAGTTTGATATGGTTTGTCCCACAAAGCTTCATATGCTGGTCTCCAGTATAGTGGTGTTGAAGTGTTGAAACCTTTAAGAGGTGGGGCCTAGTGGAAGGTAAATTAGGTCACGAGAGCTCCACATTCAACCACAGATTAATGCAGTCTCACAGGAGTTGATCATGGGACTATGGTAGTTCTCAAGGGAATAAGTTGTTATAAACAAGGCCACTCCATACACTTGACCCCTCCTGCACCTGGCCAGTTCCCTCTCTGCTTCTCTGCCATGTTGTAATGGAGCGAGGTAGCCCCTCCAGGATGCCAGCATCATGCTGTTTGGACCCTCCAGTCACTAGAGTCATAAACCAAATAAACCTCTTTATAAAGTATTCAGCCTTGGGTATTTTGTTACAGCAACACAAAATGGACTAAGAGTGTATATAAGCCTCAATCATCTGGTTATCACCTTAAGATTCTTTTTTTCTTTTTTCTTTCTTTCTTTTTTTTTAGTTGTAGATGGACACAATACCTTTGTTTTATTTTTATTTTATTTTTTTTATGTAGTGCTGAGAATCGAACCCAGTGCCTTACATGTGCCAGGCCAGTGCTCCACCACTGAGCCACAACTCCAGCCCTTAAGTTTCTTTTCTTTGTGAAATCTTATATGTACATAATTACACTGATTTTTCCCCCTCTTGTTATCTTGTGTCTTGTCAGTTTAATTTCTAAGACCACAAAGAAATTAAGCCTGGGAGGGTTGAGGGGGAAATGTTATTTTCCTCTTCATGAAAACTGGGAAATGTTATGAAAACTTTGCTGTTTGAAGCCTCAGCAAAAGTTTTCCTAGGAAGAAAAATGAACACAGATTGTGACCCAGGGCTTTTAAGGAGACAGTTTAGGGGGATTATTGCTACAAAACTACAAAATTTATACCCCAAAGTATTGTATCAATGCAACAGTGAAGATTAGCAGAGGGAAATAGCACAGTGATATTTGATATCCTGGACTGTGCCAAAAGAACACAGAGAGAGTCATGTAGACCGTAGGTAAACTTTAAAAGAAACAATAGGACATGTGTGTAATTAGCACGTGAAAGTCAGAAGACCAGGGTGCTTATTTTGGCCCTGGGCTGGGTCTCTTTGGGATAAACACTTCGATTCTCTAGGGCTTAGTTTCCTCAACTGTGAAGTGAGGGGCGTGGGCTGATTCTCAAAGTGCTATCCCTACACCAGACCCATCTGCATCATCAGGAAGTGTATTAGAAAGGTAAGTTCTTAGCCCCTTCCAAACATCCTGAGTCAGAAGCTACGGGTTAGGCCCTTCCATATATGTTGTAACAATTTCTTGGTGAAAACACTGAAGTTTGAGAACCACTGAGGAAGCCACTGGCCAGATGATCTCTATGTTCCTTATAGGAGCAAATATTCTAATTCTAAGCTAAAGAAAAAAGATAGCTGAGTTGCCCTAGTATTTGGCATAAAAAAAAATCTACAAAGATATTCAATAGGAAAAGCCATGATAATTCATTTTGAATGGTGCAAGTGTTTCACTAGCTATTTAACTTTATGAGATGTGAGGACCCCATGTCCACATGTAAGGAGCATTCCAACGATGAACGAAATGAGCAGAAATGAAATGAAGGACAAAGGTGGTAAGACAAGATGGTACTGTGGTTTGGATCTTAAATAACCCCCAAAGGCCCATGTACTTAAAGGCTTGGTCACCAACTTGTGGCATTCCTGGGAGATGCTGGAACATTTAGGAAGCAGAGCCCAGTGGAAGGAAGTTAGGTTATTGGGGTCACAGCCTGAAAGGGATATTGGGACACTGCTCCTTCCTCTCTCCCTCTTTTTGTTTCTCAGGTGCTGCAAGGTGAGCAGTTTCCAGCCTCATATGCTCCCTACCATGATGTGCTTCTCACCACAGGACCAATACAATGGGACTGGGTGATCACGGACTGAAAACTCCAAAACTGTAAGCCAAAATAAATCTTTCCTCCTTTTAAGTTGATTTTTTCAAGTGTTTGGTCATAGTTACAGAAAGCTGACTAACACAGATAGTCACATATGTGGTGGTGGTAATCTCCATAAGAAGGAACATACATTTTAGGACTGGTTGAGTGTACAGACAGCAAAGAGAAAAAAGTTTCCTTCCTACAGTGTTAAAGTTCTACAGTTTTTTTTAAAAAAAAAAAAAAACGCTTATAGTTCAGTTAAGAAAGTACTTTAGGGCTGGAGTTGTGGCTCAGTGGTAGAGAGCTTGCCTTGCATGCGTGGGGCACTGGGTTTGATCCTCAGCATCATATAAATAAATAAAGTAAAAAAATTACAACTAAAAATTAAAAAAACAAAAGAAAGTGTAAGGTCAGATCAGCAGTAAAGACCACGATCACTAGCTGAAGGGGTATAAGCATGGCTTAATTGGGGTCCACTCTTGGGCGAGGTTCACTGGTCCACCAGTATGGGGCAGGGAAGTCGCACCCAAGACTGGGAAAGGCTATTTTTATGGGCAGGTTGAGGAAAGGGTGATTCTCATGAAGAGGCGTCTCTTCCTGGTTGGCTGAGGCCCAGTGACAGGTATGGGCCAATTTCAGAGGTCAGCGCGTTCATTGATGATTGGTTGATGTCAGAGTGGTGAGCAGTTGACCGTTTGGCATGCATGGGAAGTCTTGGCGTGCTCGGGTAACTTCAGATGCCCAGACTCCCTTTGTCTAGCCGCCATCTTTCGACTCAACAGAAAGTACTTTTTAATTGGCTGGTTTATATTGATGTTGCTTATGTTTTTTAAAAAATTACATTTTTATGGTTCCTCTGAAGTTTTAATGGTGTCATTTGCTTTTGATACCCAAAAGCAAAGCAAAATTTAAAAAGCACACAAGCCAAGAAGCAAAATCAACAAGAAAAACTAACTTCAAAATCAACTTCTCTTCACCCAATGATAGTTAAAGATAAATAAGGTTTCAAAACTGACAGATTTGTTTGTGTTCTATATCATCCCCTTTCTGACCGTCCCCTTCACTTTCAGGTACCTGCTCTGTCTTTTCCTTGTCAATCATGATGTTTGTCAATTCATTGACCATTAACACGTGCATATGAGTAAACCACAATGTGCTGTTTTCATTTTGTCTTTTATAATTAATTCTATTACAAAAGGTCCTGCCATCCATAAAAGGAGCTCTGATATCACCTAAAAGGTAGGGACATCTTTGAAAGGAACAGAAAGGCCAACGTCAGTAAAGAGAACTCTAAGAGTCGATCTGACTTCATGATCTTAGGGTAATGGGGAGGGGTGGTGTTGGGGTGGAACAGTAGGGGTAATGGAGGGAAAGCCATCCAGGACATTGGCAAAATGAATCCAGATGGCACTGGCCCCTTTGCTAAAGAAGCTTCTCCCTCAGGAAGGACAATCTGTCGGTTGGGTAGGCAAGATGGTCTGTATCAATTTTCAAGAAATCTGGACATGTGGGCATCTGGAAATGTGAAGTTTCTTCCAGGAATACAGAGCAGCTCTCTCCCCTCCTTCCTGCTTCTCTGCTCACTCTTTTCATGCATGAGTACAGATCAGCTCCTCTCTCCCTTCCCCTAATTATAATCCACCTTCTGTTCCAGGAACCAGAATTACTGTGTCAGATAGGAGGCTGTGCCCTACACAGAAGGGCTACCCAAGTGGCATCCTGGACGGTCTACCCATGCTTCTTTCTAAACTCTGAGCTAGAGGCCATCTAATTCAAAAAGACACCTACAAGCTCACTGCAAGCACCCCAGAAAACTCCGCACTGTATTCATGGGTACATCAGACACTATAGTAGTTCTCTTACAAAAATTCCTTTTAATGTACTCTTTAGATTAACACATGCTTCTCATTCCCTCTGTGAAATGCTCTTACAAGTGCATGTGTGCACTCCATACAGACCCAGGCCAGCGGCAGGAGGCTCTCTAACACACCTCTGCCCCCTCCAGTGAGGCTCCAAGTGTATCCCGCAGTCCCATTCATTCCCAGACTGTTTTCTACCCATTGGACTTGTTTTTTCTAATTATCCACATAACTATTAAATAGACTGATGAAACAGTGTAAAAACAAAGAAGGTTGCAGTTTCTTAGAAAACAAAGTTCAACACTTTGAAAAGATTGGAAATGGGTAAGATTTAGAGATAGCTGTTGATTTAGTTGTGGTGAGGACAGCTATAAAATGTTGGGAAAGAAAAATGGAAAGCCGAAGGTTCTACATTCAAGTTACTGTGCAATTTGTTTTGAAATCCTTGATTCTCTTTAAAGAAACTCAGGTTAGAAATCACTAACAGTAAATTATGCTCTAGTTTATGAAAGAAAGATGTATCACTGTCATCGGCAGATTCGTGCTGAAAACAAAAATAAAATATGTATATTTTAAAAGCTTTGGCCCTACATCAAAAAACATTTATTTAGATCTTTTAAGGTAAAACATTGCGTTTAACATATGCGTGTGCCATTTTAATCAGTATTTCTTATTAATGACCTGTCAACCAATTACCCAGTGCTAATCATATCATATAAGGAGATCTCTGTAGTATTTTATCTAGTGCCTACTGAGATTTATGTGTAGTAACTTCTTACCCTTTACACTGCTTTTCCCATGCAAATTTTAGTACCCCACATTGTTCTGTCTTTGGTAACAGTATTTCGGACAATGAAGCAATAATGTATCACAAGAGAAAAAAGAGTCCTTTTCCATAGGAGCCATAGGATCATATCTAAGCCAATTCAAAATATTTTTAAAGAGCCTTTTAAAATCCAATTTGACTTTATGAAATGCATTTTACTACAGATTAGCTCAAGACACACATTCTATCTGGCAACCACCAAATCAATATTTGGCATCTCTGCTGGGATTTTTGTAAAAATTGACTTCTATCTTCAAACTAAGAAGCACTATATTTACTTCTTTTTATTTCTTTAAAAAAAAAGAACTAGCGATAACAAACTCAGATCTTGCTATAAGAAGGATGTTTTAGTATGAAATTAATTAATTATTCATTAATGGAGGGAAGAAGACTGAAAAAAATTTTTTTTTGTTTTCTTTTGTTATTGCCCAACCATTTGGAATCAAAGAATCATGTAATTTGGGAAATGGAGAAGAACTTCCAAGTCAGCAAACTATGCCTTTATTCCAGGGCAAGAATTTTTTTCTTCATATCAAACAGTCCCCATACTGTTTATTATCACTCAAACTCAGATGTTTCCCACTCTAGGAAGGCATGTGCTGCTGCTGCTCCTCCTCCTCCTCCTTTTCAAATTTTTATTTCAAAATAATTTCCAAAAAAATTACAAAAGTAGAAAGAGTTGTATACCTGCTTCCCCAAATGATAACTTACAGAGCTTTAGAACAGAATCACATCACAAAATCAACTCTGATGTCAAACCAGTGACTGCCTTGCAGATCTTCAGCATTTGAAACTATTCCACCATCCCTTCCTGGTCCAGGACCCCGCAGGGCATTAAGTGTGGCCTTTGAAACTTCCTCCTCTGACCTGTGATAGTTCCTCAGTTTGACTTTCATGACCTTGATACTTTTGATGAGTACAGGTAATTATTTTGCAGACTATCCTTTGTTTTGGGTCTGTCTGATGTTCCTTCATGATTAGATTCAGGTTATGCACTTGGGGCAAGAAAATGCCAGAACAGAGGTGGTGTCCTCAGTGCATGTGGGGTACAGGTGCTACATGTTTCCTTCCTGCCAGTGACCACTTAGCTAAGTTGATCTTTGCTGTAATGTCACTCTTGTTCCCTACCAGGGGTTTTTGTTGTTGTTTGTTTGTTTTGGTACCAGGGATTGAACCCAGGGGCACTTAACCATGGAGCCACATCTCCAGCCCCTTTTTGTTTTTTATTTTGAGACAATGTCTCATTAAGTTGCTTAGGCCCTCCTATATTGCTGAAGCTGGCTTTGAACTTGCAATCCTCCTGCTGGGATTATAGGTGTGTCCCACCACGCCCGGCATCACCAAGTATCTTTTTTTTTTGGTACTGGAGATTGACCTCAGGGTTACTCAACCACTGAGCCACATTCCCAACCCTATTTTGTGTTTTATGTAGAGACAGGGTCTCACTGAGTTGCTTAGTGTCTCGCCATTGCTGAGGCTGGCTTTGAACTCGTGATTCTCCTGTGTCAGCCTCCCAAAGTGCTGGGATTACAGGCGTGCACCACCACACCTGGCTACCAAGTATCTTGAGCAGAGGTTTCTTGACTCAGTGAATATCCCACTTCACACCACACCTTGTTCACTAATTTTAGTGTATACTAATGGTTCTTGTCTGTAACTCTTATTCCTGTGGTGGTTGTCAAACAGTGATTTTCTCTTCCCATCATTTCTTCTACATTAGTCAGAATTAATAACAAAGAATTGTTCCTTCCCTTGCTGACTTATTTATTTAGTTGTACCTATCAATTTGGGCTTGTGGATATTAATTTATGCTGTGGGCTATCATCCATTGCAATCGTTATTTATTTTCTTGCTCAACTTGTGCCAGTGCTTCATTACTGAAAATCTCAATTTAGAAGATTCTTTTTTATAGTGAATTCTAGTCTGTCACATCATCACCTCCCCTTTTGAATATTAATTCTGACATTTATAGATTTGAACAGTTCTATCCTTATATATTTTGAGAAAATTGAGTTTTTTTTTTTTTTTTTTTTTTTTGGCACCAGGGATTGAACTCAGGGGTACTCGACCACTGAGCCACATCCCCAGCCCTATTTTTATGTTTTATCTAGAGACAGGGTCTCACTGAGTTGCTTAGCATCTCGCTGTTGCTGAGGCTGGCTTTGAACTCACGATTCTCCTGTCTCAGCCTCCCTAAGTGCTGGGATTACAAGCGTGAGCCACCACACCCAGCTAAAATTGAGTATTTTTAACCTGGAGAATATAAGGGGTGTGTGTGTGTGTGTGTGTGTGTTTCAGAGGATTGATGGTAAGAGTAATAAGCTACCTGGTGTCAGGAAAAGCTGTTCAACTATTAGTTCAATGGTTAAAATATGTGAAGTTTTGTCCTAAATAGCAGTGAGTTCAAGTGTTCCAGGAGAGAGCAGTCACTATTCACTGGGAGGTCTTACTTAGAATGGCATTCTTATAGGAAATAGAAGGTTAGAATAAGAGGCCTCTAAAGTTCCCCCTAAAATTCTAAGTCTATAATATACGGGACATTCCCCACAACTTTATACTTCATAACATACTTGATCTGTTCAAATATTTGTCATATGCTAGAGCTTCCAGATCTTTATACCATTCTAGTTGACCTGCTATGAAAATATGTTGATGCAATTTATCATCCTTAATTTGGGGGGAGGGGGTACTGGGGATTGAACTCAGGGGCACTCGACCACTGAGCCACATCCTGTTGCTTAGTGCCTTGCTTTTGCTGAGGCTGGCTTTCAACTCATAAACCTCCTGCCTCAGCCTCCCGAGCTGCTGGGATAACAGGCATGCACCACTGCACATGACTATCTTTAAATTTTTTGTATTGAATTTTATAATCAGTAAACATGATGCTGAAATGGGGTTATGTTGAGGGGCGCCCTAAAGCACCCAGGGCCCCTTGTGCTTTAGTGACTTTGATATTGCTAGTAAAAACCAATATAAAATGTAATGCTGCTAAAAGCTTGGAAAATATGAATTTCCACTAAAGTGACCAGAATGTATTTTAATGATAGAAATTTAACTTACAAATCAATAAGTTAATTAATTTGTAGTTTCTTTAAAGATATACAAAAATTATGTCTTTACCTGTTATTCCAGAAAATTATGAAAGACAAGTCCTTTTGTCCCCCATAACTAATTTGGTGGCAGAACCTGAAGTGAACTACTGGGGGATATTTAATTATCCATATTTATCCTATTTGTTTGGAACAATCACACATTTGTCTGTTGAACTATTTAAATGTTTGCTCTAGAGTCATACCATATCACGTTTCTAAATTCAAAATATCTGAAATCAGAAACATATCTGGCTAAATCATTTTGGCTTAAGGACAATGGACTTGTTGTATGGGACAGGAGACCAGTGCGGGCATCCGTGTATTTGCAAAAAAAAAAAAAAAAAAAGAAGAAGGGAATCCATGTTCACCAGTGCGGTACACCAGATGCTCTGAAGGACCTCATAATACAAATAGGAACGATCTGATCCTGAGTAACACACTTTTAATACCATGTTGATCCCACAAGCAGTAATGGAAATCTCCAACCCACTTCACTTCCCCAGTCCCTGCCCTGCCCCACACCAACCACAAAATAAATAAAAATAGACCAGATACATTCCAAACCAAGGGGGGGAGGTTTAAAAACATAATCATACCAAAGATTTCCAGTTAATCTGTTAGTCACAATAAGCCACTTTGTGCTGTGAGGATAAATTAGTTTTAATATCTCACGATAACACAAACAAAATTTATTTCTCACTTTTGCTGCCTCACCGTGCAGGCTGGTGGGGAACCTAACCCCACAAAGTCACCGGAGGACTTAATGGATGAAGGCTTCCCATATGGCACATTGTGAGGGGGCGCAATAGGATGTCAGAAAACATGCAGAATTCAAACCAGCCTTCCCAGCCTGCTCTAGAAGTGGCACATGTCCCTCCCCTTCCTATTGCCCAAGATTATTCACATTGCTTCCCCCAAGTGCAGGTGTTCAGTTAGGGCAGGACAAAGAACCTTTGCTCATCGTTACTGTCTCTGTCATTAAAGAAGAAAAGAGAAACATAAGAACATGAGACAACAGAAAGTTAATGGAAAAACAAATTTTGAAAGAGATACAGCAGAAACAAGTGCAGAAAAATCTGTAATCACAACACTTCTAAGTCAAAAAACAATAAGGTAATGTCAAGATGAAATTTTTTAATCTAGTTATATGATATTCAGAAAATACACCTAAAATATTAGAAGAAATGATTCTTCAAAAGTAAAGACAAAACAAAAAGAGGGCAAATAGGCAAATAACAACTTAAACAAAGCTGCTTTTTATCAGAAATAATAGATGTTAAGACTAAAAAGTTATTAGACATAAAGTGGTTCACTAATAATTTTAAAAGCTCAATTGACCAAGAAGATAAAAATTCTGAATGTATATGTACTTAATAAAATAGTTTCAAGTTACATAAAAAAAATTGACAAGATGAAAAAAGGATATAGCTTATGAAGCTTAAAATATTTACTTTCTGGCCCTTTACAGAAAAAGTTTGTTGACCTCTGTACATGGATATAAGGCATTCCAAAGGTAATTTCAAAATATCAGTATCAAATAACAACAATCTCCAAAACATAATGCAGTTAAATATGAAGTCAGCAAAAAATTCATCCCATGCTCTTTTTAAAAAAATATTTTTAGTTGTAGATGGACACAACACCTTTATCTTTTATTTAGTTTTTTTTATGTGGTGCTGGGGATTGA
Organism: Xerus rutilus; assembly: GCA_028644305.1. NCBI lineage: Eukaryota > Metazoa > Chordata > Mammalia > Rodentia > Sciuridae > Xerus > Xerus rutilus. The sequence continues at coordinate 87,580,618 of CM053403.1, read as the reverse complement.
ACCCAGTGCCTCAAGCAGGCTAGGCAAGCACTTTACTACTCAGCCCCAGCCCCAGCCCCAGCCCTCATCCCACACTCTTGAAAATTTAAAGGGAAGACATACTTTTAAATAATGCATGAGTTAAAAGAGAAACAATAATGTGAATTTAAGAAAACATGTAAATGATAACATAGTAAATGATAACAAAACTTGTATATTAGAACTTGAGAGAGGGCCAAGAATGGCCAATTTGAACATTAATAAGGGCACTAATTGCAATGCATTGAAATAGATAAAATATGTTTAAATCATTGGTTTAGATATTTTTGGGGGAAAACTGCTCGATCACCTTGGGAAAATGACAAGGATCTATTTAAATGAAGAGAAATCAAATCAAGCATTCATCTTGATCTTCCTACATGCACTGTCTCACTGAGCAGTCAATAACCAATCAAATGGAAACAGGAACAGATGGACAAGTTGAAACTTGCAAGGGAACCCAAGAGGCCAATCATATCCAGCTGCACAAGTAAGACCACAGAGAGGGACTGTTGGAGAGGTTTATGGGAAGCCATTGCCTCTGAACATGAAATTGAAGGACAGTGAGGACAAGCTAGGATCCAAGAGGGACCTCTGCATGTATCCATCACCATATCCAACTGCAACAAACTCCTGAAAGCCACTACTTTACTTTTGCCTTCCAGATTTCATGCAGGTTCCTTTTTTGGCCAACTCTAATTCAGAACCGTAAGGGAAAGGGAATGCTGGATGACAGTAGAGCACTTCAATGGAGTCCTCATTTTCTAATTTGGCAATCATGCATCCTCCTTTAATCACTTTCATATAATGATAATAGCAAATTCATCCTTCTGTTTAACAAGATGTAGCTATCTCTCACATAACTAAGAAGATACAGATCCTTCCTCCCCATAGGATACATGAATGAGATCCATCTTTGGCTGATGTTCATTTTATTTTTTAACTGATTCTGACTTCCCCTTTGATATCCTGTGATTTAAATATCAATGTGTAAAGTTAATAATGTATTATGTTAGAAAACATAAGGATGGGAAAGAAAGAAACTGATGTATGTATGTATGGACACACACATATTTGAATATATTCCTATTCAAGAAAAAATATATGCAGTAACTATTACCACCTTCATTTCTGCAATTGATCACATGGTCATAACTGGCACTTACAATTTCCTCTTCCCACTATCCACACAGTAGGATCTCAGCAAGCACCTCAGCTTTCCTGGAGGATGATCCAGACCTGCGCTCCTGAAGGACTGGTGTCATTTGCAGTTCTGCTGCACTGGATGTGCTGTCCCCATGGCAAAATAGCAACCCAATTCTCCCTGAAGGATCAGAATCAATCACACTAGCTAGTATATATAGTAAGCCACCCATTTTGGCATAGGTTCAGTGGCAGGAGAAGCTCTAAAGGGCCAGGTTGCAGTCTCAGCTTCCAGTTTGATGGGACTGTTTCTGCATCCTGGTGGAAGCACTCTTCCTTTGGGACCTAAGACCTCCAAAAGAACAAAGCACGACATTGAGAGGACTGGAAGCCCAAGATTTTCCTAGTGGACAATGAGAGTTAATAATTAGAACCAATCCCATTTCCCCCCTTAGTTCTTTGACTTGAGATGGAAAAGGCACCATCAGCCAGGCATGTTGGCGCACATCTGTAATCCCAGTAGCTAGGGAGGCTGAGGCAGGAAGATTGGGAGTTCAAAGCCAGCCTTAGCAATGATGAGGCACTAAGCAACTCAGTGAGACCTTGTCTCTAAATAAAATATAAAATAGGGCTGGGGATGTGGCTCAGTGGTCGAGTACTCCTGAGTTCAATCCCCAGTAGCCCCAAAAATAGAAAAAGAAAAAGCACCATCAGGTGGTGGGTCATGTACTCGGTGCACATCCTGCATCCCAGAAGATGCTACTCTATCCCTGCAGTGTCACCATCCAGCTAGCACCACAACTGAGTCTCCAAAAGACAAATCCACTGACCTCTCAGGGCAACTACCTCAAAGTGATGGGGAACATGATAAGCCCAGTGAATTCCATGTGTTCTGGCTCATTGCTGTAATTTATATAAAATCAGTTTTCTGGTCAGAAGCAATGCAATGAAGAATTCTAAGAGGGTGAATAAGGCATTTTGTACCTCAAAGGATAGTAGTTTTTTCAGAAGCAAAAAAAAAAAAAAGACCAACTTATATCCAGTTCTACCCACTGGAAGGATGCCGCATAAGCACTGGCCCTTAGGGCCTTCTGGAGTCCACTTTTAGATGGTGCCAGCATGCCCTGAAGAACTTTTTCTTCCTTAGTAAGGTCCACATAGAGAATTTCCCATGAGGTCAAAGGTGTGGACTGAGAGAGAGAGAGGAGAGGCTGTTTTGTAGGGATAGGAGCTCATAGGAATCTGAGTAGGGGCTTATGCAACTTATTTGTATCTTTAGGATCTGCTTATGCCCAAACTATATTACTATAGTCTACATTACTCCCACTCATGATGGAGTGCTACTATGCATACCCACCATTCACTTTAGTAGTCAGACACCCAGTTCATAATGGAAAGTTCAGGTTGCATGATAACTTGGCAGTCCAAGTCAGACATTCAGTCTTTTCTTGGGTCCAATATATCAGGAGCTGTTTCTTAGAAGAATGGTTATCTTTAGAAGATAATGTAACTTTGCTCCAAAATCCTAATGGTCAGTACTATAATTTGCCTTTAGGGTCCTTCCAAGGGCCCCATACAGCATCCTGTCTGTCATAGGCATTTCAAATGTCAGTGAATCTTCTGGGTCAGAGGGCTAAAGGGGCACATGAGCTGGCATTCAGTTTGGACCTGCTTTCTTTTAGGCTAATTTTGAAATTGGAATCTCACTAAGTGCTGTGCTTGTTTTTGGTGGTGGGGAGTGGGGTAGGAAAGGCTAGATACAGTTACATATTTTTCACTTTTGAAGAGATATCTTGACTATTCCCAGATCAGAGGAGGCAGTCACT